>CM032385.1:1338193-2538193 GCA_019049475.1 Eueides isabella | reverse complement strand
GTTCCACTTCCGTTCCCCACTTTCCGCCGAATTTGAGGCATTGCGTGTAGAGTGGCGGAACTCAACGCCGCGCTTTGTCTTTGCTTTGCTTTGTCAATAAAATTTAATTTCAAGAAGATTGCTACTAACTCTTTATTCATTTACTACAAACTCTTTATTCTTTATTAATTTTGTAAAGTTATAATTAAAAGCTTTATTTTAAAGCTATTAACTTGGTAAAATAAATCTTTTCTTTTTTATATTTGCTTGCTTTAGTACAATTTTTTTTATTATATCTTTTGTGTGTTCAGTAAAAAATATTTAATTCTTATGTATTTACGTTAATTCTTCTTCTTCCTTATATCAAGATGTGTCTGATATGAGGCCTATCATGGCTCAGTGGCATAAACGTGTGAATTTAAACGATGGGTTATGGGTTTAAGTCCCAAGCTAAAAAAAGTGAAATATTTAAAGGCAACAGAAATAAAATATCTACGAAAATTTAAACTATCTTACTTCAATTCATGATATATAAGCTGGTAACTGACGTACAAATAGATAGATGAACAGTGGTATCTTAATAATAAAGTCCCATATTACCCTTTAAGTATGGAACCCTGAATTTTGTTTTTCAGCCTCACGCTGTATCCCGCACATATATATTACGGGATATTACAGAGCAAACTTATAAACCTAGTGTTAAGAATTACTTTCCTCCAAAATTGAGACATTGCTTGTTGAGTGGCGGTTCTTAACGCCGCGATTTGCATTGTGACCAGACCAATGATATTTTTTGGGATCAGACCATAACTGTTACGTTTAGACACTCGTATAAAAAAAATCAATTCTCTAAAACATTTTCAGGGTACACAATAAAAAAAAAAAAAAATGACAAATTCGTTCTAAACATTATGAAGACAACAATTGTAAAATAACAATGGATCATATAAGATTTTAATTACAATTTAACTCAAGAATCTACACGCTCTGACTGCCGCTATAAAGTTAATATGACTTTGTTTAAGGAAGGAAATATTACGCTCTTGTGCCTGTCTAGCTACGTGCTTTGATTAATTTATACGTTGTTGCGTATTAGGAGTACGTTTATACGTTTTCTTATATAACTTAATATAAGTTGTTTATTTTCTTTAAATTTCTGTCAGCGCAGGGTCACAAGATTTTGGGGTTGATCCAAGCTTGAGAATGAGACGGGCAAGATCTTAGAGAAGATCGTCGCCACTCGTCTTTCTCAGCATTTAGAGGAGGTAGGCCCAGGTTTGTCAGAGGCCCAGTTTGGGTTCCGGGCTGGTCGATCCACCATCGATGCCTTAAACGCCCTAAAGTCTCGGGCGTTGACCGCGATGGCAGAGGGAGATGTTCTCCTCGCCGTATCGATAGATGTGGTCAATGCCTTCAATAGCCTGCCGTTCGAGGCTTTACGACAAGCTCTCCGATACCATGGTGTGCCTCTCTATCTTCGGCGACTATTAAATGACTACCTCAAGGATAGAGTGGTTCTATGGACAGGGAGGGACGGACAAATCAGTCGTCGAGTAATTGCTTGTGGGGTTCCACAGGGATCAGTTTTAGGTCCTACACTGTGGAATATTGGGTACGATTGGCTCCTACGGTGTCAACTACCTTCCGGGATGAGCATCATTTGCTACGCAGATGATACTCTTGTCACCACCCGTGGAGTAAATTATAATGATACCGCACGTTTGGCTGAGGTCGGAATTCATCGCGTTGTCGATCGCATTGAGGCACTTGGGCTTAAGGTTTCCAGTTCCAAAATGGAGGCCCTACTACTTCATGGGCCACGCAAGGGGCCACCCCGTGGAGCTACCCTCCGTATTCAGGGGCAGGACGTGAAGGTACAGGCCCAAATGAGATATTTGGGTCTGACTCTGGATAGTCGATGGTCGTTTGCGTCGCACTTTGCTCAGCTTGTACCGAAGCTTGTGAACACCGCCGGGGCCCTCGGTAGGCTGTTACCAAATGTCGGAGGGCCGGATTCTACATGTCGACAGCTATATGTCGGCGTGTTGAGATCCATGGCACTGTACGGTGCTCCCGTGTGGGCGGATTCTCTCACTGCTCGTAATAGGACTCAATTGCGAAAGGCGCAGCGGGTTATAGCGGTGAGAGCTATTCGGGGTTACCGTACGGTGTCATGGACGGCGGCTACCCTCCTGATGGGCGATCCTCCTTGGGAGCTACAAGCGCAAGTACTCGCTAAAGTTCACGCATTCCGTGCAAGTGAGCGGTCGCGAGGTGAAAGACTATCGATAGAGGACGTTGTGCGGATCAGGAGAAGAGCGGATGAAGCTCTAATCCGACGGTGGAAGCTGGACCTAGGTTCCCCAGCTGCAGGAGTGGCGACGGTAGAAGCAGTTCTCCCTCCCCTTGAACGTTGGGTTCAGAGAGGCTTTGGAGTCCTGACGTACAGATTGGTGCAGGTATTGACAGGGCATGGGTGCTTTGGCAAATACCTGCACCAGATTGCACGTCGGGAGTTAACGCCGGCATGCCATGAGTGTAATGCGCTGGTGGATTCGGCGTATCATACTCTGGCCGAATGCCCTGCCTGAATCCCTCAACGCCATGTTTTGATGGCTGTAGTGAGGAGAGACCTCTCACTATCTAATGTGGTAGCCATTATGCTGAATAGTGAGAAGCACTGGTCTGCCATGGTCTCCTTTTGTGAGTCTGTTATAGCAATGAAGGAGGCCGCGGAGCGGTTGTGCGAGTCCAGTGCAAATGCAGCCCCGCTCCGCCGCCGAAGGCCAGGCTCAAGGAGAAGGCAATACGCAAGTGCAAACGTCGAGACGAATTAAAGACGACGGCAACTTGCAATAGGTGGGTCTAACACCGGGGCATCGTAGTGGAATGCGCGAGCGATCCTACGGTGTCGCCACTATAGGTGGAGAGGTTTCCGCTGGGTTTTAGTGGGTAGTATCGGTATTCCATCGGTGAGTCCCACAGTCCCGGGCGTCCGTACGGCATATATGCCTTGCGTGCGAGTGGGCTGCGTAAACCGCATTTCCCAGCGAAAAAAAAAAAAGAAAAAAAGGGCTAAAAGATAAAAATAAAAAAAAAAAAAGAAAAAAAAAAAAAAAAAAAAAAACTTGAGAAAATGTAAAATGTAATATTTAATATCTTGATTTCTTTGTCTTGGTAACAAGGCAAAATGTGGCGTTGAGTTTCGCCACTCACCATGCATTACCTCAAATACGGTGGAATCTGGACAATAGAAGTGTTTTATTGGAAGTATGTTGCGGAGTAGTCAGGTTTCTAAATTTCATTTGCCTCTCCAGCAATGTGAAAGATATAGCGTAAAATTGACAAGAAAGCTTCACTTCTTAAATTGTTTTAAATATTAGTAGCTTTCCAGCTCCAATTAGGAAAAAAATACTTTACAAGAAAGTTGCCCGTCCACCTTAAAGACTGGCAACGCTCCGTAGCTCCTTTGGAGTTGGAGTTGTCCTGATGGTAAGTGATCACCGTTGCTTACGGCCCCGTGTAACTAGAGGAGCGCTACAAGAGCGTTGCCCGTCTTTTAGGTGGATGGGCATGGGGGCCCGGCATTACCCAATACGAAACGCAGTGGCCAAAGCCACTACTAAACGCCGGTTTTAAAAACCAGGGGTGGTAATAATCCGGTAGATGCGATCCGGTGCCCATGCGTGTTGCCGTTGCTGACAACATGACTCTTCCACACGTGCCACTAAACGGAATCAGACGGCTAATATCTTATCTTAAACATATCCCTACAGAGATTGCAACATAAGTAATTTGTAAGAAGTCAATTTCAACCTAGCTTCGTGATGTATGGCTTAGTGGCTAAAGATTTTGAACGGTTTTTAAAAGGCGCAGGCTAATATTCCGCTACGTAATTTCTTTTTATGTTTTCTAAAAAGTATAAATTTCTTAAGTTTTGATTCGTCGTGGTGTTGTAAGCCTAATGTCACCTAATGGTGACGTGAATGGACACGAGATAATTCTGGAGGTCACATTGGGAAAATAGAATTATTAAGTACAGCGTTCTGTTACCCCTCTTCCAAGTAACTGAGAAGTTACTTGAAAAGCAGGAAACAGAGTGTTTTATAAAACGTTTTAACTGTAAACAGCCTGAAGCTTTCTTTGGCTTTGACTAAATATTAGATTACTTATTTATTACTATTACAGTTTACCATTAAATCCCGCAAGGTAGAGAAATTTTGGGAACCTAGTGTTAAGATACTTCATTCTGTTTCACAGTTTCCGCTGAATTTGGGGCATTGTGGTTTGCGTAGCGGAACTCAACGCTGAGTTTTAAGTTTGAGTTACCTCTTAGTCACACTCTCGCTTGCTCCACCGGAGGTTTAGATTAAAGAAATATAAACAAAACCTAGTAATATCTTTTTTCGACGAAACTTTTCAAATGTTGTACCTTTATTTAAATTCATTATGTGTTTCAAAAATTGTTTCAATTTTTCTTATAAAAAATCCTTCTTTTTTAATTGGAAAGCTATTTTACAATATCGACAAAAAAGCCGAAGGCCAATCAAAATGAAATTGAGGCGTAAGTCACGTCTGGAACATAATTGGGGAGCGTGAAAATATAATTTGAAATGTTCAATTGTACTTTATTAGTTATTTCTTTGAGGTTAGATTATTTTGGGTGATATTTGAGTTTAATTTTTTTTTTCATCACGTCACGATTTCTGATTAGGAGTATAATTATATTATTTCAGTTAGTATAATTATATTGAGGCCTGTCCAAGGGGCACAAGCGTGTGACTGTAAACGATAGGTTGTGGGTTCAATACGCTACTTGAAGAAGTGAAATACTTCATAATTTCATTTCTTTGTTTTAGTAGCAAGTTGAAGCGCGGCGTTGAGTTCCGCCACTCAACAAGCAAAGCCTTGAATTTGGCGGACAGTGGGGAACAGTACAGAGTACCTTAACACTTGGTTCCCAGGTTCCCTCTGCCTACCCTGCCATGTGCGGGATACAGCGTGAAGCTGAGTGACTTAGGAACGAAAAATATTTCTTTAGAATACATATAAAAACTTAAACGTAGCGAAATTTGTACCTGTGCTTTTTAGACGGATACCAAGAGGCGCGGGTTCGAAACACACAGCGTAATTTTTTTTGTACGTTTTGGAAATAAGTATTTAACTGTCACTAAAGCACATAATCACCAAGTTTTGCATTCTAATTCCGCGCCGTTTGTAATTAGTAAACTGAACGGTTGTATAACTTCGTAATTAAGTCGAATTCGCCTGCGGCTTCCTTCTTTCAAAGTAAAAATGTCTCTCAATGAGTTTGTGCGGACGGTTTTTTATTAGTAATTAAGGAAATTCATCTGTCTTTTTGCTGTTTCGCGCAAATAGTTTAGGATTTTGCTTTTTTTGTTTGCTCTGTTTTAAACTTAAAAGTTTGTTTTTTAAACGGTTATCTTGAAAACTTCTTAGTTTCACGATATCAAGAAAAATCTCAGTAAAAATCTTCACAACTGAAATTAAACGTTAAATATTTTAATTGTTTCTATAACAAGTTAACAATAGAACAATAAATATGCATATTAACAGAGATTAGATAAAAATGAGATAAAAATGAAATTAAAATGAGGTTAAAAGAGATAAAAATGAGATAGAAATGAGATAAAAATGAGACGAAAATGAGATAGAGTTTTTTTTTTGTTTTTAGTTATTTTAACTATTATTATTATTTAGCGCTGCATACCGCATATCGGGTGCAAACAGTTAAAAGGAACTTAGAAACGTAATGCTTCTTGTTACGGTAAGATTCTTATGAGCTTCTTACAATTTATGTAACTATTATATATGTTTTAGTGTGTATGATCGGACATATTGAGGTTTATTGCCCTCCTAAAAAACAATCGTACAACATACTCAAAGAGCATAACTGTTTTTTTCTTAGATAATATAAATATATTATTAATAATAATAATATATACTTTTATTGCACACAAAAACATATTAAATATACAAACTAAAACAGAAAAAAAAACTATACTGTACAATAAGGCGGCCTTATCGCTTTAAGCGATCTCTTCCAGGCAACCTTTGGTTATAGAAGTTGTATAAAAAGAAGGTAGGTGGTGCATAAAAATATAAAACTATATATTATTATTATAATATAATATAATTTATTATAATATAAAACTATATAAATATATTATTATACTAAGTCCAATAGATATATAAAAATGAATAAAAAAATTAATACCTATGATAAATATATACAAAACGTTTTTGAATTAAATAAATTAAAATAATAAAAAAATATAATATAAAGGAATTGAAAAGAAAACATAAAATAATAAAAGACGAAAGTAATCATTGAAGTATTCATTAATTCTCATTAAATATTTATATATAATGATTCAACTTGAATCCACAAGAGACTCTTAAGAAAGGTGAATTTCTAAACATTTTCGCGTTAAAACTTTGCTTATCTGCGTTAAATCATTACCGTTTTTGTTTAAAAGTAATATGTGAAATCCATCATATATATGTATATATGTATATATATATATATATATATATATATATATATATATATATATATATATATATATATATATATATATATATATATATATATATATATATATATATATATATATTGTTTGTAAATTAGAAAGTAATTTATTTTAGATATTTTTCTCTTATATTTTAACCTAAGTTTAGGTCAAGGTAGACATAAACAAAAACTGAATTTATATAAAGGAATGAATTAATACAAACTGCTTTATATATGTCCAAAGTTTATAACTTAAAAAAAAAACAATCGACCGCAATAATAAACTGTCTAATAAGATTCTTTACTCAATAAAAAAACACAATTTGGTAAGTATAAGAGCAATCCTTTGGAGCGGGATTAGAAATAATCGCCAGGGTACCAGTAAAGAGTTACGTTGTAAAATGTTTCCATTTTTGTACACATTTTATGTTTTGTTTAATGAATATAATTAATTTTCAAATTTCTTAGTAAAGTTATTTGAAACATATTGTTTAGTTTTGTAGTTTATTTTGAGCTTTAATTATTCAAGCTTTTTGATTTTTTGATACGTTAAATAAAAAAAAATAGTTTTTCTCAAGTAACATCCCTTCATGCATGTTCCATTTCATGACCCTTAACAATTTAAGAATAGGTTCCTTTTAATGATTCCCAATTCCTCTCCAGTTACCTCATGTCATGAACAATTTCAATTATATAATTTGGTTTAAAAAATGTGGAATACAAGTATATATATATATATAGTACTCATACAAATATTGTATGCATTGATATACATGCAAATGACTCACCAAGAGCATATTTTGAGTTTTTGTTCTTATAAACATTTAAAATAGTTAGGTATTTTAATATTTTTTTTAAATGACAGTAAGAGACATGGCAGTAACGTAATTAAGCCTTTTTGGGTCGAAAATAACGACAATTTGACCTTCTCCAATTAGTGAATGAATAACCAAACGAATATTTACGGGTTTAACTTTTAAATTGAAATAAAATTTAACTTTGCAGTTTAAATTACCGTCTTATTATTTTCTGCTTCACGCTATATCCCGCATTTAGCAGGACAAGCTAATCGAAGCTCAGTGTAAAAAACACTCTGTTTTTTTTTCTTTTTGACCAACTTTCAAGACATTGCATGTTAAGTGGAGGAACTAAATGCCACGATTTGTTCTTTCACTAGTCCAAGAAATGCTAATATTAATTTATTCCTCCAAGCGGGAAACAAACCCATTCCGGTGAAGCGACGGCCTTAAACAAATTAAAATTTTTTGAAGTTGTCGCCAAATATATATTACAATTCTTTAACAACAAACAACTTGGCGCATGTACAGACAGCAACGAAAAAAACTAAACATTTACTACTGGTAGTAGTGTTGCCAACAAAAGAAAAAAAAATACTAAAAATTGGACACAGTTGCAAGAATGATATAATGCAACATTTAGATAATAAATATTCCGTATCGACAATAGTGCCAACCCTAGTTTCAACACACTTTTATTGCAACGACCCCGTTTCGGCCAACTAAGCGGTTTTTAGAGAATGAAAAAGAAATATTTTATATATTTTTTTTTTATTTCAAGTTTTTTCATCATTCGTTATCGTTTGTGTTAGGATTCAGAGTATTCTCAATTTTCAACTGGAATTTGAGATACTATATTGAGACTTATATTGAGTGGTGTAACTCAACGCCGGCTTTTTTGTAACTACAACGAAATGAATAAAGTATGATATAATTGAAATTAGATACAAAAATTTGCAACTGCAAAATCGGAGGATTTGAAATATTTATTATTTTAATTTTCTTGCTCTGGAATTGGAGCAAACTGCGACGTGCAGTTACTCCACTAAACTCGCCTTGCCTTATTTTCGGAATTTGGGAAAAGAAATGGAGTGTCTTAATACTAGGTTCACAAGTTGCCACTGTAAACACAAAGTACCTTAAGCATCCAGAAAAATGAGAAACGAAAATGTTATAACGCAACCATTTTGTTTTTCACCCCAGATAATGAATTATGACATCGTTGATTTCCGCAATTCAACACGCAATCTCCCAAAAATCAGGTAGAAAATGAAAAAAAATATATTAATTATTGAAATTAAGTATCTTTAATAAATATGAAAAGCAAAATATAGCGTATATAATTTATAACAAAACAATGCTCTCAAATTACTAAAAGATTCCATTAGATCCGAACAAAGAAAGTTCATTGCAGAATTTCTATTGAGTTACTTTAATTATTTCTATGCGTGACATAATGGCATTGCACGTTAAATGACACATTGTATAGAAAATTACTGACAGCATTATGTTTAAAGTAGTATAAAGAATAAATATGTATATTTAATTAATTTTTTCGCGAGATTTTTAAGAGTATCTGGTTTTTCTGGTAGAAATTAAAGGAAACGATATTTTAGAGCCACTCTATAACTTATTAACATACAAAACTTTTTGTTCTAAATCCAGTAGTTTCGTTTGTGCGATGGCTGAAATGAAACAATATTATAAATATGTAGAGATTATTTAGTGGCTTTGCCCGCTTGAATCGTATGTTGATTTACTAATTTTCAATTCTACTGTGTTCACATTATCACTTAAAAGACGGATATTTATACAATCAAAGAATCAAAACAGCTAAAGGAAGAAATGTATCAATTTTATTATATTATAACCGATTTTTATAAAAAGTATTTAACTCTGATACGCTGTTTCTGAGATTAATGCGAAAAAATGCACCGACAAACAAACAAATAGACAAAAATAATGAAAGTCGCTATTTTGGGCCCTATTACATTAATAAACGACCTCTATATATTTTTTAATATATCTTCCATGTACATACAGAGATCGATTACAGATTTATTATAAGTATATAAGTATAAATTTAAGTATGTTGTATATTTTTTACCTTTTTACAACTATATAAATGTAATCATTTGCTGCTTTCTATAGTATTTTTACTTAATACTGCTTCTAACCCTACATTTCTGCCAGTAACCATTCAGCCTCATATCACACTTCCGGTTCTATTCAAATTTATCACGTTTGAAGCGGGAACGTAACAATGAAAAAAATATCACTGAAGTTATAGTATGGTTTTATAATAGAATCATATATTTTCATGGGATATAAAATTGTTATATAATAAAATATTTTATTATTATAGAAATTTATCACATATTTATCTACAAGTTGTTGTAAATATCTCATAAATTTCTACTGTCGTGGGGCAGCGGCACAAATGTGTGATTGTAACCGACAGGTTGTGATTTCGATCTCCACTCGAGGAAATTAAATATTTAATACTTTCAATTTAAATATTAAATGTTTTCATTTCTTCGCTCTGGTACAAGGCAGAACGCGCAGTTGAGTTCCGCCATTTAACACGCAATGTCTCAAATTCAGCGGAAAGTGGGGAACGGAAGTGGAGTGCCTCAATACAAGGTTCTCACGTTCCATCTGCCTACCCTGCCATGTGCGGGATACAGCGTAAAGCTGAGTGAGTAAGTGACCTACAATTTATGATTTTGCTACATATATATTATTACTGTATGAATCTACCTGTACATTCAGTAATAGTTTATATTTCGTCTCAAATTTGGACGGAAAGTGAAGAACAAAATATCTTGACATTCGATTGCCTCTGGCTAATTGGCGATTTCCAATATAAGTTTGAAACTAAAAAAAAAAAAAAAATTATATTGAACGAACGAAAATTGTATTCACCTTAAATACGAATGTGTTGTGCATTTGATACTTCCGTGTAAGCAATGATTAAATATTTCATAAATTAATATCACATAAAGAGAAAAACTGTCCAACGTAGGAACATCGAAGATCGGATCGGAATCCCCAACCGTGAGAAATTGTATAAGTCCAACCAAGCTATTATAAATATCCACATACTGTTTTTGCAAAATATATTCAGCGTGGTTAAATTCTTGTTTCGATGTACATAAATTGAAGATCTGGAGTATATCAGATACTCCAGATCTTCAATTTATGTACATCGAACGAACATGCATTCTGGCATTCGAAGGGTTTTCATGCTTTTTATGTGATCTTCCTTAATATCTTAGATACTGTATTTTCGAAGGTCTTACTACTTAATTTTCCTTCATAGTTTTTTTTATTTACATAAATAACCAAATCCCAAATAAAATCTAAGGTTTACTTGCTGCCTTTTCTATTAATATAGTTAAATTGTATGTTATTTGGCCGTTGTCTTACATGTCAACACGTAATTATGCTTAAATAATATTTAACGCTCGATTATCTTGGTTAATATACTTAATCTTATGTATATTTTCTCGTAAGTGTTTTTTTTAATACATATCGATGTTCCAACCGTATAATGCCTTCCAAAAGGTAACTTGTACCTTTTTTTTATATTTCATAAATTACTAACCCGATTTTGATGAAACTTGATGTATTTCCTAAGTTAAAATGTTACAAACATTTGAGCTAAAAAGAATTGTTTCAGTATGACTTTTAGTTTCCGAAAAGTTTATGAAATTCCTTTTTCGTCGGTTCAAAAATAGACATGTCAGAGTTCTAAAGTTCGCGTACAATAAAACAGCATAAAACGTGAATCGTGACACGGGTGCTTTATGAAATCTAATATTATCAGCATTGTTTGAAGGTTATAAAAACTTTTTATATAGGCCAAAATAATTTTGCGATTTTATCAGTGGAATAGTGAACGTTGAAACGCTTAGCTTATCTTTTATTAGACAATCGCTGATAATATTAAAATGTTTCACTCTGCGATGGGTCATGATAGCATAGATGGGACTCTAGGAAACTATGGTAACGTAGTGTTCAGACACTGTTCGTAGACACTTCCATGCCCCAGTTTCTGCCATTTTTTAAGGTGTTATGAGTTGTGTGGCCGAACTTGCTACGCTTTGTCTCTTTACCTGGAAGGGAAAACTGGAAAGTGCGTGTTCCACAACAAATCTCAAGAACTCAGCTTTACGCTGTATCCCGTATATGACAGGGTAGACAGAGGGAACTTGGGACTTCCATTCTGACTTCAACCTCAAGTAAGTGGACTTACTATAGATAATATAAATAGTATAATACTATAGAAATTCGGCGGAAAGTGGGAAACGGAAGTGGAATGGAGTGTCTTAACACTAGGTTCCCAAGTTCCCTCTGCTTTGCCTGCCATATGCAGGATACAGCGTGAAGTTGAGTAGAGTAGAGTAGAGTATAATACTATAGATATATAAATAGAATTACATAGTTATAGTCGACTTATGAAAAAAATATATTAAAAATACATACAAATAATATAACCATACTAAAACAAACAATTCCTTCACATATTCTGTAGAGCAGTAGCGTTAATTCACGGTAAAAGCTGGTTTCAAAGCCGAAATTCAAAGTGATTCAAAAACCGATAGGGTAATTTATGACTGTATTTATCACGTAGGAACTTTGGTAGTGTGGTTAAAGAAACGCTATTAATTAACGTATAACTCAGTAGCATTTTATTATTTGCTTAACAAGAATAAAGGCTGTTATTAAATTTTGGGATCACAAAGTGTTATTATTAAAGGAAAATGAAGTTTTATTTTTTAATATATATTTTTTATAGTAAATATTATTAAATCTTTACGCTATACGTTGCTTTATATAAGAAAGTAGGTAGATATAACTTTGTGTCCATTCTCTCTGCGTTTCCTTTTCTGATTGAATTTACTACATATTTAGACGCTTTGTCGTTTCATTTCTTACGTCAGATAATATGAAACCGCGGCGTTGAGTTCCGCCACTCAAGTGAAAACTGGGGAATGGATTTCGGAACTATAGGTTCCCAGATTCCACAGGAACCTAAAATAGGCCTCGAGACCCACAACCATCGCAATTACAATCATATGTTTCCTTTGTGTCAAAATACTCTTTATTTTCTCGGTATATTGCTTCATTACTCTAAAACGTAGAAATACATTTAACATTTATATAGAATTTTTCAGCTGTAAAATTGGAAGCAACAGCAATCAAAATTACCCAGTAATTATTTCTGCGTAACGCCGAAATCCATCTCAATTATTTCATCGGGCGTCAGTGATTTATAACGGATACGTTAGATTAGGGCGCCAAGATTAGCTTCCTTTAGTTAAAATTGTAAACAATAATTATGACCATCGTATCATTAAATTAGAAGGGTTTTAATGGCTATGTTTATACATATTTTTTCAGCTACATACAATTCCCTCTGCCTACCCGGTCATGTCATGCATGGACGAATAGGCAGAGGGAACTTGGGAACCTTGTGTTAAGAAACGTCATTCCGTTACATCTTTACGCATATTTATGGCGACAATGTCAAAACATTTATTCATTTATCGAAAAAAAATCGTGCAATTGTGTATTGAGTGGTAAAACTCTATGACGGTCTTTATCCAAATAGTATGCCAAAGCGGAAATAGAAAATTATAATTCCCATGAGCTTAGCTAAAATCCTTAACCTTTATAGATTGTTTTAGCTTAAAATTGTATCTCGCTTACAGAATTATAGGCAGAGGGAAATTTGTAAAACTAGTGTTAAAACACTCAGTTTCCTGCCAATTTCCGCCAAATTTGAGGTATTGCATGCTGAGTGGCAAAGCTCAATTAAACATTTTACATCATTATCAGACTGGGAATATGTTTATGTTAAACAGTTTATCGAGTGAGAATCAAAAATTATCGTCCTACGCTGGTACTCCTGCGTCACGAAGATAGAGGAAAATTGTCTGCTCTGTTGTGGGTAGAAAACAGCGTGGAGCAAAAAATATTAAAATTTGTTGTGCTGGTACCCATTCTAGATATCTTACATCCATCTATTCTTGATTTCGCACATATTGCTAGTCTAGTTTATATTGTCCTAATTTTCTGCCCAACTTCTAAGACATGAAGAAGAAAAATTATAAAATGAATCATAAAAAATATATCATAATATTATATTATCAAATGAGGCCTGTCGTGGCGCAGCGGCACAAGAGTGTGACTGTAACCGATAGGTTCTGGGTTCGATGCCCAGTCGAGGAAATGAAATATTTAATATTTTCAATTTAAATATTTAATGTTTCATTTCTTCGCTCTGGTAATAAGGCAAAGCGCGGCGTTGAGTTCCGCCACTCAACACGCAATGCCTCTAATTCGGCGGAAAGTGGGGAAGTGTGCGAGATACAGCGTGAAGCTGAAAAAAAAAAAATAATAATATATATATATATATATATATATATATATATATATATATATATATATATATATATATATATATATATATATATATATATATATATATATATATATATATATATATATATATATATATATATATATATATATATATATATATATATATATATATATATATATATATATATATATATATATATATATTATCAAATTTTAATGGAAAACAGCAAAGCAATTATTATTAGTGGAAAATAGAAACAAAAAAGATATTACAAATGGGCAACGGAACAGAATGTCTTAACACTAGTTTCTCAAGTTTTCTCTGCCTACCCTACAAAAGTAAACCTAAAAAAAAAATACAAAGTTATCCTCATCGAAATTCATCGTTTTTTCACATACAACAGTGAAAAAATGATTTATTATCTAGAACCAAGTGTCATTTTGATCACAGAAAGTTAGTAGCAAACAGCGCGACGTTCTTCCAAACTAACAAAAGGGAGCCATTGTTTTAATAGTAGGACACAGAAATTTTGAATGATTGCAAGAACTTGAATCCAGCGACTTAGTATTTAATCTTGAAATAATAAAATCTTTTAAAATCATCCGCTTGAGGCCTGTAGTGGCGCAGCGGCACAAGTGTGTGACTGTGGACAGGTTGTGGGTTCAATTCCCCTCTCGTGGAAATGAAATGTTCAATATTTTCAATTTAAATATTTATTTTTTTCATTTCTTCGCTCTGGCACAAGTCAAAACGCGGCGTTAAGTTCCGCCACTCAACACTCAATGCCTCAAATTAGGCGGAAAGTGGGAAACAGGAGAGGAATAGAGTGTTGAGAGAGAGAGGTTCCCATGCTCCTTCTGCCTACTCTGTCATGTGCGGGATACAGCGTGAAGCTGTGTTGAGTTGAGTCGTACACTACTTGCTGCCTAATTTTGGAGACATCGAAAAGAATTAATGCTTTTCAGTGAGAATAGAAACTACAACGACTACCTTAATTTTAAGCTCAAATAAATTGCTTCCTTCAACAATATTTTTTTATCTGTCACGACTATCACAAAGATATGAAACTCTGTTATACCATATATTTGTGAGTTTTTTCAGCCTGTATCTATCAAATAGCAAGATACACTTGGAAACCGTTCCCCACTTTCTATCAATTTGTGGTGGTATTGCGTAATTGGCTCAAGTTAGTCTCGTTGCCAGAATAAGGAAATTAATATGTTTAACATTGAATTGCCTCGAGCGGGAACAGAACCCTTAACCGCCATGTTAATAGTAACATTTACGTGGCACCGGATTACGACGGCGTTTATAAAATATATATATTTCTTTACAGCCTTTATTCAAATACACTGTAATCTTACTTAATTATTTATGGTTATAATAAAAACTTTTGTCAAGTCGTTGGTCACGCAAGATAGAAGATAACGATATTAAATATAATTCCTTCACAGAAAGGAGTTCAGTCACCTTATAATTTTATATCTATTGTTGGAACATTAAGAAAGTTATTTAATTATTCAGGATTATGTTTATATTATTTTGGAGTTATGAAGCGTTCGATTTTAATTGTTGTAATTTTTTTTTTAATAAAAATATATTTTTTTAATGTACTGCAAATAATGGTATTATTATTATACAAAGCGAAATGAGAATTGGTATTAGACTTTGTCTACCCTAGAGAGAGACAATCTGGGAACCGATTGTATATTAGTATGTGTGTGTGTGTGTGTGTGTGTGTGTGTGTGTGTGTGTGAGTGTGAGTGTGTGGGTGCGTCTTTTTTAGAAAAAATCGACGAGGCTGTCAATCGAGTGGCACAGCTGAATATTGTTAATTCAATTTTCTCTAAGGGTGATCGCTTTCGTGAAGCTTGTATCGACATATTGCACAGTTCACACGCACTCGAAATATTAATATAAAAAAAAAACAATCAAATGCAACTCAATGACTCCATTTTTATCTTGAAGTAAGGAACCTTAAAAAAATTGAGTACAGAACGATGTATCATAACATACATATAAAATATATGTATAACCATACACCAACTTCTAGTACCTTTAAAAACTATTAGTGTTGCCATATAAACATATTTAATTATTTTAAATTGCATATTATTTACAATTTCACTCATCATTGGACGGAATACGGTAATTTTATTGAAGTGCAGAGAACAATAACGCATATTATACGCAAAGTTGAATTCATTTTATGTGTCTATAAAATAGAGTATTATAACAACGAATGGGGTCGATTTTTTTTAATTAATCGTACGTATGCGAAGGACTGTAATCGCGACAGGCTGTGGATTCGATCCTCATTCGAGGAAGTGTATTATTTAAAAAGGACCAAGTGCGGCGTTGAGTTACGTAACTCAAAACGTGTCTTAACACTTTTCAATAGGAGTATATTTTTAATCATCTTCGTCAAACGACGTCATAAGTTACTGGAAATTTAAAATGTTAACTTATTTTACACCACTATATACTGACTAAAACGGATTGCAACAGACAGAAAAATAAATTACTATTCTATATATATATAAGGATTCCGTATTCTACCATTCATCAACGGGACCCTAAAAAGTAATTACTATTGTTCATTCTAATATTGCTAAGTCGGTACATAACGTGACGCGGCAATATCGTGTTTCACGTTATTGCCAGTTAGTTATAGTTCACGCCAAATTATGGGAAAAACAAAAACGGGCATAACCACACTCTATGATTGAATTACTTAGCACTTTTGTTAGTTAGCTTAGAGCAATGGTTGTGGTAAATTAGGTTTTTATGACAGTCCAAAGTTCTGTTCCTGAGTAGGGTATTCTTTGTTTTTTTTTATAGACTTTGTGGTGAAACAAAACAAATGCCTGTGAAAACAGCAGTTTTGGTTCCGATTTACAATCGTGGGACTGAAAAATACAAGGCGTAGTTGGTAACAACATGTATTGACACTACTCTTTGCCTGCAAGGTGTACAGCGTGAAGATAATAAATAGGCAATCAGAACAAAAAATCTCTCTATCTCTCTCTATCAGCTGCACGCTGTATCCCGCACGAGGCAGTGTAGGCAGAGGGAACCCGGGAACCTAGTGTTAAAACACTCCGTTCCACTTCCGTTTCCCACTTTCCGCCGAATTTGAGGCATTGCGTGGTGAGTGGCGGAACTCAACGCCGCGCTTTGCCTTATTGCCAGAGCGAAGAAATGAAACATTAAATATTTAAATTGAAAATAATAAATATTACATTTCCTCGACTGGGGATCGAACCCAGAACCTGTCGGTTACAGTCACACGCTTGTGTCGCTGCACCACGACAGGCCTCAAAAGCAAAAAATGAAATGATGAATTTTTTTCAATTAGTTCCCCGCAGTCAAGACAATGCGTGTTGAACCGCACGAATTAGAGGTATATGTAGTTTCTTGCGACAATTCATCTCAAGCCTAAGGCAGTAAATTTCGTGAACCGTTGGTAAAATATTTGACGGTTAAAACTTAAATTGGTGGAAAGTGGGAAACGGCAGCTTGTCCATATCTTTCTATGGGAGACAGCAAGTTAAGAAAAACTTATTTGTCTTTGAATTTGAATTAAAAATAGTATTACAAAAAAAAATAATTAAAAAAAAACTCCATAATTCATCAAATATAGCTAAGAACAACCGCACTCGATCGGTCCATTCGTCCAAGAGCTACGATGCCGTAGACCGACACGATATCTACAAATATACCAAGTTCTTAACATCTCTGTTTTGGCGTCGGGGTTTAAATTAGAAAGAAAAAAAGAGGTAATAATTCTTCTAAAACCAAAATTAACTTTGAATTAAACTGCGTTATAAGTCCGCGTGTAAGTTAGATCAAGTAACAACTAACTGAGTAACTACGTGCATAACTTTCTGTGTTTCGCATATTTAAGTTAAAGTTGCTACTTGAATTCTTCTTCTTGTGTTACTTGACTTGAGCAAGAAATGTATAGAAAGATAGAAAGGAAAAAAAAATAAAATACAAAAAAGTGTGGTGAGTGAGTCCTGTCGTGGCGCAGCGGCATACGGGTGTGACTGTAACCGACAGGTTGTGGGTTCGATTCCCACACTAAGAAGTGAAATATTTAATGCTTTCAATTTAAATATTTAATGTTTTCATTTCTTCGTTCTGGTAAAAAAGGAAGAACGCGGCGTTGAGTTCCGCCACTCAACACGCAATTCCTCAAATTTGACGGAAAGTGAGGAACAGAAGTGGAACGGAGTATCTTAACACTAGATTCCCAAGTTCCCTCTACCTACCCTGCCATGAGTGAGCAAAAAACCCAACCCAGAAGCCATCAGAAACGGCTTTGAGTTCCGCCACTAAAAATGCAATGCCTCATTTCGACAATAAGCGGGGAAGGAATGTATTTCACAGGGCACGGAGTGTCTTAACACTAGGTTCCCAGGTTTTCTTTGCCTACCTATGTGTAGCTAAAAAAACCAATAATATACCCACATAAAAATAATAATATACCCAAATATAAATATTCACATATTGTATAACTTCAATACTTTATCTTTCTTATATATTTGTTCGTTCGTTCTTTCTCAAGCGATTTTGTACTAAATAAATTGACGTACCAAGTACAGTTAAAACTCAAAATATTCAAAAGGCAAGTTGATATTTATTTAAAAATTGTAACTTAAAATATGATTTTGGCCTGTAACAGGTTCCAACTGAGAAATAATCCCAAGACGATTTGTAGAGAAGCAATTTATATTTCTTGGAGGTTCTCTGTAAATTTGAACGTGGCCGCCATTAGATTTAGGTACTTTTGGGCTGTGTGGCCGGAATTTTAAATGCGTGCTAAAATATTAAGTAATCTTTTTTATGTTTTTTAATATAATTCAAAATTGTTTTTTTTTTCACACTGTGTAGCAATGTTACCTAAAGGAATAAAGAAACCCAGTGGTAATTAAATTAATTTCCACTACGATACTTTCTTTTCACACTTTCCACCAAATTTTGCGAAGTTCTTGATATAATACGTGATGAGAAGCGGGACTTGAGGCCGGCAACGCACTTAGTATCTGCTCTGGCGTTACACGAGGCAGTGGGCGGTGGTGATCACTCACCATCAAGCCACCCGTACGCTCGTTTGCCTTGTTTTTTCCATAAAAAAATCAACTTGGCGCTTTGCCTCATGGATTGGTAATGAAGAATTTATTTATTTTTTGTAAATAAATATTAAAGGGGCACAATATGTAAATATAAACGCGAAAGTTATTGATTTGATTCTAAAACAAGGTGGCAAATTATTTTCATTTTATCTAGTTCTAGTTCAAGAGAAGTAAACAGAAAATACACGGCGTTGAATTCCACCACCAAACATGCAATGTCTGTTAATGAAAATTAGAAGTGAAATGGGCAACGATTGTATTGTTCAATTTGGCGAACAGTATATTAAAAATAATCTTTTATTTCAGTACTTACAAATTCTTCTAATAAAGAAAATTTAACCAATCAATGACTTTACAAAATATCTATGATCACAAGATACAAAACTATTTGGATCTTATTTAAGCAGGTCCCAGAAGCACAATCGTTGGTATATAATTGTTAACGCGACAGTTCAACCGCAAAGGTATATTGTTTTTTTTTTGTAATTTTCTTTAATCTGTCAATGTGCAGTATTGAGTTCAGCTTTTTAACTGAAAATATCTAAAATTAGCTTAGAAAATCAAACGGAGAAAATAATGTTTTTGGTTGAGGTTTTTAAGCTCAACTTATTGTGTATGATAAGCTCTTTCTAATTTCCTTTAATTGGTCTACACTACTAAGTATTGTTTAAAACAATATCGCTGTAAGTATAATATTTCTAAATTATATATCAACTTGAGTAAATATATTTTTCTAGTTGAATCGAAGTAAAATTTCGAACATGGCGGCAGAACGGAGTGGCCAAAACTTTAGAACTCTTACTTAGGAGATTGGGCCTAAAGTGAGTGAGGACTGTCGTGGCACAGGGGCAAAGGCGTACTGTAAAAGTGACAGGTTATGGGTTCGATCCTCACTCGATGAAATAAAATATTTAATAGTTTACAAATTAAATATCTATTAATATCTAAATTAAATAATTAATATTTCCAAATGAATCATACTTCAAATTAAATATTCAATATATTCAAATTTAATATTTTCATTTTTTTCGTTCTGGCAACAACAATTTCTACTTGTCTCAAATACGAGGGAAAGTGGGAAACAGAACGGAGTATCCTAACAATAGATTCCCGAGTTCCCTTTTCCAACCCAGCCATGCACCGGATACAACGTGAAGCTGATAACTATGGAGAACTTGTATGACTAGAAAAAGTAAGAAACTGTCAATATCAAAATTATAAAATACTATCCGTATTCCAAAACACTAACAGATAAAGTTAAAACCAAATTTGGTTATAAAAAGTAAAAAGTAATTTGATAGTAAAAAGTAAAATTTTTATGAACGCAAAGTCAACTACGTACTAGATAGAACGTACCACAATCGTACGTTCCAAGAGCTGTTATCGAGCAGGTATTCAATAGGAAATGTATTTTTAGAAAGCGTCTAAACGAGAGAAATTTGTATTGGTTTATTGTATGAAAATCGAAAATGTATATGAATTTGTAAGGGACTACTATAATATAGACATGTGACTGTAAACGATAGGGTGTGGGTTCGACCCAAACTCGAGGAAATAAAATATTTAATATTTTCAATTTCAATATTTAATATTCTCATTTCTTCGCTCTGGTAAGAAGGCAAAGTGCGGCGTTGAGTTCTGCTACTCAACACGCAGTGCCTCAAATTTGGCAGAAAGTAGAGAATGGAAGTGGAACGGAGTGTCTTAACACTAGGTTCCCAAGTTCCCTCTGCCGACCCTGCTATGTGAGGGATGCAGCGTATAGCTGAGTATGTTATATTTGAAGAACTATCCTTTTATCTTGTAAGCAGATTAAATAACCAGTGAAGTGAATTATAACACAGCGTTAAGTTACGCAACTTATATGTATTGTCTAAACACTGTCATATCTACTAAAAAAGAAATATGTGTGAAATAATTAATAAAAAATCGCATATCGTAAAGAATAGGGAACCTGGGAACCTAGTGTATTCCCCTTAAAATAAGTTCGTTTCCCACTTATCGCTGATTTCTCGAGGCATTACGTGTTGAATTGTGTAAATTAACATCGTGCTTTGCGTCGTTACCATAGGGCGGATGGGGGATGTGAAAATTGTACATATTTCGTTTCTCCATGGAAGGCAAATACACGACTATGGCGCTAAAAGCTCGCTTGCGCCACGACGGCCTGAACTTTTATGCAACTATGATCGAAATATTCTAAGCCACCCTGCACCATAACAGTTTTAGAAAAAAAAATAAAAGACACAACTTGGTAACATGCCAAAGCTTTTATGTTTCTGCGTTGAAATAATATCGCTCGATATCGTCCGCGGTTTAAATCAAAAGCTTTCGGAAATTTCTGCGTATTTGTTTAAATGTTATTTTGTTTTGTTTTTAAATTGTTTTTCACTGACCTTTTATAGGACTTTTAATATATGTATTTTTGTTTACTATTTATGAAACAGTGCCGTATCTCACGGGGGCTGTTATTGGTATTATATAAAATGAAAATGTCGTTCGGTCATGGCACAGGAGTGACTGAAATCGCGATAGGCTATGCGATCGAACCCTACTCAAGAAAATGTTTTTTTTTAACACGCAATGCTTCAAATTCAGCTGAAAGTAGAAAACGAAACGGAGTGTCTTCACACTAGGTTCCCAATTTCCCCTGCCTACCCTGCCATGTACGGAATACCGCGGAAATTTTGACAATGACAAATCAGATGCTGAAAATGTTTGAATTCTCTTAGGTTTTGTAAATATGTTTTTTTGCGTAACCCTTTTTTTCGCTTACTTTCTCCGTTCTCCACTTTCCACCAAACTAGAATTCTAATCGAGACACAGTGTTAAGTGACGTAACTCAATGCTACGTATCATCTACTAGAACGGGGAAATATATTTAATATAAATATTTCTGCAAGCGAGAATCGAAGTTACTTACGTTTACAAGAAAAATGTGTTCCACTAAGGCACGACAGCCCCAACTTTTATACTACGGCATATCAATTTCTACTTTTTAATTCTAATATATTTTATATTAGAATAAAAAGTATATTTTGTTATTTATTTAGTAACAAGCGGTCCACGCACGGCTTCGCATGCTTGAACGATTACGTTGATTATTTCAGTATGGCAAGGTAACCGCTGTAAAATAATCAACCAGTACATGTATATTGCTATACAGTCAATAATAAATATTTTGTGATATTAATTTTGTTCGTGAAGACGTTTTTAATCTCTTCTATGTAGAGCGAGTATCCAAGTACGCGTGTACACAAATGCAGTTTTATTTTATACAGACACTTCAATTTTTATTATATATATATATATATATATATATATATATATATATATATATATATATATATATATATATATATATATATATATATATATATATATATATATATATATATATATATATATATATATATATATATATATATATATATATATATATATATATATATATATATATATATATATATATATATATAACCAACTTTTTTAGTTTTATTGTATCTAATAATATTTGAAACAATTTTAACCGTATTAATCGTATATATTGTTTTCGATACATTTTTGGAATTCACGGGTTAAAGAAGCATTTGTATATCAGCTGACATAACTATTATATAAAACTACCGCCAATGGTTTCATAATAGATAGACTTTCACTTAATTTTGAGACATTGTGTTTAGTGGCGGCTTTGATATGTTACAAGAGCGAGAATAAAAATTTAATAATTACCCCCATTGAGGATCCCACGACCATCGCGTTTGCTTGTAATTAACCGTTCAAGAGACGCTTCAAATCCAGCTTCGTTAAAAAAAAAATACTATTTTAAAATTTAAAACATAGAACACTTTAAAATTTGTAAAAATATTAAATCTTGCAATTAAAAGTAGCTCAAGACGCAATCTTTTATACAACAAGTACATAATTTACACAAGAAGATCCCAAAAGAATTGAATAATCATCCAACGTTGATACAAAAAATGGCCAGCATTAATAAGATGAAGATCGTTAGGAATAGCTACCGTCAGCGCTGGATATGTGATTTTTCAAGTACCTCACTCGAACAAAAACTGTAGGCGATTTATAAAGGTAAGGCTATTACTGTAACATATTGCATAGACTTGAGAGTACCGAACACATCAATTATGTATGTACATATATGTATCTGTGTTAGGATTTTATATGGTATAATCCATCCATGTTTTCTAAAATCTTTGACAGTTGAGCTCATATTTTTTCTCCATTTGACAAAATCAAGTGTCAACATATTTTGTTCTCAACCCTTTTCAGATGTATGTCAGTTAGAGGGAACCTTGGGAACCTAGTGTTAAGATACTCCGTTCGCCATTCTTCGTCGCATTTGAGGCATTGCGTGTTGGGTGGCGGAACTGAGTACCGTATATTAAACGGTTCATGACGTAATTTCATCCCTCAATGTGTCATTCTAGAACCACTTCTATATTTCATTCTTTTTTAATGATTAAAATAAAATATGTAGTAAGAATGTAAATTTATCAAAAAAAAAAACAAAAACATTTGTAACAATATTAATTTTTGTATAGAAAATATTAATTAAAATCACTTAAAGCGGAACGTAATTTGAAATGCCAATGAGTGCTCAATCGTGATTTCCTTTTATGTTATTTAGAATATTGTAATATTTTAGATTGTTTGTATTAAATTTGTAGCAAATTTATTATTTATTGATCTAATTTGGTAATTGTTTATTACAGTGAAAAACAAACGCTAATTATAAAGTAAACTTTATTTATTATACTTTAGATTATAAAATATATTTCCCATTTTTACCTAACATCGTGAAGCGTTGAATTCCGTCATTAAAAAATATAATTTTACTTATTCAAGTGAAAAGCGGAGAAGACCATACTATTGCTTAGATTACAAAATTTTCCATTTTGTACCAACTACCCCCATTATCGATATAAATACTGAAGAATCCACGAAGTTCGAAATCAAGTTGCTATAATAATTACCAAATACGTTCACTTTGATCGCTACTTGGCTTAGAGATAAACAGTTGAAACCACAACACCGAATTCAATGACATTTTGATTGGTCAGGAATCGTAATATAGTAGACGTTTACTTTGAGTAACTAAATTAAGATTATCTTAGCCATTTCTGATTGAAATGGCTTGAAATGAATATATAATTAAATATTATATTTCTTCCACTGGGAATAGAACAGACACACGTCGTATTTTCAGTTAGACACTGTGCCGTTTTACCATAGTCTGTCATTAAAATAACTGAATCCAGCTGTATTCAGCATACCGGATATAGCTGTATATAGACAATCTATCTTACCCTTTTATTGAGAAAGATTGCGAGGTGAATATCAGAACTCAATGCCACGGTCTGCTTTACCAGAAGAAATAAAATAATAATATTATTAATATTTGAGGCTTGTAATGGCGTAGGGGCACAAGCGTGTATAAACGACAGGTTCGATCACAACCTCGAGAAAATGAAATTTTATATATCTTCGCTCAATTAACAAAGGAAAGCACGGCGTTGAGTTCCGCCATTTTTAATGGGCACGGAGTATCTTAACGCTAAGTTCCCCAGTTCTCTCTGCCGACCCTACCATGTGCGGGATACAGCGTGAAGCTGAGTATAACATAGACAGTATATTATCTACACTTAACACAATCTGCAGAATATCCATATAAAAAGTAGGAAACAGTAAAACACAAATATTATACCCTCTTAGTGGTGGCATAGGAAATCTTATAAAGACGTGACGATAAAAAAGATTCCCTTGAAATATAGTTACAGGCACCCTATTTACATAAAAATGTTTGTCGATCGGATTACGTTTGGAAGAGCGATGGACGAAAACATCTACTACGTATATAAATATCTAAGAGCTAATACTTTTGTATGGGAGTGGAATTTTCCAATTTTTTTTTCTGCATTTTTGGCGGAAAAATAAGTAACCAGTAAGTATCCTAAGTATCTTAAACTGTTAATGGAAAAAATTATGGCTGAAACCTGAAAATTATATTTCAATGTGTTTTTATTATTTTTTAATATTATGGGGTCTAGTCAACATTGTGCCCCATTATAGTTTTTGTATATCACTTACAAAGTTAAAGTCATTCGATTGACATAAGAACCATTAGAAATCACATATAAAAAAATAAATGGTATATTAAACTCATTACCCTTCTGTGTCATGCAGTAGGTTAAATACTTTTTTGCTATAGCGAAAATATAAATCGAATAACTTCTCAAAGAAAATCTTTAACAAGGCAGATTTTAGGTCAGAGAAATTAATGAATCATTGGGCTTTGTCACTTTGACTGCCAGAGGCGTGCTACGAATGAGCTGAGCTAGACATTACTAGGCATTTTTATTCAATTTTATATAAAAACATATATATTTTTGCTTCAATCAGCTATAAGTTAATATAGTTCAATAAGATTTTCTTAGCTCAAACTGTATCCCATACATGGAAGCCAGAAGAAACTTAGAAACTAAGTGTAAAGGCACTCCGTCGCGTTCTCTACCTTTCTAAAACTATTTTAATATCATATCAATTCAGAAGGAATATCAGATTTCTGTTATTAGAGCTGATATCCTACGTTTATGTAGACCAAAGAAGGAAAGTAAAATATGATCACCTCTAGATTTAATTTTTTTTACAAGTATCAGATGTCTTTTGTTTCTTTAGTATATCAGAAAGAACTTAAGAACGTAGTGCTAAGCACTAGGTTCTTAAATTCTTAATTCTTTCTTCTTCGTTCCCCACTTGATGTCGTCATTGAGACATTGTGTGTCGAATGGCGAAACTCAACGCCGCTTGGAACTATTGGTACGTAATAAATAAAAGTTTTAATTGTATAATAGAAATAATATATTTATTCAGTTCCAAGATGCACCTGGTTACTGCGGTAGCTAGTAAGATACTCTGTTTATTTCGTCACTTTCCGCCGAAATTTGAGGCATTGCATGTTGAAAGGCCGAAGAGCGAAGAAATGAAAACATTAAATATTAAAATGGAAAATATTAAGTATTTCAGACAAGACCAGACAGACCTACCAATAAATTTTTGGAAATGGCTGTTAGTTCCACTTTCGAGCTAAAACTTCTCAATGTATTTAAGCTGCTGTAGGTTTACAATAATATAGCTCATATAGAAGAACAACACACGTACGACAATTTACGTCAAGATTTTGTATAATTTATCTATAATGAAACTACAAGATAAGCGGGCGAAGCCGCGTTCGTGTAGCTAATTTCCAATGAATGCGGAACAAAGTTCTAAACGTGACAAAAGCTCTTAGACCAACTGGTGGTTATTCAATTGCGTCGAACGGAAAAAGCTAAATGCAATAGTAAATCTAATAAATAACTAGCTCTGAGTATTTCCCAGTATTTTGTTGAAAGTTCACCACCTCAGGGTGTTAATGGAGCTATTGGTACTTACTTACTTACTTAAATTCGTGCACATGGCAGAGTAGACAGGGGGAACTTGGGAACCTAGTTTTAAGACACTGACGTCCGTTCCCCACTTGATGTCGTCATTGAGACATTGTGTGTCGAGTGGCGAAACTCAACGCCGCGTGGAACTATTGGTACGTAATAAATAAGGGTTTTGAATTGTATGATGGAAATAGTATATTTATTCAGTTTCACAGTGCACCTGGTTACTGCGGTAGCTATTAAGCCTACCTCGATCGAGATATTGAGTAGCTTCACGCTGTATCCCGCATGAGGCAGGGTAGGCAGAGGGAACCCGGGAACCTAGTGTAAAGACACTCCGTTCCACTTCCGTTCCCCACTTTCCGCCGAATTTGAGGCATTGCGTGTTGAGTGGTGGAACTCAACGCCGCGCTTTGCCTTAATACCAGAGCGAAGAAATGAAACATTAAATATTTAAATTGAAAATATTAAATATTTCATTTCCTCGACTGGGGATCGAACCCAGAACCTGTCGGTTACAGTCACACTCTTGTGCCGCTGCGCCACGACAGGCCTCGAGATATTGAGTAAAATGGCGGAATTCAACGCCGCTTGAATATATTTTTTTTGTTTTTTTTACTATGTTTGGCTTAGTTAAGAAAAAAAACAAATATCAGCAGAAAAAAAAATGTGAATAGTCTGTACAAAAAATATAATTATTATATCATCTAATTGATTCTGAACATAGCTTGATCAATGGCGATGCTTATAACTTCATACTACTTCGTACTTTGTTTACGTCTATCTATGCTGAGATAACAAAAATATTTCAAATATATATTTCCTACGAAGAAGAATTAATTATTTTTATTTCTTTTTTTCTAATAACAAGACAGCGCGGCGTTGAGTTGCGCCATTTAACAAGTAATATCTTGAATATGGGGAAACTGAGATTCTTAAAACTAAAAACATCCTGTGTATTCCCTTTGTTTTTGAGGCCTGTCGTGGCGCAGCGGCACATGCGTGTGACTGTATCCGACAGGTTCTGGGTTGGATCCCCGGTCGAGGAAATGAAATATTTAATATTTTCAATTTAAATATTTAATGTTTCATTTCTTTGCTCTGGTATTAAGGCCACGCGCGGCGTTGAGTTGCACTACTCAACACGCAATGCTTCAAATTCGGTGGAAAGTGGGGAACGGAAGTGGACCGGAGTGTCTTAACACTAAGTTCCCTCTGCCTACCCTGCCTCGTGCCGGATACAGCGTAAAGCTGTATTCCCATTGTATACAGCATGAATCTAAAGAAAGAAAAGAAAAATACTGATTGAATCGGGAACAAAACCCACCACTATCGTGTGTTCAAAAAATTTTCCAATTAGACAATCATAATGGAAAATATGAACAAAATTCTCTCTTCAATAAATTTCAGAATAAATTCTTCATCGCCCTTTTTGCTTTATAATTATATTAACACCGACCTCTCTCTGATGTATTTTCAGAGGCTATTCCTTTCAATGGAGAATCAAAAAGATCAATTACCGTTGGGCCTCAAATTAAAAATAGCTATAGATAAACGCTCAAGCGCTCGCAACGAAATATTCCCATTCAATGGAAAATATTTGATTTCTGAAAAGGAACTACGCGATTGAATGCGCTTAAATAAAGATTATCTACCTCTCTAT
This sequence comes from Eueides isabella, assembly GCA_019049475.1. Taxonomy (NCBI): domain Eukaryota; kingdom Metazoa; phylum Arthropoda; class Insecta; order Lepidoptera; family Nymphalidae; genus Eueides; species Eueides isabella. Next base: position 2,510,242 of record CM032385.1, on the reverse strand, counting down.
TACAAACTAAGCTGGTGGTCTTTTTGGGGTTCCTTATCTCAAACTGGAAAAAAGGAACCATTTGGAACCCTTTTAGGATCACTTTGCTGTCCATCTCACTGTCAAAATAATTTATGTTAAGATCGCGTGGAATTAAAAAAGTCTTAATTCATAGTCAGATCTATCGTCTACCCTTGAAGCGCAGAAAAAAAATTTACTTCTAAGGTAGCGTTTACGTAACATTAACTTACTTCAACATTTAAAGATACCTATTTATTCATCGTTTTTACTGTATTTTAAATAAAATTTGCCGTGAAATTGTACCTTATAATCTGGTACAAAGTAAAATATCTGAGGCCTGTCGTGGCGCAGCGGCACAGGCGTGTGACTGAAGCCGACAGATTCTGGGTTCGATCCCCACTCGAGGAAATGAAATATTTTATATTTTCAATTTAAATATTTAATGTTTCATTTCTTCGCTCTGGTAATAAGTCAAAGCGCGGCGTTGAGTTCCGCCACTCAACACGCAGTGCCACAAATTCAGCGGAAAGTGGGGAACGGAAGTGGAACGGAGTGTCTTAACACTAGGTTTCGGGTTCCCTCTGCCTACCCTGCCATGTGCGAGATACAGCGTGACGCTGAGAGAGAGAGAAAAATAACTGAAAAGTATTTTTTTTTTGGTAATTTATAAAAAAACTGTATAACCTTATATTTGTAGGATATTTTATAAATCGGCGTTGAGTTCCGTCACGTTTAACACACAATGCTTCAAGTTCGGCAGAACCTGAGGAAACGAAACTGAATCCTGCCATGTACATATATGATACCGCGTGAAACTGAGAACTCTACTGAGAAGCGCGATATTGAGTTCGGTAAAAATAAAATATGTCTCGAAAATTGGAAATTGGCATTGAGTCAATTCGATTGCGTGTTGAGTGGCGGAACTGAACGCCGCGTTTAATCTTTGTACCAGAGTAAAAAAATTGAAAACATTTAATATTTATTTTTGAAAAAAATATTTCATTTTCTCAAATGAGGATCGAACCCACGACCTATCCTGTCTACATTAACAATTTACATACTTATTCTTCTGCCTGCTTCATATTTGAATTTAACCCTTTTAGTAACAAGAGCTACTACCAGAACGAATAAATTGAAATATTTTAACTCCCACGGAATCGAACTCACGACTATAGTGTTTACAATCACTTAAAAAAAAAATAAATTTTAAATTTATATTTTTTTTTGGATAGAGGCAATTTTGCGGCTACATTATTAATTTTATCAAACTAGGGCAGAGCAAATACAGCATCGCTTTAGGGGTTGATAAGAAATTTATATTAGAATATTTGAAGTTGTATTTTTAAATATGTTTTTGTTCAAGATGAATTCTTTGGAACTTTGGGCTTGACTGTAGAACAATAACAGTTTATATTCGTTCATTCACTGACTTAATTGATAATACAATGAGGATATACAAAAAATATCGATAGTAAAAGAATCACTTTAATATATGCATATATTCTTAGTTAAGTTACATTCATTATTTCTGCAGCTTAACGCTGTATCCGGCACTTGACAGGATAGGCAGAGGGAGCTTGAGGACTTATTGTTAAGACACTCCGTTCCGTTCCGCGTTTTCCGCCGAATTTAGGGCATTGCGTGTTGAGTGGCACAACTCAACGCCGTGCTTTGCCTTGTTACCTAGTCAAGGAAATAAAAATATTAAATATTTCATTTCCTTAAATGGCAATCTAACTATTTATCACGTTCATGCAACCACGCAACAACAGGCCTCAAATTACTACTTTAAAATGAATAAATAAATTATCAAACTCATTTATCAACGAGTATGCTTAGAGCAATCATGCCGCAGTGCAATAACATTTTAATAATAATAAATAAATAATAAAAATAATAATAATTAAGTAAATAATATTTTTTGAATTAATAAAAATAATAATAATTTAAATAATAATCGCGCTAGTTGCCAGTTGAATTTTCATTTGGGGAATGGTTATATATGTATATATTTCTGTTTCCCATCTTTGACAGGTAATCGCGGCATTGATTTCTGTTACACTGTATGGTACATTTTAAATATTTTATGTTAAAGTGGGGTAGGGTGGAGCTTATAAAATTAATATGATACCCAAGCCGAGCTTAATCGAGAACACCTGAAAATGACACTATGACTCAATAATTCTGTCTTTTTTTGTTATTTTTACATTACTTCTTTATCGTACATGAACATATTAACGAACTGTAAGTAGTGATTTTCTGGAGAAGTTTCAAGGATTATACAGTCAAAGTAAGTGAACTTATTTACATGTTTTCCTTTGCATTTTTTATTTGATAGTTTTATACTATATACATACTCAGCTTCACGCTGTATCCCGCACATGGCAGGGTAGGCAGAGGGAACTTGGGAACCTAGTATTAAGACACTCCGACACACACACACTCTCTGCCGAATTACTATATACATATTAAACTTAAAAAGTAACTATAAACATATACTAATTCAAACTTGACTATTATTTATATAAGGAAATATTTGTATTTCTTTCAACAGGTATAATATAAAATCACAATGACTAAATGAATATTTAATAATCATAATGAGTATAAAGCGCTTTAGCGCTTCAAGATGCACATGATATTATAGTATTTGAAGAAGGCGAAGTTTCCAAGATAGGTTTAGTAACGCTTCCCTTATAGCTGACTGCGCTTACGATAGACGAGAGTGATGAAAACATTCAAACTAATATTACACTACGAGATATATCTCGCAGAGTTGAGATGTTTAGAAGCTGAAATGAAAAAGATTATGATGAAAGCAATGGTTAATATAAAAATATCCTAAAATATCTAAAAATTTTGAACGAAGCAGGATTTGAACCCGCGCCTCTGGATATTCAAGCGCTCTGACCAACTAAGCCATTCGTTCTTACCAAGCTCCGTCGAAATTTTTATACGCTTGTTACAATTTATTTATGTTGTTAGCATCTCTGTTGGGAGATTTTTACAAATTTCCGCTACCCAAAGACAACTCGTAAAAATGATCGTTTGGCAAGAGAGAATACTATTTATTTTAATATTTTTACTATGTTTAAAAGTGTTATTCCACACTTAGGACAGAAAATACTAAACTGAAATTTAAAAAGCGTATAAAAATTTCAGTTTAGTATTTTCAGTAAAAAGTATTTTCAGTAAATTTCAGTTTAGTATTTTCTGTCATAAGTGTGGAATAACATTTTAAAAAAATAGTAAAAATAATATTTTTAATTTTCACGATTGTTACACATTTGAAATAAAACGATTTTAACCAGATTAATCGCGTATATTGTGTGGTAAATCATTTTTGAAAACCAGATGTGTCAAACACTTTGTACGTAACACATTAACGGGTAGTCTACCTGTGACCATGGACTCCAAAAATGTTTACCACTAAATATACATGATTAATTCGGTTAAAATAGTTTTATTTAAAATGGTTAATTTCTTGCAAAAAAGAAAAGAAAAAGAAAAGTAAGTATGTGATTTTAAGTGAGGCCTAATGTAAGGCAGGGCCACAAGTGTGACTGTAAACACGACAGGTTATGGGTATTTAATGTTTCCGTTAAGACACTCTGTTCCGTTTCCGTTTCCGGAAACGGAACAGAGTGTCTTAGCACTAGGTTTCCAAATTTCCTGTACCTACTCTGCCAAGTGTGGAAAACAACGTGAACAACGTTAAGTAATGTAAAGCAAAATATCGAGCCCTCAATTTTAACTATAGATAGTTTTCTTACTTCATTTGAATTTCTTACATCAAATTGAAAAAATATAATTAATTTTGCCGTAAAATACTAATATTCTGATCGTAAAAAAATATAGATTTTGTTCCTGTTTATGCTGAATCTAAACGTTGGAAACGAATGGCTGCTTTAACTCTTAGCCAGGGTAAACTAAACTAAATCAATCACAAGTTCATCGATATATTGCTCGTAATTGTTTGAGGCATATAAACAATATAAGCTTACGTCAAATTACTTCCGCGGTGCCAAATTTCCAATATGATGGAATAGGTTTGCAAAATGATGGAATAAAAAGTACACGATATGAGATTTATGCGTAAAAGTAAAAAATGTCATACATACACATATATATATATATATATATATATATATATATATATATATATATATATATATATATATATATATATATATATATATATATATATATATATATATATATATATATATATATATATATATATATATATATATATATATATATATATATATATATATATATATATATTAGTATCACTAATTAAGGACACTTACTCATCATCATCATCATCAACCTCCTCATATATGCCCTCCGAAGTGTCCCTTAGTCTACCTCTACTTTTACCACTAACTTTTCCTTCATAAATCTAATCTTTTTGCCATTTTTTCATCACTCATTCTCTTGACGGACCCAAAATACCTACGCACATTCTTCTTCATTCTCACTGTGATATCCACGCTAGTATCTTCCTTTAAGTATATCTCTTCATTGGGTATGTGGTTAGCTATACTGACTCCGCATACCCTACGAAGAGATCGCATCTCCACACTATTCATCATTTTTCTTCTTACGCTCTCCTGTAACATCCAAGTTTCGCTGCCGCATTACAGCGAATGGCGTTAGCGTCGATACTAATAATGCATTATGTACGGTCAAATGCGCCGCCATGCTGTTAACTATGTTTCCAGAAAGAAATACGCTTTTCCACATCCATTTCGTATCTTTTGTCTCTACTAAACATACTTCCTAACTGTACTACTCCATTCACATGCTCTAATATCTTAACCTTTTTGCTGATTTTCAATTCCGTTCTTTCTTAATTTCTGTCAAATATCAGAACCTTCGTCTTATTCGCATTCAGGCTTAGACCATTATTGGCACTTCCTTTTTTATAGTAACTAATGCCTGTAACTCGCTTCCTGATGATGCAGTTAGTACTGCATCCTCTGCATAGAGCAGGCAATTTATATTCAAGATACATACTTTCAATCTTCTGTCTCTAATAATTATTAAATGTTTTATTGTTTTTAAATTTCTACTGCCAAGTGTTCTTGTGGAAAATGGATAAATGAGCAATTTATTCCAGGTTAAATCTGTAATCTGAAAATGTGTAAGCGTTTAAGTTGTTAAAATTGGAAAAAGTTTGTCTTTATTCAATGTAGAATTACGCTTTAGAAATATTAAAAAAACGCACAAAATATATTTTTTTTATCATTTACTTAGGAAATGGATTCTAGTAACACATAATTTTTTTTTAGCAATTTACAACAAGTAGAATTTCAAAAATCAATTTAAAAAAGGTAAAACTATGAATGTAGAAACGTTCGTATCCATTATTATAAACTTCCTATACACGCACATCCCATTTTCAAGCTGAAAAATTAATACGATGAATTGTTAATAGCACTTTAAATCCCAAATGATTCAAGTTGTAAATAATTTATAATATCCCCATACCCGAAACTTTAACAGGCAAAACATATGAAACTCACATTCACTTTCTAAAAAGACAGCTTTACTCTGTATCCTGCACATGGCAGGGTAAGCAGAGGGAGGCTAGGAACCTGGTGTCAAGACACTCCGTTCCATTCCTCACTTTCCGCCAAAATTGAGACATTGCGTGTTGAGTGGCGGAGCTCAACGCCGCACTTTGTCTTCTTACCAGAGTGAAGAAATTGTTATTATTTCATATCCTCGAGCGGGAATCGAACCCACAAATTGTCTCATTTACAGTCACATGCATGTACCGCTGTGCCTCAACAGACCTCAATCTTCTAATAAGAGTACATAGTCGAAATCTTTAATTAGGTCGACTAGGCCTTTGTGAACCCTTTATTCTACGATAGCCGGAACAATGGAAGCCGCCGAAGTAATTTTGGGATCTCGATAGACTACAAATCTCGGCTGACACTTGATTCTATTAAAACTGGGGTGATTTATTCAATTTATACGCTGTCAATAACATTGAAGTGTTCGGATGAAGATGATGAGATAGCTTTTCTTTTTCAAGTGGTTTTGTATAAAATGTTGCTGAGATATTTTATATTCTAGCCAAAATTTCATTAATGGCCACCGATTGGTGGTTGTAGGTTTAGTTCTCAATAGGGGAAATTCTTTACTTGAATTTCTTACCTCTTATAACATGAGAAATCGTGGCGTTTGAGTATTCGTCTCTCGACACCAAACATATATCAGTGTAGGCAAAGGGAACCTGGGATCCTTCTTTAAGATATTTCAACCGAATTGAGGCAATGCGTGTTGAGTTACGAAACTTAACGGTGGGCTTTTGCCTCGGTATCAGAGCGAGGAAAATGAGAATATTAAATAGTTAATTTTCTCGAGTGGAAATCAAATATATAAGTCTTACCCTACATTACGACTAACGTCTGAATTTATCGAGAGTAATAGGAAAAGGTCGCAATGCAAGCTTTGTAAAAATATGCTTAATGATACATATATGTATGAATTTCCAATCCATATATCATAAGACATGATAGCTCATTTGAATGAGTTGATGGATGTGCACATGATGCCTTTACTTAAAAGGGTTACTTTAAGTAGTTGGTGCCAGTTAAGGGCAGTCTATATATATTATTCTGATTTAACCTATATTTTCATTCGATTTTGGATTATCGATTGTATTTTATTTTTAACATTAGTTTTAAAAGATTCTGGTATTGGAATATATTGTTGAAGAAAACGATTCATTAAACAAGTACATATCGAGCATACCTTCAATCATTCAGATATTGAATTGGTTATTTATAATTTGAAATTATTATTATTTTCCCCACCATGAAGAACACAGAATATTATTAAGCGAAAAGTGTTTTTTTTTTTGCCAACGAGAGAACTTTATATGTAACTAAAAGATATTTGTAGTCGTATTATTTATTTTTTATTTCTTTATTATATATAAATAAATAAAATAAAAGCCTAAATTTAAATTTAAAAAACGTATAAAAATTTTGAACAAAGCAGGAATTGAACCCACGCCTCTTTAAAACCGTTCAAACGCTCTGACCAACTAAGCCATTCGTTCTCACAAAGCTTCGTCGACACACAACAGCATAAGTTGTAATAAGCGTATATGAATTTCGACGAAGCTAGGTGAGAATGGCATCGTTGGTCAGAGCGCTTGAACGGTTTTCAAGAGGTGCGGGTTCAAATCCTGCTTCGTTCAAAATTTTTATACGAATTTTAAATTCAAGTTTAGTATTTTCTGTCCTTAGTGGGAAATAACACTTTCAAAATTAGTAAAAATATTAAATAAAAACCTGTTGTATTAACCACTTAAGAAATCTAAACGTAAATTTATTGCAATTATTTATTTATTTAATTGTTTATTATTTATTCTAAATGTTATTAGCTCTTATTAATTATTATTCCGAATTATTTAGAGATATTTATTTAAGTTATTTTTTATTTTTATAAATAAATATGTATTTATTATTTAAAATATGTAACTGTTACTATCTATGTTTTTATTTATTCAATCTTGTTTTGTTTTAACTCTTACTAAATATTAACTAAACTAAATACTACAACCTTTTTAAATTTCTTCCGATCAAAACTTTCCATCAAATCGGCTTTGCCATTGTGCTTAAAGTGGCGGAACTCAACGCCACGCTTTGCCTCATTATCATTTCCCCGACTGAGAATCGACCCAGTGCCCCTTGAGCCATGATTGACATATAAGTCAATATAAAACAATATTGTACCTAGCTTATGTATTCGCACTAAGTCTCCATGCTTTGTAGTCTAATCTGCTTTTATGCTGGAGTATTACAGATTAAACTTCGAAAGCATCTCATTATTAGGAGATTACGGTATTGTTATCAGTATCGCTTGTGGCAAAGTGAATTTTGCTACGCAATATTGTTCTTTTAATTAAATCTTTAGTGATATAGAAGGAAAGCAAGTTCAATTTTGGAGATAAATTAAGTGTTACGTTAATAATACAAAAAAGTGTACATTAATATATGTAGAGGGGACCGCCACAATTTGTTTTGTTAAAAAAGCGACGAAAATAAATCGTTTAATTTATTTTTTTTCTGTTTCACGCTGAATCGCGTTCTTGGCAGAGTAGGCAGAGGAAACTTGGGAACCTAGTATGGAGACACTTCGTTCTGTTCTCCACTTTCCACTTAATTCGATGCATTGCGTGTTTTGTGGCGGCACAGCAACTCAATGCAGCGTTTTACCTTATGACCAGAGCGATGTGATGAAAAAAATAAGAACTTAATTTGAAAATAGTAAATATTTCATTTCCTCAAGTGGGGATTGAACCCGCAACAGTCGCTGTGTTGCAACACGACAGGCCTCATATATATTTAAAAATGAGATATGTACAATTGTGACCATTTTCTCCATTCTCCATCAAAATTCACGGATATTTTCTTAAATCATACATTACTATAACAAAAACCCTTTTTAATTGAAGCATACAGTATCAAAAGCTGAGGTGTAACACTTTTGTAAGTCTTTCGACTCCACTTTTTGTTCGGTCATTAAAACAAAGGGAAGAGCTTGAATACACTCTTTACCGGGCTTAATGTAAAAAATACATTTAAATATATAAAAGCTTTTCACTACGTAAGTATAAAGAATAAAAGTCTATTGTAATTTTACCCATGATGTTTATTTATTCGATCGTCAAGTTTTTATTTGGCCAAATGCTTAAACCCAAGAAACTACAGTTTTTACTTTACGCTTTATCCTGCACATAGCGGGACAAGGAAAAGAAAATGAGGGACTCCATTAGATACTCTCTGCTTCACGCTGTATCCCGCATATGGCGGGGTAGGCAGAGGGAACTTTACGTGACCTTCCACCAGTATCGTCGATACTGCGTTTTCGAAAGTCAACCGAGGTCTCCCCCTCCTATTAAATATTTAAATTGAAAATATAAAATTTTTCATTTCCTCGAGTGGTGATTGAACCCACAACCTGTGTGTGACACGTTTGAGCCGCTGCGTCACACGCTTGAGCCGCTGCACTACGAAAGGCCTCATTAGATACTCAGATTTCCATTTCCCCTTACTTGACGAAGGCAATTTTTGCATGTTTTTGTGGAACTAAACTTTGCACTTATTAGGAGTGCTGGGAATAGAAAATTATTTATTCTCCCGAGTTTAAATTGAGATGCAATCAACGCTTTGTATACGTTCTAATTCTTTTTGATACTGGACATGATTTATCAATGGCGACGGTTTTGGATCAGATTTCCAATGGGGAACGTCTTTAAACCAAGTCTCCCAGTTTCATTTGTACCGTGCTGTGGGGTGGATTGTGAAGCAAATTATAAACTATAATTATTGCATCACGTTAATAATTTCAATGTTAACCTTAAATGTATATGTATCATGTTTGATACACAAGTCTTACGTAACTCCGTTTGATACCACGATAACGAAATCGCAGGCAAATGCTAGTGCTTAATATTTTCCATTGTAACTCAGCTTCACGCTGTATCCCGCACGCGGCAGGGTAGGCAGAGGGAACTTGGGAATAAGTGTTAATACACTCTGTTCCACTTCTGTTCCCCACTTCTTGTAACACTTTCTTTAACTTCACTTCAATATGTAGGCAGAGGGAACCTGAGAACCTAGTGCTAAGACAATTCGTTCCCATTAGGACACTGCCGTTCCCACCTAATTCCGCCCATTTAATTGCAAATTTCCATCCCAAAACAACACTACCTTATCTCGGTTTTATACTTTTGTGAAACAGCTAAGGAACACCGCGATAAACAAAGCTTTTGATTAAAAAACCGCACTCAAATCAGTCATTCATTCCGGAACTACGGTACCATAGACAAGCACAGACAAACAGACAGATCAAACTTATGAAACATAATCGCACCCCTATTTTTTAGTTAAATAAAAAAAATAATCAAAACGTAAAATAGTTAAATTATCACTGTAGGAAATTAAGAAAGAGAACTAAAAGTAAACTACGAACGTAGAATACTTTAGAAATACAAAATAGCAATTAAAATAACCATATTATTTCTTAACACATTGTAGTTAGAAGCGCGGTGTTGAGTTCCGCCGGAAACTCGCAATGCCTTGAGGATTCTGTAGAATTTAGGGTATGGAAGTGTCTCAATACTGGGTTCCCAGGTTCCTTTTTCCTAGTAATAATGTTACTCATAATTGCCTGAACGTCAAATATTGAGTATTTATTGGTGCAGCTAAACGACATAATTTTGTCTTTCTCATAATATAATAACTAAGTTTTTTTTTAATGTAGAATGGTGTACGAAATAGCAAATATCTTAATTTATTATAACAACACACAGCTACAGAAAAAAAGAAATTTAATCTGGTAGAAGAACCACTTGATAAATGTTCATGATAGTTTAATGTTACTCATTCTCACTACTTATCGCTGTATCCCGCACATGGCGGGGTAGGCAGAGGGAACATGGGAACCTAGTGTAAAGACACTCCGTTCCACTTCCGCTCCCCACTTTCCGCCGAATTTAAGGCATTGTTGAGTGGCGGAACTTAACGCCACATTTTGTCTTGCAACCAGAGCCAAGAAATGAAAACATTAAATATTTAAATTGAAAACATTAAATATTTCACTTCTTCGAGTGGGAATCGAACCCACATACTGTCGGTTACAGTCAAACCCTTGTGCCGCTGCGCCACGACGGGCCTCTAATCATTAAATTAAATGATAATATAGTAATATTAGTTTGAAGCAGTAAATGCGCTTATTTTTTCTACGATTAGATCTTAATTATTAAATTCATAATATTCTTTTACTTCCATTAAAATAACAAAATATTAATTGATAAAAACAAGAAAAACATGTTTAAAGGAAATGAGTAAACGAATATCGTAGAACCCAAATATGCGTCTCTTGAAAACTGTCCAAAAGTGCCCTAAGTTAAACGTAGCGAAATTTGGACCAGCTCTCTACTTTTTTATAATTTTTTTTTATATTTTACCTAAAAATGTTATAAAACGTACATATAAATACAAAATAACATGCTGCTGTCGATGCTCTACAAAATGAATTTCTAATTTGGTGATATCTACCGTTTATACGCACGTATCACGATCTAAAAACTGTGGCGAAACATTTTTAATTTGTAAAAAACTTTGTATACAATTTTGCACGTAGCGGGAAATGAACCCGCACCTCTTGGAGCCACCCCAGCGAGATAGCCATACGTAATTTGTAGTATGAAATTCTATTTATACATATTTTTTGGTTATAAATATATATTTTTTAATTTATATTAAAATATTATCTATGGAACTTTCTCATATGTATATTTTATTAAAACGATTTCAATACACGAACAATGCCTCATCTACTCACTAATATAATATAATACTTGGATACTCTGTCCAAAGTTAAACGACACTTGACATTAATAGAAATCAGGAGATATATTTTTTCATACTCGTACAAACATCTTAGAATTTGTATACAATTCTCAAATTATATTTTTACTGGATGTTGTGGTTATGATAAAATTGTAAAATCTACTGTAGATTTGATAATATCTAACACATCAAGCGCCCATTTGACTGATATCAGCCAAAATATGGTAGAAAATTCTTAAATAAAGCCAAAAATTTACTTACATGTTTCACACAGTTCCTTAAATTCGATTCACAGCACAGTACACTGCACAGAAACACTGTGTATTTTAAATAAATCACTTTCAAAAGCACTCGGCGACCTTATTTTGATTATGAACGTTCACACGCGTATTTCGATATACCTTCACTTGGGAAAGCTGACAAAGTAGCGCTTTTAGCCGGCGCTCCGTTCACACTGAACAGTGTAGACCCGGCCGTGTGTCTAGATATATCTGTCCTTTTCTCACTTGAGAGGATTTCAACTTGTAATGTATTTTGTCCCACTCTAACTGCCTGAAAACGTGGAGTTAGCTGTAGGTATAGGTCAATATAAAACCTTCTCGGATACTGAGGCTGCAGTTAGGGCGACCATGTTGTGTTATTTAAATGTGGGATGATACGTCATTGATAGTGTTTTTTTTTTAAAACCGGCATCTTAGTGCAAAGTAGGGTAAGATTTAAGAAAAAACAGCATTTCAGGATAAATTAGGATGAGTAGAGAACAACCTAATATTAAGGCACATCGTATTCTTTCCGTATCGTTTTTGAGATAAAAAATCTATAAAAAATAGATCATTAATTAAAATATTTACATATATATATATATATATATATATATATATATATATATATATATATATATATATATATATATATATATATATATATATATATATATATATATATATATATTTACATATATAGAATAATTAATAATTTTTCTATAATTTTACTGAATAGAACTTCTTTCTATGGAATATTTGATTTTTTATATATAAATTACAAAAACAATGTAGTATAAACTAAATATTTCAGGATGTTCAATTCACATTTTGAAATTCTGTACTTACATTTTCTTAATATGGCTTAAAATAGTTTATGTTAAATGAATACAAATTAATCTTCAGTAATAAACGTAAGAAAAACAAATATTTATTTCCATCTGTCAAAATTACGTACCAAAACGGGGAATACCCTAGTCAACCCGCTTCGCACCGACCTTCGATACGCATGCGTAGAGCAAACCGTCACAGAGTCACACACCCTGGCCACAGACTAAATAATATAGAAATACCATTACACACACGCATACATATAATAAATACACACACATGCTGTACAAAATCATTTTTTTTTTTATTTGAATTTATAATAAATGATAATAATAAAATACAGTAAAATACCTGATATTTGAACAAAATCATTGCAAATTATCACTTTAAGCATATGTACATAACATATGAAATATATTTGTGAATATTTCACACACACACACACACACACACATATGTGTATATGACACACACTTAAATTACCGCAATGTATGGACACGTCGTATTCTATTACTAACACATACGCAATACTATACGTTCAAACACACACACATTGGTAGAATGTTTTCATAAAAGTTTATGTTATCGTAGCTAAAATTAATACTTCACGCGAAGAAATTAGTTAAAGTTCATAATTTCACGTATCTCGTTATACAATATGAAGAGTGAATATAATGTAAAATAGAGTGTAGACAGAGGTAACCTACTGTTATTCATTTTCCACGTTTCACGACCAATTTTGGTGACATTGCGTAGTTGCGGAACTCAACGCCGCTATGAGTCTTGTTGCATATTTCTAATTCACTTACCAATATCACTTGACATACAAACGTAGATTAATGTATGTAAGTATCATTGATATATGCTTATACTCATAGTTGTACAAAGTACTCAATTAATTTTATTAAATAATCTAAAAAGTATTTTGAATTTCTTTTTGTATTTAATGTATGTGTATGTCTGGAAACTTTACATGTGAAATGAATAATAAATTTTTAATTTAAAATTCCTTTAGCCAATTATAAATTTATTTTAAGCAAGCAGGGGCTTCGCCCGCTTGAAAGTGTATGTCGATTGATTTAATGATGACAATGGTTGTTATCATCATTAGTCCCTATCATCACTAGTACCTCGTTGGATTACTTGGCCTAGGTATGTATGTATTCCCAATCGTTATAGGTGTGGGAACAACATGAACATTTGACATGATCTTTATCTTGTCCATATTCATTTTAAGTTCCACCTGTTAAGGAACTGTTAGTGCCTTAGTCCTCCAGCGATTCTTAAAATTTAGGGTGAGTGATGTACTCTTGATGTGTTTAAGAAGCTTAAAGGCATCTTCTAGCGCGGTGGCAAACAGTTTTGATGCTCTAACACTTCAATATACCACTAGTCAACAACGCACCGTTAAAGGAGAATACAGCACAGCCCAAATCTTAATCGAATCCAAGGCTTTTTCATAGTTCACAAACGCTAAGCATAATGGTAGTTTATACTCTTCTGTCTTCTGTATAACCTGCCGCAGCGTATGTCTATGTTGGAAAGTCTTACCGGAAACCAGCTTGTTCGGAAAGTTGGAGATCATCAAACCTACAAGCGAGACGATTCGTGATTACTTTTGAAAATAATCGTCTTGAACTTATGTAATTTTGATTTCTATTATTTTTATGTTACAGAATTGTAACTGTAACAACTTCGTCCAATAAAATTGTGTTTTATTTGTTGACGAATTGTTTTGTTTAACACAACTAATAAATATTAAGAAAACTTTTCAATGAACAATAAAGAAATCTCTCACTCACTCACTCAGCTTCACGCTGTAACCCGCACATTGCAGGATAGACTGAGAATGAGAACCTAGTGTTTTGACACTCTGTTCACACGAAGTGAACAGAGTGTCTTTTTTTCAGAGTTTCACTTTCAGCAATTAACAGTTTTTGTTATCTTACGCACATTGTATTCAACTTAAAATCTAAACACAATTTTACTCTAAATTAATTATAAGAATTTGAGGCCTGTCGTGGCTCAGTGGCTTAAGCGTGTGACTTTAAACGACAGGTTGTGGGTTCGATCCTCACTCAAGGAAATTACTTATTTAATATTTTAAAATTAATGTTTACATTTCTTTTGTTTGGCAACAAGACAAAGCGAGCGCAGCGTTCAGTTACGCCAAGCAACACGCAATGCCTCAATTTCGGTGGAAAGTGGGGAAAGAAGTGAAGTTGTCCGTCTGTAAAAACCGATTATCTTGAACTTGCATCAATACATCAAGTTGCGGTTACTTTGTCAGCATTAGTGTCTAAATTCTCTTAGAGTACAGAAAAAAGTCTAGTCAAGCTTGAAAATCAAGAGATACGCTATATGATCGTATGCATAGTTTTTTTGCGTTTTATGTGAAATTTCTCGCATTATTACCTATCGGTTACCTCAACGCCTCAACGACGAAACTATAAGAGAGTAATGCAATATGTATAATAGTAAAGTTTTTTTTTTTTTTCAGCTTCACGCTGTATCCCGCACTAGGCAGGGTAGGCAGAGGGAATGGAAGTGAAACCTAGTGTTATGACACTCCGTTCCACTTCCGTTCCCCACTTTCCGCCGAATTTGAGGCATTGCGTGTTGAGTGGCGGAACTCAACGCCGAGACTTACTTATTACCAAATTTTTTTTTGCCTTAATAGTAAAGTTAAAAATTTAACTGTCAAATTTTTATAAGCATTACCAAAACAACGAAAATCTTGAAATTGGGATAAAGCAGGTTCCGTTTTATTCCATTTATGGGTAAAACTGACCCCCATCTGACCGTTATCTTTTGTTTTACTCTCAGCTTCACGCTGTATCCCGCATATGGCAGGGTAGGCAGAGGGAACTTGGGAACCTAGTGTTAAGACGACTCCGTTCCACTTCCGTTCCCCACTTTAAACCGAATTTGAGGCATTGCGTGTTGATTGGCGGAACTCAACGCCGCGTTTTTTATAATATATAATTTATTTAATTACTTATTTAATATATTTTTTAAGAAATCCAGAGCAAGAATATAATGTAAAAAATAAATATTTCACTCCCTCGAGTAGGAATTGATTCCACAATAGTCACGATTACAGTCGCACCGCTTTTGCCCCTGCCCCACTAAGGCCTCAAACTTTGAGATTGGAAATTGAGAATTGTATATATATATTTCAAATATTTACTTTCTTCTCAACAATAGCATTATAACTCAAAGGCTTGTACAATAAATGTAAGAGGAAAATCACGACATAATAAAAGAATTAGACCCAATTGATTCATAATAAGGAAATAAACAACAAAAGAGAAATCACGTTCCTTTGAAATGAAATCTTTAACCTACTGACATTATTCGTTAAAGAGATCACTAATTTGGTATAAAATTGACTAATATATTTGTTGAAATGGACTAGGTTTTCCTATTGCTTTTAATTTATTTTGTATTGAGTTCGTGTATTGAAATGTTTAACTCATTTAGGTACCTGTAACATTTTATACATATGTTAGTTTAATTCCATTTGTTTTCTATAACCGTTAAATAGCGGTGTTAAATTCCACCCTTTAACACGCTTAGTCTCGCAAAATTGACTTCGTTTTGCGAGGCTTAACGCAACATTTTGACTCTTCATAATGAAACAATAAAACAATGTAATATAATCAATCCACAACGATGAACTTAACGGATACTATACTATTGTGTTGCGGGCCTAAATTGACATCTATATATTAATTTTCTACTTCACACTGTATCCCCCCTATAGCCTACCCTAGGTAGAGGGAACCTGGGAACCTAGTGGTCGGATACAAAAGTGCCATTAGGACACTTTCGTTCTCCCTAGGAAGGAACTCAACGCCGCGCACTATCTCTTTGTTGAAAAGAAAAAAATATATTTTTACATTATTTTTCTTGAGTTGAAATCGAACCCACACCGTTGCAGTCACACGATTGTATTCCTGCGCCACGACAGTCCAATATATATTAATTTCAACGTATAATCTAGAAATATTTTTCATAGATTTATAACAAATAATATCCGTAGCGACCGTAACAAGCCCCTGGTATTTGCGTACAATGTTTATTATTATAAACATCATACCTTCCATACTAATTTTCGTATCGGGGTCGTATCGAGACGCCTGTCTATGGCGGCCATATTCCGATAATAATATGCTGTATTTTATCTAAATAATGTTTTATATATGTAAAAGTTTGTGAGTGGGAATGATTGTTTCGTTTTCAAGCAAAAAGTACTGAACGAATTTAAATGATACTTTGCAGTAGGCTAGTTAGTTCATACATCAAAATAATATATTCGCTACAATTAAAATAATGATTTACTCACTCACTCAGCTTCACGCTGTATCCCGCACATGGCAGGGTAGGCAGAGGGAACTTGGTAACCTAGTGTTAGGACACTCCGTTCCACTTCCACCGAATTTGAGGCATTGCGTGTTGAGTGGCGGAACCCAACGCCGCGTTTTGCCTTGTACCAGACCGACGAAATGAAAACATTAAATATTTAAATTGAAAATATTAAATATTTCATTTCCTCAAGTGAATATCGAACCGACAACCTGTCGTTTACAGTCACACGCTTGTGCCGCTGCGCCACGGCAGGCCATCAATGGAATGATTTAATATTATTTATTAATATGAGGGCAAAGTTGCACTTGGGTTGCTGGTTGATAAAGTTTGAATTGGATTAAAATCTCTTAAATCTTAAATTGCAATGATGGTCTTAATATTTTATAAGTCTGATTGCATGCACGAAAAATGTTTGACTCATTGTCACGTTCCGTCTGAGCCGAGCGTTCAAGCGGGACCACGATACAAGCGATAAGAAGGCATGATTGGCGTAATCATTTGTGTTTGTTACTTGTTATGAATCTGTATAATTTAGGATCTAGCCAGAGCAAATAAACTTTACGTAATAAAAAATATTGTTTTTTAATTAAATTTTGTTATATATTTTTGAAATTAATAGTAATTCGGGGATAATAGTTCATAAGCGCATGCATTTTTTTCTTTTAATTTTTTTCATATCATCAATTTTTATTATTATTATTATTGGAAAGAGTTAGATTTGCAAAGTTAGTTGGTTATTACAGTATAGTAATTTAAATTGTTATAAGCCTAATTAAAATCTATTGGCACTCTATTTCATTTTGTTTGAAAAAAATTACATATTTAATAGAAAATATATGAGGTATTTCATATCAATGTAAAACACGACAAATTTATTATTTCTGCAGAAACCACTACCCCGCTGGAATTATGGAATATGAGCTCTTCTTTTAGTCAGAAAAAGTCTCACAAATTGGTGTTGGTTCCAGGATAGTCAGCATGAACAAAAACATAAACAGACAGAAAAGTATCGAGTAAATAAGTATATGTATTGGAAATAACTAGATATTTTCCAATCACAGATAAACACATCGATTTTCATGTGTAGATGAGATCTTTTTGTGTAGACGAGGTCATCGTGGTGTATAGGGATTGGAGTATCTTAGATCTGGGTACCCCTTTCTACCGTTCTAAACCGGAAACAAGTGAATGTACAAATTTTTCTATTTTTCCTTTTATGTCTGCTTATCAAATATTAAGATATATTTTTTTATAGCGTCACATTGTGTCGGAGAGTAGACAGAGGGAGCTGTTCCGATTTTTGCGTAAGGAAAAACTCAACGCCGTGCTTTGTCTTAAACTCGTACCCTCAATTATGATTCTCACAAATTAATTATTCAATTTTATATTCATGTTATTTACATTCATGCTCTAGGATTTTAATTGGTGCAAATCACTTGCTCTCCAGACAGCTTTTAGCTTCTCGCTTTGCCAAATGCATATCTCTTTTACCTCGTTCACTGTCATCTCTTCTAAATGCATCTAAGGTATATATACTTTCAAGTAGACTTGATTTTCCTCTAGTGCCAACCATTCTAGAAGATTAATCGAGATTTTTTTCTGTATACTAACCTTATACCAAGCATTTGTATATAGCCCAAAAAAAGTAACCACAGTCAATTGTTTATAAAAAAAATATTAAAAGGAACTTAACGAAAAGTTGAAATAATTTACACAAAATCAAAGAAATCTCCACAAGCTAAAGGCAAATCTTTTAAAACCTCGCGAGTTATGAGGGAAAATGAACTTACGTAGTTTGTTCAAGACTATCTACTAAGTATATAATTGAGTTCAGTATTACTTGCCTGACTCATTAAGTAGTCGTCCTTACTAAGAACTAGGAGCGAACTGGATGCGCATTGTTGGATAAACTAGCTGTTTGTACAGGCTATGTTTTGAGATCAAAGTGGACTATTTAGGGTAGTCAATTAGGCTTGTTTTAGAGAATGAACGGTTTCACGCCTTTTCACGCATAGCGGGATAATAGGTTTTCTTTTTGTTAGCTTCACGCTGTATCCCGTAAATAGCTGGGTAAATGGAAGGAATTCAGTGTTAAGATATTCCGTTCACAAATTTGCTTTCCGCCAAATTCTTGAGATATTGCGTATATAAGGACGAAAGTTATCGCACGGTTAGTCTGAATGTTTAGGTAATCCATTGAACGTTTTCTGCCTGATTTTGAGACATTGTATGATTAATTGTGGAACTTAACGCAGCGTTTTTTATTCTCTCAAATAGGTATGGAATTCGCAGTCATCGTGGTTCTAATCAGATACTGTGACACTACGCCACGGCGCTATAAATATACATATTACTTTAAATAATATCAACATTTTAATCAAATACATATTTTTTCTAGATTGATATAAAAAATATGTATTTGATTATAATATTTTTGTTATATATAATTTTATATGTGCCATTACTAATTTTAAATAATATATTTGTTAAAACTAAATATAATATAAATATTGAGATCGTAACACAGCAGCAGACTATGCTCTAATGGTCTATATGCGTAACTCAACGCTGCACTCCGTTGTGCAGCGTTGAGTTACGCATATAGACCATTAGACCAAGAACGTTACGCATATAGACCATAAGACCACAACAAGAACATATAAAAACATTTTATTTTTGTATGTTTCGAATCTACAATAACGTTGGTTAGACACAGATACTATTTTACAACGTTGAGGCGACTCGTCTTAGCCTCATCCAGAATAAGTCGCCACCATGAGTGCTGAATACAAATAAGTTGTTATCGAAGATTTCTTACGGCCGCGACGAGAGATATTTTAAATGCATAAAATGAAAATTTTAAAAACATTAGCTATATTTATGATATAAAATCATTGTGATAGAGTAATTATCGTGGAAGAGGAGCAAGTTAGTGTTTAATATAATAAGCGTGAATATTGCGGCGTTGAGTTCCGCCAATCAACACGCAACTCAGTCAGTATCCCGTGGGTAAAATTGATAACAGATTTGATTGATTCTCTTAATGAGATCAAAATGTCTTAACGCTAGGTTCCCAGGTTCCCTATGCATGGCCTACTATATGCGGGATCCGAAAAAAGCTTCTCGAGTAAATTATAATTTTTAATTTGTCTTCATTTCTTCGCTCTGGTAATAATCAATTTAGGCGTTAACTTTCACTTTGAACATGTAATGTCTCTCTAAATTGGGTGGGGAATGGAGTGTCTGAACACTGGGTAGCATTTGCTCGTCTTTTTATATACATAAAAAGCGTCAAGCTGCTCTCGTATAGCATTTCCTTTCTTCCTTATAGTTTAATTATTAGAGCCCTTGGACAGTTTCAAAATGGAGCCGTGATATCTAGGCGTTCTAGATTCAAATTTCGATATATTTTCTATATTACTTTTTTTTATTTTATGACAGATAATAAAAATAGGCCTTCAGTATACAAATTTATCGGCCTCCAATATATAAATAGTACATTAAAACCCACCCATTGACACATATCGAGAAGACTGAAAATTATTAGTAATAATTACGAACGTAGCAGTAAAAAGTATTTATGTATTTTGTATAAATTACTAATGTCCGCCTGTAAATACTACACTAATTCAGCGGAAAGTGGGGAACGGAAGTGGTTAACTTCCGTTCCAACGGAACGGAAGTGCTTAACACTAGGTTCCCAAGTTTCCTCTGCCTACCCTAACGTGTGTGGGATACAGCGTGAAGCTGAGCCTGTAAATAAATGTACAGCTTTACGCTGTATTCCGCTTATTCAAGGGTAGCCATGCAAAATTTAGGAATCAAACGCATAACCTGTCGTTTACAGTCACATGTTGTACCCTTGCGCCACGACAGACCTCAACATATAATCTTCACGCTGTATCCCGCACATGGCAGGATAGGCAGAGGAAACTTGAGAACCTAGTGTTAAGACACTCCGTTCCACTTTCGTTCTCCACTTTCCGCCGAAATTCAGATTCATTCTCCACTTTCCGCCGGAATTCGAACCTATTACCATCCCGTTAATCGCTAAAAAGTTAAAAGTAAAATTCATATAACATTGTTTTAGTACAATAATACTCTATACTTTTCGACGATCATTGCTTAAGACAAATTTTATGAATAACTCGGTTTATAACAGTACAATGATATACTGTACTTTACTTTATTACATACTCAAGTGTTACTTCGCGGTATAATAGAATGAAGTAATGGAAGGAGTTTAGACTAGAAATGTATAGAGATTCTTTGTTAAAAATATTATGAAAATGTTAGTAATATGGTTAATAGGTAGTTTTAAGTTTGTTTGTTTCCCATTTTCCACCATATTTAAGGCATTGTGTGTCGAGTAGCGGAATTTAACGCCGCGTTTTGCTGAGCTACCAGAGTGATCAAAATCAAAATCAAAATCAAAATTTAAGCACTTTTGAATCGTCAAGTTACATATAAGTGTCTGTAGTGTCGGTCCTTACAGGAAGCTACCACCGCTCGGAAGGCAGGTCTGCTGAGGAAGAGCCGGCAAGAAACTCAACAGTTGCTCTTTTCAAAATATCAATTAAATTAAATATATAACATAGCTTCCTGAGTGAGTACCAACAGCATTTAATCCCACGCACTCTTATCACTGTAGTATTCTTGAATAGAATAATATGCTTTGCCTAACAATATATTTTTAACATTCACTTTAAATTTTGAAGTGGCAAATTTAAAATTACTTGTGGCATTTTATTATACATACGTGTACCATGTCCCATAAAAGATTTACTAACTTTTTGAAGACGAAAACTAGGAGTGATCAGCTTGTTTTTACTTCTTGTATTGATATCATGTCGGTCACTGTTTTTTAATAATAAATATTTCATTTTCTCCAGTGGAACCAATTCAACCTCTGATATAGTGATGAAGGCTAACTATACAGTTGGCCTCCTGTTACATGTTTTGCTTGCAATGTTAAACAAAACTACTGTTCCAGTAGTAATTATGAGAAATCCTGTCTTTATGTCCCCTATAATATAGCATCTAGGTTTATAATAGCATCTAGGTTGTTTAAACAGCCTAGAGAGAGGAAAATCTCAGTCTCCTCTGACGAGTAGTTTCGGCCTTTATACTTATATATTTTACGCTTTTATATAAAAATAAAATATAAAATAGACTTTTACTTGTAAAATATAATTCATTTACGCGACTGACATAGAATTTTGAAACAAAATTAATTCTATAGGCTCACACTATATGTTCCACATATGTATAAGCAGTAGGAACGTTCGGTACAGGAAGAAATAAAATAAAATAAAAAAAAAATATTTTATTGATACCAAAAAAATACATTCGACACGGTTGTAAATCTAATGGTGCTATCTTAAATGTATTACACAATAGGTACTGATACTGCTCCCCAAACTAAGCGAATGCTTGTATTTTGGTTGGCAGAGTGCAATGTGTTTTTTTTTAGCTTCACGCTGTATCCCGCACGAGGCAGGGTAGGCAGAGGGAACCCGGGAACCTAGTGTAAAGACCCTCCGTTCCACTTCCGTTCCCCACTTTCCGCCGAATTCGAGGCATTGCTTGTTGAGTGGCAGAACTCAACGCCGCGCTTTGCCTTAATACCAGAGCGAAGAAATGAAACATTAAATATTTAAATTGAAAATATAAAATATTTCATTTCCTCGACTGGGGATCGAACCCAGAACCTGTCGTTTACAGTCACACTCTTATGCCGCTGCTCCACGACAGGTGCAATGTTAAGGAAAAATAAAAAGATCCTAAAATCGAAATCGAACCCACAACCATCTACAGCCAAGTCAGTCTTCAAAACTCAGCAGCTATCTAAAAATATGTATAAGAACTAAAATTTCTAAGAAAACCATCTCCACAGTTGCCAGAGTCCACATTTTCATATCACACCCCTGAGGTGAACAACAAACGATGCCTTACATTGCACAGTTTATTTCATCTCAGTCGTCATGTCATGTCATATTTACACTTGCCTGCGCGAGGTGAGATGGTGTTCGGCCATACTTGTAGCGGGTAGAAATGATGATGAATTTTATATACAACTTCTTTTCTTTTTTTTTTTTAGCTTCACGCTGTATCCCGCACGAGGCAGGGTAGGCAGAGGGAACCCGGGAACCTAGTGTTAAGACACTCCGTTCCACTTCCGTTCCCCACTTTCCGCCGAATTTGAGGCATTGCGTGTTGAGTGGTGGAACTCAACGCCGCGCTTTGCCTTATTACCAGAGCGAAGACATGAACCATTAAATATTTAAATTGAAAATATTAAATATTTCATCACCTCGACTTGGGATCGAACCCAGAACCTGTCGGTTACAGCTACACTTTTGTGCCGCTGCGCCGCGACAGGCCATGTATATTTTTTCGGGTTTTTCATAATATTTGTGAACTTATTGACATATTCCTGAAAAGGACGTAGCGGTTCAGCCTACTCTTGTAAATGCAATATAAAGTATGAAACAAAAAAGAAAAGGAAAAAAATGTAATACGCTATCAGTACAACCATACCCTTAATGCTCGTTCACACATGAAAATGTATGAATTTGCCGTTGATAGAATTCTTTATATCAAAATCTTTAGTTAGAAACACGTTAATTATTGAAACGTTGATTATTGTCCTACAGCACCTTATAATTGATGCCGGTCGTGGCGTAGGGGCACAAGCGTGCGACAGGTTTTGGATTCGATTCCTGTTCAAGGAAATGCTATATTTTATATTTTTACTTCTCTCACTCAGGTAACGAAGGAAAGTGCGGATTTGGAGGGTAAAATCATTATTTTAATGTGAAAAATTTAGAATTAAATGTAGAAAGAAAAATATTTTCAAGTATAACATTGTAGAGATTTACAATGTTATATTGAATTTAAACTAAAAAAAAAAAACAATTTATATTTTCTTTTTTTTAACTTTATACCATATTCTGCCTACTGTAAGATAGATAAAGATAACCTGATGCTTGGACACTCCGTTCTTTACTTTCCGCTATATTTTCGAGACATTAAATAAATAAATAAATTTTGTATTGAGAAGTAGGCAAACTCAACGCCATTTTGCGTATTATCAGAGAAAGAGAGGCCTATCGAGGCGCAGCGGCACAAGCTTGTGACTGTAACCGACAGGTTCTGGGTTCGATCCCCACTCGAGGAAATGAAATATTTAATATTTTCAGTTTAAATATTTAATGTTTCATTTCTTCGCTCTGGTAATAAGGCAAAGTGAGGCGCCGCCGGCGACGGTTCCGCCACTCAACACGCAATGCCTCAAATTCGGCGGAAAGTGGGGAACGGAAGTGGAACGGAGTGTCTTAAAACTAGGTTTCCGGGTTCCCTCTGCCTACCCTGCCTCGTGCGGGATACAGCGTGAAGCTGAAAAAAAAATCAGAGAAAGAAAATGAAATTAGTTTGGATTTAGTCGATATCGAACCCACAACTTACGTAATTAAAGGCAAATGTGTGGCACTAATTGTATAGCACCATTCCGAAATGGATAGAATGGGGGGAAAAGGAATTTCATTACACGTCTCTCTTCTAAAGTTTCATTTTTTTCCATAACTCATAGATTGTAGGCCAAGAAAGTCTTAGTATGAAACGTCTTAAACAAATCGTGGCGATATTACGCTAAGTCGTAACCGCTTAACCGTAATAGCAGTTGCCTAAATTAAAAGGGAATGTTTCTTAAAACTCAACTTCATCCCCTAATACCGTCTAATTAACCCGACAAACTCTAATTTCCTTCCATTTTGGGTGAGTTAAATGAAATCTTATTTTTTATAGTTAATTGGTTTTGTTTATATGTATGTATGTATGTATGTATGTACACTAGTGTATGGTGAAACCTTATTGAAGTGGCGTTAAATTCCGCTGTTTCTTGAACAGCGGAACAAACAAAGCATTATCTCGAAATGTGGATAAAAGTGACGGAACCTTCCTGCATATATATATATATATATATATATATATATATATATATATATATATATATATATATATATATATATATATATATATATATATATATATATATATATATATATATATATATATATATATATATATATATATATATATGCAGGCAGGTTCCGTCACTTTTATCCACATTTCGAGATAATGCTTTGTTTGTTCCGCTGTTCAAGAAGTTCCGCTGTTTTGGAATTGAACATAAAATATTTCCTCCAGAGGAAAGCAAAGCGTAAAAAAATGATCATTCTAACCTAATTTTCACAAAAGAAACCAGATTTCTTAACTTATATAAGTGGATTTCAAACAAAAATAAGGTTCTACTATAAATAATGTGTAAACAAGTTTTGTTCTTAAAAACTTTCTCTATGAATAATATTATGGTGGATGAAAGTTCGCGAAAATTGTCCACAACATTTTCTCGTAAAAAGCGAATTTAATAAAAAAAAACATAACAACCCTATCGTGACCAGGGAACAATGTTAACAACGGAATGCATCAATCAACGTCTAAAACACTGTTTCCATAGTACTATAGCTGTCGGCTTTTAACGTCCTACGTTTTTTTTTCTAGCTACAATACACTTATTGGCTTGGCATGATCCTCTTTGACCCTCAAGACTTTCCGTCCCAACCAAATATTTTGTACCGACAACACTTGACATTTACATTGAAATATATTTCTATTATTTCAAATTTATATCTTAAAATCATAAAATATGGCGTTTGGCTCTGTTTTGTTGTTATCTTTTTATATCTTTTGGTCTCCAGTTCAAGTTGAATTAATTGACATGAAATTCATCATTCGGTCGACTTATTTAATTCCATAGGAACAAGTATACCTGAATAGGCAATCTGATATATATATTGGTAAAAACTGGTAGAAATGATTTAATTAGGTGGTCCTTTGAAGAAAAGAATATATTTAGCTTGCATGTATAACACATACCATAGTTTTAAAACCAAACTTGGTTTACAGTTGATAATTTTACGAGATAAAATCATATGAAAATATTAATAAAAAATGCTTCCTTTTATAAGGTTAATCGTTTATCCAA
Source organism: Eueides isabella (assembly GCA_019049475.1). Taxonomy (NCBI): domain Eukaryota; kingdom Metazoa; phylum Arthropoda; class Insecta; order Lepidoptera; family Nymphalidae; genus Eueides; species Eueides isabella. The sequence continues at coordinate 2,484,350 of CM032385.1, read as the reverse complement.
CATTATCGCTATTTTATTAAATATAAAAAAGGAATTAATTAAATATTATATTCTTTCCATTTAAATATATGTTTTTACTTGACTTCTACAAATAATTTGATTTGCGCGGCGTTGAGTTCCGCCACTCAACACGCAATGCCTCAAATTTCGGCGGAAAGTGGGGAACGGAAGTGGAACGGAGTGTCATAACACTAGGTTTCACTTCCTTTCCCTCTGCCTACCCTGCCTAGTGCGGGATACAGCGTGAAGCTGAGTTGAGTTGAGTTGAGTTTCTACAAATAATGAAGCCTTAAGGCGATCGTGTCTCGGCCTTAGCACGACCTTGCTTGTATTGCTTTCTCGCTTGCACGCTCAGCTTAGGCGGAACGTGACAATTATTTATGCTTTTTCGTGCTTCCAGCCGGCATTCATACATTTATAATATGTTACAACGTTTAAAACAAAAAACGTTACAGTGTAACGGAAACGATCTATGAAAGTTACGTTCCACGAAAATAATGTCGTAATTTTATAATGTTTTTATTGGAAAAAAGTTTTATTACTTCACGTTTTAACGAAGATTTATTTTCATCTAAATGTGAGAGGTGAATTGTATTTAGAGTTCAAAGGCAATTTTACACTATATAGGATAGACTGAGAATTTTGCCATAGGGGGCTATGTCAAAATTGAACGCTGCGCGATGTCTGTCACAGTGAGAAATAAAAAAAAAAATAATAATCTCCGTTTGTGAGTAAATTAATTTTCAGTGGTGGGACTGAACGCCGTGCCAAAAATAATTTAAAATAGTAAATATGGAATTTCCTATACTCGTCAGCAGTTTAGGCCGTTGTCATACATAATGTAATTAGTTAAAATATTTATTAACTATCGAATTAAACTAACTGACTGACCGACTGAGAAGATTTTTGCAAAACTAAGTTTCTTGATCTTTGTACTTGTCTTCTTATAAGGCGAAATGACAACGATTTTGATATTCTTAATAAGCTCTTTTTATAATATGAAGCTGTCACCTTGTCGTGGAACGGATTATTTTCAATAGTGTTTATATATAACTCGTTTACTATCAGATACTTACATTATTAACGTTAATTTTGACAGTGCAGGCGAAACTGCAGGTCGTCTATATATCGTGACAAACTAATATATCTCCCTCGCCTTTTGGATACGTGGCACCCCACTACTGAACGGTTTTGTAAGAACTTGTTTTGTCCCGTTACGCTACTATGGAATGGCCTACCTGCGGTATTCCAGGTCACAATATGGGTACCTTCAAATAGTCCACCTATTTCCACCTGAAAGGCCGAAATCTAGCATTTTTTGGCTTGAAATTGTGCCATCGGCGACAATGATCACCTACCATCAAAGAAAGTTAAATAATAACGTATTAAAACGCCTCTAGGTACTTTTACTTTGCGTGTTTAAAGATGAAATGTCTCTGAAATTTATCGAATCATTTCAGAAAATTGCCTAAGGAAATTTTCCAACCATGGATACGTTTTGAAGGAACAAAGGAAACGTTTTATATTGTTAATGGTGCCTATCAATACGTGTTACAAGTATTTCTTTATTTTCGATTTACTTTTAAGATTAAAGATTGGTGGTCGCTTGTTGTGTACGTTGAGGTATGATGGACGAATATAAGACAAAAGTATTTGGGGCAATTCATTATGAACCCATTGGGAGCTTGCAAGAGAAGTATTTATGTTTGTCTGTCCCTTTGTTTGCTTGTAACTATTAAAGCAGTGACCTGATTTTTATAAATGATTCATAGTTGGGTTTGCCTTTATGACACGAGTATTTCGGGATATACTAATTTAGTTTATGCAGTTGATTTTTTTTTAATTATTATTTTTTTTTCACTATGTTGTTGTGGTGATAAAAACGAGTTAGCGTTTGGCGTTTAATTCCGTAACACGATACGCAGCGTTCTGAAAATGAGAAAATGAATGGGAAATGGAGAACGAAGTGTCCAAACTCGTTCTCTCTTACTATAAAGGTTGTTGGAACTTTATATTAAGATACTCTGTTTGGCGAAATTCAACGCTGCGTTTTGTCACGCCATAACAATCTCGAATACATAAAAATTGACTGTACTAAACTAAATATACTGTTTAGTAACTTTTGATTTGCAAGACATCGCAGCGAATTTGCGTACGTTTTATTCCAAGAAATATTTCGCTGGAAATTGAGTTTTTCTACATCAAAAGAAAATGAAAATATAGCGTATTTTCTCGCAACAACTTTTTATAAATATTAATAATAGAAAAAACATGGCAGATTTATGCATATTGAGCTTTTTTATAAACTTCACACTGTAGCCAGCTCATGCAAGGTGTTGGCTGAAGTAAACTGCGGCTTGGCGGAAAGTAACAAACACCACTTTCCACCAAATTTGAGACATTGCGTGTCAAAACTCACCACACGGCGGAAAGTTAAGAAAGGAAGTGGAACGGAGTGCCTTAACACTAACTCCCAAATTACCTCCGTCTACCCTACCGTGTGTACCGGGATACAGCGTGAAGCTCAGTGAAAAATTAAAAAAATATATATACGTAACAAGCAAAAGGTAAAATATAAATTACGCTCTATATTTTAATTGAGACGTTAAAATTGCAAGGTATACTGTAATTAAGTAGAAGTATTTTTTGTTCACTGACAACAAAGGGATTCGATTATCGCAAAGAAAAGCTCGAGTCTCGCGAGCTTGAGGAAAAATATCGAGGGAATTTTGTAAAATGCGATCTAGAATTGGACTGTAAATATATTGGCGAAAATTAAAAGTTCTAACCAATTTATATTGTAGTTATTATAGCACAGTGGTATGTTGCCTGACTGTGAGTTCGACGTTTGCGTGTTTTAATTCCATCATCTGGATTCAGGTAGAAAGTTCAGAATGAAGTGTTTTGACACTGTTATCTCTGCTTGTTGCTTGATTCTTGCTAATTGATTCTTGAAATAAAAATGATATAATTTTATTGTTATCTATATCATGAAGAATAAGTTCAAGTCAATGCTTATTATTTTTTAGCTTCACGCTGTATCGCGCGCATGGCAGGGTAGGCAGAGGGAACTTGGGAACTTAGTGTTAAGACACTCCGTTCCATTTCCGTTCGCCACGGAATTGTTATTTATAGAGCACGTTTTTTTTTTTAATTATATGAAAACAATATATGTAGTAACAGTAATACTGGCCTTTCTAGTTTGGTAAATCAATGTCTATTGGCATTGCTTCGATTATAGTTCCTGTTTATTGAACCTAGTTGTCAGACACTCCGTTCTGAACGTTCCGAGATATATCGTATAGTTTGGCGTAACTCAACTCCGCACGTTGTTCTGTTACCAGAGTGAAAAAATTAAAACAAAACATTAACTCTCCCGAATAGGATCGAATCTGCAACTATCTTCCACATGGTATAATTTTAACCTTTTATTTATTTTTTTATACTTTCCATTTTAAATCAGATTCACTCTGCTTTAATGACTTCTACATAAAGAAAATCGGGTACTCACATACGTAAATAAACAAAGCTTCTAAATAAGCTCACAATTTATTTTCTTTAACGCTAAAAACATTGTACTATCTTTATAATGTATCGGCGCAATTTTGTTATCACACTCGTTTTTCTATCTCTTACATTTACGTTTAGGACCTCTCGGGCTTTGTGCTCATTACTGAATTCGGATGTGATCTTTACGTGATTTTTGTATGGTAAATAGTAATTTCTCGCTTTTCCTGCATTGCTTTGAGGCCAGAGGGAGTCTCGTGTTAAGACACTCTGAGCTTCACTTTTTGTGTAGTTTCGAGATATTGTATGTTAAATTGCGGCATTTCGGCTTTGTCTAATTTTGAGAGCAACAACATAAAAATAATTAATTACTTCGTGTGGAAATCAAACCTGAAACTGTCACATTTACTTTAGTTTACTTACTTATCTTCACGCTATATCCCTAGCGTGATAAGCAGAGGGAACAGAGCGCCAAACATATACCTCTTTCGCCTCGTCCACTGTCATCAGCCTCTTCATACATGCCCTCCGGGGGGTCCTCATGCTTTTTACTGTCACATTTAAAATTGGAAGCTGTATCGCTGCGCCATGGTGGCTTTGTTTCTTAGAAAATGTAACTTTTTATTAGTAAGCCGCATAGTAGAGTAGGTGTGACATTCCGCTAAACTCTCTAATATCACAGTAATTAAAAAATAAATGTTTAATTTTATCAAGCGAGAATCTTTCAACCTTCGCGTTTTCAGTCATACGTACATTTGTCTCAATTCAGAACAAAGTATTTTAAATGAAACACTTTTAAACGGATTAATCGCGTATATTGAATGGTAAACATTTCAAACCCCAGCACACCACACTAGAGGACCAGATACAGTTAGCTCATTTTGCAAGAATCCAGGGCAGTACGCGAGGCAATTAAGGAATCGTTGGTAGTAGTTTATATATAATAATTATATCAACTGACAGACAAATGCCACCTCAGTCTACCCGTGACCACGGACTACTGTAAAGTGTTCGAAACGTCGGGTTTCCCAAAAATGTTCACCATTCAATATACGCGATTAATCCGTTTAAAAGTGTTTCATTTAAAATGTGTAACAATCGCGAAAATCAAAGACATTATTAACAGAACAAAGTATTTATAAATATTTTATAATATAAACTTTATTGAAGTAAATCATTGAGAACGAATTTAGCGTGTGCATTGAAGTACAATAATTACATTAGCTAGTTAAAAATGTTGATTTAATACTTTAACAGTCAATCCTTTTTGTCAATTGAGTTCTTTGTCAAAGAACAAATACTATAGTATAAAAATATCGTTAAATGAAATATTTAATATTTTCAATTTATTTATTTAATGTTATCATTTCTTCGCTCTGGTTCAAGGCAAAAACGCGGCGTTGAATTACGTCACTCAACACGCAATGCCTCAAATTCGGCGAAAAGTGGGGAACGGGAGTGGAACGGTGTGTCTGAACACTAGCTTCCCATGTTCCCTCTGCCTACACTGCCACGTGCGGGGTACAGCGTGAAGCTAAGTGAGTGAATGAGTGAGAGAGTGTTGAAATTAAATACAAATTTTGTATTATTATTTTATACACTTTAAGGACTCTCAGGATTTGATTATATTTATAACCACAACAAGACCTACATTGTATTTACTTTGTCAGTACAGAGCTTTTCCCAACTACTGTTTCCTGTCGAATGTATTCACGTGTTGTGTCAATTGTGGTTTTATTTGAATTCAACCGGAAGTGACCTTGTGTCTTAATATAATCGTTAAACGGAAACAATATCAAATTAAGTCCTCTGAAAATCTATATATATATTCTTTATTGTATAAAAAAAAACAAAATGAAATATAACAATAAAAAAAAATAAGTGAACAATGGCGGGCTTATCTCTAAAAGAAATCTCTTCCAGCCAACCAATGAAAGTGGAAGAGAAAGTTGCGGAGTTAACAAACTATAAACTTTATAAAAATAAATACAAATCATACATATATATCATAAAAAAAAATAATTACATACACATATAGATACATACTAACATACATACACGTATACATACATATAATAAACAAAAATATTAAATATAGATAAATATATGATTATATTAAAAATCTATAACATGTAAGAACGTCTTGCTAAGTGGAATTGTATAAATTATGTTGTATATAATATAAATATAATTTAATTTTACAAACACATTTGACTGAAAATGTATCCTGATCATCCTGTTTGTTCTCTCCAGTTTGTCTAAAGGACTTGGTAGCGCAGTTGGTAGGCATCTGGTTGTAGGCTTATTAATTATGGATTGAATTGTCATTCGGAGAGTTATTATATTAAGCTAGTTATTTCCCCCTGTCGTTAAGTTTCGGCGTTAAACTCCGCCACTCAATATGCATTTTTTTTAAAGATTAGTCTAAACTATCCTCAAGATATTTAAATTTTAGCTTTCCAGTCAAATTTGAGACCCGTTGTGATAAGTAACAGAACTTAATGCTGTGTTTTCTAAACTAGAGAAAATGAAAACATTGAAATACTAACTTTCCACTGCTGCTCCACCCGCGTGACTAATGCAGGATGGTAATGTCCAAATTTTTTATTGCAGGTTCTAACATCTTTTTAGTTTCAGAGATAAGCCCTTAAACCAAACAAATTCTGTCCCATTGTAATTTTAGTATAGATACCTATACATAATTTGAAACAAGAAATATCGCATTACCGACCACTTTCTCCTTGCTGTATCGGTAGCTCTAATCCTCTTGAGATTTACTTTTATTAGACAAGATTAATTGGTACATGATACGTTCAAAGTATTTTTATGTCATTTTCGTTATCATAAGTAAATATTCGATTATATTCGCGTTTGCATCACTATACTACTGAGGCCTGTCGTGGCGCAGCGGCACAAGCGTGTGACTGTAACCGACAGGTTCTGGGTTCGATCCCCAGCCGAAGAATAAAATATTTAATGTTTTCAATTTAAATATTTAATGTTTCATTTCTTCGCTCTGGTAATAAGGCTAAGCGCGGCGTTGAGTTCCGCCACTCAACACGCCTCAAATTCGGCGAAAATTAGGGAACGGAAGTGGAACGGAGTGTCTTAACACTAGGTTCCCGGGTTCCCTCTGCCTACCCTGCCTCGTGCGGGATACAGCGTGAAGCTGAGTAGTAAACATTTTCTATATGTACATAAATGTAGGTAACAGTACTTTTTTTGGCAAAATTAGATGAGCACGACGACATATGAGTGATATGGGTTTCTAATAATTTCATAGTTTCATACAATATTTTATTTGAAATGAAATAGTACTATCAAGATAGTACAAGGAGGCCTGTCGCGGCGCAGAGGCACAAGAATGTGACTGTAAACGACAGGTTGTGGGTTCGGTGCCCACTCTAGGAAATGAAATATTTAATATTTTCAATTTAAATATTTAATGTTGTAATTTTTTCACTCTGGTTACAAGGCAAAGCGCAGTGTTGAGTTCCGCCACTCAACACGCAATGCCTTGAATTCGGTGGAAAGTGGGAAACGGAAGTGGAACGGAGTGTCTTGACTATTTTCATCTCTCTCTCTCTCAGCTTTAAGCAGGATACGCAAAGGGAACTTGAGAACCCAGTGTTAAAACACTCCGATTCGTTCCCCACATTTCACTGAATGATGCATTACATGTTTAGTGGCGTAACTCAACGCTGCGCCTAGCCTTGTTACCAGAGCTAGAATGAGAATATTTAATATCTTATTTCGCATAACTTTCACACAATAATATATCTTACATTATAACGCAAGATATGCTTTAATTAATATAATTGGGACGTTTATTCAAGAAGCACACATTTTACTCGTTCATATTAATTATAGTATCGTAATACTTTAGAGTAGTTACTTTTACCCATACAAATATTATAAAGCTGTAGTATTCAGTTGATGAAACAAATCTCAGGAACTGGTCTGGTTAAATTGTATTTTTTTTTTGTTCGGGGTAATTCTGGTCCGCACATGGCAGGGTAGACAGAGGGAACTTGGGAACCTAATGGTAGGACAATATGTTCCCTTCCCCATTTCCTGCCGAATTTGAGTAATCGTGTGTTGAGTGGCGTAATTCAACGCCGCACGTTATAGCTTCACGCTTTTACTTGTGAACCAACTATCAACTAACTCAGTGCCTATTATTGGAAGAGACCGCAAACGAGCGTACGGGTCACCTGATGGTAAGTGATCACCGTCGCCCACGGCCCCGTGTAACTCCAGAAGAGCTACAGGAGCGTTGCCGTCTTTTAAGGTGGAAGGGCACCGGGGCCCGGCATTACCTAATGCGAAACGCAGTGGCCAAAGCAACTACTTAACGCCGGCTTTAAATGCCGGGGGTGGTAACAATCCGGTCAAGTCTGCCCATGAGTGTTGCCATTACTAACAACGTGACTTAACCACACGCACTTTAGTCGCCTCTTACGACACCATCAGTACCAGGGTGATTCTATTCTAAGCCGGGATCACACGGCAAAAAAAATTGTTGGTATTGCGTGTTAAGTGGCGGAATTCAACGTTACGCTTACCCTCGTTACCACAGCAAGAAAATGAAAATATTAAAGATTTCATCTCCTCGAGTCAAAATCGAACCAATAGCCCTGCTCTATGACTGGCTTTGGCCAATCTCTCCTTCATTTTTGTAATATTACCTTAGATATACCATTTATTACAGAACAGTTTAATTAATATTTCAGTAAAAAAGCGTAAAAAACCTTGTACAATTCAAATTTCTAAGACTCAATGTCAAAAGATCGTAAACTATATCTGTAGCTATAGAGCGTTGTAAAATGGATAGTCCAAGAGATACGAACGTTTTACGATCTTCTTTATATTTTAAATTTTACGAGTGAATTTTGAAGTATTGATGTGTTTTTTCAATTATTGTTTAAATAAATTCTTATCTATTGTCGCGCAGATAACCGTGTGACTGTAAACACAACAGGTTGTGAGTTCGATCCTCATGCTCTCTCTCTCTCTCTCTCTCTCTCTCTCTCTCTCTCTCTCTCTCTCTCTCTCTCAGCTTCACGCTGTATCCCGCACACGGCAGGGTAGGCAGAGGGAACTTTAAAATCTAGTTTTAAGACACTCCGTTCCACTTCCATTCCCCACTTTCCGCCGAATTTGCGGCATTGCGTGTTGAGTGGCGGAACTCAACGCCGCGTTTTGCCTTATACCTGAGCGAAGAAATGAAAACGTTAAATATTTAAATTGTAAAATATTAAATATTTCATTTCTTCGAGTGGGGATCGAACCCACAACATGTCGGTTACAATCACACGCATGTGCCGCTGTGCCACGACAGGCCTCAATGCACCCTGCTGGGTCCCCTTGCATATAAATGAAATATTTTCAATTGAAATATTTAATATTTTCATTTCTTGCTCTGGTCACAAGGCAAAGCATGGCGTTCCTCTACTCTACAATTTATTTAGCGGATTGGGAATGGGACGGAGAAGGGAACGGAGTTTGATTCAACTAGGTTCCCAAGTTTCTTCTGCCCCACCTTGTGCGAAATACAATGTGAAATTGAAAAACAAAACCTTAGACTTAGAGTTAGACTCTAAAAAAACCATAAATAAATAACTTACATCATAAATAAGGAATTAATATAAAAAAAATAAAAATAAAAATATGTTTATTTCAGTTTCTGCCTTTTAAAGCTTATTTCTGCATAACATAGAGAAGGGACTAGTATTTTTTATGGATATTGTATGTACATTGTAACTTAACGCCACGTTATGACTACTAGAATTCAAAATATAATTAATTTAATGTATCAATTTTGTTATCAACTATCAAATACAAAATTGTCTGCAAACGCGGTTTTGTTTTCGGCTCCTTCTCAAAAAAAAATAATTCCTACTCATTTCCTCGCTTTGGTAACAAAATATAGCGCTACTTTAATTTCCACCACTCAAGATTCAATATTTTTAATGTAATTTACGTTAACGCAAGTCCATCTATACCTAAGTAATTTTTTTTTAGCTTCACACTTTATTCTGCACCTGACAGGGCAAACAGATGGGCCATGACAACCCAGTATTATATAATTTTTCATTGACTACTTGAAGGTTATATGTGTTGAGTGGCGGAACTCAACTCTGTATCTTGCCTCGTTTCAACCACACGATCGTACCCGTGCGTTACGATAGGCCCCAGTACATAACTTGTTACACAGTATATATTTACCATATTAAATTCACTATATTCGATACCAAATTTCCTTATAACCATTTTCTCATACATCAGGCGGACCGTCGTAAACCCCAATGTTTCAACTTCACAAAATTATAGAAGACCCAAAACTGTTTTATTACTGGGGCCATTTAATAATCAGTATATGATATGTATATGATTAATTAAATATGTAATGATTTTATTTCTTCTCTCTGGTTAGAAGGGATATCTTCTATAGTATTATATAAAATAATAATAATTATTATATATATATTTTTTTTCATCTTAACGCTATATCCCGCACGGGCAGGGTAGGCAGAGGGAACCCGGGAACCTAGTGTTAAGACACTATGATGGACAACAATTGCTGTTACTGACATATGTGGATATTACACTCCGTTCCCCACTTTCCGCCGAATTTGAGGGATTGTGTGTTGAGTGACGGAAATCAACGCCGCGCTTTGCCTTATTACCAGAGCGAAGAAATGAAACATTTAATGTTTTAATTGAAAATATTAAATATTCAATTACCTCGACTGGGGATCGAACCCAAAACCTGTCGGTTACAATCACACTCTTGTGCCGCTGCGCCACGACAGGCCTCTAATAACAACATCTTGTTAGTAATTATAATCGCGCAACTTGGATGTACTCAGATAACATCTGAAATATATTTTATTTCTAGTTTAAATGCAGTGCAGTATTTTATCATTACTTAATACAAAATTTATCTAAACAAACAGATATTACAGACCCTATTTATTTTGAAAAATATTTCCTGTTAGATAGCACCTTCCGTTCTTGTAATATTTTTTCCTGACCGAAATTGGTAATAAAATTTAAATTACCTACTAAAGATATTCTCCAAGAGCAATATCGAATCTTTATATTAAATTAAACAATACTCAATAGCGATTTTTTAAATGTACTAAAAAATAACATCCTCAGTGCTTTTCACCACAGTGTTAATACTATGTTAATCGCATTATTGGAATATTGATTTTTCAATACATTTGTAAAGAGAAACTGGAGTGCCGAAACGATATAAAATAAAATATTTATAGCAGAAAGTGGCATTTTGTTTGGGAACACTGACGCATGTGAATTAACATAAATTATTGGATCCAAAGATTTTTCTGCATGACACTTAAATAAATGTGTGTTTTACATACAGAATTTTATTATTTGTGCAGTTGAAACGCGATTTACTGCCTTCAGTACGTAAATAATATTAAAAATGAAACAAGAACACTCGGTGGGCGAGTATGAATGGTGCAAGTGTAAATCAGTTTCTCTCACCGAGGGTTCTGTATTAATTTTATAATTTTAAATCAAGATATAATTTATAAAACTTTACATATATATGCGCAATATACATATATATAATTCATATTGGTTTTTTTTTCAGTAACACGCCTTAAATATTTTATTATTTTCTTTACTTTTTTGTATTTTTTGTTATTTGGTTGTACTAGTCTCATACAGGATGCGATGAAAACAAAGCACAATCCATCGTATAGCATTTTATTTCGTCTACGTAAGTATAGATCTGATATGATATTCATTTAATATTGGAAAGAAGGAAGAATCAATAAATAAGTTTTGAAAAATATAGCCTCGACACACATACACGCTGACTGCCGAGCGAACCCAACAAATTAATGTTGTATGTGTTCCGTTTTTCCTCTTAAAGTAAGGTACTCTAAAAGTAAACATAATATATTCGCTGTAAAACGATTTTCGACAGTGCTTTTGAAGAATATATGGAAATGTTTGCTTTTGTTTTTGTTTCATTAAGAGATGATTATTTTAATGTGTTTCCTTTATTTCAGCAGTAATAAATTAAAAATTATATTTCTTTTTCGTATTCAGAAATGTTTTGAGAAAATTTAACTAAAGGAAAATCGGTTTTTAAATATATATTATTTATTATCTCTCACTCACTCAGCTTCACGTTGTATCCCGCACATGGCAGTGGGTAGACAGAGGAAACTTGGGAAGCTATTGATAAGTGCTAAGTTACTCCACACTGTTCCCCACTTTCCATCGAATTTGAGACCTTGCGTGTTGAGTGGCAGAACGTAACGCCGTGCCTTGCCTTGTTGCCAGAGCGAATTAATAAAAATATTTAAATAGATCCTATCGCGTTTAAAGACACATGACCCTACGTCACGGCAGGCTTCAATTATTTTTATATATATATATATATATATATATATATATATATATATATATATATATATATATATATATATATATATATATATATATATATATATATATATATATATATATATATATAGATATATATATATATATATATATATATATATATATATATATATATATATATATATATATATATATATATATATATATATATATATATATATATATATTCTAGAGCTCCAAATAACCAAAGCTCACCGTTTTGGATGATCTTCGAAAGCACATTATCGAACACATTGGAGAAAAGTAACGTAAAAAGAAGATCATCCGGAGGGTAAGAACATATATGGGGACAATGGATGAGGCGGAAGGAGTATGCAGAGACTGTAGTGTATAGGGCTCTATTCTCTCAAGCTATCTCGCAAAGGATAAAACGTAAAGCTATTTTTTTTATGTTTATGAGTTAGCAATGTAATATAATTTTACTGAAAATATTATCTTATAAATAAAATTTGTCTTTTTACACTAAAATCACAATTAAAATTTTATCATTTTAATATTTTAGTTGACAGTTTTGTTGCAATTTTTTTGTAGTAATACCACTGCGTTAAAATATGCCATTCATCTGTAGCGATGGCGGGTCGAAATACACCGTAAAATATCTTTTTGCTTCTGCTTGACAGGTCCTTGTCGGTCCTCCAGCATTGGGACAGCTTAAAATTCTACAATAACTTTGCAAAGACTTAATGTAAATTGCGTAAAAGCAGCCACATTAAACTTTTTCAGCACAACTTCCGCATGTATGGTGTCTGAATGAGAAAAATAAAATTACTGTTGTTTCCACGTACTTGTAATTTACTACTTTCTTATAGTGTACTTCAGAGCTTTTGGTAATAAAGAGAGAACCATAATTCTAATTAGACGTGGACAGTTTTATGGTAAGATTTGGCTGTAAGGGAGCAATGGCTTTGCGATTTCTTTGGATTAGTCCTAATATGAAGAAACGACTGTTGCTGTTTACGTTTTGAGTCGTAGTTCCAATAGAGTACTTTAGTTTAAATAACTTTAGTTAAATTGGTTGGAATATATTTCTAATATTATTTTTAGCTAGAAAACGCGGAGTAGAGTTCCACCACTTAGTACGCGATACCCTCAAATTTCCCAAAAAATGATTCGGCGAAAGCGACAGTGTTTCAATAGGCACATAGTGTCTTAACACTATGTTCCCAGGTTCCTTCTGCATACTCTAATATATTCGGGAACATTCTGAACCTAAAAAACATTGACTGGAATGAAAATTGAACCAACAACCATCGAGCTTATAATATGACATTATTTCACAATGACACGTTAGTTAACATATTAATATCTAAAGCTTCAAAAGGCAAATGGAACTAATGCTTACATAAGAAAGGACATATCCTAGGCCATAACACTTCACTTAGGAACATTTTAAAGACTTCAAAATAATACTTTTATCGGTCTTCGCAGACGGCACTTTGCACCACTTACGTAGTAAAGTTGAGTTTAAAGTTGAAGAGAGAGGAGAATTTATGATAGTATGATAATAAAAAATGAAACATAACAATGCTATGCGTTTTAAATGTGATTTCCATTTATTATTCTGAGGCCTGTCGTGGCGCAGCGGCACAAGAGTGTGACTGTAACCGATAGGTTCTGGGTTTGATCCCCAGTCGAGGAAGTGAAATATTTAATATTTTCAATTTAAATATTTAATGTTTCATTTCTTTGCTCTGGTAATAAGGCTAAGCGCGGCGTTGAGTTCCGCCACTCAACACGCAATGCCTCAAATTCGGCGGACAGTGGAGAACAGAAGTGGAACGGAGTGTCTTTACACTAGGTTCCCGGGTTCCCTCTGCATACCCTGCCTCGTGCGGGATACAGCGTGAAGCTGAGTAGAGTAGAGTTGAGTATTCTGCTATAGAGGACACTTGGGAACCTAGCGTTAAAACATTTGGTATAATTTATGCTTTTTCTGATATAAGGCGTAAGTAAGGCTGGCTAAAAATGTGATGGTTGTGCATTCGATCTTTAGTCTGCGGAATGAATTATTTTACTCATGTCATTTGAATAAGTAGATAAAGCGCGGCGTTAAACTCCGCCACTGAACACACTATGTCTCGAAAATATATCTGATTTTTTTTTTTGTTTGTGACTTTCTAATTTTTCGACTAAAATTAGAAAGCCACAAAAAATATTTTCTTGTTTTTTTATTTTTAGCTTTCTATTTCAAGCTGTGTTTTATATTTATTTATTGTAACATTTTTAAATTTTAGTAATTTTGAAACTGTGTGGGAATAAGTGATATTACGTTTTATAATGAAGTCATTAATTGTAGTTTCACGTCTTTTGCTGTATAACAGGGTAGCCAGAAAGTATCTAGGGTTAAGAATTTCTGTACTTCCGTATAATGGGGTATAAGCACACGCTTATATTGTACATGTACCTGTACTGTAAAAGGTTGTAGCTTCAATCCCCATTCTGGGAAATGAAATATTTAATATTTTAAAATTTTAACATTAAATATTTAATGTTTTCATTTATACAGTGTAGTAATAAGGCCAAGCGCGGCGTTGAGTTCCGCCAGTCAACATACAACTCGTCTGCTCCTCATTTTCCGTCGAATCTGAGGCATTACGTTTTAAGCTACAGAACTCGACACTGCGCTTTGCCTTGTTTCCAGAGTGAAGAAATTAAATATTGAAAATTTATTTTATAGAAAATATTCAATGTTCAGACGCCTGACGAGGCGCAAGTGTGTGACTGTAACTGTAATGTTTTCATTTCTCTGGTAACAAGGCAAAGCGCGGTGTTTAGTTTCGCCACTCAGCACTCAATGATTCAAATTTGGCGAATAGTGGGGAATGGAAGTAGAATGGAGTATCTTGACACTAGGTTCCCAAGTTCCCTCTGTCTACCCTGCCATGTGCAGGATACAGCTAGAACCTAAGTAAGTATTCAGTGTTTAATTTGTCTATACCTCAAGTGGTGATTGAACCCACGACTGGCCTCGTTAAGTCTCAAAACATTGTATATATAGTGGAACTCAACGCCGCAATACTTTATCAATATTAATTAGATCAAAAGCTATTAAGGCAACAGCGTATACCGTACGGTGCACTCGCTGTGACGTTCTGTCTATTTAGTGAATAAATTAAACATGCACTAGAATAGACAACTTCTGTGTCATCTGCATATAAATTGGTTAGATACTAAATTATATTTCAGTAATGGTTTTTTTTTATTAAGTACTATATACTTTAAACTATATATCGAGTTGAACTAACTAGCAAAAGAAATTTTGTTGGTACGTTTTTTTATTCATTTCTTTGTTTTTTCTCGGTGGTGTGAGTGTGTACACATACACACACAAACGCTCACAGGTATAATCAAACACACACACGCACACACACATACACACACACACACACACACAATAACACAATAAAATATATCAATGTTTTTCTTCTATTTTCCCAGGTACCTAGTTTTATACATTTTTCACATTATATAAATACCTATATATGTATATATATATATATATATATATATATATATATATATATATATATATATATATATATATATATATATATATATATATATATATATATATATATATATATATATATATATATATATATATATATATATATATATATATATATATATATATATATATATATATATATATATATATATATATATATATATATATATATATATATATATATATATATATATATATATATATATATATATATATATATATATATATATATATATATATATATATATATATATATATATATATATATATATATATATATATATATATATATATATATATATATATATATATATATATATATATATATATATATATATATATATATATATATATATATATATTATATATATATATATATATATATATATATATATATATATATATATATATATATATATATATATATATATATATATATATATATATATATATATATATATTTACTGAACAAAAAAGGAACTTTGAAAATTCCATTTTCTAGTATCAACGCTACCGTTAAGCAGTAAATTTTCATAAATACATCATAAAATGGTGTAACAATGTTAGTCTATGTAAAAATTAAGCAATTACAAAAGTACTGTAGTAATAATAAACTGAGCTTACGTCATTTTACTGGTTTTAACGACTGTAAGCAAAAAAAAATTATATATAATCTGATTCTAATCTTGGTTTCAAAGCTTTCACGAACAAAGAGTACAATTAGATTCAAAATTACATTAGCAATTAGGAACAGATGCGGTCAAAACACTGGGTGGCATTTAAATTTCATAGCATTTATTTTTTCTAAGTGTTTTTTTTTTTAACCTTAGTCTTTTAGTGTAGGCGCAGGGAACCTCTTGTTAAGACCAGGGTTCGGCGAATTTCGGAAATATGTTTTTGTATGATTTTTTTTCGTTTTTGCAAGCTCATTTCCGGTTTCGACTTACATAATTACGATTTATGTGGAAAATGTTGATGAAATTCGTTAATTTCATATAATATATTCAAATACATAATATTTTCAAAAAATACAGTACGGTACTCACTTACCAAAGTAACTCAACACCGCGCCTTGTCTACCACAATAAAAAAAAATAAGCAACTGCTTCTTAGTAAAATCATATTTAAATGTACTATTTTAATTTTCCATAATATTTTCCATTTGAACTACAAATGCAGAAAATCCATTTAATTTCATAATAGAAGATAACGATTCGCGGTAAAGAAGGAATATGAAATTTCCTCATGTCGTTATACAGAACGTTGCTCGAGTGTATAATTTTCAAAGCAAGTGTCGGCTACAGTACTTTTATTTGCAACGGGAAAAGCGACGTTGTTGTTAGAAAATGTTCTTCTACGTCTGTTTAATATAGACATCGCATATATTTTTATTAACTGAAAATTCCTTTTAATTAAGATGGATTTTGTTATGGCACAGCGTCGTAGAATTTGTCTGTAAACGCTTTTATTGTTATTTCAGTATTCATTTAAGGTTATGTTTATATATAGTTTAAAAAAACAGTATTCGCCATCTGAGTTCTCGTGAGGTCTGAGGCAGAAACTTTCGTGTGAAAGTGGTGAATTGATTGGGGTTCACAAAATAAGGTAAAAGTACAAGTGCGGACGGTGAACGCGACAGTTGTTGGTTCAATTCCAATTCGAGGGAAATAAAAATGTTTTAATTTTAATACTCCAATGAAGCGTGACATTGATTTCTGTTATTCAAGATGCAATATCTGTAAAGTGAAAAAAAATAGTCGATTTATTTTACATCTTCAAAAACATATATTGTTTAAGAAAATTATATATTAAATTAATAATTAACGGGATAAGCTGAAGTGTAGTGAAACTGAACGAAGTGTCTTAACACTAGGTTCCCAGGTTCCCTCTGCCTAACCTGCCATATGTGGGATATAGCGTGAAGCTGAAAAAAAAAAGAAAATATTACAATACGGAGTACCAGCCTCGCCTAACCTTACCTACCCCATTAATGTAGAGGCCATCGTGGCGTAAAGGCACATCATCTCACTGTAAACACGCATAGTGTTCGTTTTTTCACTTTAAAGATTGAATTGCACTGGTAACATGACACAGCGCGGTGTTGATTTCTGTGAAAAACGGAATGTCTTAACACTAGGTTTTGTCTGATCACGTATGAAATAGAGTGTCAACTTCACGCTGTATCCTGCACGAGGCGGGGTAGGCAGAGGGAACCCGGGAACCTAGTGTTAAGACACTCCGTTCCACTTCCGTTACCCACTTTCCGCCGAATTTGAGGCATTGCGTGATGAGTGGCGGAACTCAATGTCGCGCTTTGCCTTATTGCCAAAGATAAAGTGTCAACCTAAGAAAAATAACTAAAAGTACACCATAAAATTATTGCACCCATTTTGCACCCAACTATATTATCTTTACCATTATGAAGGTGTTACGGTTCTTTTATCAAGTGGTTTGAAAAGCTTAGCTATTAAAGATATCGGGTCAGCGTCAACTTGGCGGGTTTCCAGGTAGTAAATTGTCTTTTTGTTACACGATATATCAAGAAATACTCATGAACGAGTTAATTTTTGTACGTAAATTTGATGAAAATCGTATGGCGTAGAAGCACAAGAATGCTACTTCAGATGCAGTTTTAGTGCTGTTTTCCGCACTTCCATCGAATTTTGGGTAGGCAGAGGAAACCTATTGCTAAGACACTTCGTTCCACTTCCGTTCCCCACTTTCCGCATTGCGTGTTGTTATCAGAGCGAAGAAATGAAAATTTTAAATATTGAATTTGATAACATACATATTTCATTTCTTCGAGTGAGGATCGAACCCACAGACTATCATTTACAATCAAACGCGTGGTGCGGCTGCGCCACGACAGCTAACATTTTTTGTAATATTTAATTTTAATTCAAGTGAGAACCGTATAACAGTATCCTTGTCATATTTACATACATTTTAATATATATGACCGTAACATCAACAGGGTTACCGGCTTATATATACTGGGTCACCTTCTGGTAGAAACGGTGTGGCGGTAGTGATTTCTGAAGAGCTTCAGAATGGACTCCTCGAAGTTGACCGTCGCTGCGATCGCTTGATGCGGGTAAAGGTACTGATTGAGGGAGCTACCACAAACTTAATCAGTGCCTACGCCCCCCAGGCGGGCTGTAGCAGGGCCGAAAAGGAGTCATTTTGGGAGCAGTATGAAGAGGTTCTACTTGCTATACCGTTTACCGAAGTAATTCTAGTTGGAGGAGACTTAAACGGCCACGTCGGTAAGGCTGCAGACACGTATGAACGTGTTCACGGTGGTTTTGGACACGGTCTTCGCAATACAGAGGGCGAAAATATTCTAAGAACCTGTATTGCGTCTGATCTGGCCGTTGTGAACACATTCTTCCGAAAGAATCTTCAGCACCTTATCACGTATAAAAGTGGGACCCACTCAACGCAAATTGATTACTTGTTGACCAGACGGTGTCATATGGGCAGGGTTACTAACTGTAAGGTCATTCCAGGTGAAAGCTTGACGGCCCAACATCGTCTTCTTGTCATGGACTTTAACGTCACTCCAAAGAAGAAAGTAGCCGAGAAACGTAGGCCTCGGATCAAGTGGTGGTTGCTGAATGGACCGATGCAGACCGACTTCCTAGCAGAGGTAAAAAGTCGAAATCTTACGACTAACACCGAGACTGCTCAGGATGCTTGGGATCGAGCTCAGTTAGCAATAATTGCGGCAGGCAGACGAGTTCTTGGCGTTTCTAAGGGAGGACGTGTCATCGACAGGGAGACATGGTGGTGGAATGACAAGGTGCAGGAGGTGATTCGTGAAAAGAAGGCTGCCTTTAAGAAATGGCAGAAATCCAACTCTCCTGAAGACAGACTGGAGTACATAGTAGCAAAACGTGTCAGCAAAAAAGCTGTAGCCAGAGCCCGCAGTGAGAGTTTATCACCATTATATGATAAACTTGAAACTGTGGAGGGGCAGAAGCTCATATACAAACTGGCCCGTGGCCGGGATAAAGCGACGCAAGATATCGCAAAATGTCTTTGCGTCAAAGATTCCCAGGGCACGTTGCTCTGTAATCCCGCTTCTGTGAAGGAGAGATGGAGAAGCTATTTCCAAGAGCTGCTGAACACTCAGCATCTGTGCAGTCTTCATCAAGACCCACCGCCTAACCTCGGACTTGTTGCCCCAATAACCTTTGACGAAACTCGGAATTGCCTTCGACGCATGAAGAACGGAAAAGCGGTGGGGCCTGACGAAATTCCGATCGAAGCGTGGAAATCGTTGGGCTCTTTTGGTGTGCTCATACTTACTGATCTTTTTAACCATATCTTGAACACTGGAAAGATGCCACACCAGTGGCGGCTTAGCTTTATTACCCCTATTTACAAGGGAAGGGGCAGTGTCCAAGATTGTGGTAGTTATAGGGGCATTAAGCTTATGAGTCACACCATGAAGCTCTTCGAGCGCATTATCGATATCAGGCTCCGCCGAGAGTGTACTGTCTCTGAGTCTCAATATGGATTTCAGCCTGGATCGGGTACTATGGACGCCATTTTTGCCCTCAGAACTTTGATGGAGGCATACAGGGAAAAGAGGAGAGCTCTGCATGTGGCTTTTTTAGATCTGCAGAAGGCCTTTGACTGTGTGCCTCGTCAGTGTATCTGGTGGGCATTGCGTTTGAAAGGGATCCCTGAGGCCTATATTGAGATTATCAAAGATATGTATCACAATTCCGCTTCCATGGTTAGGACTGCTGTTGGCGACACCATACCTTTCCAGATTACAGTAGGGGTTCACCAGGGCTCAGCTCTAAGCCCATTCTTATTCAACGTAGTGCTAGATACTGTTTCGGCTCACATCCAAGACAAGCCTCCGTGGCTAATGATGTATGCCGATGACATAGCACTCGTTGAAGAGAACCGGCTGTTGCTAGCGCGTAAAGTGAACCTCTGGAATGGTACGCTTGAGAACGGCGGTCTTAAACTAAATGTGTCGAAGACCGAGTACATGGCTTGCGGGAGACCGGACTCGAGCACTATCCATATAGGTACTGAACCAGCCGTTAAGTCGGAAAAGTTCAGGTACCTCGGATCCGTTATGCACGAGTCTGGAGGCATCGATCACGACGTTCACGGTCGGATAAGCGCTGCCTGGGCCAAATGGCGGGAGGTCACTGGTGTGGTCTGCGATCGCAGAATACCAACAAAACTCAAGGGGCTGATATATAAGAGCATCGTTCGACCGGTTCTTTTATACGGCAGCGAATGCTGGCCAGTACTATCTCGGCACACTCAGGAGCTTCATGTCACGGAAATGAAGATGCTGAGATGGATGTGCGGCGTAAAGCGGTCTGACCGCATACGTAACACATTCATTCGAGGTAGTCTTGGAGTCCGTGACATAGCGGATAAGCTCCAAGAGCGTCGCCTGAGGTGGTATGGTCACGTTGCGCGCCGGCCTACGAACTATGTCGGACGCAAGTGCCTTGATATGTCTGTCCCTGGAGTGAGACCTCCCGGACGCCCAAGGAAGCGCTGGTTGGATGTCGTGATGCAGGACATGAGAGCCAATGGTCTAACCACTGAGGACGTAAAAGATCGTGCAAAGTGGAGTAGGCTCAGTAGGAAGGCAGACCCTGGCACAGCAAGCCGGGATTAATGCCAGGAAGAAGAAGAAGAAGATTTACATACATTTTAATAAGCTATGCAAGATGTATGTTATGTTTTTTAAATCACATACAGTCCATATTCTCTTAGGCTAGAAATATCTTAAAATTAAGTAAAATAAAGAAAAACCAATTTTCAAGAGACAAATGTTAGCAATAACTCGAATCAGACGCAGAACACTTCTTTATGCCACAATATCAGGTGAATTGATGAGTGTTATTACTTCCAATACTATAACTCTGCAGTAGTAAATCAATTTTCCTTACAAATACTAAATAGCTGTATTGGAAAGGAATTGGACTATTATTGATATAAATATTGACGTCTATACGAAAACATTATGTATTTTGACGTCCATACGAAAACATTATGTAGAGGCCTGTCGTGGTGCAGCGGCACAAGAGTGTGACTGTAACCGACAGGTTCTGGGTTCGATCCCCAGTCGAGGAATTGAAATATTTAATATTTTCGATTTAAATATTTAATGTTTCATTTCTTCGCTCTGGTAATAAGGCAAAGCGCGGCGTTGAGTTCTGCCACTCAACACGCAATGCCTCAAATTCGGCGGAAAGTGAGGAACGGATGTGGAACGGAGTGTCTTAACACTAGGGAACCCGGGAAGGGTTCCCTCTGCCTACCCTGCCTCGTGCGGGATACAGCGTGAAGCTGAGTATAGAGTATTATGTATTTTGATTTCCGCTAATCAACAGGCAATGTCAGAGTAATTTGGTGGAGATCGGAAGCGTCTTTAAGGGAATGGAGTGACGTAACACTAGTTTCCAAGGCCATCCATTCCAGTTAAGACTTTTCCGTTCCCAACTTTCGACGAAATTTTGAGGTAATATGTGTTGAGTGGCGAGATTTCGCGTTCTAATTCGTTACCAGAGCGGAAAAATAAAAATATATTAAATTATATTTACTGGATATAAGTATAATTTAATATATTTTAACTTCTCAATTTAGTAAACGAAGCGTGGTATAAATTTAATTTACTTAACAAAAAATGTGTAACGGAAAGGAGTGTCTTAACACTACGTTCCCAATTTCCCTCTGCCTACCTTGCCATGTGCGTAATAAAATGCGTATTGAGTGGCGGAACTCAACGCCGTGCTTTGCCTTGTTACCAGAACGACTAAATGAAAATATTACATATTTAATTTGAAAATATTATATATTTCATTTGAAAATAATCAATATTTTACTCAATTGAGGCTCAAACCCACAACCTGTAAGCTGTTACTCGCTTGTGCCTCTGCGCTTTGACATGTCCTGAACTTTTATAATATTTTTTTATAGTACTATTATTGTCTTACGTGAAGGTATATTAGACGAACAGACAAAGAAATATTTTATTCATCCACGTTTCTTCACACCCTTTTGACTTGTAAAATGTATTTGTTTGATATGATAATGTTTTCAAGAAAAGATCAGTCAGTGCCGTTCAGTTTTGTTACAGCTCGTGTTATAGTAATGTTGTTAGAAATATATTGAATTTTTCAGTTGAAAAATGTTGTTGAAAATTCGTAAAATCTTAGAAATTATTACAATTAGAATTTATATAAACATTATATTAAATATTTCCCGCTTCGTTGTATGCGTAAGGTAGGTTGAGTTGAGGGAACTTGGGAACCTAGTGTTTGAAATCTCCGTTCAGTTCCCTGCTTTTTGATGAAGTTAAGGCAATGTTGATGGGCAGCGGAACTCAACGCCGCGGTTTATATAACAGAATGGGAAAATTAGCTAAAACTAAAATATAATCAATTTACCAAATGTCAATTAAAGTAAACACCATCATATATCGTTTAGACAATATATTATTACGGATATTATATATTTTCTATAGTTTCAAGCTTCATTCAGTACATAGCAGGGTAGACGAAGGAAACATGGAATCCTAATGTTTTCATATTTTGTTTCTATTAAGTCATTGGTTACACAATTCTTTTGAATTTTCAAGGCATTGCGTGTAAGTGGTGTAACTTAACGCCGCGCTTTACCTCGTTACCAGAGCAACAAAATGAAAATATTAAATATTTAACCCCCTAGTGGGAATAGAACATACTACCTTCGTACGTTTACAGTCACACGTTTATGCCTCAGAATATTATACATTTATCTTAAAACTCCGAGCCCATCCACGTGAGAGAAGAGAAGCCCCAAATTAATTTCAATTGCACACGTAGCTTTATTGAATCTGTTGTTTAATCCGCGATAAGTGTAAATAGTCCATTTCGTATTGGGTCAGTGCTTATTAAAATTGGAGCGGTTTATCATTTACTTTCATTCGATGAATTTCGATTTTGTAAACAAAGGTAGCGTTTTCGTTGGTGTTTTTTGGGGATAAAGGTGATTTGATTAAAAATACTTTACATTAAAAGCTACAAAGTACGTTCGGTTGAACTCTCTAATCTCAGAAATTACTGATGCCAATTGATATAACTTGTCTTTGATTTTCGCGATTGTTACACATTTTAAATGAAATACTTTTAACCGGATTAATCGTGTATATTTGATTGCTACACATGTTTTTTGGAAACCCTACGTTTTTAACACTTTACAGTAGTCCGTGGTCACGGGTAGACTACCTGTACCCAAAAAACATGTTTAACAATCAATGTACGCGATTAATCCGGTTGAAAGTGTTTCATTTAAAATGATATAATGCTTATTTTTGCTTTACACTTTATCACGCACATGGTATGGTAGATAGAGAAAACTTCTGAACTTAGTAATAAGACACTCCGTTTCATTCTCCACTTTCCACAGAAATTGAGATATTTTGTGTTGAGTGGCAGAACTCAACGCCACGCTTTACTAATTTAATGTTTAATTTGCAAATATTAAATACAATAAAGTTAGATCGGAACAGAGTGTCGTTATACAAGGTTTCAAATTCCCACTATACACCCTGCCATGTGCGGGATACAGATTAAAGTATAATAAAGAAAAAAAAAAGAAACGAAAAAGAATAAAAAAAGGAACATGTTCCAAAGCCAGAATGGAACAGCGGGAACCTGTTCCAAAATTTTACCCTAACGTAACATCACTAATATCTACAGTAACAATCGACTGGGGCAAAATGTGTCATGTCACATTGACCACTATGTTATTTAATATCTACAGAAGTAAGTTTAGTAGATAGATTATTTAACTTTGAATCGCAACGTTAATACGTTTCTTTCGCCGTTTTCCCAACGGATTCAAGACATGTTGAGCGGCGGGACTCAACGCCACACTTTACCTTCTTTCCAGAGAGAAGATATAGTACTTATTTCACCTTGATATTTTTGTATTCACTACCACCGCGTTAGACATTTTGCCTCTATACCACGAACATCTGCGCCATTACAGCTTATACCAACTTCACTTAATAACTGCCATCGAACATCATGCTAATGTTATTATTTGCTCTGACGACTTGCATAATTGCATATGGCTTAGTGGTACAGTGGTAGTGTACTTTATTTACCATTTTTTGTGACTGTGGCTTCATTTCTTTAAGTAACTAAAATATTTAATAGCATTTCGCTTCGCTTTACGCAGCAAATTTGTATATTTACACTTTCTCTAATTTTTGCTCAAATTTGACATACTTGGTAAAATGGTCTAACCTAACCTAACCTAACCTAACCTAACCCCGCGTTTATACCAAAAAATTAAAACCATTTTGAAATTTAATATGTTTCGTTCTAATATTAAGTTTTTATTTTTATTACTTCTGAAATTTTTAAAAATGTGTCTATCGTCACTAACGCTATATTTTCTATATCAAGCTGTTCCTCTTATTTATATATGTAAGTACTCTGCCAAGAAAGGTAAGAGAGTAACTTTTTATAATTTTACTGTATTTTAACTTTTATGAAATATATTGAAAATAACGTCAAATACATTAAATAGAAATATTTTCCATATAAAATAAAATATTTCATCATTTTTTTTACCTTCAAGCTGTATATAAAAAGATAGGGTACCTAGTGTTAAGACACTTCTGTTCCCCACTTTCCATCCAGTACTGGACGTATTGCGTATGGCGGAACTTAACTCCGCGCTTTGACTCACAAAATTGAATTATTACTGCTATTGACCAGTATAATAAATAATATCAAACAGATAATTAAATTTTAACTATTAAATAAGTTTAATCGCAGCCATTAATAACAATTCGGCGAATAAATAAAGCGCCTTTCAATATACATACCAACTGCCGACAAATTGCCAAGGGAAAGAATTCGCAATTAAAACTGAGATGTATTGAGTACAGTAAATTTTCGCTAAGAGATACAAGTGAATGGAATACTCGTTGATCTTGTATTTCTAGCTGGTTTGCTTTTATTTATTTTGATTGATATTCTTGAATAAATTAATAGGGGTCGTCGTGGTGAAGAGGCCAAAAAGTGAGACTTTGACCGTGATAGTTGGGATTCAGTTCCCGTTTAGGGGAAGGCAACAAGTGTTGTTCAGTGTTGATTTCCGCTACTCAACACGCAATGCCCCAAGAACTTCACGGAAAGTGGATAATAAAAGTATTCTTATGAGAACAGATTTCTTTTTGATTCTCTCTTTCTACTCTGATATATGTAAGATAAAACTACTCAGCTACACGCTGTATCACGCACATGGCTTTCCTTTCTCCACTTTCCGCCAAATTTATGACATTGCGAATTGAGTGGCGGACTCAACTCCGCGCTTTGCCTTGTAACCAGAGCGAAGAAATGAAAACATTAAATATTAAATTTGAAAATATCAAATGTTTAATTCTCGAGTGGGAATCGAACCCACAACCAGTCGTTTACAATCACACGTTTGTGCTGCTGCGCCACCACAGGATAAAACATGAAGCTAGAAAAATGAATGTAACTTCCTAGTAGTCAGAAAAGTTTGACGTTAGGAAAGTTTTTTTTTTAGCTTCACACTGTATCCCGCACGAGGCAGGGTAGGCAGAAGGAACCCGGGAACCTAGTGTTAAGACACTCCGTTTCACTTCCGTTCCCCACTTTCCGCCGAATTTAAGGCATTGCGTGTTGAGTGGCGGAACTCAACGCCGCGCTTTGCCTTATTACCAGAGCGAAGAAATTGTATTTAAGATTCATTTTACGCCTTAAATTCTACTTAAACGTAAGTTAGTTAGTTGCAGTTTGAGGAGGAGCATTCATTTAAAACCATCATTCACTAAATTTACTCGAATTCGAATACTTTAGTATGTGTCGTAACTTACGTCGCTTTTTATGTTAACAGAGCACGGAAATGGAAATAATTCATTTTCAAAAGTTGTAAACAAGCCCTTGAGCTTACAGTGAGACGCTGTATCTGCGTTACTTTCTCAAAATAAAATGAGTTAAAATGTTAAAAATTAAGCCCTTTCATTTGATAACCATATTAGGTTGGTTATACGAAAATTCGTAATCCATCTTGTTGTGACGGCCATTTTGGATTTACAGTAATATGTAAATTCATCAGACTGAAGTTGTTATCCAAAGTTTAGCTCGATCGATCTCAGGGTCAGGGTTTGCAAGATTTAATATATACTAACACGGCTAATGAAATAAATACTTATAAGAAAAATTTACTGTACATTAAAAGCAAAGAAATGTAACCAAAGCAAAGAAATGAAAACATTAAATATTTAAATTAAAATATTAAATATTTCATTTTTTCGAGTGGGTATCGAACCCACAACCTGTCGGTGACAGTCTCACGCCACTGCGCCATGACAGGCCTCAGGCCCTAAAAAATATTTCTACCGTGATGGTAGGTAGAAAAAGAATCAGAATTTTCTTTTAATGTATGATAAGAATTTATTAGATAGATAAGCATGCTCTTCGCAATTTACTTTGATGCATTAATATTGTTAAACAGAATCACCTCGTAAAAATTGTTTTCACCATAATAAGAGTGTTGAACGGCTATATTTATAGGGTGACCAAAAACTTTGAACAATCTTAGATTTTTCTACATTTAAAAAAACATATGATATTTCGATACTCTCGGAAACAATAAGTTATATATTTATTTAAAAAAATAATACGAAAAAGATTTTTTATTGAAAAAAAAAATAAGATTTTATAAGAATTTATTTATAAATAACTTACCACTATGGTGCAGTGCTGAGCATTTAAGTGCAATAGTGGTAGTTTTAGTTTCAATTCCCAATCAAGGTGAAGAATTACTTCCATTTACACAAAAAACATGGCCGAATAGGCAGAGGTAACTTAAAACCTAGTGTTCAAACACTTCGTTCTATTCCTCAGCGAATAAACACAAAAAAATGGTCCAATCCTTACAAAAAATATGGACCGCACAAAATATAAGAACAGTTTACGATCAATTCTATCGACGAACTTCGTAAGATGGTGTGGCATAGAATTTACGACACCAATAAAAACCACAAATGACAGTAAAATGGTTTTTAATGATGAGTTTCTTTTATCCTTTAATATTGTTTGCTTATGTACCTGTAATAATTAAGTGTTTTCTTTCACGCTGTATCCCGCATATGGCAGGTACCAACCTAGTGTTAAGATACTCCGTTTCGTTCCCCACTTTCCTTCGAATTTGAGGTATTGCGTGTTGAGTGGCGAAACTCAACACAGTGCTTTGCCATGTTACTAGAGCGAAAAAATTAAAATATTCTATATTTCATTTGCAAATATTAAATATTTCACTTCCTTTAGTGAGATATTAGATTTATGAGTTTGTGTGTTTTATCGCTTACAGTCACAAAATTAATTAATAATTCTTGGTGTAGAGATATATTGCCTGGTTATTAATGTTAGACTTCCATTCAAGTCAAATATTTTAACGATTTTAACGATTTCAAGACAATGCGCGTCGTTGAATTCCACAATACAATGTCTCGAAAACTGGGAAACACGGTGGAAGTCGAACCGACAACATCTTGTTAACAGCTGTATTTAAGACGGCCCCGTTGATACTAATTAATTAAAAGATTTTTTATTACTTTCATGAACAAAATATTTATAATTTTTAGAAAAAATAAATAATTCAAAATATCACTACAACATTGTGGCAAACTTGTAAATATTAAACATAAAATTCGATTTAAAACTCCGCACTTCAGTTTCAGTTTATTTATTTAAGAGCTACAGTGCCACAGACAGACGGTTCAAACTTATAACGTCCCTCAAATTGCTTTGGGGGTCAAAATAAAAACAAGTAAAATCAATAATATTTAATAAGATTTTTAATGTTCGTGATTATTTTAAATTTTAATTGAAAAAAAAAATAAACAAAACCACATTAATCACGAATATTGATAAGTGTATAGAAATACACTTATGATATGTAATTGTTATATTATTTAATACTTGATTCAATCATTTTTAGGCTCAGCTCAGTATCCCGAACATGGCAGGATAAGCATTTGTGAACAAAGTTTTAAGATACTCCATTCTGTTCCCCACTTTTAATTTCATTTTATTAGAGGTATTGCGTGTTAAGTGGCGGAACTCAACGCCGCGCTTTGCCTTGTTACCAAAGCGAAGAGCTGAAAACATTTCATTTCAAAATATTAAATATTCCTTTTCGAACCCACAATCTGTCACGTTTACAGTCACAGCTTGTGCCCCTGCGCCACGATAGGTCTAAAATTTAAACAAATATTAAATAATGTAACAATTACATAACAATTTACAGCTATACACGTCGTCGATCATAAATAAAAGCATCTTTTGTGTCTTAAGCGTACGGTTTAGTTTGGGATAAACTGTCTACTGATAATTTTGTGATATCAAACAAAAGGGGCTGTACGCTTTATTTTTGGTGGCTGCCCTGCAGACAGTGCTGAATTATTATTATTTTTTTTTTATGGAAAAGACGGCAAACGAGCGTACGGGTCACCTGGTGGTAAGTGATCACCGTTGCCCACGGCCCCTAGTAACTCCAGAAGAGCTACAGGAGCGTTGCCGTCCTTTAAGGTGGAAGGGCACCGGGGCCCGGCATTACCTAATGCGAAACGCAGTGGCCAAAGCCACTACTTAACGTCGGTATTAAATGCCGGGGGTGGTAACAATCCGGTCGAGTCTGCCCATGCGTGTTGCCATAGCTGACAACGTGACTCTACCACACGCACTTTAGTCACCTCTTACGACACCATCAGTACCAGGGTGATCCTATTCTAAGCCGGAATCACACGGCAAAAAAATTCTACTAAATAACATATTCCGTGAAAAATTGCAATATTGATATTGTGAATTGTTTTTTTTTTGTGAGGTAATACTTCTACAAGCGCGTTTTGAAAAAAATGTGATAGTGAAATTTTAAGATTCGTCACACAAAAGTTACAGTATGAAGTTGCAGCGGTTGCAGTCATATGAAGTTGCAGCGGTCGCCACGTGTTTTAGTTTCATATAAGTGCGATTTATGTATGTGGTGATAAATTCTACTCAATAGTGTTTTAAATTAAATATTTTTATTAATATATTTACTATACGTAAATATTAGTGAAGAAATTATGGTTAGAGACTTTTTCGGGAGCTCCAATATAACTGAGGTTATCTATCATTATGTATTATTTATTGATATAATTTAAAATATTATTATTTAACATTATTAAATTACTAAATTATTAAAGTTGAATATTTATTATTGGATATTCAATATTTTAACAGTAAATAAAAACATTTAATAATAAATTTAAATTTGTGCCATGTGATTCCGGCTTAGAATAGGATCATCCTGGTACTGATGGTGTCGTAAGAGACGACTAAAGTGCGTGTGGTAGAGTCACGTTGCCAGTAATGGCAACACGCATGGGCAGACTCGACCGGATTATTACCACCCCCGGCATTTAAGACCGGCGTTAAGTAGTGGCTTTGGCCACTGCGGTTCGCATTAGGTAATGCCGGGCCCCGGTGCCCTTCCACCTTAAAGGACGGCAACGCTCCTGTAGCTCCTCTGGAGATACACGGGGCCGTGGGCAACGTTGATTACTTCCCACCAGGTGACCCGTACGCTCGTTTGCCGTCTTTTCCATAAAAAAAAAGAATTCATTGAATTCAAGTTTGTTGTACTTTATTATTTGTATACCTCTATAATTGGGGCAAAAGTGGGAAAAGTGTCTTATTGGGAACAGGGCGTCTTAACGCTAGGTTTCCAGGCTCCCTCTGCCTATTCATTTATGTGAGGAAAACATATAATTGTTTTTAATCTTTAAATTACATTTAACTTCATTTAAGTTTTATGTTGTATTACTCTCTCTATTTATTAAAGTTTAAATTATCAGAAGTATTTTAGAAAACATATTATCGATACGACGGTAACAAGATATAGTTCAGGGTTAAGTTACATCAATACACAATTGGGCACAAACTGAAGAACAGAGTGTCTTAACACGGGGTCTTTCTGCCTACCCTACTTTGGAGGATGGGGCATGAAACATTTTTTTAATTAAAATTATAATTGTACGTTACACGTCTGTGCAACAGAATCCCTAAGCCGTGTCCGTATAGTCATGATTTATTAGAAAACTTTCATTGTGCCCAACTCATGCTTTTGTGGACGAGTGTTTATGATGTAGATTATTCCCTTATTTAGGTCTGGTGTACGCGACATATGAAATTTGTATGTTAGATAACAGCTTCACGCTGTATCCCGCACGAGGCATGGTAGGCAGAGGGAACCCGGGAACCGAGTGTTAAAACACTCCGTTCCACTTCCGTTCTCCACTTTCCGCCGAATTTGAGGCATTGCGTGTTGAGTGGCGGTACTCAACGCCGCGTTTTTGCCTTATTACTAGAGCGAAGAAATGAAACATTAAATATTTAAATTGAAAATTAAATATTTCATTTCCTCGACTGGGGATCAGGACAGGCCTCTAGATAACCTATTCAAATATTAAAAAATATATACTACGTTGAATGTCCAATAAATGTTATAAAGTTATATAATTTTGATAATTATTACATAAAGATGAGAGAGAGAAGATAAAAAGAGTATAATAAGAAATATATAAAAAATGGAAATCTAAGCTTTTTGAATTCTTCTGAGACATTAAATATACCTAAATATGATAAGAATTTTGTAAAAGAATATTCTTTTACTAAATGCTAATCAGAGCAAAGAAATGATAATATAAAATATTTCATTTCTTTTAGTGGGTATCAAATCCACATTTACACCTGTCGTACGACAGGCCTTAAATAAATCCTGTCGTACTCCAGGAACACAAACGTGTAACTGTAAAGGCGACATAATGATATGATTGATTTATTTTATATTATCATTTCTTTGCTTTGATACCAAACAGTGTCTCGAATTCGACGGAGAGTGGTGAACGCAACTCAGTTTCATAACACTATGTTCTCAAGTTTCCTCTGGTTTTAAATTACTTTTGAAAAAAAAAAATATAGAAGTTCTAATTTTATATCTTCAATACAAAAAAATGTCTTGATATATATATATATATATATATATATATATATATATATATATATATATATATATATATATATATATATATATATATATATATATATATATATATATATATATATATATAGCAGCTGGTAATATATATATATATAGCAGCTGGCAGCTGGCAATATATATATATATAGCAGCTGGTGCAAAAATGTTATAACTGTTATTTTCCATTTTGATGCGGCGGCCATTTTGGATTACCATCATATTAATTATTTGAGTTTTAATCCAATTTTTTTATCAATTGAACACTAAGACGTAGATCAAATTGAGCTAGAAAGCTCAATACTAAAGTGCTTAATAAAAGCTTCAATATAACCAGTTCATTCCCTCAAATAGCAATAGAATCCACGATACACAATTAATCTGTGATTTAGATATTAAAAACAAGAAAGTAACGTTAAATATATTGCTGAGAGTAATTTATATACAATTCCAACTCCCGCCCGTTAAAATGGTACAATGGATCGCCTTTTGACTCGCTATTATTATTTATCTTGAAATAAAGTATTTGTATAGAGATTCGGAAAGATACAACAGATTCTGTGTAACAATGCACTTTTGTTCCTCCATCAAACGTTACTTTGAAACTTTTCTTAGATATTTCGTATTTATAATTAAATTTTGAATCACCGTTTGTTAAGTACAAAAGATTTTGTGAAATTTAAGGTGGAGTAATACTCACATTATGAGATCTTTGATTTTTTGTATACACATCTATACTTATAATAAACGTATGCCTGCACATGGAAGATATATTAAGAAATCTCTTATAGGGGAGTTTTATTACTGTATTTTTTTTTAGCTTCACGCTGTATCCCGCACGAGGCAGGGTAGGCAGAGGGAACCCGGAAACCTAGTGTTAAAACACTCCGTTCCACTTCCGTTACCCACTTTCCGCCTAATTTGAGGCATTGGGTGTTGAGTGGCGAAACTCAACGCCGCGCTTTGCCTTATAACCATTAGAGTACAAAATAGGAATTTGTAAAATTTTTTCTAAGATTTCACTTTTATTTTTCGCTTGTTTGTATTTAAATTGTTTCATAAATTAAAAATAAAATTGCAATATTTTTTTAGATTATTTTAAACGATATTTTAGTTTTATATAAATACTACTTAATATATAAATATTATCTTAAAAGAAATAACTTTATTAAAACAAGAAACTATTGAGTGTAATTCAAGCGGGCGAAGCCTCGGGCGGGTGTTTAGTATTAAATAAAACTACTAACTGGATTATTTTCATATACATAGTATCATAAACTCTGAGAAACCCTACGTTTGCATTACTTTGTCATAATTCTTACCATGACCAAAAACTACTTTCATTTAACATAAGAACTATAACTTGAAGCATATAACTGTGGAGAAGGAACACTGTCTCAATACTAAGTTACGAAAATATTCAGTTATTCAATGTCCGTCTTTTTACCGAGACATTACATATTGGGTGGTGAAATTGAATGAGAAAGATCTGTCTATCTTTAGTAGAACCGGCAGGGGGAACCAGGGAACCTAATGTGAAGACATTCCGTGTCTTGTTTCCAATTTTCCGTATTTTTACTATGTTTTAAAGTGTTATTCCACACTTAGGACAGAAAATACTAAACTTAAATTTAAAAAGCGTATAAAAATTTTGAACGAAGCAGGATTTGAACCCGCGCCTCTGGAACGGTATTCCAGAGGCGCGGGTTCAAATCCTGCTGCGTTCAAAATTTTTATACGCTTTTTAAATTTAAGTTTAGAATTTTCCGTATATTTCTCTAGGTATAATATTTTAAGTGGCGGAATTTTCCTCACAGCCTCATTTTATCTTGTTATCGCAGCAAGGATTACTTCCTAGCTAAATATTAAATTTTATTTCGCCCGGAATCAAATTCACAACTTTTGCATATACACAGCCGCACACTTTATTTTAGTAATGAAATATTTAATATTTGAAATGATTTATTTTCCAGCTTCACGCTGTATCCCGCACGGGGCAGGGTAGGCAGAAGTAACCCGGGAACCTAGTGTTATGATACTCCATTTCACTTCCACTCCCCACTTTCCGCCGAATTTGAAGCATTGCGTGTTGAGTGGCGGAACTCAACGTCGCGCTTGAAACTATTAAAGGATCAAATTTCTTGGAATCAATGCCGCGGGAACTCCGGGATAAAAAGTAGCTTATGTGTTATTTTGGGTTTTCTGCTACATACATACCAAATTTCATCGTAAACAGTTCAGTAGTATTTGCATGAAAGAGTATGGATATACATACATCCAAACTTTCGAATTTATATTATTACAAGCGTGTGACTGTAACCGACAGGTTCTGGGTTCGATTCCCAATCGAGGAAATGAAATATTTAATATTTTCAACTTAAATATTTCATGTTTTCATTTGTTCGCTCTGGTATAAGGCGAACGCGGTGTTGAATTCCGCTACTCAACACGCCATGCCCCAAATTCGGCGGAAAGTGGGGAACGGAAGTGGAACGGAGTGTCTTAACACTAGGTTTCCAAAATTCCTTATGCCTACTATGCCACGTGCGGGATACAGCGTGAAGCTGAGTATAGATATTTTAAGAATATAAAGTACAATGAATATTTACAAAGCTAAAAAATAAAGATATTTAAAATATTTCACACGCATTTCAAGATTAGAAAAAGGCACTAACCTCAGAAATTTCGCCCGAAACCGAGTACGATACATTTACCTATACCTCTCTAGCGTGTCATAATTCATGAAAAAATGTTGGTATCAACGCGACCTCGACATCCTTTGTATAAATATGGTAACGTGGCCTGAGCTATTATCTACAAAGATATATAGTCCTAGATGGTTTAACGTTTAGATACCAACTTTTACTAGACGTATGCACGTTCAAATTCGGAAGAAAAAAAAATGTAAAAAACGAATATTACTTAATGATAAAAAGCAGTAGCGGCGTTGAGTTCCGCCAATCAATACGTAACAACTGATATTTCGAATGAAAGTGGAAAATAGAAATATCTTAGGAGTAGAAACAGAATGTTTTAACACTAGGTTCCCAGACTTGTGTGAGTCCGGCTTAGAATAGGATCACCCTGGTACTGATGGTGTCGTAAGAGGCGACTAAAGTACGTGTGGTAGAGTCACGTTGTCAGCAATGATAACACGTATGAGCAGACTCGACTGGATCATTATCATCCCCGGCATTTAATACCGGCGTGAAGTAGTGGCTTCGGCCACTGCGTTTCGCATTGGGTAATGCTGGGCCCTGGGGCTCAACCACCTTATAGATTGGTAACGCACCTGTAGCTCCTCTTGTGCTACATGGGGCCGTGGGCATCGGTGATCACTTACCATCAAGTGACCCGTATGCTCATTTGCCGTGTTTTTCCATAAAAAAAACTGTGTACTACTGTGGAGGCTAAAGCTGAAATTAAAGGTTCTTATGAGTAACTTAACTTAACGTGGGGAAAAATAATTAGCAATATAAGTATTTATTATTATAATTTTCTTTCTCTAACAAGTTGACATGCAGCGTTAAGTTGCACCACGTTGTTAAGACATTTCTTAACACCTAAGTTGTATACTTCTTAAAAAAAATTTTGCTATCCTTAGTGTGGAATGAAACTTTTAAATATTTAGATTTAAATACAAATACAGATTCAGCACTTCACAGTGATATTTCCAAATATATAACATTCTTATTCCATCCATTCCTTTAACATTTCCATTCCATACATTTTATATTTGTATCGCAAGCCATTCGAGGGTAGTTCCCACAATATGTCACCTGAATCCGCATAGTAAATTTACCGATCTGCGGTCGTCTCGCACGTTCTTTGTTATATTATAAGGTAAATATTAAATTCTTGGATTTTTTAGAATTTATTCTGAATGCTTTGGTTTTTGAGCATGCACTGGGATTGTGAGTTTAAATTGTATTATAGATTGTAAGCTTTTTGTTAAAAAAAATATGTAGTGATTCACAAACGTCAGTAATTAATACTTTTTTTCGTATATATATATTGAGGCCTGGCGTTATGGGTTTGATCTCCACTCGAGGAAAATGAAATATTTCATATTTTCAATATAAATAATTAATATAATTTATTTCTTCGTTCTGGTAACTAGACAAAGCCCGGCGTCGAGTTCTGCCACTCAACATGCAATGTCTCAAATTCGGCAAAAAGTGGTACACGCAAAGGAAATGTCGTAGCACTAGGTTTCCAAGCTCCCTTTGCCAAATCTGTCATGAGTGGGATACAACTTAAAGCTGTAAAAAGGTATCATATGTTAATCAATACGAAATACCAATAATTAATATTATAAATAATTTACTTATTAACTTTGGAAAACGTCCAAGAACGTTTTCCAAGAGATGCGGGTTGAAAACCAGCTACATTAAAAATAACGATCTGCATACAGAAATGCTTAAAAATAAAAGAAGTTATTTAGTATAGTTAGTAATAAGAAAATTAAAATTTTAACATAGTCTGCTCGGAAAAAGTATGGCGTAATTGACTAGAAGTAAACTATCTTCTAGAGGCGAGGGTTCAAATCTCGCTGAGTTCAATTTGTTCTAAATAAATAGCTTTTAGTATGTTTTCAAAAATATTTTTCTTTTCTAAGAGTAGAATAAAATATATCAGAAATTCCAATATTAAACCCAAATTACATATTCAGTTTCAATTTTCCAATAAAAATATAAATAAAATACGTCAGACATTCCAATATTAAATCCAAATTAGGAAATAGGTTTCAATTTTCCGATTCCAATGAACCAAGTAGTGTTTGAATAAAAAAATAATCAATATCAATACTCCACCTGGCCCATGGGGATGCCTGAAATGGTTTTTAGCTAAGGCCCTTTATTATAATTCCGGCCAAATTCCTTTGCTAACTTAAGGGTCGGTATTTACAGATTTAATCAATTCCCACGAACGATTTGTAATAATTGTTGTTTAATATGAGAAACTATTTAGGACGTTATGTAGATTATTACGTTTGAAAGTGGGGAACGGAAGAGAGTTTCTTAACATTAGGTTCCCAAGTTCCTTGGCCCACACTACCATGTGCGGGATACAGCGTTAAGCTGGGAAATATAAATGTTAATATAAAAGTTACTATGGACCCTTGATAGTTGTCATAATTCTTGATTACTTCTGTTTAATTAAAGATCAGATATCTCAAGTACGGGTAAGTATTTAAATGAAACCAAAACATGTTTTTAATTTTACAAAAAAATGTTCGAAAGTGTTTAATGTTCACCAATGTTTTGTTAAGATGACCAAGGAAAATAAAATATAATTTTCTCTAGTCTACTTCCTCGTTGACATCTGTCGTGGCGCTGGGGCACACGTATGTCACTAGAAATGTTAAAGGTTGAGAATCGATTTCCACTCTAGGAAAATATTTAATGTTTCCATTTCCTTCGCTTTAGTAACAATACAAAACCAATCAATACATAATGGCCAAGTTATGTGGAAAGTGTGAAACGGAAATGTTTAAATGAAATACTAATATGACTTTTGAGGCCTGTCGTCGCGCAGCGGCACAAAACGTGTGACTGTAACCGATGGGTTGTGGGTTCGATCCCCACTCGAGAAAACGAAATATTTAATATTTTGAATTTAAATATTTAATATTTTCGTTTTCTCGCTCTGGTACAAGGCAAAACGCGGCGTTAAGTTCCGCCACTCAACACGCTATGCCTCAAATTCGGCGGAAAGTGGAGAACGGAAGTGGAACGGAGTGTCTTAACACTAGGTTCCCAAGTTTCCTCTGCCTACACTGCCACGTGCGTGAGAAAGAGAGAGAGAAATACTAATGTCAAGACATTCCATAATCCGTATACTACGGAACGCTTTGTCTTTATCTTGTTCCATAATGCCTTTAAAAACTCCATCCTTTTTTGAAGCAGGGACATATTAAGTAGCGGAACTCAACGCCGCACTTTTCTGTACTAGAGCAAAGAAATGAAAATATAAAATATATATAACTCTATTTATTTATAATTTAATACCGAGGCCTACGATTAATTTAATGACTGTAAACGATGGGTTATGGGTTCGATCCTCACTCGAGGAAATGTAATATTTAATGTTTTCAAATTCAATATTTTAATTTTTTCGCTCTGGTTACAAGGCAAAGCGCGTCGTTGATTTCCGGCACTCGACACGGAAAACCTCAAATTCGGCGGAAAATGGGTGACGGAAGTGGAACGGAATGTCTTAGCATTAGGTTCCCAAGTTCCCTGTGTGTCTACCCTACCATGTGCGGGATACAGCGTGAAGCTGAATAATAACTAATTCTAAAACAACAATCAATGTTATCACCCAATAAACATGGATGATAGCAAATTAGCGTTTACGCGTATCACTCACAAATTACAAACGACAGATTCATTGATGCCACAAAATCAAAGCTTGTTCTGAATTTTGGAACGTTCAACGGTTTTCCGCGTGTAAATTTAAATTATACGATATTGGGGATGCCATTATCGATAAGATTGGTAAATGTGATAGGAGGCTTTATTATTACAGGAAGTGCTGTTATATTATTTTCAACGTTAATAGAACAATGTCTGCTATATTGGCTAATGTTTAATGCAAAGGATTTTCTGTAGTTGAAATTATTGTCATATATTTTTTTTTATTCGCCACTTGCGTAAACTACTGCAGGGTGCAGTTAGATTGTTAAATAGGCAAGTACTCCTTTACGAGCGGAAGGTGGAAAACGAAATCATGGCTATGCGATAGAATGTGTTGATTCATAACAGGGACTGGACAGTATATCCGTGACCACGATCGCGGATTGACTACTGTTTGTACTAAAAAAAATGTAAAAAAACGAGAAACACTAAAAGATAGTAAACAAACGAGATTTATCCGTTTTCAATAAGATGTCTTGAAATTGTAAATATCTAATATAAGATTAACTTGTTGTCTCAAAACCTGAACAGAAACAACTCAACAAGTCTAAATTAAATCACAAATCACATAACCCGTTTTTGGTAGTCGAGAAATAAAATGTATAAAGGCCATGGAATATTATTATATGCTAAATAAATTATGACCATATGCAGCATATAATATTTTAAAGCTATATGTTATTAGGTACACAATTTTTTTTTATGGAAAAGGCAAACGAGCTACCGGGTCACCTGGTGGTAAGTGATCACCGTCGCCCACGGCCCCGAGTAACTCCAGAGGAGCTACAGGAGCGTTGCCGTCCTATAAGGTGGAAGGGCCCCGGGGCCCGGCATTACCTAATGCGAAACGCAGTGGCCAAAGCCACTACTTAACGCCGGTCTTAAATGCCGGGGGTGGTAATAATCCGGTCGAGTCTGCCCATGCGTGTTGCCATTACTGGCAACGTGACTCTACCACACGCACTTTAGTCGCCTCTTACGACACCATCAGTACCAGGGTGATCCTATTCTAAGCCGAAATCACACGGCATCTAATATTGTTTTGTAAAAAGGGCATACAAAAACTAGTAAATCAAGCCATTATTCGGAAAGACTGTTATTAAACACCATATTGTTCCTATTTACAATACACACAGATCTTACAAATTACAAAAGAAATTTAAATTTTAGTTATAATCAATAATTATGTAATAATCACTTTAGGTGTAGTAAAAACATATATTTTTAGCACAATGTACACCGCACATAGTAGAGTGGGCAGAAGGAACCTGGGAACCTAGTTTTAAGGCATTTCTACTTCTTAATTTCCGCTGATTTTTTTAAACATTGAGTGGTAAGTGGCCAAAGCTGCGCTTAGTTTTCTTTCCAGAGCATGGAAATGCTAATTCTTTACCCCATATGGGAATCTAAAATACCATCACCACGATTACTGTCACACGTCTTTACACTTCTAGCCACAGCAGTGTCACATTTTCTTATTAAATTATTTAAAACAGTGTACTTTCGAACAATGAAAGCTATAAAATATATATTTTGGAAAAGACAACTTCGGGCTCATTAGACACAGTTATATGACTCTTTCTCCACTTTAAATCGCATTTAAATGTTT
Organism: Eueides isabella; assembly: GCA_019049475.1. Lineage (NCBI taxonomy): Eukaryota > Metazoa > Arthropoda > Insecta > Lepidoptera > Nymphalidae > Eueides > Eueides isabella. Next base: position 2,444,770 of record CM032385.1, on the reverse strand, counting down.
TAATCTCTTTTTTATCAGTTTTTTATAAATCTATCATTCATGAAGCCTAAATTAATTAAATAACAAATTAAAAAAAATATATAAACAACAAAAAACCTAATACAAACTAACACACACACACACATACACAACACGTACACACACATAACACAAAAACCAGTAAATCAAGCCATCGTACTCAAAAATTGGACGGAAAGTGGAGAACCTGGTGCGTTAAGAATATGTTCCTTTTACTTTTTTCGCCAATATAAAAGCCATGGTAATATTTTTTTGTCGCTCGCAACAACCATACGCTCTAATTAATATTGAGACAAAGTTAACACATAAATTGTACTTTCGAACAATAATTTGGATCTTTGTTTTGAAGGTGTCACTCTAAAGCTACTGTGTAATTCGATATTATCCCTTATTTCTTTGGATTTAAGAGTAAAAATTGTATATTTTTTGTTGATTTTCATTAAAATATAACAATGATGAGACAAACTGAAAATGTGTGTATGTATATGCGGTTGAAAAAAATTTTACTTTTAGTTAAATGTTTTTAAGCAAGTATCGTGATATTCACTTTTTTGGTCTGAATTAATTTAGAATGTGACAAGTTAAAAAAATACTAAAAGTCAGTACTAATCCACACACAGGAAAGAAAAATATTTTTTTAGAAAACGTATAAAAAAGTAGGCAGAAAGTGGGGAACAGAAGTGGAACAGAGTGTCTTAACACTAGGTTCCCAAGTTACCTCTGCCTATGCAGCCATGTGCGGTATAAAGCATAAGGCTAAATATAAAAAAATGACTTCTTCAAAAAATTTATACATTTTCTAAATTAGACTAATTCTTTCCTGTGTAGAATAAATAACACTTTAATATATAAACAGCATTATCTCAGACTTAAAGATAATTCTAGGGAATTTTTCTTGAGTACTGGAAATTTGTTAGAGCTTTCTACAGAGATGCTAACAACATAAATAAATTGTAACAAGCGTATAAGAATTTCGACGTAGCTTGATGATAACGTATGGCTTAGTTAGTCAGAGCATTTGGACGAATTTCAAAGGGTGAGAGTTCAAATCACACTACGTTGAATTTTCCATATTTTTTTTTTTTTCAGCTTCACGCTGTATCTCGCACTAGGCAGGGTAGGCAGAGGGAATTTTCCATACTTTTTTTAAATAAGTATCAAACAAAAAACAAGGCTGTACGCCATAAGAGCCTGCCATTATAAAAAAAGACACTGATTTAATTGGTTGAATTTAACCTAACATTATGGAATAACTCACAGAAATGTAGTGAAATGATAAATCCTAAGGTTGACAGCCACAAAATTTGATGAATTAAATGGAAGCTTACGTGAGCACTTGCTGAAATTACATGATAATTTGAGTGTAGTAATGATTCTATTGAATGATTGGATTGGTGTGTTTTCTATTATATAATAAGATATAATTTTAAAATATATATTTTTAAGATCTACTTTTCCAGATATTTTTCATAGTTTTTTGTGTTATATAAATAAATGCTTTTAATTTAATATTTAAAATTGAGTTTATGTGCAAAAATTGTTGTTTTCTATGGTTGTGGGTTCGATCCCAACTCGATGAAATGATATATTTATTTAATATTTTCAATTCAAATAGTTAATGTTTTCATTTCTTCGCTCTGGTAATAAAGCAAAGCGCGGGGTTGAGCTCCGCCACTCAACACACAATGCTCTAATATCGGCGGAAAAGCTGACTTTTTATTTTTATCTTCATTTCACCTCAATTGGGTACTGAGAAGTGGGTCAAATTGAGCTTGTAAGACTTTACATACACTCGCTCGTTAAAATTTGTCGCGGATGATCTTTGAAGTAAATTCACGCTCAAACAAAATAGCGGAGGCGAATTCATTTATTATTATATATTTCAATTTTATATTTCCTATCTTTCAGAGGCCTGTCGTTGCGTAGCGGAATACGGTTAGGGGGTTGCTCCCCACTCGAGTATAATGAAATATTTAATATTTTCATTGATCTACGCTCTGGTAACAATGCAAAACGCGGCGTTCAATGCCACCTCACTACACACAATGCCTCAAATCTGACGGAAAGTAGGTAACAGAACGGAGTGTCTTAACACCAGGTTCCCAAGTTCCCTCTGTCTCAACGTGCGGGATACAGCGTGAAGCTTAAAAAAACCAAAGTAAAAGTCAAAGCTATCTTCCAAATTAGATCAAAACATTACTATAATCTAATATTAATTAAAATGAATAGTGAAAACGCATATTAATATCAGCTTTGCAGTTAATTACATAGACATTAGTTAGGCTTAGAAATTGGCATTTCACATTACACGAGGAATTTTCGATACTCTACTCCCTCTACTCAGCTTCACGCTGTATCCCGCACGAGGCAGGGTAGGCAGAGGGAACCCGGAACCTAGTATAAAGACACTCCGTTCCACTTCTGTTCCCCACTTTCCGCCGACTTTGAAGCATTGCATGTTGAGTGGCGGAACTCAACACCGCGCTTAGCCTTAATTTTCGATAAATCATTAAATATTTAGATATAAAAGATTTTATTAATAAAAATAAATGACATTTATGCTTACAAAAATGTTTATACGATAGCCTTAAAATTTTCAACATTTACGAATTTTCAAGAGATATAATCAACGGTTGTAATACAAAAGAGTTGGAGCATTAACCTTTCTTGGCTCAAAGTAAATATTATTTTTTCTACATCTCTAAAGATAAGAAAATATTGTCTATACCCAAGTTATGGTAAACGTTTGTTAAACTCTGTTTACTCAGAAAGAAAAATAGACAGTAAAATCAGATTTTATACTTTAAATCTGATTTTGCCACAATTCTATTAAAAAACAATTGCCACAAGTCTATGGAAAAGACAGCTGTTCTTTAAAAAACGTTATTTTCGTAGTTGATAATTATGGAAACTTTTCAAAAAATATATTTGTAAGTCTTTTTAACCGACTGTAAAGAAAGTGTTATGTGTTACGCGCACATCTTGTATGTATATATGTATGTAATATTTTTTATTACTTGACAAAAACATTTTTTTTCCTAAAATATACAGCTAACAAGGAATCAATAAGGTATATCATGATTATTAGTATCGTAAAAATAACGTAAAAAGTGGGGAACGGAAGTGGAACGGAGTGTCTTAACACTAGGTTCCCAAGTTCTGTCTACCTACCCTGCAATGTGCGGGATACAGCGTGAAACTGAGTAAAAATAATGAAAATCATATAAAGTTTATATCTAAAATTATTGATTTCTTTTTTTTAAATTCTGGTAGGTATCCGCCACCAATGTGACACTACCGTGAAAAGTGAAAAGGGAAATGCCCAGAATCAGCCAGGCAATATATGTTTTTATTTCTCGTCAAAATCGAACCGAACTTCTTCTTAACCATGCACGAAGCATTTTTTAAGGTAAATTCGATTTCTATTGTTAGTTAGAGATTTTTTCCAATCTGCGATACCGGTACTGGTTCTTTCATATATGTATTCATATACTTGTTTTTAGTTGAAACTAATTTTATTGGATATCTATTTATATTTTAAATTAGACAATTTAATCACGCAATAGCACTATATAAAATATTAATTTTAAATAACAATTCAGGATATATAAACATATAAAAAAAAACTCTTTTAAAAACTATTCTTGTTATTTGTCTTCCTTATTTATCTACCACGATTACATAAATGGATGTAAACAAAGTGAATAAACCATAACAAAAAAGTGGAAAATAAAAAAAAATAAATATAAAAAAAGAAAATATATGAGACTACATAATTCAGTCACTCAGCTTCACGCTGTATCTCGCACATGGCAGGGTAGGCAGAGGGAACTTAGGAACCTAGTGTTAAGACACTTAGTTTCACTTGCGTTCCTCACTTTTCGCCGAATTTGAGGCATTCCATATTGAGTGGCGGCACTAAACGCCACGTTTTTCCTTATTACCAGACCGAAGGAATGAAAACATCAAATATTTCACATCCTCGAGTGAGGATTGAATCCACAACCTATCATTTACAGTCACACGCTTGTGCCGCTGCGCCACGGCAGGCCTTAACTATAAATAATAACATGACCCCTTTTTATTAGGATTAACTGTCGAAACCAATTGTTCAATCAAATAAAATAAATCAAATAAATCCTCATGAGGAGTATAGTAAACTTTAATAGGTAGGTATAAGCATATTAATCGAACCGAAGGCAAAAGTTAACAGCGACGTTAAATTCAATACCAAATGCGTCAAATTCAACAGAAAGCGGGAAACGGGAACGGAGTGACGCTGGAAAAAGATTATTATTATATCATTAACCACGTCTCGACGATCTCTATCAGATCAGCTGCTTACTGTCCTTTCCATAGAAATCACAAGTAGAAACAAATAAGTACAAGGTACAGTCAACATTTTTTTTTATCAGCTTCACGCTGTATCCCGCACTAGGCAGGGTAGGCAGAGGGAACGGAAGTGGAACCTAATGTTATGACACTCCGTTCCACTTCCTTTCCCCACTTTCCGCCGAATTTGAGGCATTGCGTGTTGAGGGGCGGAACTCAACGCCGCGCTTTGCCTTATTACCAGAGCGAAGAAATGAAATATTAAATATTTTAAATTGAAAGATTAAATATTTCATTTCCTCGACTGGGGATCGAACCCAGAACCTGTCGGTTACAGTCACACTCTTGTGCCGCTGCGCCACGACAGGCCTCAAACAAACATTTTTATAGAATTCAAAATTATTATAAGCAGTAATATTTGAAAGAGTTAAATTTATTAAGAAATATAACAAAAATCCAATATTTTAATTTAAGTTTGGCTCATTGTATGACTTGGCTAACTTCCTGGTCATATCACTTGCCAAGAACTGTAAAGTGGATCTTACAAATTGTAATTTGAATAGAAAAAAGATGAATCCTTGTAACTGAGCTAGTATATTTAATGTGGTTAACTAATAGCAAGCAAAGGTCATGGTTACGAACTAAAATATGAAAGAAATCTTTCGTAATTTTTTTTGACTTTAACAATACAAGAATCCAAAATAATTATTGTCGCCAATACTCAGTACAATTTGTATTCAAAATAAAATAATTAAAACGATAATTAAAAAAAGTAAAAGATACATGGAATTAAAAAAGTAAAGAATACAAGGTCTGTCGTGGCGCAGCAGCAAAAGTGTGTGACTGTAAATGACAGGTTGTGGGTTCGATCCTCATTCGAGGAAAGGAAATATTTAATATTTTCAAATTAAATATTAAATATTTTCATTTCTTCGCTTTGGTAACAAGGCAAAGGGCTGCGTTGAGTTTCGCCACTCAACACGCAATGCGTTGCAAATTCGGTTGAAAGTGGGGAACGGAAGTGGAACGGAGTGTCTTAACACTAGGTTCACAAGTTCCCTTTGCTTACCCCGCCCTATGCGGGATACAGCATGAAGCTAAATAAGTATAAGTAAGTATAAAGGATACATAACGTAGTTATGGTCTCAAAAAAAGAATTATAAAACAAATCTTTCCTTGTTTATTATAACTTTAAACTTGAACGCATAGATAGTGCTATTTATGAAAGTTGAATATTTTTTTTTTTCTAAAAATCTATTATAAAGCGATCCGCGATTCGCGAAGAATGGGATTACCACTGCTCTTTCAAAATTAAAAAAAAAATTGAAGAAGAAGAAGAATACATAGACACAAAATCTTCTACAAAAGAATTTAATTCAGACTTCCTAACTGAGACACTGCCATAATGAATATAACAATGTAAAGCCAATATTACCGTCTAATTATTAAAGTTAAGCGCTAAAACTTAGCCCCAGCTAATTTGTTTCGTCGCTTCGCAATGTAATTTGCAGAGATCTCTAAATTTAGTTCTTTAAACTAATTTTACATTCATTTCTTGCATTGTTGAGGAACTAAAATGATTTCGCTGTGTTTTATGACGTTTTAAAGTATCATTCGTTATAAAGTTTGAGGCCGGTCGTGGCGCAGCGGCACAAGCGTGAATGATTGTGATTGTAATAGGTTGACTGTAAAAGGGTGTGGGTGGGTTCGATACCCACTCGAGGAAATGAAATATTTAATATTTTTATTTCAAATATTTAATCTTTTCATTTTCTCACTCTGGTACAAGGCAAAAACGCGGCGTTGAGTTCCGCCGTGTGTCTCAAATTCGGCAAAAATTGGGGAATGGAAGTGGAACGGAGGATTATAACACTAGGTTCCCAAGTTCCCTCTGCCTACCCTGCCATGTGCCCGATACAGCGTGAAGTTGAGTTATACAATATACAATAATTGCGAAAATGTATAGTTAATTTTTTTTTTGTAACAAGATTTATAGCTATCTATCACTGTTAAATAGAACAGACGTGCTTTCTTGCTACTAATTTTGAGGCCACTCGTCATCCATCCTCCATTATTTGTCGTCATCCATTACCCGTCTTCAGTCATCAGACATTCGTCATCCTTTAGATCTAATAGAGTAGGTTAGTAACGTTAAATTTATTAAAAGATTAAGAAAATATATGTTTTTTTTATTTTAAAATAACTTCTATAGATATATCTATAAATAAAGACAGATGTAAGTAGGACTATCTTCATATATAGATTGCAGTTGCAAGGCACATCATGTGCATTTCAACGAGTGCCCAAATACAGCAGTACTATCTATATATTTACGTATAGTTTACTTCATCTGAAAGGAATAAAGGATTCGTTTGTACGTTTTTCTATTTTGACCTAAATTGCTATTTGCTGTAAATACTATTATTTCTACTTGTAAATTTGGAGAGTTTGAAATAATATATATGTAGAGTTGGCAATTTATTGTACAATATTAACGAATTGTGTGTTTTTAAAGTTATTTAATATAATCGTTATACGGATCGTTATACGAATGGTTGTGTGTCCACGTATATTCGGGGAGTGAATAAATTTAAATAATTTCTCTGTTCTCCACATTATACATATAATAGTTTGAATATCAGCCATGAAAATAGTACCACAACCTTAGCAATTATTAGCCTCTGACGAAGGAAAAGCCTGTAGTTACTTTTTTTATTTTTGATGCCGCTAACTGGAGTCCTAAAGGACTCTGTGTTGGAGTGCAATATCCCACCAGATACGTTGATGAGGCAAAGTCAAAGTCCTTCATAACGCGTTTTGCATTGCTAACTTAATTGTTTATCTAAAACTTGGTGTGGATTACATTTAGAAAGTCTGGAAATTCCAAAAAAATCTGAACATTTTTGAAAATTACTGTAAATAAAATGACGGAGCACCAAACACTACGGTCTGGGCATACATTTTTCGTCTCGTCCACTGTCATCAACCTCTTCATACATGCAGTCCGGGGGGTTCTCACGATTTTTACGTAACTTTTCCCCAGTATCATCGATACTGTATTTTCGAAGGTCAACTGAGATCTCCCCGTCCCTCTCTTATCACTCACTTTTCCTTCATAAATATTTTTACCATTATTTCTTCACTCTTTCGCTCGACGTGCCTTTACCACCTGAGCACATTCTTCTTCATTCTCACCGTGACATATACGGTCTCTGAAGACTTATATGAAAATAAGCTGGTTAATTTATGCACTGATAGAGACAAAAAAATATATCATGTAGTTATAAATTAGCCAAATGAATAGAAGTAAATCTTTAATTTAATTTATACATAAACGATAAAAAACGTACGTAAATTAGTTTTAATGGTTAAATCTTCCCTACCATATAATGTGGCGAAAGAACCTAAGCTTGCGAATGTTAACATTACAGGCTATAAGTTTCGTTCTCCACTTGAAGAAGTAAAATATTTTAATTCCGTCGCTCTGGTAAGAAGGTAAAACGCGGCGTCATAACATAAGATTCCCAAGTTTCCCTCTCGCCTGCTCTGCCATTTGTAGAAAACAATGTAAAAAAAAAACAAAACGGGCATTGGAAATCCGTTGTCAAGGTATTGCATATCTTACTTTTACCCCAATTGTCAAGTGGTAGAACACATTATTGCACTTTGTTATGTTATATTTTTTTTCAGCTTCACGCTGTATCCCGCACGAGGCAGTGTAGGTAGAGGGAACCCGGGAACCTAGTGTTAAGATACTCCGTTCCACTTCCGTTCCTCACTTTCTGCCGAATTTGAGACATTTGCGTGTTGAGTGGCGGAACCCAACGCTGCATAACGCTCATATTTAAATTGAAAGTATTAAATATTTCATTTCCTCGACCGGCGATTGAACCCAGAACCTGTCGTTTACAGTCACACGCTTGTGCCGCTGCGCTACGACAGGCCTATTGTTTTGTTATAGAACGGAAAAATAAAAATAATTAACTCCGTGATATAAAATTGAATCTATGTACAATCCTCGCGTTTCAATCAGACTTCACAACGATCGCAAACGTATACGTTAAACTAAACAAAACCAGAAATTTCAAACGAAAATCATACAACCTCACTGAAAACACACTCTAAAGCCGAAAATTTGAAATAATAGAAGGAAACATCAATCACTTCCGTACACCTAGCTCTTAATTACTAAAGTTGAATACAAACTCAGGCGTAGAAACAAATTTGTTGGTATAAAATGGTTAACTTCCCTCAGCAATATTGAGGCAATTCCATTTAAAAATGTTGGCTAAATCAATAGGGTTGGCATCAGCGATTTTATTTTTATAGTACTTGGTTAGAAATGTTAGGTAGCAATTATTAATACAGGTAAAATTTATTAGGGTCGTTGTGTTCGTTTTTTGCTGTCGTGGCGTTTGGAATCAGCAATTGTAAGTACGAATCTAAATGAAAGCACGTTGATATATTGTGATATGTCAAAGTGTACGATAGTTCTTACGGGAAAATTTATATATTTTACTAATATTTCCTAGGCTTACTGAAATAAAAATATAATAAAAAAGAAAAGTTAGAGAACGAACTTTCTTAAGTGTGTCAGATGGAACTGGACAGGGAAAGCCACTGTAATAACTCAGACATATCCTAAGCAGCCAAATTGCAGTCCTTGTATTTATACTTTATAATAATAAAAAAAATAGCCGTCATGGGACGCCTGGCAGATGTGAAACATCGTGTATGTACAAGTAATATGCATAAAAGATAATATTATTACAGGAATTAAATATAGCCTAATGAGAAAATACGAGGCAACCTGCTTCTTAGATGTGCACCCACCTCCCCTTGCTGTTTCGCCGTGCGACATATATCGGCCGGCGGCCATCATTCATTTTAATACCAATTACAATTTTAAATTCGTAATATCTTTTGAATGGATTGTCCGATTAGAATAAAATAAAAAGTTACTTATAGCTATTGAAACAATCTTGCTCAATAAATAATTTATTTGGATAAGGATTAATATTCGACGATAATATGATCAATAAACTTAGGCTAATAATTTTAATTACTTTTATACTATGGAAATGTGGTTATAATGGCTAAAATATAAATGTTTAGTTTATAGTATTGCGGACTTTTTTGTAGGCATTATTGAGTTCTACAACTTTTCTATACAAATCAACCATACATCTCTAACCATTTAGGCAGCATTCGCGAGAATCGCTAACATACGGCAGTTTTTTCGTCGACTTACTCCACAATTTTCACTACCACGAAAAATCCTATCTATTTTCCGGGATAAAATATAGCCTATACGGATTCGGAAGAGTCCCTCTAAGTAATCGTAAAAGAAATTTTGAAATCGGTCCAGTACAAACATACAAAAATACAAAGGTTTCCTCTTTATAATATTAGTATAGATAGCGTGGAGACCCGTCGCCACGGCAAGCGTCGCCACGCCAACAATTCGGTTTACAAGTGATCCTATAGATGTTTCACATCAAAAAAAACAAAAAAAGTGAGGAACAGCATATTACTGTAGTAGTATGACACGCCCCTCCCAACTTTGTTCAATTGTTGGATCAGATACGATCTCAGAACCAAACAAGGCATCTTACAAATTAAACATGACAAAGTTACAGTCGCATAAAATTTACATATATTATAAAGACCTCGTAATATATGTATGAGAGAGAGGTATGTTAATTCACGATATACATTTAAAGTAATTTAGCGCAACATCATGCACTGTTGGCGATTAGATGGAGGGATGTGGACTTGCAAATGCTACACAATATAATATTATTAGTTGTACCCGATATGATTTAACTAAACCGATTATCCTTATTTATCTTCACGCTAGGTTCTTCACGGGTTACTGCGTGAAGCTGAGTGAGTGAGTGATTACCCTAATTAGTTGTTTTTATTTCAGTTTCACGCTGTATCTGAAATTGAGGTATTGCGTGTTCAGTGGCGTATCTCAACACTGCACTTCCTTTGTTACTAGAGCAAAGAAATGAAATTATTACATACTGAATTTGAAAATATTGAATATTTCATTTCCTCGAGTGGAGATCGAACTCACGACTTTCAGCGTTTACAGTGACAGACTTGTGCCGCTGTGCCACGACGATACTCTAGCTAGAAGGAGGTAATTAGTTGTAATTATATTAAAAGTTGTTCATTCAATATATCCAGTTAGGCAGATTAATTTTTTCAGCTTCACACATACGTATATTTTATTGCATAATTAGCATAATCAGGGAACCAAATTCTAAGACGTTTCCCCACTTTTCTTTGCCTAATATTCGATTTAATATTATTAGTTGAAAGGTGCAACTCAACGCCGTGCTTTTCAATCAGCATTGATGCATTGATAAATATTTTAAATTTTATTGTAGAACTTAAATCCATATTTTAGTTCTACAATAAAATATAAAATAAGGCCAATTTGAGGCCTGTCTTGGCGCAGCGGCACAAGAGTGTGACTGTAACCGACAGGTTCTGGGTTCGATCCCCAGTCGAGGAAATGAAATATTTAATATTTTAATTTAAATATTTAATGTTTCATTTCTTCGCTCTGGTAATAAGGCAAAGCGCGGCGTTGAGTTCCGCCACTCAACACGCAATGCCTCAAATTCGGCGGAAAGTGGGGAACGGAAGTGGAACGGAGTGTCATAACACTAGGTTTCACTTTCGTTCCCTCTGGCTAGCCTGCCTAGTGCGGGATACAGCGTGAAGCTGAAAAAAAAGAAAAAAAAAACTTAAATCCAATTCTAAACCTATCATTGTCACAGTTAAAGCACTAAAGAGCAACCTACCTAATAACTATAAATTCTGCCTAGCGGTCTCGGTACAGTTGTTACGTCGTTTTAATGCTTGTAAAGGTATTATTTAGCGCAATAGCTTTTAAATGCAATTTAGTACTATTTCAGAGGTAATATGTTCACTTGGTTTTTTAATTTTTTATTGTTAAATAATTTACTAACTAAACTAACTTAATTTTCACCAAAAATAGAAAAGGTAACATATTTCAAAGTAGGGTAGTTAGAGTAAAAACAGCAACCAAAGATACTCCACTCAAAACGATTTAATTAACGAAATTAATTATTTTTAAGCGAGTAACGAAATTAAATAGTCGCTGATATTTAAATAATGTTTAAGGGATATTTAAAATAAATGCAAATAACGCAAATGTTCTCAGACTTTTCAAGAAATAAAGAAAGAACGAAATCGAAATAATTATTAATGGAAATATATAAGGAGTGAATAGAATAGCTTCACGCTGTATCTCGCACGAGGCAGGGTAGGCAGAGGGTACCCGGGAACTTAATGTTAAGACACTCCGTTCCACTTCTGTTCCCCACTTTCCGCTGAATTTGAGGCATTGCGTGTTGTGTGGCGGAACTCAACGCCGCGCTTTGCCTTATTACCAGAGCGAAGAAATGAAACATTAAATATTTAAATTGAAAATATTAAATATTTCATTTCCTCGCCTGGGGATCGAACCCAGAACCTGTCAGTTACAGTCACACTGTTGTGCCGCTGCGCCACGACACGTCTTAAGAAGTAAACATGTAACATATGAAATGGACGTGGTTAGCCACATTGCTACTGGTAAAATAATTAACGGGATCTTGGCTACATCGTTTTCAAGAAAGGTGATTATGAAATGTTGGATGACAGTTGTCGAGGCCGAAGAGGTATGCAGAGACCGTAGAGTTGACGCTCCATCCTATGGCTGTCTCACTTGAGATAAAGTGGTAAAGTAAAAAAAGGTGATGTACTTCAAAGTTGAGATATGTAAATATGACTTTTCGAGATACTATATCTTAAAACTAACCAAAACCAAATCATTTTTACTACATTTATAAGTAGCTATTGGCAATATTATAAATACGTTCTTATCGAGTATTATATTTAGGTCGAATAGCCACTTAACTAGAGCTAATTAAAGTACACATAAAGACCACTCAATTAAGAAAATATTGGAAACTTCAGTGGAATTAATCAAAAATTTTGAAAGTTAGTTGAGTTTATATTAAAATATTGACGCGCTAGACGTCAGTGGACAGTTTTGTGACTAAATCTAAAATAAAAAAGAGTCTCTCACACAATACTCTGTGCACTGTTGAGATATGCCATAATTATACATTAATATTTCAGAGAAGTATGGTATGGTATGGTTCTTTGATTATGGCGTTTCGAGCGTGCCAGTTGAGCCCATATCACTTCGCCAATGTCACGTTGAATGGAGAAGACACGAAGGAGGTTGTACTGTAGAAGAAATAATATTACGCAATAGGAGAATGAATATTAAAAAAAAAAAAGAAGATCTAATTAAAAATTGCCATTCAGAGAAGTAAATGCAATGTAAAAAAGTAACTTTACCATCAGTGATAAATCATAATTTCGTATAATACATGCCACGTGACACTTTGTAAGTATCTCTAAGGTAAATTGGACCTGTATATATCGGTACCATGGGTAAAATATATAAACAAAAATATTTTCCAATTCCAATCTCTACCAAGTGAAATCTTATGTTATTATAAATGTAAACAACATACTTATTGTACTAATTTAGCTTTATATGTAATGTTATTAATACATTTGAAATTCCCTAGTTATATCCTGTCTTGAGTCCAAGCGTTATTGAGTTTGGAAAGTGGCCAATACTCTTGAGCCAACTGGGCTGGCCAGATTTACGCATCTTCACATATCATAGTTAGTTAACTTCATTTAAACTGAATCGGTTATGGCACAGATTTTATGAATTTAATATTGTACTATTAGGATGATTTTTTATATCAAGTTTAAAATAGAAGGAGACGCCACAGTCATGAGGGGCACCAGTGTAAGCGCGGTGATTGTGGGCATTATATTATCACTTAGAAGTATAAGAGGCCTGTCGTTTCGCTTCTTCGCTCTGATAATAAGGCAAAGCGCGGCGTTGAGTTCCGCCACTCAACACGCAATGCCTCAAGTTTGGCGGAAAGTGGGGAACGGAAGTGGAACGGAGTGTCTTAGCACTAGGTTCCCGGGTTCCCTCTGCCTACCCTGTCTTGTGCGGGATACAGCGTGAAGCTAAAAAAAAGGATGATATATTTAATATGTTTATCATCTTCGCTCTGGTAACGAACCCGGGAACCCGGGAACCTAGTGCCTTGTACCAGAGCGAGGAAAATGAAAACATTCAATATTTAAATTGAGATATTAAATATTTCATTTCCTCGGGTGGGGATCGAACCCACAACCCATCGGTTACAGTCATACGTTTGTGCCGCTGCACCACGACAGGTCGAATCAAATCGAATCAATATTAATCGCATTAAGGAATAATTTGGCCCTGTTCTCACCTCTTAGCAGGTGCACTCCAGTCTCAACATGATCTATTTCCTTTGGTACAATGTAAAACCGATCGAATCATTGAGGCCCTATCTGTGAGAGGCTTGATACTTTGGCTATGGGTAGAATCATCTTTCTGTGCGTTTTCGGTGAACCTTGTTGTTGACTTGACACACTGCACAGTAACTCAAAAATAAGCCATCCGCATCATCTGATTACGTGGAACTCTATTGCTATACGTTTTTATAGTAATTTCTTTGACGTTATATATCACACACAATCGTGGAAAAAACCTACCTTCGCCAGTATTTCCAGATCTATACGATATCGATACCTTTAAAATAATCGTCTACTTCCACACTTTAAAAACCGGCACCACAGCTGTAGCTTTTCTAATTTACAAGGACCCGTAGTCTCACTTTCTTTATTTTTTCCATAAAAAGGCACACAATGTGTCACTGCGCTATAATAACAGGCATTTCATTGAAAAGTATTTAGAAATGTATTCAAATTTTAAAATTTTGGGACTTGGACTTACACCTCTGTGAAATATATATTTTTTTATAAAGTAAGATCTATTTTTAATCTATATACAATATTTATATGTACAACGTGAAAGTAAGCCAAAATCGATATAATTAAAACATTAATACAACCGATACATTTTAAACGCCACGTCACGATTCTCTATTTAAAACGTACTTGTACGTCGTGGGGCCTTTAAAATGATAGATGACTGTGTTTCAATACAGTGAGGCAATTTTTCAGCCACCCTCTCAAGTTATGCTGAAACAAATCTGGGATTTCTGTAGCGTCATCTTGTAGATGAAATTGGTTAGATTTAAATGTGACTTTCATTTTGCTTTTATATCTTTGTATCCCACGATGCAAAAAGAGGACTGTAATACATGTGACCTGTTTGTTTGTCTGTCTGTGTATGTGTTTACGGAACCGTAGCTCCTGAACGTATGATCTTATTCAAGTGCATTTTTTAAAATCAAAAGCTTTGTTCATTGCGGTTGATTCTAGCTTAGTTTTTTTGAAAATTATATTAGTAATTTTAGAATTATAAGCACTTTGCCAACATCAGATTATGATTTTATGAGTCAAATACACATGTTACTTGTTCTTTCACTATGTGTATAGATAGCCAAATAAAGATAGAAAGGTTATGTTATACAGAATTTTGATGAATATAACTACTATATTTTGTTAGTCTTACTTAATTAACGGACAAACTTAAAAGTATTAAATAAAGGCAAATTGGCGACTTGTAAGGCGAAATATATCCTAATGTGAACTTCTCATTTAAACAAACTTCTTATTTATTTTGTACACTATATAGCAGGCACTCACGCTTAGAGTAGTGGAAACCTGGAAACCAAGACACCCCATTCCTGCATGAAACACTTCCGCATCTCGCATTTTCCTAAATTTCAAGGTATTCTGAGTTGAGTGGCGGTATTCAACGCTACGTTTTGCCTCGATACCTGAACGAATTAATGAAAATATTTAATATTTTATTCCCTCGAGAGGAAATTTATCACAATTTGAATTTGAATTTAAATAAAGGTTTCTGCCATTGCCTTTAACATGAGATAGTGCCAGGCCAAGGTGACCATTACCAACTTAAAATATAAAAACGGACCAGAAAGAAACCACACTGAGGCCTGTCGTGGCGCAGCGGCACAAGAGTGTGACTGTAACCGACAGGTTCTGGGTTCGATCCCCAGTCGAGGAAATGAAATATTTAATATTTTCAATTTAAATATTTAATGTTTCATTTCTTCGCTCTGGTAATAAGGCAAAGCGCGGCGTTGAATTCCGCCACTCAACACGCAATGCCTCAAATTCGGCGGAAAGTGGGGAACGGAAGTGGAACGGAGTGTCTTTACACTAGGTTCCCGAGTTCCCTCTGCCTACCCTGCCTAGTGCGGGATACAGCGTGAAGCTATAAAAAAAAAAGAAAGAAACCAACAGCACTATCAGTGTTGGAGAAACCCTCCCTGAGTCCAAAAACTCAGGCTTCTCGATAAATTCTTGTAATGACACCAACCCGTGCTTAAGACAGGCAGCCCCTACCACGCTCAAGGTAACATTGTAGGCTTACAAGCCGTACAGATATGACATAACCTACATGCAGTAATGCTGCCAGGTCTATACAATATGGATATCTTAAAAAAAAAACACCTCTACGTCAATCTAAAAAACTGTGGACATATCTGTAGCTCCTTTAACGTCACATACCACGGAGTCGTAGGCGGAGGTAATCACCTACTATCAGGTGACCCGCACGCTCGTTTGCTATGTTTTTCCAGTTAAAAAATAAGATTATTTGCTTATCTAATACTAGATTGCTGTTGGTACTCACTCAGGAAGCTATGTTATATATTTACTTTAATTGATATTTTGAAAAGAGCAACTGTTGAGTTTCTTGCCGGCTCTTCTCAGCAGACCCGCCTTCCGAGCCGGTGGTAGCTTCCTGTAAGGACTGACACCACAGACACTTATATGTAACTTGACGATTCAAAAGTGCTTAAATGGCCTAATTGAATAAAGAATATTTTGATTTTGATTTTGATTTTAATTTAAAAAAGACTGTGGTTCATTAAAAAGGAACAAAATATGACAAATTTTATTTATTTTCCTAAGATTTGTGACGATTAACGTGTAATAATAATTTAAATACTACAAATTTTCTTTATAAATGGAGGCCTGTCGTGGCGCAGCGGCACATGCGTGTGACTGTAACCGATAGGTTGTTGGTTGAATCTCCACTCGAGGTAATAAAATATTTAATATTTTCAATTTAAATATTTAATGTTCTCCTTTCTTTGCTCTGGTACAAAGCAAAACACAGCTTTGAGCTCTGCCACTCAACACGCAATGCCTCAAATTCGGCGCAAAGTGGGGAACGGAAGTGGAACAGAGTGTCTCAACTCTAGGTTCCCAAGTTCCCTCTGCCTCGCCTGCCATGCGCGGTATACAGCGTGAAGCTGAGTATAAATGGATCTTCCAACACCTATTTTTTTTGTACTTCCAAGTAGTTATTGAGATTCCAAATTCAAGTATAATTGTATAAAATAAAATGTTTAACCGATAAAATCAATTAGTATCAAAATATGAGGTAGACGAAGATTGATGGTTTTCAGGGTGGGAATTGGTACTGAAAAATATATTTCCAAATCCACCTGGTGAATTATGTATATAAATCAAACGGCTTACGACTGAAATATCGGGTTTCGAATTTTACTTCAAGTGTCATAATGTCTAATGGATTGTTTTTAAACGACAAGTTATGATTTGAGATCATTTTGTATCATTTATTTAAATAGTTACTGTTTTAAATTATTATAACGTAAAGAAAATTAGTGCTAAGAGACTACGGTCCTCAATTTTCATTGACAAGTGTCGCGGAACTCAACACCGCGCTTTACATTTTTACCATAACCAAAAAAATAACGTATTAAATAAATTAATCCCTTAGATATAGTATATATAGTAGCTATCTTTACGAAGGCTCTATTAAATTGGAATTGCGTATTATATGATACTTTTAAATATAAATATTTTGGACCTCTTTTAAATTAAGCAAACGTTTTTTGCCAAATTCTTAAAACATTATATCTCAACATTATTGTCAGAGCGAGGAAATGAAAATATTAAACGTTTCACTACTTCGAGTCGGAATTGAACCCACAACCGTGGCGTTTACACGTTTACGCCACAGAGGTGTTTAACAGCTTGCCCCAATAAAAAAAAATCATTCTAAAAGTAAATTATTTGTATTATTCATTAACTTAACGATAATTTAAGCTATTAAGAAGAGTCTTGTTAAAAAAAAAAAAATCTAACATTTAAGAGTGAAACAAATGGAGGAAAAACCCAACGCGTACAAGAACCCCGTGGATTTATCTTGGCTATTATATCAGCAATGTTTTCCAACCCCTGACAGAAGGAGGGGTCAGATCTAGGGGCGAGATTGTTTGTAAATGCATATATGCTTTATGCCCTGTGATTGTTTTGAGTTCGAATTCTTATTTAGGGGTATTTATTATATTTTCGTAAAGCATGGCATAGTGCAAAGTTACATGCGTGCGATTGTGAGCACCACCAGATTTTTGTTTGATGCCCACTCAAGGAAATGAAATATTTAATTATTTCATATATTTCCTAACGTAACAAGAAAAAAGCGCGGCGTTGAGTTCCGCCTACAAACGTACCTAATATATAATATTTCATATTTTAGCAGATAGTAGAACAGTGATTTTTGACATATTATCTAATTTTTATATAATTATTTTGTTAACAAAAATACTACGGCTTGTATTGATTGAAAATTAGAAAAGTGTTTTCCTCTCCTTACTATGCTACATCTGCCACCCCAAAAGCTGGTTTAAAATTTCATCCGTATTTAAACCAATTTAATTCCAGACACATCCTGATACAGAAAATATACAAATAACACGACCTCGTTACAATTTATTATATGTACATACGAACAGACATACATATATTTATATATATAAATGAGCTTGGATAGCTTCCAAAGCTTGATCTTTTCACGGTCTCCGCACAGGTTACATACAAAAATGTACGTTCTTTTTCTGATGATAAAATATGCATCGAATTTATCTGTGTGCCGAAATAAAACGAATGCCTCCTTTCACAGTGAACGAGAACGTTTAAAACATGACCGATGGAATAGTAATAGGGCTTTCTTTGTTTCTTTGCTTAAATGATAGTAAAATATATTCATACTTAGTTTATATCCCGCACGGGACAAGGTAGGCAGAGGGAACCTGGGAACCTAGTGTTAAGACACTCCATCCCTCTTTCCGTTCCCCACTTTCCGCCAAATTTGAGGCATTGCGTGTTGAGTGGCGGAACTCAATGCCGCGCTTTGCCTTATTACCAGAGCGAAGAAATGAAACATTAAAATATTTAAATTGAAAATATTAAATATCTCAATTACTCGACTGGGGATCGAACCCAGAGCCTGTCGGTTACAGTCACACGCTGGTGCCGCTGCGCCACGACAGACGTCAATACCTAATACAATAATATTAAATATAGCCTTTCTCCATAATTTGATTTTATAAGCTGACTATATAAAAATACTTGTCAATTCAAGCAACTAGTTTCCGAGATAAGCCTGATTTTCCAAATAAGTTTTTTACTTTTATTAAATTTGCCTTAAATAATGTTATACGATTATTCAATGCTTTACTTTTTTCTATTCGAACCCAGAACCTGTCGGTTACAGTCACACGTTTGTACCGATGCGCCGCATATACTTACTTCTACTTTTCAACTAACTCAAATAATTCAATAAATAGATAAAGGTATAGTGTGGTAAATAGATAAAACGATTGTTTCATATCACAAATTTTTGACTCAATAATATAATCTTTGAACTTTTTTGGCTTTAAACAAGTTAACTTAAACGAAGGTTCGAGAAAGAAGGTCAACGTGAGATAAAATCACAGTCATGTAGACTCAGGGGCTTGATTTTTTCACGCTTTGCGCTGTCCTGAAAAAAAATTGCACTAAAACAAATACTACTAAATTAACTACTTTCCTTTTAAATAAGAACACAAGGATCGTAGTGATAAAATACTCCATTCTCATTAGGATATTATCGTTTTCTACTTTACCAGATCGTTCGTTACCAGACCGAAGAAAATGTTAAAAATTTCATTCACTGTATTGAAAAGAAAAAAACTTAGAAACCGTCCAAGAGGCGGTGGTTCAAATACCGCATTGTTTAAATTTTTATACATTTTCTAATTATATATTTGTCTGTCCTAAGTGTGGATTATCACATTAGCATAGTATAAATACGATTTGCCATATTATATTTTTTTTTAGCTTCACGCTGTATCCCGCACGAGGCTGTGTAGGCCGAGGGAACCCGGAAACCTAGTGTTGAGACACTCAGTTCCACTTTCGTTCCCCACTTTCCGCCAAAATTGGGGCGTTGCGTGCTGAGGTGGCGGAACACAACGCCGCGCTTTGCCTTATTACCAGAGCGAAGAAATGAAACATTAAATATTTAAATTGAAAATATTAAATATTTCATTTCCTCGACTGGGGATCGAACCCAGAACCTGTCGGTTAAAGTCACACGCTTGCGCCACTGCGCCACGACAGGCCTCAATTACATTTAATTAACTTCAACAACTGAGAATCAAACCCACATTACTCGCGTTTACAGTCAGACATCCCTAGAAAACACTTATATGTATACAATTTATATAACGTTCAAATAATTTATATCGTTGATAATATTAAATAAAACACGGCTTGGTTAGGGATTATCCAGATAAAACTTTTTAGTGGCCTCGCCCCGGATATCCGAGATATCGGGACCCTGTGGGATTTGATGAAGATAAACGATCCCCATACCTAATGTAGTACTGAACCAGACAAATTAGTGTTTCATATAACGTTATATATTTGTATGTAATAATGATTTATTGAGACGTTTATATCGAGCTTGGTTATGAATAACATTTTATACGCAATTTCTCCATATATGGCGAAGAACCAGAGTATTTTGATACTATTCTCCCTCCCTATTCTCCGGTGCCCACTTTCCGCTGAATTCTGAAGGGCAAAGGCTGAATTCTGAATGGCGGAACTCAACGCCGCATTTTATATCGTTATTTTGTGGCAAACACAGGCAAAGAGAACGTAGTGTTAAAACACTCCTAACTTTCTGTGTAGTAAAATAAAAATAATTGATATAACATTGCCCTGAGTCATATAATATCAATAATCTCGAATAGTCATATATCCAATTATGCAACAATATAACTTTAATTAGTGACAATACGCATAGATATTTATTTATTATCTTAAATTATCAGCTTCACGCTGTATCCCGCACGTACCGTACGTAGACAGAGGGAACTTGGGAACCTAGTGTTAAGACACTCAAATCTGTTCCCCATTTTTCACCGAATTTGATTTATTTAGGTCATCCAGCAGTTTTTACAATGTTTCATATAAAAAATATGAAATATATCTTTGTATTACTAGTATAGCGTAAAATAAATTAAATATTGGATTTTCTTTGAGCGTATTTGAATAAGCTGTGTTAAAATTTTATTAGTCAATATTGGCTCTGCAAAAAGCTTTTGCAAGTAATAGACTTGTAACTTAAAAGAAACTTTTTAAAGTGAGACAGAAAAATATTAATATTATTCTGGCTTTGGCTTTTTTTATATAAATAATTAGGCCAGCGCGGCAGCAAGATTATTTGATTGTTACGACGACGGTTGTATTGCGATTTGTCCGCGGCGTTAAGTTTCACTGCACAATATGGATGAAAAAAAAAATCCGCCACTCAAAACGTAATATCACGAGAAATTTTCGGAAAGTATGGTATGGTTCTTTGATTTTTCGGAAAGTATTCTATTAGGAACGGAGTATCTCAACAGTAGTTTCTCAGTTTCTCTGCCTACCTCCCATGTAAAAAATACAGCAAAACAGAAAGAGACAAATATATTATCCAATTCCACATTTGTACTAACAAAAGTCGTTGAAAATCAATTGGAAGGCTTGACAAAAAACATTTCGACAGTGAGTTTCGAATTTGAGGCGATTTAGGACGAACTTTTTCAGATTGTTAATGACAGTTGAAGGGTTCTGTCGCTAAGCGTTTGGGGTAACTTTACTGACCTAATTCAATAAACTGTTCCTAATCTTTTACTATGAATCTTTACAATGTTTTTTTAAAGAGGACATTTTTTTTTGAAACGGAAATACTTTTTAGTTAAAAAATATCTAAAGATTTCAACGTAGAGATGGAAGGGATTAACAATTAAAAAACTCAGTGGTCAGAGCGCTAGGACGATTTCCAAGAGGCGCGGGTTGAAATCCTGTTACATTTAAACTTTTGTAACAGACGACCGAACCGAACCTCGATTTTGGTTCGCCATCGAACCATGTTCGATTGTGTGGAGCTCGAGGTTCCGTTCGGTCGTTTAATATTGAATAGTCATTGTTTTTAAAAAGTTAATTCAGAAATTCAGAATCAGTGGCAACATGTGCATTTTGTTTAATATATTTTCCTTTTTTTTTTGGAGTACACATGTCATTTTAGTTTTCTTTTTTTTAACTGTCAAGCGTAAAGGAGATTTTCAAAATACAATGTGGTAGGCACATCTGTCTTCAAGAAATGTATACATATGTAAGTAATTTTTAGTTCGTGCTTAGTCTGGTTACCACGTTAAGTTCCATCACTCAAAACCCAATGATCTCCAGATTGACCCGAAATTAGTGAACGAGAGAACTACTCAACTATACGAAGGATACAGTGTGAAATCAAAAAAATATCACATAGTTTATGTATTGCTTAAAAAATTATAGCCACATTTTCTGTAAATTTGCCATAGAATTGTAGTTTGAGAACTTGTGGATGGAGTAAAGAAAGCCAGATGCAAGTGAAACTATTACAGGCTGCGGTCAGGCGTCCGGCACGCTTTAATGAGAAGGGTTGGCTTAGGCACGCCGCATACTAACCTAGGATTTATATAAGAAAGCTTTGTTTAATCTACGGTTTTGCTTGCGTGGTCGTATTAAAATAACTATATAGGTTATAGGATACATTCTAAACGTTCAAAGTAATTTCGACCGAAAGTAGAATGTTTTCTATTGAAATAATTGACGTAATGCTCTAAACGCTATATATAAGTTACAGGGTGTTCTAGAAAAAAAGTGTAACCAGGGATATATAAACAAAAAAACATAAAAAAAATAAAGCCTGTCGTGGCGCAGCGGCACCAGCGTGTGACTGTAACCGACAGGTTCTGGGTTCGATCCCCAGTGGAGGAAATGAAATAATTAACATTTTCAATTTAAATATTTAATGTTTCATTTCTTCGCTCTGGTAATAAGGCAAAGCGCGGCTTTGAGTTCCGCCACTCAACACGCAATACCTCAAATTCGGCGGAAAGTGGGGAACAGAAGTGAAACGGAGTGTCTTAACACTAGGTTTCCGGGTTCCCTCTGCCTACCCTGCCTCGTGCGGGATACGGCGTGAAGCTAAAAAAAACATAAAAATGTTGAACTCGCGTCAACTAAGCCATACGTTTAAAGCTTGGTTACAGCAAGCGGTTCAGATGGTTTCCAAGAGGCGCGGGTTCAAATCTTGCTGCGTTCAAATATTAATACGTTTTTAAAATCTGTATTTTTCGTTCCTAAGCGTGAAATAACACTTTAAACTTAGTTAAAATACTCATATATGTATATTACTTTTGGTTAATACATTTATTTGTAAGATAATCAATTTATTCAATTTTATAATATTTTGAACAATAAATCTTTAATACTGTGGTTTTTTTACACTAAAATCAAGTAAATAGTTAGAAGACATAGGGCGGCGTTGAGTTCCGTCATTCAACACGCAATATTGTTTATAAAATATAAACTAGAGACAGATGTAACAAAAGTATATATGAAAAATATATAACTTTTCAGTTTGCAAAAAGCCTTAACGTTCTGGTCGGTTGGGAAAATCAATTCATTTATCTGCAATCGGTATTTTCGTAGAAAATTCGAATTTCCTAATATCAACATACATGGTATGAATTTTCACTTTTGAAAGTTGAGTTTTTTATTGCTTACGGTTAGCGATCATTTTAAGTTTCACCTAATGACTAGGTACAGTTTATTTCTTTGAAGTAATATTTGTTTAGTGTGCTTTGCCAGTTTCCTAAAATTTTCGACGAAAAATAAATACGTTTTATAATTTGTATAGGTTTCTTTATTTTTCTATACATTTTAAATATGCCAGGTGGCAATTATGACAAGGAAAGGAATTAAAGTACATTTTTAATTCCTATATTATATATATATATATATATATATATATATATATATATATATATATATATATATATATATATATATATATATATATATATATATATATATATATATATATATATATATATATATATATATATATATATATATATATATATATATATATATATCCCCTTTCTGCCTGTTAATTTTTACTTAAATTAAAAAAAATGTGCTTGCGTTATTTTTTATCGAAAATTGATAGTGCATATGTAAGGGTGTACCTTTTAGAAATAGTAAGTAAGAAATATCATACATTTAATATATTTATTTAATTTACTGCAAAAGTGTATGTTCATGTTGTCGCTAATTTCGAAGGTTATTTTTCAGGAACAATTTTCCTAATTTGATGATTAGTTTGCTTAATCGTACCTTTTAACCGTTATTTACCTTACCTTTAAAAGTTATTTATATCGTATATAATCGTAAAGTTATTTCTATCGCATTATAAATGAACTCCTGAACACCTTTAAGGCGTTCGGGTAAAGGCAAAGCATTATTAGCATTATTAGCTTTAGAGAAGAAGGGTAGCTTACTGTATATGTTAGTGGGGTCCGATACATCATTCCTATAGTAAAATATACTAGTTTATTATCCTATAGTAAATATATTATCCTATAGTAAAATATACTAGTTTATACTAGTTTTCTAAATCGTACCATTTGACTGCCTGTTGAAAATAGTTGAAAATATTCTGGACCTACTTATCGATTTGTAATTATATAATTTTGTAATTTTTGACAGAAAGTAAATGATTCATAAATAAAATTAAATGAAAAATGGTAGAATTATTAAACTTTCGCCTACATAATTTTAAACCTACGAGGAAAAGAATCCATAATTGTCACGTTAATAGACATACGAGTTCTTCAGTTTTTGATTATACATAGTATAGTTCCTTTCCGAACGGAGTGACTTAACACTAATTTTCCACTTTCCGCCAAGTTTGAGCCTTTGCGTGTTGAGTGGCTCAACGCCATGCTTTTTTTGTCTCTAGAGCAAAAGAAATGAAAAATAAAATATTTCATTTGAAAATATTCAATATATATTTCATTTCTTCAAATGGGAATCGAATCCACTTCTTATCGTTTACAGTCACACTTTTTTGCCACCACTACCCCTCGACAGACGTATATATGTATATAACTAGTTATTACTATAACTACGAAGTTTATTACACTTTAAGCTCCACTCCCTTCGAGTTTGACACACACGCCCTACATAACTTAAATTTTGTTTACTCACGTAATGGAGTGGGCTACATTGTTAGTGAACTAACACTTAAATTATAATGCGTCAGAATAATAAAACTGTTTAATATAAGTAAAATATGTTTCATTTATTCTCTCTGGTAACAAGGCAAAACGCGGCGTTGAGTTCCGCCACTCAGCACGCAATGTCTCAAATTCGGCGGAAAGTGAGAAACGGAGGTGGAATAGAGTGGCTTAACACTAGATTTTCAAGTTCCGGGCCACCTTGCCATGTGTGGGATACGTTGTGAAACTGAGTGCATGATTGCTTAATTTTACTGCTTAATTAATTATTCTGAAAAAAAAAGAAAAAAATATACCGTGGTAGCTCAGTTTCTTATAGCTTAATTATAAGGATATGGATTCGATTTCTACTTGGAGCTTCATACATAGTAGGTTAGGTAAACGGAGCTTGAGAATTTAATGTTAATACACTTACGTTTCCGCTTTCTGTCAATATCCGGTTGCATTGTTTCCAGAGTGACAAAATGAAAATATTTTTTTTTCTCGAGTGAGGATCGAACCCACAATCCGTTACCGGCTTTTTGTCAATTTCCGGAAATATTGCGTAGTAAATTAGATGCTCGCCTTCATTGTCCATTTCCTCGATTGAACCCACGACCTGATCCTTATTATTCTTTATTTTACCGTTATTTATATTAAACATTGATAAAGACAAAGTCAATCTTCTTCGTTATATAATCTTAGACTAAAATAAAGAGTGACGTTAAATTACGCCACTTCATAGTCAATATCTCGAAATTTGGGCTTAAAGTGGGGGAATGGTGTTTCTTGATACTAGGTTTTTTTCTGCCTTTTCTACCATTACTAGTGTTTTTTTCTGCCTTTTCTACCATTACTAGTGGTTTTTTTCTGCCTTTTCTACCATTAATAGCTTGAAAATGAAAAAAAAAACAATAAAACAATATCTTTAGAAGTATCACACAATAATATATGGTATTTTATACTAATATTTGATAATTTGAAATCAATTTAGTCACACCCACGCTCAGTTCGCTTATATTTAACAATTCCTTTGTCTTGTTCTTGGTAATATGTAATATGGTTGTGACGTCAGACGATATATTAACTTATTATATCTATTCTAGTAGTAGCTGAAGGCGAACGTCTCAGCAGAGTTTAGTCGGATATTTCATATACAAAACGTTATTATAGCTTAGTTGTGAAATTTAAGGAATGTTTTTCTTAATAGTTTCACTCTGTATACCGCTTAAAGCAGGCCGGGTAGAGTAGACAAAGGGAACTTGGGAACCTAGTGTTAAGATACTCCGTTCCACTTCCATTAGCTACTTTTCGCTGAATGTGAGGCATTAAATGTAGAGTGGTGGAACACAACGCCGCGCTTTGCCTTGTTACCAGAGCGACGAAATGAAAACATGGGTATCGAACCCATGAACCTGTCGTTTACAGTCACACGCTTGTGCCGCTGCGCCACGACAGGCCTCTTTGTTTAATAGCAAAAACCGGAATTAAATCAATTATTTTTTTTTCGCCAAGTAGTAATCGAACTTGTTACCATCGCATACAATCACAGGCTGTACTGTGACCAAAACATAAGACCAAAAGTTTCATTACATTTAAAAAAAAATGCAATATACGTTATAAGGACCACCTGATCCACTCTCAAAGATAACGCTCACAAAGGATTGAAATACTTACGCTCTTTAGAAAAGAATCAGAAAAATAATTCCACCTTGATAGAAGTCGAGGCGTCCGATAGAAACGTTTGCTTTCTCTACCTTTGACCCTACTATAAGTACTTATTTATTATATATTTTTAACTTCACATTAGGGGAATATAAGACATGTAGACACGTATGAAAATATTTTGTGGCGTTAAACGTTACTTACTATGGCGTTTTCTTTGTAGCTTCACGCATTATCCCGCAAAAAGCAAGGGATCCAATAGAAACCTAGTGTTTAAGCGGTTTGTTTCAAGTTTATAGTGATTACGGCGTGCGTAGGCGGAACTCAACGCCGCGCTATGTCTTATTATTAAAATGAAATAATCAAAATAAATAACTTTTCTTGGTAGAAATCGAACCCGCATTTGTCACGTTTTCGACCGTCATGTTATATGTACTTGGTCTTGGAGATAATGTGCTGTGTTAAATTCTTTCTACGACACAGATTTAAAATACGATCACAAAATACTATACCACCTTTTAACGTGTTAAAGACTTAACGTAAAATGACATTAGTTATTTTGTTTAAAGTAAAAATAAAACGCGACACTATAATTAATTGACTTAAAAACTTAAGCGCTCGCTATCGAGTATCGAACAAAGTATGTTAGGTAAAGTAATGGTAGGTTATATAACTACCTTGCTCTCTCGTCGACGTTTGTATTGTAAAACCTAAATAAAGCAACTTTAGATGTAGGTATATTAAAATCATAGAAAACGACAAAAACTAACGAATAAATACCTTATCTGATAGAAAAGGTTCAACTTAAGACATTTATTGTTGAGTAGCGGAACTCAACGCCGCACCTCGCCTCGTCGCCAGAGCGAGGAAATGGTAATATTAAATATTTCATTTCCTTGAGTGGATATGACCCAAAGCCACGATAAGCCTCTACTTACTCTACTTAGCTGTTATTTTTTTTTTCGTGACGCTGTTGCTTTTTTACTCTATTATAATTAAACTTAGACAAAAAAACCAAGCTTTTATATCAGAATTTCTTTTTTGTTATGCTTAAATTAAGAACAGATCATGCAAACCGTATTAAATAAATTCTGTGGGCAAAAACTGGGGAATATTTTAGAGTCATAATGGGAACGTCGATGAGTGTCTTAATATTGGGTTCCCAGACAGATTGATCTTTGAAAATTAATATTCAGACACTACGTTCCGTTTCCTACTTTCCCCTGAATTTGAGCCATTACATTTTGAGTGGCGGAACTCAACGCTGCACATTGCCTTGTTACCAGAACGAAGAAATGAAAACACTATTTATTTCATTTGAAGTTATTATTCTTTCGACTGA
Organism: Eueides isabella; assembly: GCA_019049475.1. Lineage (NCBI taxonomy): Eukaryota > Metazoa > Arthropoda > Insecta > Lepidoptera > Nymphalidae > Eueides > Eueides isabella. The sequence continues at coordinate 2,416,942 of CM032385.1, read as the reverse complement.
GAATACAACAGCCCTTAATATCTAACGTATCCTCATTTCCACTTAAAATACTGCTTAAATTATTTTTTTTTTATACTTTTTTATGTAGCCCTTACTAACGCAAGTTTGTAGTTACTAAAAGGCAGGAATCGAAATGACTGCCTATAATTTTACATTTCGCTAAAAAGCAATACAACCAAATCTAAAATATTAAAGTAATTGTCGGGATCGCCATCTGGTCCCACCATCAGACCCTTCTCATAGATAATAATGAATGGGTAATTTTAATTCACTCCAATGTTCATTTTCGATAATCAATAACGTATTTTATAATTTCTTTGTCTTCTCCATTAGGAACCTATTGGGTTCGATCCACACTTAAAAAAAAATTGTTTAATATTTTCAATTTAAATATTTAATGTTTTCATTTCCTCGCTCTAGTACAAGCCAAAATGTGGCGTTGAATTCCACCACTCAACTCGCAATGCCTCAAATTTCGCGGAAAGTGGAGAACGGAAGTGGAACGGAGTGTTTTAACAATAGGTTCCCAAGTTCCCTCTGCCTACCCTGCCATGTGTGGGATACACAGCTGAAGCTGAGTGAATGAGTGATTAGGTATTATAGAGGCCTAAAATAATCTAAAATATACTTGAAGTAAGACTAACTACAGTGAAATACTGTCCATCTTCTCTTTTCTTACCCAAAATCGATTAAAAAATATTAAACAATAATAAAAAATAAAATATTAAACAAATTATATACATATATAATATATTCCTATCCGATTATCGAGTATATACAAACAAAACAACTGTCTCATTCTCATCTAACACAACAAATCATTAATCATAATGTTCAGGTGATTCTGGAGACAGGATCCATCACAATAAAGCATTAAATACATGTGGCGACCAAAGTATGCTATACGATTTTATATATAAATATTTTTACACTACGTGTATTTACTATTAGAGCTAAGGATCGTTTGTTAGTAAGCCTAATGATTTTTTAACACAAAGCGCGGCGTTAAGTTCCGCTTCCACGTCATCTTACAATTTTTATATTTAATTCTAGGATCTAGGATAAAACTTGAAAAAGTCCTTTGGGGTAATATTTCAAATATTTTATTTAAAATACTGATGACTACTGGATAGAATATAAGTACTAAATCTAATATAATTAACACATTTGATATATTTAAAATCACTCCTCGCCCACAACAAGCGTCTATTATTTCAAAATAAAATCTGTTGCATAGTTTACAATATTTATAACTACATCGGGAAGGTATTACTTTGTTTTATACTCTGTTAAGAGGAAACTTAGAAGAGAATGTGTTAACAATATGTTCCTAGGAACCTCTCCCCTAAGACCAATCTTCCCACGTGCATAAAGTGTTGACATATATCGTGAAGATAAAGATTTTGGATTTTCTTAGTCTAATTGTATATGACAATGTTGAGTACCTCCAAAGCTGAATATCATTAAAATGGATAGAAAATCGAAAAGAAACTCTTAGCACTATAATTATTCTCGCCGTCCATTGAATTAAAAGCGAAGTTTTGAAGATATAGAAATATATACAAAATATACACTTGTGTAGAATACTGTACACTAATTACGACGGCATCCCAGATGCCCTCAGCTTGATGACGGATATTTCGTTCGGTAATTTTATATGGATATTCCATAGACCCTTAGATATTTATTATATTTTTGCACCTATTTATCTATAGCTTTAATGGAATTTACTCGGCTATATTAGCTAAAAAAGTAAAAACAAATAAAGAAATAGGAAAATATATTATAAGTTTATGTTTTTGTCTCTATATCATAAATAAAAGGAAATATTATTTACATCAAGTACAAATCCTTAGACTAAATATTTATAAAAGATCAGAGTGAAAAACGTTTTATGGACAACAACGTGGGTCAAACTCGTTTTTTAAATATGTTTTATTTCTATACTTTTATTTTAAAAATGGTAAAAAATATTTTTGTTTAATATTTAAGATATTCATATAAATAAGTAAAGGGAAAAATAATATAATTTATGTGAAAGCTATTCCTGCAGGAATAGTTACCTCATAAATATAATAGATAAGATTTACCAATATTAGCTATTGAACGATTAAAATTTTACCTGATGTGACCGATAGAACTTATCAATTTCAGATACTAAGAATAATGGTACAATTATATGTAAAATAAATTAGGCTGGGTCTCGCAGACCCCACCCAGCTGACTCTGGGTTAAGATATGATTTTATTGATTTCAGTTTAAATGCAAATAATGAAGTCAACAGAAAAGTGTGAAATTAGTATAATGCCACCACCACCACCTACACCACTGTATGGAATTTCATATCGAAATAGGAAGATCTTAGATACCATTTTCATATGTTATATGGAAATTTACGGACATTCCTCATCGGTATGAGGAATGTCCGTAAATTTCCATAAATAGGGGGATACGAGACCTCGGTTGATGTTAGAGAATAGTGGAGAAAGGGTTTGTAAAAGAGATTATAAAAACTGTTATATAAGGACGAAGCGAGAATGTTATTTAGGTAGAGAGCACAGTGCTAAACGCTCCGTATGCTCTGGCTACCACCAAAAAAGTCAATTTTGTTTGTCACAAAACATAGTTTAAAACCATTCTCTTTATCAATTGTCAACCATTCACAATACATATCATAATATGACGTAACTTAACGCCGTACGATATTCTACGAGACAAGGAAAACAGTGAAACATCTATCAATGCAACGTTACTTAACAAATCCAAAATGGTGTCAGAAAAATGTATGTCAAGTTTAAAAATAGATAACCGTGTATGAACAAAAAAATACTCGAGGCCGTTGTTACGTAATGCCATAATGACTGATTGTAAACTCGATCGTTGTAGGTTCGATTCCCATTTAGGGCACTCGGCTCGAAACCTCCATTGAACACGCAATATCTCTGAAATTTGTTGTTAAGTATGATGATGATGATGATGATGATGATGTCTTAACATTAGGTTAACCTATTTCTTTTTCTCCTGCGTTATAGAGAGAGAGAAACTGACCAAAAACTGCCGGGACACTATATTGAATTATAAAACATTCCGGGGCAACCGTAACTTAACGCCGCGCTTTATTTATGATTTGAGCGTTACGATTCATGATATTTAATAAAGTAAATGTAGCTAAACGAGTTGTTACATTTAAAGCAGTTAACCATGTACGAACTAAAAATAATATTCCTGATTGAAATAAGGAAAGTAATAAACGTATCATTGACAGTAATTTTCTTGAACTCATTAACATATTTTTAAGTTATTATTCTGTTGGCTGTTATTTGGAGAGCCAATGAAGATTTTATAACTAATATTTATATATATTTTTTTTTATATTCAATTTCTAAAAGTAGGAAATTCATTCTTTTTACATCTTCATCGGAAATAAAAGATATGTTTGTATCTTAAAAAATATGTATATAATACAAGATATATTATGAGGTGATAAAGTATCTCTAACAAGAACAGATGAGACAATGAAATTATGAACGTCATAATTAAATACATATATATTTATATTATATAATTATATATGTATTTAATTATGGCGTTCAGAGCATGCATAGTGCATATAATCATTTTGTCAAAGCTACCTATATTAAAAAAAAAATCAATCTAGATATGGCAAATCGAAAAATAATAAGCAATATTTTTAACTGGAAATACCTATTTAATATTTAAAAATCGTTATTTTAGAAATCAGTTCCAGTCGGAAAAAATCAATTAAGAAATATACAAGTACATATAGACACCAATTTAAAAAAAAACACATATGTTTGTGAATTAAAATTTACTGTCTGATATATTTAAGAAAGAATGAAACTAATTAAAGAAATATAGAAGAAAAATCCAAGATGCAAATTATCTAAGTCGTTTAACTGTCATTCTGCATCGGGACCGGCGCAAGCGCAGACGTTACGATGAAATTGTTTATTATAATTTGTGTTATCCTGCATTTTGTTTGTGGAAATGAAGAAGATTGTAAGTCTTTTTTTTTTCAATTATTTATTATTTTTTTATAACAAAGAGGAGTTTTTTTAGTTAATATAAATGTTCCAGAAGAGAGGCCCGTAGTGGCGCAGTGATATATCTCATATTGAGTATTTTTTTTCCTTGGTTACAAGATAAAGCGCGGCGTTGAGTTTCTCCACTCAACCCGCAACCTCAACTTCAGCGGAAAGTGGGGAACGAAACCAGAGTGTTATCTGACACTAGGTTCCCAAGTTCCCTCTGCTTACCCTGATGTGCATGGCTGAATGTATCAGCATATAATATATTATAATGATATTGTTTATATATAAAGATCTATGTATGTTTAATTTGTGGAAATTCGACTGAATACCTATTAAACTAAGAAAATACAACGGGTCAAATTTCTTCTCGCATAGCACAGGCGATCTAGTATTAGACAATCTGTATACGATTTCCATCAAATTATCTATACATTCAGTACTAAGTGGCAGTACCTACTGACTTGACCACGACTGCCATCTAAAAAAGATTTTCTCAAAACTACTAAAAAAAAAACGCGTAAGTCATTCTTATTTTATTGCAACAAGCTGTCAGATAAACTAATGTTAAATAGTAATTTTCCACTTTCTTCATAATTAAGGAACTATTATAAAATAATCGAGAAGCGATTAAAATAACGGTTTTAGATACCGTTTAATGTCATTTAATGTGAGTGTGGCCATCGTGATTCTGCGGCACAAGCGTGTGACTGTAACTGATAGGTTGTGGGTTCGATCCCCACTCGAAAAAATTAAATATTTAATTTTCTCAAGCCTCTCTGGTATCAAAGCAAAGCGCGGCGTTGATTTCCACCACTTAACACGCAATGCCTCAAATTTAGCGGGAAATGGGGAAAGGAAATGGAACGAAGTGACTTAACACTTCCCTTGGTTCCTAAGTTCCCTCTGCCTACCCTACCATGTGCAGGATACAGCGTGAAGCTAAGTTAGAATGTGACAAATAATACAGAACGTATTAATAATAAATCTAAACATAAATTTAGTGCAGGCAATTCCATTTTGGCATAGCTCTCTTAACACTCCGCTGTCGGCTTCATGTTCAATGTCTCAAACATTGCGCGAAACTTAACGCCGTGCGGATGAGCATTTTAAAATAAACAACTCATAAGTTTTTAAATATTCATAAACATATTCTCAGATAATTAAGATAAGGTAAACACTGAGTATTTCATGATAAGAGAACAAAGTACAAAAATAATAGTTGAAATTACAAGTACTATTTTCTGATAATAAAAATCTTATTATTGGTTACATTACACAATTTATTTTCAATTTTATTCGCAAACATTGTAATATTTAAAAGAAGAATGTTATTTCATATCGTACGGCAAACGTAGCACTTTCCGCGTAAACTTCTATCTAGCGGGAAATTCGGGAGGAAAGAAGTTATAGCCTAGCCTATATATAGCTCCATAACATCCTCTATGAGTCAGCGAAAGCCAAATACAAAACGGTCCAGCTCTTTTTTAGATTAGCCCGGTAAAACAGAAAAACATACATTATATATGTATATATATATATGTGTATAGTCCACAATATACTTCATAATACATCATAATTAATATGAAATATCACAAAAGATTCTTTATAAATTTTCTCTACAAAGGAATAATACCAGACAATATAAAAACACATGCTCTGATAAAGAAAATTTTCCTAGTATTCTAAGACCTCTTGGCTTTTATTATAAATTTTGTTTCGCTAGAAAGTAGATAATGTTTTGTGTAATATAAATTAAATTAAAGTGTGCGTCAGTGATTTCAAAATAATTTTGTTTTTCCAATTGTTTTTTATGTTTATTTTTTCAAAATCAAACTTTGTACATGAAATATTTTTTGATACATTTGTGTTTCTGTTTGTCCTGGCTAATCTCCGGAACAATTGTTTTTTATGGAATAAATTACAACCATTCACGATAACATAGAAGGTTTTCTATTGAAAAATAGATAATTGATCTCCAAATTAAATTAATATTCATACAATTTAAGCGGGTGAAGCCATGTAGATCAGCTTACTTATAAAATTATTTAAACGTATTTAGAGAAGTTATTACTTTGTTTTAGTATAATTTGTCAAATTTATTTGTTTACATGTACACTGACTCCGAAATTTGGTCCACTACTTTCTGATGAGTTTTATTAAGTGATAATTAAATATTTAATGTTTTCATTACTTCGCTCTGGTAGCAAAGCAACGTGCGATACTGAATGCCGCCACTCAGTAATGCCTCAAATTCGGCGGAAAGTGGGAAACAGAAGTGGAACGGAGTGTCCTAACACTAGGTTCCCAAGTTCCCTCTCCCTACCCTGCCATATGCAGGATACAGCGTGAAGCTGAGTGAGTGATATTATACCACAGCGTAATACCGTCCTCATAATAAATATTCAAATGTAAAATAAATTGGAATTATATATCAGAAATAGTTTCCAGACCTTTTGTTCTTCAGTTAGCCCCAATCTTAGATATATTGTGTTTAAAATAGCGTAACTTAACACCGGACTTTATTCAGAACAGCGTAATAATCATATTTCTCAAAATATACGTTGCTCTTACTAGAGATTGATTTCATAATCCTTATAAGTTATAAACGCTAACCCCCTGAACCACTTTAGATTAATTCCTTTTGATATTTTAGTGTAAGTTTCAGTCTTTTAGCTTAGTAGATAATAACAAAATAATATAGCAATTAGGCTTGTCGTGGTGGAGGGGCACGAGCGTGTGACTGTAAACTCTAGAGGTGTCGATCCCCACTCTAGCAAACAAAAAACTTGAATTTTCCTTTCTTAGCTCTAGTAACAAGACAATGCGCGGCGTTAAGCTCCTCTACTTTGGCAACACCGGGGAGCTGAACCGAGTGTCTTCACACTAGATTCTTAAATATATATATATATATATATATATATATATATATATATATATATATATATATATATATATATATATATATATATATATATATATATATATATATATATATATATATATATATATATATATATATATAAATGCCTAGAATGAACAAATACATACATACATACATATATACATATAAACAATACCACAATTGCTTACAACTATGAAGATATGTTTTATCGATCCTATTAATAAGGAAAGCGATCATTATTCAATCGTCTTTGTCTGCTCGAGTCATCGCTCCATATATATTTGTAGTTGAGAAAAACATCGAATGTCAATTTCAACCTTATTGCCTTAGAATAAGAGTACAGTTTAATAATCAGTGAATATTTATGAGTATCCTCATTGGACTATTGCGATACACTTAACGGATACGTATACATCTTTATATGTGCTCGTGAGATTTGCAACCAATTATTTTAGTAACTAGCTTTTGCCCGCGACTTCGTCCGCGTTTCCGTCGTTTTTCGAAAAAAAATTAGCAGATGTCCTCCCTCATAGTTTTGACGTAACAGGCAGATTCACTTTCGTATTTTAGAAGGGCAATAGTAATATAATATGCCAATCCACAAAACTGTTGAAAAATATAAGTAACCGCAGAATATTATAATATACCCACGCTATACCCACGACTCGGTCAGCGTGTAACTCCTTGCTTTTTATTAAGATAATATATTGCTAATATTTTTAGATCAAATTAAAATGTTTCAGTGCAAAGCTTCTGGGTAGACTATGTTAAGAGTCGACCCGTCCGGCACGCGAACGTAAAGATTCCTAGAATTGCTAACCCGGGAAAGAGCGACGTATAATTGACCATGCGAGAAACAGCTAACACCGAGATCTACTCCAGCAACACGAAAAGTCTGCCCTTGAGCTTTATTGATAGTCATGGCATAGCACACCGATACTGGGAATTGCGTTCTTTTAAATTGGAATGGAAAATTATTTGGTATTATGGGAATTCTGGGAATAAAGACAGTTTCTCCTGCACCGCAACCTGTTAAAATTTGAGCCTCGATTACATTTTGTTGCAACTGGGTTACTTTTAGCCGAGTTCCATTGCAAAGTTGAGGTGGTCTTAAATTTCGGAGCAGAATTATCGGTATGCCAATTTTTAAACAAATGATATGAGAAGGTAGTCCAGGCATACTTAAAGAATTTAAAAATTCTATCGGGTAATTAGTGGCTTCTTGTTCATCAACCATTCTATTTATTGAACTATAAACTTTGCTTTCTCCCTGTATATTAGACAGTATTTTATTATTAATTTCAGATGCCTGGTCATTGCGAGGAGTCAAAATGGACCTTTCGTAAAGCCAAGAATTGTCCCTATTTAATATAATTGTTATGTCACCGTAAACCGAAGATATAAGATGTTGTTGGGATTGCACTATACAACATAACTCAGGTGTCAGAATAAGTTTTCCTTGGTGTTGTTGTGGATAGGTACCTTCACCAATCTTCAATAATGTATCAGAAAATTCACGATTATCTGCGTTGTCTCCAGTTCTCACTCGCATATTTATAGTCAAATGCACCGATTGTATATCACGCCACAAATAAGAGCTTTTCAGGCAAGCCCTAATCTCATCAGCTCGGGTTCCCCGTGGTATTACCGGTAAGGTTTGTCGGAAATCACCACAAAATAAAACCGTAATACCGCCCATTGGTCGATCATTTTGTCTTATGTCCCTTAGAGTTCTGTCTACTGCTTCTACTCCTTTTCGATGGGCCATCGTACATTCATCCCATACGATTAAATTACACTCACGCAATACCTTAGCTTTGTCGCTATTTCTTGAAATACTACAGGTTGGACTTTCCGTGCGATCTAAATCAATTGGTATTTTAAGCATAGTGTGAGCAGTCTTACCTCCTGGTAGCAATGTTGCAGCTATACCTGATGAAGCCACGGCAAGAGCGATTTTACGCTTATTTCGAACATAAGCTAATATTAATTTAGTCAAAAAAGTTTTCCCAGTTCCTCCAGGTGCATCTAAAAACCATATTGTTCCTAAATTATTCTGCACACTCTCGCACACGCGATCATAGACTAAGCGTTGTTCTGCAGTCATCATTGGGACACCGTTTTCTAATGTTACCAGCAGTTCCATTGGGTTGTAACCAATCTCTGCGGAATATTCCCTATTGGTTACCTCTCCGACTGAGGTTGGCGTTGGCAAACCATATTCACAAAATGATTTACCGCCTACTGCTGTTAAGTCTTCCTGAAGAGCTAATAAGCACTGATTTATAGCCAGATCTCGAAAATTATCATTAGTTGCGCCTTCATTATTGTGAGATAAATTCCGAAGAAAGTCTTCTGCAAATTTTTCTTTATATTTTTCCCATAATTGGACAGGATCAGATAAATTACAAAATGTGAGTAATGTTACAAATAAATGGCGTAACCGTGGTGGATTATCACTAACACAGGATTCTGCTAAAGCGTCATCCCAATGTTGATCATTTTCAAGCAAATGACGCGCTTGGCAAGCTGCATGATAAGTTGGATAAACAACATCGTCTACTTTTCTCAAATCTATAAATGATGTTGGTCCTCGCACTGTATGTAATAATAATCTCAAATAAAAACACTCTGCGTTGTTAGGATGAACAGTATACACTCTACCAAGAACATGTTCTTTGAAAATACCTGTCTCGCCATCTACAGGCCTGCCTCGGCGTCTACGGTTAAAGACACCTCGTTGTTTATCGTAGGTATAATACGATGGAACTTCTTCATACAAAAGAGACTTTGCGAAATTATCAGTTTGGCAAAGTCGAAAGAATGCCAATAAAGTTGTTTGTCTAGGGTTCTCTAATCGTTCTGTAACATTTTCGGCGTTAAAATATATACGTTGACCGCCTTCCAGATGAACATCCAGATGGGTCACAGGTGGATATCTTTCGTGAATATTAAAACTTAAGATCCGCCACACAGCTTCTGAAGAGCTGATATATCTGCCTGACTGAAATCTAGTAACTTCATCATGTTCATTTCTTAACGCAAACGTAGCTTGGTCACAGCCCTTGTTAATGTACTTACAAATATATTTAATTGACTCTACACTATTACACATTTCTACATTTATGTGAGCTTGAAATGCTCTGGACAATACAGGCGAATACGGAACGACCCACCTATTATCTAAAGTAACCTGTTGTCCAGACATTCGCTTTTCAACAGTAAAACCACCATTGTCTCTTGAACGGCGACGATATAATGGGTATCCATCATGTCCTGTTACAGTTTCATCCACTAATGCTTTTGGATACCTTTTAGTGCAACGACCGTCTTGCATGCAAGGAGCATTTGCGTTAAATGCACCACATGGACCATGTATCATATGAGTTTTAACAATGTCGTATAATAGGGGATCTGCAGTCGGATCTGGAATTTCAGCACTGATTAATCTGTCTACATCATTAGGTCGAACCTTATCTTTTAACCAAAGCAAGATATGTGCGTGAGGTAAGCCGCGTTTTTGCCACTCAACACTATACATATAACACAATACTTCTCCAAAAATGTTATCTTTGGTAAGAAGATCTATCATTGATTTTAATTTTAAATGAAACACTCTTGCAATAATATCATGGCGGTCATGCGGTGCCTGACCCTCAAGAAGCTCCCGAGTGATTTCATCCCACTTGGGATTGGTAGTTACAGTAACAAATAAGTCGGGACGTCCATATTTTCTTACGTAACAAAAAGCGTCTTGAGTACGTTCATGCATGTAGCGTGGACCACCAGTAAAAGAAGAGGGTAAAATAACTAAACGACCCATATTCACAGTATTGTTATCTTGCTGCATGGCATCGCGAAGGTGCACGTATTCTTCAGCGCGCAGCTGCCTTTGATTAGATCGTATATAAACTAATCTTTCGGTTTCAATTTTTGCGTACATGTCAACAATAAACTGATTAAATAAGCCACGAAAACGTTGAAAGTATACCAATCTATTCCGTCTCACTTGCAGGTGGTAACAATAAAATTGAAGGCATGACCCCTTTTTATTATAATTAGGTGCGCCTGTGCGCGGATCGGTTTGGTATACAGCGAAATTATAACCATCTTCCCCTCGACAGTATATCATAGGATATTGCAAACTGTCGTAAGCCCTGTGGGTTTCGAAAATACGTTGCAAACGATTGTCTCTTGAACGTATAACGATATCACGCCTATCACATTCCTGGTCGACCACTACTACAGCAACTTCATTCGTGGATGGAACGTTATGACGCCCAGGGTGTTCCTGAGTTGGACGCTTATCGGCATTTATAACAATTTTATAATTGTTATTACCATCTTGAGAAAGGGCTTCTAATGCCGATTTAAAACTGCATACGTACGAATTAACCTGATGTAACATGTTCTGAAGTTGTGAAATGAGTTCAGTATTTAAATTCGGAAAATATTGATTTCTTATATTCGACTGTTCGTTGTAATCGGATACAAAATATATTTGAAGAAATTTAGGTTGTTCTTCAGGCAAAAGGGACCCTATCAAATGGTAAACCTGACCTTGTACCTTAAAAGTAGGCATGAAAGGGCCTTCTGAGATTTGTTTAGCACCAAAGGATGTCATTTGGAATGCACTATTATAAGTGCGAATATTATCTAAAAACTGTTTGGATTGCAAATGTTCCCCTAAAAGTAGTGATTTTAAAGGTTCCGGTGGGTCTTCGAACGAAGGCAAATTTATTTTACCTCCAGAACAACAGAAACCAGCAGACTCCTTCCTCCACTTCGAAGCATTACAAAAGGAACATACTACGTTCATATCGCCTATTTCAGAAGATGATCTGTAATCAATTGTGAGGTTATAAGCAAACCCACTTTTATATTTATCGGACCACGCCACCGAATTTGTAGATTGATCTACCACGTGTATATCTAAGTCATTAAGACCATGTCGAAATCTATCTGCAGTAAGACGGGCCTCTCGCTGTTCTTCTGTTTCAAGCGACCGAATATTTTCAATTCTTAATTTTTCATTAGATAAAGTAATCAATTGTTCTTGTCTCAAAGAATTGTAATAATCGCGTCCCGACTCTAGTCGTTGTTCATGCTCATGTTCATCTTCAAGAGATCGAATCATGTTATGGTGCGCCCTATCATTTGTCAAACGGTCTTGATATTGAGTAAAAGTTTCAGATTCTCGAGACAAAATATGACGTTCGCGATCAGCTGTAAGCCGTAATTCCCTCTCAGTGAAGGTTTCGGACTCGCGAGATAATGTATGCCGTTCGCGGTCAGCTGTGAGTCGCAATTCTCGTTGTAAAGCAGTTTCAGCTTCTCGGGATAACGCATGTTGTTCCCGGTCAATGGAACGCCTTAGCTCTCGTTGAGAAGAGCTTTGAGAAGCCCGTGTTGTAGCTCGTCTCGCTCTTTCAGCTGCTAATCGCATCTCTCTTTCTGGAGAGCTTTCATTAGCTCGAGATGTTGAGGCACTAACTCTCATAGAGTTTAACCGATGTGCTCTTTCCTCTTCCGATTCTTGAGAACGCGTCATTCTCATTCTCCTAGCTTGACTCGAAGTTCGAGATAAAGATGGTCGTTTTTTAGGTGGCATCGTTTATTTTATTTTTAATCGACGGTAACTTAAATTCTATTTAGTTACCCAACAAAAAACTTACGTCAGAGGTCCTAACTATAGCTAAGTATATAATAAATAGAATATAAATCTAAGTGCCTATTAAAACTAAAATAATATTCTAATCGAATTATAAATATGTACGTAGGTACCTACAAATTACAAAAGAATAAAAAATGAAAATAAAGCTATACTTAATGCGTGTGCAATACTATCTACACTTACCTACTTCACTTAAAAATGAATAATAAGAAATACCTACAACTACTGTAATTAATCAAAGTACCTATGCTAATACAAAAAAAACCTTAGATGTTCTAAGTACAGCTGCTATATAATAAAAAAATATAAATCTAAGTGCCTATTTAAACTTAAATACCTAATATTCTAATAGAATTAAACTAAGAAATATGTACCTACCTACCTACAACTTAGGTACAAAAAAAAAGAAATGAAAATAAAGCTAAAACACGTGTGCAGTATAGGTAGATAGTAGGCAATATCTACCTATACCTACGTCACTTAAAAATAAATAAAAAATACCTATGAATACTATAATTAATAAAAGTACCTACCTACGCTTTTATCTACTCAATACAAAAAAAACTAAACATAAAATGCCCAAAACTAACCTATCAGTAACTAAAAATCTAACAATAATCTAATCTATCTATCTATTATCTAATCTAAAAATCGAATCTAAATCTACTTAAAAAGAAATAAAATAGGAACTATTAATAGTTAAGAATTTAAACAAAACTAAAACTAATTTAGAAAATAACAACAAAAGAAATTAAAATAAACTATTTAAAGACAAAAAGTCGCGCTGATAAGCACGGTTTATAAAATATCAATTATTGTCTGTCAATAAAGTTCAACACTCTGAACGCATCAACAGCCAAATATTGAATGACGCTTGCGCTCGCCTCCCGCCCCTTTTATACTCTGCCGCCGCGAGCCCCGTCGAGCGCGGCAACCGTTACGCAAAAATAATCCTTATAGCTTGATTCACTATTCACGCGCGATGTCTTGTTGGCGTATTTCATGTAAGTAAGTATAAGTTTGGTGTTTCTATACCGATTTCAATGATTCTTTTTTTATTGAATTGGTGCTAATGTTTATTTTTTTTTAATTAGGAATGATGGTGAGCATTATTGGTTTTATAAACGTAAAAGTAAACAAATATAATAAGAAATCTCCGAACTGCTAAGCTATCGAGAGTTATGCGTGTTATTGCGAGTTAACTATAAAAGATAGATATATGCTGTCTTGGAATATTTTTCGTGTATTTTTATGTAGAATATTTCCGTTATACATAGTTTCTATGTAGCTCTAACCATTAAGGCTGCACACGCGACGGAAGCTTAAAAAATCAAGCAACTTCTCCCATTTTCTCAACATTTCCTTTCACTGCTCTGCTCCGATTCATTGTAGTGTGATGAAAAGTATACTATTACCTGCCCAGGAGTATAAAGAATAATTGTACTAAGTTTCGTTAAAATCCGTCGAGTAGTTTTTTTTTCTATAAATAACATACAAACAGACAGACAGACAGACAAAAATTTTTTTAACTGCATTTTTGGCATCAGTATCGAACACTAATCACCCCCTGCTACTTATTTTGTAAATATATTTCATGTACAGAATTGTCCTCTCTACAGATTTATTATAAGTATAGATAACATAGCTTCACGCTGAATTTGAGGCATTGCGTGTTAGGTGGCGGAACTCAACGCCGCGTTGTGCCATGTTACCGGAGAGAATAAATAAAAACATTAAATATTTATTTTAAATGAAACACTTTTAAACGGATTAATCGCGTATATTGAATGGTAAACATTTTTGGGAAACCCGACGTTTCGAACACTTTACAGTAGTCCGTGGTCACGGGCAGACTGAGGTGGCATTTGTCTGTCAGTTGATATAATTATTATATCAAACTACCGCCAACGATTCCTTAATTGCCTCGCGTACTGCCCTGGATTCTCGCAGAATGAGCTAACTGTATCTGGTTCTCTAGTGTGGTGTGCTGGGGATTTTAAATGTTTTAATAGTGGGTCCCAGGTGGTGGAAAGTTTCCAACCATCTTCCCTATTGAAATTAGGATGTTTTTGTATTTCAATAGCCTCGCGGATATATATATATATATATATATATATATATATATATATATATATATATATATATATATATATATATATATATATATATATATATATATATATATATATATATATATATATATATATATATATATATATATATATATATATATATATATATATATATATATATATACCGATGCTTCTCTTTGTTTGACCTATATATGATAAGCCACAGTCACAATCAAGTTTGTATACACCTGCACACTGCGATGTTTACCATTCAATATACGCGATTAATCCGTTTAAAAGTGTTTCATTTAAAATGTGTAACAATTGCGAAAATCAAAGACATTATTATTAAATATTTAATTTGAAAATATAAAATATTTCATTTCTAAAAGTGGGGATCGAACCTGTAGCGTTAAATTATGTTTTATAAATTATATAATTATAGAATTATAGAAAAAAAAATCAGCTTCTCACAGTATCCTTCACATTACAGATTTAATATATTTTTCTTAATTTCTTCCCATCTTTAAAAACATAACGTATGAGTGGGAGAACACAATTTAAAACTACACTACCCATAAGTGAAGCCGATCCCAGTAGCATTGAGCTGATAACTAAACTTTGTTTAAATACGTCTCAACAAATTTAATGTCACAACATTATGTAACTATGTTATTTTGATTATTTCAGTCAGAATCATCGATTCTATAATACAAGAGACGCCATGTGTAGAAGCTGGAGGCATTTGTACTGTAGCAGTTGACTGCCCCAAAGGTCATCTTGCAGAGAGACAAGGGCTTTGTCCTACTCAGAAGAAACAAGGCATAGATTGTTGTCACGGAGGTAAAAGATATCTAATATTAAGGAGATATGCACTCTAAAGCCCTACTTGACCTCCTTTATTATTAACTATAACACTAACTTTTGATATCAAAATGTTATATACATTTCGAAATATTTCTGATATAGAAGAAGTTCTATATGGGTCAACATTAAATCTTTTATTAACAATAAAAAAATATATATTAAAATCATTCTGGCATTATAAAAATATAATTTTCTTTCCATCTAACTATCATCCCCCAATGTCCTCCACCTTCTGTCATCGGTCATCCATCATTCTTTTCTGTCACTCATCATTAGTCATATCAATTATTTTGACGTTTCTATAAGTAGCTAGACAGATGATATATAATTAACTATTAATATCATGATTATTCTTATAAAAGTACTTGAAGTTTATCGTAGCGCAGGGGCCATACTCGAACTGTGAACGCGAGGTTGTGGGTTCGATCACCACCGGATGATATAAAATATTTATTATTTTAATTTTTCTGGTAACAAGGAAAAGCGTATCGATGAGTCTTGCCACTAATTATGTAACACATAATTCGGCGGAAAGTAGTGAGTGAAACGGAGTGTCTTAACTCTTTATGAGTTATCTCTGCCTACCCTGCCATATGCGGAATACAGCATTTATATTTGTAGATTTCTGAGATTTTTTCCCATATAAAGCTGAAAAATATTATAAAATAATAGGACTTTTTGATATACAATACTGCTAATTTAAATATTTTTAATATAATACTTATTCATATTATTTCAGTATCAATGAGAGAAACGCGTTGCATTAAGCATGGCGGAATTTGTACAAAATCTGAAGACTTCTGCAATCCCAGCCTAGTGTTCGATGGTGCCACCGACTGTGGTGATAAGAAATGTTGTATAATGGCTTTTTAAACTAAAACAATAAGTATTTGTCTTCATTTACTAAAATTTTTAATATATCAATATTATTTTAATATTTTCTTTTTATTTCAAAACTCAAAAAAAAAAATGTTAAAAGTTATTTTTCTCTATATTACTTCTTAGCTTCACGCTGTATCCCACACACGGCAGGGTAGAGGTAGAGGGAACTTAGGAACCTAGTGTTCACACAGACACTCCGTTCCACTTCCGTTTCCCATTTTCCGCCGAATATGAGGCATTACATGTTGAGTGGCGGAACTCAACGCCGCACTTTGCCTTATTATCAGAGCGAAGAAATTACAAAAAAAAATATAATAAATATAATTAAAACAATAAAATTTCAGTTTAGTGGGGATCGAACTCACAATCTATCGTTTACAGTCACACGCTTGTGCCGCTGCGCTACAAGAGGCCACATTATAACCTCATTTAAAAATAAAATTTATGAATATTGTCAATATTTGACATGACAAGAGCCTAGACAGAACAAGCAATAAATTTGCTAAAGTAAACGTGGCATAATATAAAATAAGATATGACCGCTTAGAAGAACAAATAAATAATAAACGATAAACTCAGTTTTACCTTTTGTCCTTTATATTTATGCCAATTTTGCTGGAGGCGGAGGTGATTAAAGTAGGTTAAAGACTATTTTTTCAGCTTCATGCTGTAATTCCTTACGGGTAATTGGGAACTTAGTGTTAAGACACTCCGTTCCGTTCTCCAATTTCCTCAAATTTAGAGACAGTGTGTTGAGTGGCGGGACTCAACGCCGCGCTCTGCCTTGTTACCAGGGCAAAGAAATTAAAATATTAAATATTTAATTTAAAATTTTATTTCGTCTAATGGGACTTGAACCCACAACCTGTCGCTTATACAGTCACACTATTGTGCCTATGCGCCACGAAAGCCCTGGTTATAGATGGAAACATTATTAAAAATTTAGCTTCACACTTTATCCTGCATATACCAGGGTAGCCTGGGAACTTCTCATTACACTACAGTCTCCGTGTTTTTGTAGAGTCGTTCTTTCTAATAATTGAGGCCTGTCGTGGAGCAGCGGCACAAGCGTGTGACTGTAACCGACAGGTTCTGGGTTCGATCAACAGTCGAGGAGATGAAATATTTAATATTTTCAATTTAAATATTTAATGTTTCATTTCTTCGCTCTGGTAATAAGGCAAAGCGCGGCGTTGAGTTCCGCCACTCAACACGCAATGCCTCAAATTCGGCGGAAAGTGGGGAACGGAAGTGGAACGAAGTGTCTTAACACTAGGTTCCCGGGTTCCCTCTGCCTACCCTGCCTCGTGCGGGATACAGCGTGAAGCTAAGTTCTTTCTAATAGAAATGGGACCCATAATCTTTGAGTTTTCAGTCAGACGCTATGTTACGATTATGTCATCAAGAAGCTACCCATATCTTTTTAATAACCCAATTGAAACTAATAAAATGCCGTTGGCTACCACATATTTAGAGAGGAATTTCATTTATTTTTCCATGTAGATTACAAATAAGGATGGAATTTCCGGGAGAAAATTGGGAAAGCCCATTAATCCAATATTGGAGATATTGCTTATTAGGGTTACATTTTACTATCTGTAACGGGGTTTTTTCTTGTCTTTATTATGTCAGAATGATATAGTTAGCAGATTTGTGGTACAAAATATACCTCAGTTTAATTAGTAAAAGTTTTTTTTTTTTATATGAATGATATTGCTAACTTTATATGCATCATGGTAATATTTAATCATTTTAAATTAAAATTAAGCAACTAACTAAAAACGTAGCGGAAAGTAGCTAAAAACTGGCCTGTCGTGGCGCAGTGGCACAAGCGTGTGACTGTAACCAATAGGTTCTGGGTTCGATTCTAAGTAATAGGAAATGAAATATTTAATATTTTCAATTTAAATATTTAATGTGTCATTTCTTTGCTCTGGGAATAAGGCAAAGCGCGGCGTTGAGTTCCGTGACTCAACACGCAATGCCTCAAATTCGGCGGAAAGTGGGGAACGGAAGTGGAACGGAGTGTCTTAACACTAGGTTCCCGGGTTCCCTATGCCTACTCTGCCTCAAAAAAAAAAAAAAAAACTAGCTAAAAACGTAGCGGCAACACAGGTTTGTGTTGGAAATCGTACAACAAAGAAAATGAAAACAAATTTCAATAGTCTTCAGTGCGTTCCAAATTTTGAAGATATCAAAGGATATTAGGACATGTCCCCGCCGAGTTTCTTTCGCCGGTTCTTCTCAGGTCTGAGGCAGTAACTTTAGTGAATTGGTGGTAAATTGTTTGACGTTCAAAAAACGAAACTTGTAACTTCTTATTTTGAATAAAAATATTTGAATTTGAAAGACGATAAATAATTGTTCCATAAAAATATGTCTGAGGATTTATAAGAAATATATTAAAAAAATAATTTAATCATAATGATTATTCATTTTAATTTCACCACTCTATTAGATGAAGCGCGATAAACTTCGTTCTACTATTACCATTGCTAGTTTTACTGTCTCGAAAATTTGGTGCCTTCACACTTGGTTCTTTTATTTATATTATTTATTGTAATATAAACATGAGAAACAGAAACAAAAAAAAGGTAGTATACAAAGTCGGACTTTTCTCTTTAAGAGATCTCCGCCAGTCAACCGCTGTGGATCAGTGTTAAGTCGACGTGCTTAAAGTTGAGAGTAGATATTTCTACTCTGGTATGCTAGAAAATTGTTAAAAACGAAGTACAAATAAATAATGATCCTCAGCTTCACGCTGTATCCCGCACATGGCAGGATAGGCAGAGGGAACTTGGGAACCTAGTGTTAAGACAATCCGTTCCACTTCCGTTTTCCACTTTCCGCCGCATTTGAGGCATTGTTTGTTTAGTGGCGGATCTCAACGCCGCTTTTTGCCTTGTACCTAAGCGAAGAAGTGAAAACATTAAATATTTATATTAAAAATATTAAATATTTCATTTTCTCGAATCCACAACCTGTCGGTTACAGTCACAAACTTGTGCCGCTGCGCCACGACAGGCCTCAAATAAATAATAATATTACCTAAATAATTAAATATACAATCATTTAAGGAAAATATGTAAGCTTAAAATGTCAAAATAATTCAGATACAAAATTTAAAAAAAATCACACTGCACACTAAACTTCTTTTCAACACCAATCAAATATAATTATTAAGTTTAAAAGTAAGCGATAATTAATTTAATGACCGTGAAGGGATTAAATTTTATTTTGCCTATAATTGAGATAACAATCTCAGAAGTGAAGGAAATTATTTTAAGCCTCCAATTTAACTAATAATTATAACTTTTGCTGTTAATTATAACATTGTTTTTTTGAGATTCACTATAGGGAACTTCATACTAATACGCTGTATCCCGCACGTGACAGAGTAGACAGAGGGAACTTGGGAACCTAGTGTTAAGACACTCAAATCTGTTCCACACTTACCGAAATTGAGGCATTGTGTGTTGAGTGGCGGAACTCAACGACGCGTTTTGCCTTGTACAAATACAGTGGGCGTGGGGCACGCGTTACCATTTTTTTTGCGTGCGTCAATGACAAAAGTCAACACCTAGTCTTATTACTAGAACGAGGAAACGTATACGATTCCACATAAAATAATAAAAAAATAATCTCTTTTCCAAATTATTTAAGCGTTTAACCAATAGTTCTCAGTAAATAGAAATGAGAAACTTTTATTTGGCATATCCTCGCAGCACTGAAATTAAACCATGCAGATAGCCATGTATTCAATAAATATACGAGTATATTATTCTAGTAAGGAAAATTATGCAATTGTTTAGTACTGTACCTGAAGGTTACATCAGCTAGTATCAATGGAACATGTAATACAATTTTGTCTATTACCATTGAAGTCATAATAAGATATATTTTCACAATAGAAGCTGCAGTGATTCATTAGGCAGATCTCTCTGCCTACCCCGCTAGGAAAATAGCGTGAAGATAAGTAAGTAAGTAATTCATTAATTAATCTTTAAACAGTTTGTCTATTTTAATTTTACACATGTGTAACGTCATAGGGTAAATATTTAGTTGTCTACTAATTTAATTGTATAAGAAAGAAGGAAAGTCTAACAGTCAAAATGCCTTTTAGAAAAATCTGTTCAAAGTGCAGTGATAGCGTTTTATAAAATAATACCTTCTTTTACTCAGAACATTTGAATTGTACAGCAACTATTTGAGATGTTTTAAAATTAGATTGATTAAAGATGCCATAATCATAACCATTTGCTAAAAATATACGAAAGTGAATTGGGAATCTATAAGGATTAAAACCAATTACCCTGGTCAGAAATTGGTGGGACACCCCATGCAGATACATTGAAATATAAGTTAGATGACTGACTGCACTAAAGTAACATAAAACTTTAGTGTATGATTTTCTATCCATTGATATTATCGTAGTGGTTTAAAACTCGAAATTATTTAAGGCCCCCAACATATGAACTGTTCAAGATGTAAATATCAACTCAACCTCTGATCAATCATCACATACAAGTATTTGAAACTAGCAAGCTACAGGATAGGCTTTTGATGTAAGCAATCTTGAATTATTAATGCAAAATTCAGCTTAAGTAAAAAAAAAAGTGTACGTGTGTTGATTGTAAGCAGATTATTTTTCAATTATCTGTAATTGTTAACAATTTAGACCTTATTTGCCACCCTCTATGCTTTGAAACAGAATCCTCTAGGGAATATTATAGCATTATCATCTGCATAAGATAATATCCTTCCATACCATCCCTTTCAAATATCACTTTCATCACTATGGTACCCCGTCCATTTTTAGTTTTTGTTTTGTTGTTGTGATGTTTTTTTCTTTATAGAAAAAAATCTACTTGGATATACGGGAAATATTCAAGGTTATTTTATTAAATTCAGCCGGGATTCTTTAGACTTTTTATCCAACATTAAATTTGAGGAAAGTTTTGCACTTAGTTGATCTGGTGTTACCATGGACGCATCTTTATTAGTAATACCAAAATATTCTGCTTGTGATTTACATTTAAAGTGTTCTGGAGAATTTTCCAACCGCACGGTATGTCACAAATTAAAGTACCATCCACACCATCTGGACCATATGGACACGTGGCACTCAACTACTCTGCGGTTTTGTAGGAATAAGGAAACACCAAATCCATCATCATAATATTATAATTCACAGGAATTAATTGAATATTTTCAAAAAATAAAACATCTTCATTATAGTGGTACATACGTATATTTTAAGCTACTTTCTCATCATTCGTCTTTGTCCAAGTCGTTCTACGACTGTTGCTATAACGTACATCCACTTTGTAAGATCTTAGTTCAGCTTTATTTATTAAGTGTCTGCTTAAGTCCCTGGGTGCTTGGGATGCTATGAACTTAAAAGAAAGAAACTGCTGAGCTTTCCATAAATATATTAGGTTTTCTACTTATTATATTTCTTGCATTATTTAAGCTTTACGCTGTTTCCTGTATAGCAGAGTATGCAAGCTTGCAGCAAATCAAGTATAAAGATATTCTGTTCCCATTAAGACACTTTCGTTCCCAGTTTCGCCGCAATCCGGAGTCGTTGCGTGGTGAGGGGCGAAAATCAACGCCACGCTTTACCTCGTTACCAGAGCGGAAATAAAATATAAAATATCGTGTATTTTACATACTTGAAAATTATATAATGGAAAAATGCCTAATAATAAATAGGATGGTTTTTGCTTTACGTTGTATTCTGCATATATCACAAAAGGCAGTACAGGAGTAACCTACAAGCTGTGTGAAAATACTTCGTTAGCCACCCTCACCCAATTTTCACACCAATTTTCACACCAATTTTCGAAATATTGTATGTTGAGTAGTAGTTCTAAACAGTCATTGTCTTGTTATAGCGACGAAATTAAATTTTAAAGTAATAAATTACTTTCTCTTGAGAATGAATCCCACAGCCGTCGCGTTTCGTTTGTGGTATATGTGTCTGTTCACTACGTACGATGACATCTATTGTAAAAACGATCATATTATAACATTATTAGTGAACCAGCATTTAAGATTAATACCTCATTAGAATTAAACTGTTTCCTAAGTTGTCTGCTGTTGAAGTCTTTTGGACCCCATTCAGGTAAAGGTTTAAATAATTGGGCCCAATTCTGGAAAGAACATATATTAGAAAATTAAATAAATAATAATTAATACTACTGAAAAAGAAAAATCATAGCATAGAATGTGTTCACTGTGGGAATAATGTAATCGCATCGTAGACTGAGGATCTCGAAGCAGTGCTTATAAAGCGTTTATTAAATATCTCCATTATCCGAGCTCTTCTCTCTCCACCTCTGCTCTTATTTTTAATTATACGTAGCTGTATAGATTATTTTTCCAGGCTAAATTTATTTTTTACTATTAACTTTTAACGATTGGAAAAATGCTTGTCAGTGCAGTGGATTATTCACTTCCTAAAATTTTCTTCTAAAATTATTTATTGGCAAAAAATTACGTATTACAATGCATTTTGGCAAATACTAGTCTAAGCTTAGATCCTGCTAGAGCTCCTAATTTACATCCCCACAGGCTTAATAATTGAAAGATTCTTCGGGATATGATTACAATGAAAACATATCTGAATGGCACTATTGAAGGATACTATTAAAGTACCCTAGGGTAACTGCTGCCCAATTTAAACTTGAAGCAAAATTCAAGAGAAGAGAAGTCTGACCCAGGATGACGTGTCAAAAATTATGGCAGCAAACTCTCCGAAAGTGTTCCTGGATTACACTGAAAGTGCTTTTTGCATCGTTTATGCATTGGAAAAATCTTTAGGAGCTCCTATTTCACTCTTTACAGACAACTCGTTAAACTTTTACGCACATTACTATTTCTACGTGCACATATAATCATCTACAAGGAATACATAAAAATCATACAAACACACTTAAAAACTACGATAGCCTGAGCTGAGAACCAAATAAATGGCTCTGGTAATGGATGGCAGTATCAAAAAAATGGATATAAGCTTCTACACAACTAGAAATAACAAATTTATTGCAATTTCGTTCTAGCCACTCTATTGAACGGGAGAACTACGGTATTCCATGGTATGCAGAAGAGAACTACGGTATGCCATGGTAAGGTACGGTATGCAGTAAGCTATGTAAAACACTACTAATAGGAAACATCACCAGGCGATAAGTAAGAACAAAGTATATACTGATCTTACTGCTCAATAAGGATATGCTAACACCGTTCGCATTCTTACTATGTTTTAAAGTGTTATTCCACACTTAGGACAGAAAATACTAAACTTAAATTTTTTAAAATTTTAAAAAGCGTATAAAAATTTTGAACGAAGCAGTATCCTGCTTCGTTCACCATGAACGAATGGCTTAGTTGGTCAGAGCGCTGGAACGGTTCTAGAGGTGCGGGTTCAAATCCTGCTTCGTTCAAAATTTTTATACGCTTTTTAAAATTTAAAAAAAAATAAGTTTAGTACCGTTCGCATTCTTTGAATTCTTTGCATTCAAGAAACAGGAGTTGAGGATATGTAGAATGTTTTGAGGGAACGATGGGACTGACATTTTTGTACTTTATTAACTTAAAATTCCCGAAATAAATAAAGATTAAAAAAAAAAAGAAACAGGAGCTTACAGCAACGCGTAAAATGGCTGGACAGGGTGCACGTAAAATAAGTGTTGTAAGTATAGTGGTCTATTACAAAAGAGAAGTAAAGGTCGAGTTGGATGCATAAAAACCCCAGGACAGTACACAAGCAGATCATATACATTCAGCCACACCACCTAACCTGGTATCGGTATCTGGCCAAAAGATCTAGCAGATCGAAAAGCCACATAATAACTGAATCTCAGGTCTATTGATAATAAATAATGCATGCCTTCTAGCGAGGGCAGTCAATCCTAGTAGTTTAGCTTACAGAGGCTAAAGCAGCCATATATAATAAAGATATCTTCCAAGCAGTCAGAGATAAAAGATATAAATATGGCGCTATAACAGTCCGCGTTGCAGAATTGATTGATAAACGGAACCAGACTAACAGGCCAACTTTAATTCAACACGTTCAACAGTACGTCTAGAAAATTCATAAGAAGCCCCATGGGCGTCGCTTACATTGATATCTTCCAATATATTATCTTCTCTCTCCGAATATAAAATGGAACAAAATTACTGGCAAGTACCATGAGATCTAAGAGAAATCATCACATCATCATCAATCATCTCACATTTACTTTATAGGAGAAAAATCTAGTCAATCAGGGAACTTCGAGAAATACAAACGCCAAGGGTATAGTAGAGAAATGAAAGACAGCAGCTAAAAGACAGCGTCTCACATGCAGTTCTACTTTCACGTTACGCTACTCTTACTATAGCGACGGTAATGCGATGTAAAACTGATACGAAAGGCAACGAAAGCAGCGGTGAAAGGCTGTGTGTTGTTCAATTAAATTCTCTTTAAACCATAAAATATAAGAACAAAGTGGTCACCTTCATGTCGCTAATGCAATACACTCCCAATTTCCCCATTCGTAAAATATATATTTAAAGAAATGAATTGAAATCCAAAAGTGTACAAAAGTTATCATGATAATATTTATAGCGGCAAGAAGAAGAGTTAGATTTATTTTATTTTTGTATTAATTTATAAATTTTTGTTCATGTTGTCTTAGATTTACAATTTTATATCAGTTTATGGTAATTAGAACAATACAGAACAATACAATAAATAGTGTTTTTGTGGACATAATTAGAAATTGTATATTTACAATAATATTATTGTAAGTATAGATTTTAGTAATATCAATGAACATCCTTTGTAAATATAAGAATTGTAAAATAAAACAGTCCAACCATCGCATCCAGGTGATATTACATTATTTATATTATCATAAATAATATAATTTAAGATAAAAAATGGTGAGTAATAAAAAACATACATACCTTTTTTTGCTTATAAACGTACTTGTATATGGAAATCATTATGCCTAATAAAAATAAGGCACACTGATATACAAATGTAAATTCAGGATCATTGACAAATATATATATTTGACCACTTATATCTTTATATTTTAAAAGTCTGCTAAACATTACGTACATCTTAATCTGAAAATATTTTTTTACATAAATATGATGAAGATTAAACGAACCGAGTGATTAGTCTTTTTTTTATGAAAAAGACGGCAAACGAGCGTGCGGGTCACCTGATGGTAAGTGATAAGCGTTGTCCACTGTCCCGTGTAACTCCAGAGAAGTTACAAGAGCGTTGCCGGCCTTTAGGGTGAATGGGCGAAACGGAGTGGCGAAAGCCACTACTTAATGCCGGTTTCAAATGCCGAGGGTGGTAATAATCTGATCGAGTCTGCCCATACGTGTTGCCATTGCTGACAGTGTGACTCTCCCATACTGACTTTAGTCGTCTCTTACGACACCATCAGTACCAGGGTGATCCTATTCTAAGCAGAATCACATGGTAAAACACTCTGTAGCTTACTTTCTGTTCAAAAGTGAATAAATGAAACCATGAGTGAGTAACGGCTATTTGATTTTTTTATATGTTTAAGTTGTTAAAGCTATATATTTGTTTTTAAATTTACGCGTTATTCCACACGTTACATAGTAAACCCAGGGAATCTAGAGTTAATAAACTGTGCTCACCGCTCACCGTTAAATTTTCAAGATATTGTTTATTGAGCGGCTAAATTCAATATCTTTAGCTATGTGTCTCAGATTTTTAAATATAATTCTGAGAACGTTTAAATTAGAAAAATGGCCTAGTTTGAATCGGACTCGTCTACTGAGAATTTTGTATCAATTTTTGGATTATAGGTCAGTGGGAAGAAGAAATTATGTGAACAAAACCAAATTTGCCGGATAGACAACCAAATAATTGTGGGAGACTTGTATGTTATTTTTTTTTTGACGTATCCTAAAGATTGATTCAAAATTAATAAGTTCACTGTATTTATAATAAAATAAAATAAATAAAACTTACTAAATAAAATATTGGTAAAATTCTAAAACTTAAAACCCTAAGCTTAGTAGGTGGTGTACCACAATGGAATGTTATATCATCAACGAATCTGCTAAGAGGATACATCCAACAAATTGTAACTGCTTCAACCAATGTGCTAACGCCTGTCCAAGTAATAAAGCAAATTTCTGCTACCTGAAAATATTTATCATTATCTAAAATAAGTATATTTTTTCTAAAATGTGTTCAACAAATATTGGCTAAAGTTGGTTTGGCAGATTTGCAGTTATTAATACTAGATTAAATATATTAAGGTCACTTTAATAACAGAGAAATTCAAAAGTTCTTCAATAATTACGATGTTATACTCAAAAATATTAATTGTATAGAAAATCATTAAATAACAAAAGATGGTATATGGAAACAGGATCTCAGAATATACTTGTTTGACTCAGTATCTATCCATTCAACAACAGAAGACAGTGGAAATTTGAGAATTTATGATGTTTTTGAAGAAATTGGATTCTCATAAAAAGTCGTAAAATACGGTCAACAGTTAAAACTGTTGGGTTTGTGCTTGCTGAACCATTAAAACTCCCTGAACATTATGTATATAAAGGTTAAATGGATTGGTCTCAAGTGCCCTAATACAGCGATCCAGTTATACCTGGCCTATGTATGTATATTGATTCTTAATATATTTTGGTAGCTCTATTTTCCACTTGCATTCAATAAAATATAAAAAATATTAATCCTTATGTGTATTATGTTAACTTGACAATTGAAAAGTAAAAGTAAAAAAAAACAGGAGAATGAGAAGGTGGTAAGAAAAGCACTTTCACGGTACTTCAGCTATCGAAGTATTTTTTAAATATCCAAAAAAAGTTGTTAAAGGTGTATTCTACTAATTCTTAGTTTGGCTAGATTAAAAATATGGTTTAGTAGTCAGGTATTATTTAGTCATATACATATGATATTTATTAGTATAAGTAACTTCAAAATATAATCCTAACTTAGATTTTGCTTAGATATAATAAAGTGAGTGATAAGCGCCAAAAATAATATCAGTAATCTAGGGCTAAATGGTATTTCAAGGCACTAAAAATATCATAATAAAAAAAGATATAGATAAAATAGAGACCCGATGCATATAAAAATGTTTCGTTTTACCATTACACTTCCAGAAAAACGATCAAAAATAACTGCAATTAATACAACCACAATGATACACCATGGTCTTATCCATTTCCACTCACTTCGTATGGTTACCACAATGCAGTGAAATGTTATCAACTAGAAAATTAAATATAATATGTTAATATAAAAAAATCCGCTCAGAGCAGAGACATAAGAATCCTAGTCATATGAATGTGGCTTTGATACCCACAGGCGAGAATTATATATTTAAACTTTTTAATTCCTTGCCCATTTAACAAGGTGCACTACGGAACAGATTAATTTATCACTAGGTTTCCAGATTCCCTCTATCAACCCTAATATGTGTCGAAAACAGTGTGAAGCCAGAAAAATTGGCTATTAATATTTCTTTATCTTAGCTTTCTTTATCGTAGTATCTTCAAAGAAAACGAAGTACTATACAAACAACATTTTAACAACCAATAACATTATAGAGATCTCCATAGATATTTTTATATTTTTTATATTAATAAAATACTTACACAAAGACAAATATCTACAACAGCATTGAGTGCGAAGAATATTAAAATCAAAAAATCACCAAAATATATCGTAGCAAAATAAATTGGCCACATGTAGAAAGCGGAATATTTGTCTGTAATTAAAAAGAAATCAGTCAAATTAGTCCAAAAAATATTAGTAGAAGTACATACATTTACAACAAGCTAATTTCAATAAATGAAAATAAAGTTTTTCAAAATACAATTATAAATAAAATGTTAAAGTTCTACATCGAGATGCATCAAAAAAAAAGAATTTATCTAATTTTCAACTTGTTGTTAACTAATACAATTTTGAATATCTAGAATGTTGATCATCCAGATCACAAAGTCCATGAGACCAAAAGAAAGTCACGTAAAAAGCATAAAGGGCGAAATCTACAGCGTGTATGAAGAATTTAATGATAGTGACAAAGCAATGAACGTAGCGTTCAGCACAACTTAAATAGTGAATACTATAAATTAATATGCATTCTATTTCCAGAAAAAGATATTGTGTATAATTGATTATATTAAAATTGGAAAAAAGAATTCTTGCAATAATAATAACCGTAATGCCAGTGAATAATTGGACCATTCACCCAACGTTCACAGTGTTTTACCATCAAATAAGATGTAAGAGCTTTCAATATGTACATAGCTGCATTCGATGTAGCTATAATTCCGCTACCAAAACTTGGTTGTATCTGTTAAGAATAATAAAATTTAAATCAATTATCTCGATCGATGATCACAATTATCAAAAACGGAGAGTACTGTTAATGATAATTGTGATCATTAAACGTAAAATTTTACTCAGTCTTTTTAGGTAATTCTTCATAATTTAGAAAAATCTGGTATTATTTTATTATTTAAATAAAGATTAATTGGGTCAAACATGCGATTATAAATACGACGATTGTGAATTAAACTCGGGATAGTGAAAAATGTACAAATTTATGTAAAAAGGGGGTAGCGGAGTGTTTTAACACTTGGTTCAAAGGTGATTCATACGGAATGCAACGTCAAGCTTTTAGCTAATATACATAAATTAAACCTTTTTACTATTTTCTACATTTTATTCCTCACTTAGGAATTCAGATAACATTAAATTGTACTTGTTGTTTATACGTACTTGACTAAAGCTTCTCGAATTTATGACATGAACAACTGGTGGGGCAGTCATTGACTCTGCGAGGATATCAAAATCAGCGTTCTAGGAAATTGTAAAGTTACTTAAAGATTAACACTAAAACAGCATCATGGTGAAATGTCAGACGGCAAATATCATAATTGGAAATACGAATCCATAAAGTAAAGTTAAACTTTTATCCAAATAAAATTCTTCTGTCAGATATAAATCTTAATAAAAACTTATCAATGGCATTATAAAAACAAAAGTATTTTATAATATAGCATTAATTAGTTATTGCCTCAACAGTTACAAGTCAGTTCCATTTATATACTTTTTCGGACAATTTTTAAGGTTTTGTATAAAAAGGTCTGATTTTTTTTATTAATTCTATTATTTTATTTGAATCAACATTAACGTAAAGACCAAAAAACTGATATTGCCAACATTAATATTTGTATGGCTGTTATTTATAATAGCAAACAATAAAATAAAAAAATCAAATAAGCCATAGTGAATACACCATGGTGTTTGGCGCTCAGATCTCTCTGACCAGGGATATAACGTTAATATAAGAAACGAAACAAAAACATCATAATGTTAATATTTTTTTATTTTCTTCCTTGTTCGTTGCCTGACGTAGCGCAGCGGCACAAGCGTGTGATTATCAGCGACTGGTTATGGGTTCGATCCCCACTCGAGGAAATTAAATATTTAACATTATCAAATCAAATATATATTTAATGTCTTTATTTCTTCGCTCCGGTAACAAATCAAAGCGCGATATTGACTTCCGTCACTTAACATGCAATGCCTCAAATTCGGCGGAAAGTGAGGAACGGAAGTGGAACGGAGTGTCTTAACACTAGGTTCCCAAGTTTCCTTTGTCTAACCTGTCAAGTATGGGATACAGCGTGAAGCTACATCTTTCTTATTTAAGTAAACTATAATAATAATAATAATAATGCATTTTATTAAGACTGACAGATTATTACAGTGTTAACCTTCCAGCGGTCGCTACCTTGCGCCAAACACAAGTAGTCGCACGCGGTCGTTATTTTACAACTTTGCTTTTATTAAAAAAACTAAACAATTTTTCAAGTCATTGTGGAACATATATAATTAAATAAAGTGTTAGCTGTATGAAAGAAAACAAGCTATTTATGCATATATTTGTTTATTTATAATAGATAGAACAACAGTCTATAAAATCTTCAAAAAAAAATCTTCAAAAATTATCTCTACGCGAAAATTAAATTTATAAATCGACAAAAACAAAATATATTTTTTTTGTTAATTTTACCTTATATATAATAGACAAACTATAAACATACTGGAGATCAATCATTATCCATTAACAGTAACACCAAATTAACTGAACTCTTAAACTGCACTTGTTTTTCAAATATTTCTTCATAAATTTCTAGCTATAACCTAAATTCTAATAAAACAAAAAAGGGGCAACAAATAAAAAAAGCTTCTCGTAACTATTTTAGGGTTATTACAATAACCTATTCATCACTAATCTCCATCTTCTGGACATGCACATTCCCGGCATATCATCAAAGACGTCATCTTCTATTTCCACCTTCTCTAGTATGCGACATATTTTAAGTTAAAAATATTCATAACTCATTGTTTGTGTACAACAAAGAACATAAAAATGTTACAATTTATAAAACTATAATATTATACATAAGATCAAGTAATAAGATACAAATAACATGAAAAACTTACCCAGGTAATTTTC
Organism: Eueides isabella; assembly: GCA_019049475.1. NCBI lineage: Eukaryota > Metazoa > Arthropoda > Insecta > Lepidoptera > Nymphalidae > Eueides > Eueides isabella. The sequence continues at coordinate 2,385,947 of CM032385.1, read as the reverse complement.
CTTTTATAGATTTTTTTCGTACACAATCGGTCGCGCGCGAAGTCTGAGACCGCAATACGAAATAAAAAACCTGCGGGTATGTACTGAATGTTATAAGCCTACTCATGTGACCTCACCGTCTTTTGCCTTAGTACTCATATTGCCTTAGTATTCAGTCAGTCTTGCTAAGGTTTAATGTACTGCGTCGCTTAAACTGATTTAGTAAATCAGGTAAGGTTAGCTGGACAGTCAGCTGATTGGGATGGCGGTCCCGTCTTCGTTTGTTTTTGCCTGCGAATGTCTGAATTTCCTCTTTCACTGCATGCATCTCTAGGAATTCATAAATTTTATTATTTCTAATGAACTAGGGTGCGTTACTGATTTGCTTTAGAATATAGTTCTGGGCAGTTTGAATTTTTTTTATGTTAGAATTGCATATGGCTCCCCAAACTTGGATATCATGTGTCCGGAATGGTTTGTAATAATTTTGTAAATGAGTAGCTTGTTATCCAATCTAAGTTTTGAGTTTTTGTCAAGCAGCCAGTAAACCATTGTACCTTAGATTGATTTCTTTGCGTTTTGTCACAATATGTTTTCTTACCACTTAGCATTAATGCAATTTTCTTTTAGCAAGGAAGTTTTCCTTAGCAGTGCAAACGCTATCTGTATCGATTTGCTAATACTGACTTTGATTCTCCATTTATCGAACCAGTCGTTTATTTGGGGAATGCTTTGTTCAAGTTTCACAATATCTATGGGATCTTTACTAGAGGCTAGTACCGCAGTGTCGTCTGCATAGGTTGCATATGTGACTCCATGTATCTGCAGCAGATCTGACGTGAATATCGAGTATAATAACACTGACCCAAGTACAGATCCCTGTGGACCACCAGCTCTCATGGAAGCTGGATGTGCAGTCATCCTCTTTGACTTGAAATGTCTTATTCGGGAGGTAAGATTCCAGTATATTGTAGAAGCTATAGGGTAAAAGTGACTTGATGTTATAAAGTAAACCCTTGTGCCACATCCAGTTAAAGTTTTGTTGTACGTCAAGAAATGTTGAAGAGCAATATTCCTTTTGCTGAAGACTATCGCTGACATGTCTGCACACTCCATGTATTTGTTCAATTGTACCATGTTCAACTTTGAATCCAAAATAATTGTCTGGAGTTACATAGTTTTCGTTCATAGCGTATGAAAGCCGTTTCAATAGTATCTGTCAGTAGTCAGATATAATATTGCTTTGCGTGGCATTTCTGATAGGACCTTCTTATCGGTAATCAAATCCTGGAGCTTTTTTGCTTTCTAGTTATCTGATGGTTCTTATTATTCGGTTAGTGTCGTAGCGTTTAGAGGAAGATCAAGTTGAAAGGCTTGTCATAATCTATATCCGCTGAGATGAGCTATTTATATACTTTTTTATCTCTACACATGATCCTGATTTGAGTTTTGTTCACTATCCAGTATTTAAATGTTTCCTTTTTCATTGCCGTTTCTAGGAATTTGGTCAGTTTATTGAAGTTTACTATTCAATATAGTATAATAGGAGGAGGTTTACTGAGTTTCTTTTTCTTAGATAATCCATCAAACATGCTAGAGGTAGGAGTGATTTCAGGAGACTGTGAATCACGTAGCCTTTTCTTCTTCTTTGGGTTGACTGGAACTTTCTGCCAGTCTGGCAAGCCAGTTGATTTTTTGTCTGCTAGAGGTACTTCGACAGCTTTTTCTTATTTGTTCTGGGCTTGGGACTTCCAGTTCAGAAACTTCTTGGCCTGGTGAACAAACTTGGGTGAAAAACTTGTTGCTTGAATTTCTTACTGTGAACAGTAACTTTTACTGACACAGGGGCCTGGGTATCCATCCTGGTGGTCATACACAGATTGTGTAACATATTTCACACCTTCCAGCCCGGGTACTAGAGGGCTCCGGGGGTTAGCCTGGTTGCATGACAAATCACAATCGCTTTCATTATTCTCATTTTTATACTAAAAAGGGGTTAGAAGAATGATTTAAGAGTACTATTCCAAGGTACTATATTCTTTTCCATGATACCTATTGTCACAATTTAATTCCTGGTCTGTGGCTGCCATCTACTGGAGGACAGCCTAATGACTGACTCGGCGTTGTTGCTCGTTTTGAACAACCCACCCACCACGTGTAGCGTGGGGCTAAGAAAAGATAATAAATCCTACGGACGCGAGAAACTTCACCCCCTTACATTATAAAATTTTAACTTCAAGGTTATTTATGATAATAAATAAATTTGAATAGTTAAATATGCCACATATCAAAGAATTCTAGCAAAAAAAATCTGTGTATATTTACTCTACACATTTTTTTTTGCTAGAATATTACTATTAGTATAAACAATTATATAAACATTTATAATACATATAATATGTATGTACTATTAGGATATACAATTCATTATACTATTACCAGTAATTTTCTACTTTATGATACAAATAAAAAAACCTCTTTCTCACCATTAAAAAATCACTTGCTTTTTTGTCAGTAGATAAAATATTTTGTATTGTTTTTTTTTCATACGTCAACACAAGATGAAGGAATATACCAAACATGAATGTGCACAACGCCATATGAGAGTAGAAAAGAACCTGTTATATTATTGAATTATATTAAAATCATAAATTTTCTAAATGAAACTAAAAGGGCATAGTAGTGCAGGGGCCTGTGACTGTTGACATAAGGGTTGTGGGTTCGATTCTCACTCGAGGGATTGAAAAAAAAAATTTGTCTGCTCCGGCAGGTTATAATGAACATCAATAAATTTACTCTCTCTACGTATAATATTTTGGAAAAAAGAGGGAAAATAGAAACATAATCATGTTAAGACGAGATGATGAGATTCTAAATTTGAAAATATGGTATCTATAAAATGGCCAGATAATGAAGAAATAAACATAATTTTTTTTCAGCTTTCTCGCTGTATCCCGCGCAAGGCAGGGTAGGCAGAGCATAGGGGACCCGGGAACCTAGTGTTAAACACTCCGTTTCACTTCCGTTCCCCACTTTCCGCCGAATTTGAGGCATTGCGTGTTGAGTGGCGGAACTCAACGCCGCGCTTTGCCTTACTACCAGGTCGAAGAAATGAAGACATTAAATAATTAAATTGAAAATATTAAATATTTCATTTCCTCGACCGGGGATCGAACCCAGAACCTGTCGGTTACAGTCACACGCTTGTCCCGCTGCGCCACGAAAGGTCTCAAATAAACAAATTAATAGTACGTATGTCTAAAATTATTATTTTACATAAATAATAGATGAAAAAAAATTAAAGTAACCTTCCAAATAAGCTCCTTATATAGTTGACGATAGCCAAGGACTGCAAATATGATTACAAATGTGGTAATAATAAGTAAAGGCAGCCGCATATTTGTTTCAACATAACCAACAACAGAGCTGGAATCAACTATACTCTTTAAAATATTAAAAGTAAAGTAGAATTACAACTTGTCAAATGTTATTGAGCATGTTTTTTTTATAAATTCATGACTAGCTACACACGCGGCTTCGCCCGCTTCGTCAGTAAGTATATATCTTAGCTCACAAGATTAATTAAAAGACAAACAGACAATGGAGTAGGTTAAACAATTTAAAGATCATTAATAATATTTAAACTTAGTAGTAGTAAGTAGTTTAGCGTAAATTTAATTACTTAAAATTTAATAACAAAGGTAATATTGATAAAAATGGTAACAGGTACAGGTGAAAAATAGAAGGAATATTTATTTTAATCTGTTTTTTTCACCTTCTCACTATCGTGAGACACTGACAGGGTAGACAGAGGAAAGTTAGGTACCAGTGTTAAGATACTCCGTTACATTCCCTACTTTCTAAATTAAATTTAAGGAAATTCGTGTCGAGTAGCGGAACTCAACGCTGCACTTTACACTGTTTCTGGAGCGAAGAAATGAAAATAATAAATATTTAATTTCCTCGAGTAGGGATCGAACCCACAACCTGCATTTACAGTCACACGCTTGTGCCCCTCCGCCACGAAAGCCCATCATCTGAGTATGTCATGTGAAAGAAATTAGCAACTTACTCAAAGTATTGAATTTGTGCAAGAGTGAAATTTTCTTCTGGGGTAGAATAAAAAAACGCTTCGTACGTTATATCAGCGTTATTGAACTTTGTGGAGAATTCTGCCAAATTATAACAATTATACATCCATTCGAATACAATAGATTTCTGTGAAACACATCTAGAAAATAAAGAAGAAAATTTCAGAATGGCATCTTGAGTAATGTTAATTTTAAACTAGTTTTTGAATGTACACTCTGATGAACGCTTATGTTTATTTGCTTTCTCTGGTCTACTAAGAGAATTCGAATGAAATATCTAAGCTCTAGGCTGCCTATGCCTATGGCTTAGCCTTTAATGGGAAAAGTTAATAAAAAATAATGTCTTGCTTAAAATTAATGGCTGTAAGATAAAATATCGTTTCAGTAAGAGAAACAATAGGCTGAGGTAAGCACATTAGTGTCTAAAATATGCTGTAGTTACCTCTTCCAAGGGACCTTGTCTACGATGCCCATAATAAAATATACGAAATATAAAGAACTTGCATTCAGCATGACTAATAGTTGAAATATGCCTGAGATGACAAACATCCAATTGCAACCTGCATATTAAGGATAATCCATATTAAAATTAAATTTCCTAAAATAATCATATTCTGTATTTTTATGACGATTTGTTTTTAATAGTAAATTTATAACTTATATGATTGGTATACCAATATAACATTTAATATATACAGCTTGTGTATTAAGACACATTTCTTCTGTTTTGTTGGATAAAGAAATGTTAGTAATATATTGGACTCGTTAAACACCTTTGACTTACAATAAATTCATTTTATTGCAGCTTCACGCTGTATCCCGCATGAGGCAGGGTAGGCAGAGGAAATCCGGAAACCTAGTGTTGAGACACTCCGTTCCACTTCCGTTCCCCACTTTCCGCCAAATTTCAGGCATTGCGTGTTGAGTGGCGGAATTTAACGCAGCGCTTTGCCTTATTGCCATTGAAAGTCAAAGGTGTTTTACGAGAAAGATGAATGTTAGTGCGTACTGTCCCGTTCTATGATTCTCATATTTCCACATAAAAAAAGCTTGTAATTCATAGAAAGCTTAGTATTTTTTCTCCGTGCTCATCATTATAAAATTTATCTAGACAACTATTACTTGTATATTTAAATAATTTTAATAGTTCCTTATAACAGCATTTGAATAACTTACCATAGCACAATGGTACCATTTTCGAAATATATAAATGATAATCTGGAGCGTATGCACTTAAAAATAAATATACGTATGTCATTGGTAGACTTTTGCATAGTACATTTGAGATGTAAAGCCAGAAAAATCTGTATAACGAGAAAAATCGTTAAAAATTTTACTTGAAAATCTTTTTGGAGTGGGTAAAGTGAAAGATATACTCATACTCGGCTTCACGCTTTATCTCGCATATGGCAGGGTAGGCAGAGGGAACTTAGGAACCTAATGTTAAGACACTATTCCGTTCCTCACTTCTCGTCGAAATTGGGACATTACTTGTTGAGCGACGGAACTCAACGCCGCGCCTTGTTGCCAGAGCAAAAAATTGAAAACATTAAATATTTAAATTGAAAATATGAAATATTTAATTTCTTCGAGTAGCGATCGAACCCACAACCTTTCGCATTTACAGGCAATTTACAATTAACAAATATAAATGTGACGGACTACATAAATATATTAATGATAAACTAGAACTAAAACTAAAACTTTGAGGCCTGTCGTGACGCAGCGGCACAAGCGTGTGACTGTAACCGACAGGTTCTGGGTTCGATCCCCGGTCGAGAAAATGAAATATTCAATATTTTCAATTTAAATATTTAATGTTTCATTTTTTCGCTCTGGTAATAAGGCACAGCGCGGCGTTGAGTTCCGCCAATCAACACGCAATGCCTCAAATTCGGCGGAAAGTGGGAAACGGAGTGTCTTAACACTAGGTTCTCGGGTTCCCTCTGCCTACCTTACCACATGCGGGATACAGAGTGAAGCTAAAAAAAAAACATCTAAGCTATATTTCGAAATTCATAAAATACCTGTTCACATTATTTTGTTGCTTACACATGATCTCCAATTTGCCCACAGAACATGCGTACATTGAAAAGTAAGACAGCTTTTGGGCAAGAGTCGCTGGGATTAGAGGCTTCTTTGATTTTATTTCCTTCTATTAAAGTTAAACATGTTATTATTAAAAAAACTATTTTCTGAAACGTATTCCTGATATATATTGAAATAAATATCTTATTTATATTCCCTACAAAATTCTTTATACTCCAAAAATAACAATTTGACACAAAAATAATACAATATCGTTAGTATGGTGATTTTGATGTTGACACATATCTAAAAATAAAAATACAAGTGGAAAACAGAGGGAAAAGGTGGAAAAAATATTTTTATCGCTAACCGTAGGCAGCACATGGAGATTTTGTTGAAAAGATAGCCTTGATGGCCCAGCTCCCAAGGAAACGTCACTTTGAACTCCGAACTGCCAATCAGTCCTAGATGGTTTTTTATTACCTTCATCAAAACTCAGTGTATTGTCCATTATCAAGAATTATGATTGTTAAAGATTTTAGATTTGGAATTAAAATTCCCAAAAATATTTACAGCTAAATTAATTAAATGTAATTACGCTATAAATGAAATGTTTGACAGCTAACTAAATTAATTGTAACTTCGCCATAGGTATATATTTTTCATTAAATGGCCAGCATTTTTTGGAAAATCCAAATGATCATACATCTGCTTGCGCTTAAACTCTTCTGATCTTTAGTGAAATTTTCTCTTTAGTGAAAAGCCTTTTTTATAGGCTAGGCCTTATTTTGTCAGTATATTATTTAACAAATAAAAACTAAGTGAATTCTTCCCAGTAGTTAGGTTTTATATGGACTTTATATACCATATTTCTATACTTATTAATGTTTTTTCAGGTATACTTGGTTTCCCATATATAGAAGGCCTAACCTGGGACCTGATATTGAGACACTCCGTTCCCATTAAGAGTCACAGTGAAAGGGGTGTGATCTCCTAAATGTTTCATGTGATTTGTGTATAACACCGCGTTGTAACGTAAAAAGCAAGAAAGTTAAGTTAGTAGGCTACATGAGATTAGTAAGGTCAGACGATCTGTTCCACTGGTCTATCCAAAAGTGAAGGGTATTCTTGATAATCAGTTGTGCAACACAGCAAATGCTAGGATAACTTTCCTCTCGAGGGATCACGAACATTGGACTATGCAAATAAATGATAGACATGTGTATAACATAATCATTATTAGGAATTGTCATAAAATGCCACCTTTGCCACGAAATAATGAAAAAAGAAAATGCCAAGTACTATATAATACTATGATTTATTACAAGAAACTGATATCTGACACTCATATACTTTAACGCATTATGTATTTTATTCTGTTTTCTCATTATTCGTCTTCGTCCATGTTGAACGGTGACTGCCGCCATAACGTATATCCACTTTGTAAGATCTTAGTTCAGCTTTATTTATTAAGTGCCTGCTCAAGTCCCTAGGTGCTTGAGATGCTATAAACTAAAAGACAAGAAACTGCTGAGCTCTAAATAAATTTATCTTGAATAACAGGATGGGGAGTTCGAAGCATTGCCAGCGACTTAGGGTTTGAAATTATGACACTTATTTAAAAATACTAAATTTAAAAGAGCACTCTCACCAGATTTGCCAGACTTTTGAAATCTGGCAAATCTGCCACGTGAAATACTACGCATAGTCTTTTTATCAGACCGATAGAAAAAAATAACTACTTTTAACCACAGTTAGATGCTAGTCTACTGTATCACGGTCTTTAATGAAATGACTATAGTATCATATTATTATCAATCAATCAATACTTTTTTAAAGCTTACCTACCTCATTGGAATTAAACTGTTTCCTGAGTTGTCTGCTGATAAAGTCTTTTGGACCCCACTCAGGTAAAGGTTTAAATAATTGAGTCCAATCCTGTAAAAATATGTTTAAAAAACAAAGTAATTAACAACTATTATTGTTAGTTTTGTGGAAATTAATTAAGAGTTAATCGGACAACAGGCCACCTCAAATACAATACACATAACAATGACTCCATCGTAGTCATAGTCAAGTATATGATGGTAAAGGAATTTTACATCATCAGGGGTATGAGAGATGCCTGGAATCAGTGAGTCAACGTTTTTTGAAAAAACTTTAATCATTAAACATTTTAGCACAGAATTATTTAAAAAAAACGAATTTATTTAAAAAAAACACAAGCAACTCCTTGATCAGATCTGGTTAGACCATTATTACATTTTAATTTAAATTTATAATTGCGACACTGAGCATTTCCTGTTCCACAATTTAGTAAGCAGAAAAATACTTATACCTTGTTTTGTTTATAAATGTTCTTGTAAATGCAGAACAATATGCCTAATAAAAATAAGGCACACTGAAACATAAATGTATTTTGAGGATCATTGTAGAATGCATAATCTATGCCTCCAAAATCGTGATATTTTAAAAATCTGCTAAACATTATATATATTTTAATCTGAAATTATTATTTTTTGGGTTATTGTAATGTAGAAATACCCCAGGGTTAAATAATTCTGTTGCTTACTTTAAGTTTAAAAGCGAATAAATAATAAAAATATATTAAAACGGAGGCCGTAATTTGACAATATTATTAATCAATTCAAAATATTTTTTTTAGCTTCACGCGTTATCCTGCATGTTGCTGGTTAGACAGAGGGAACCTAACTTTAAAATACTTTGCCCACATACCATCCATTTTTCGAGACAAAGAAATTCAATGCCATACTCTATGTCTTGTTATCAGAGAAATATAAAAAAGAGAAAAGAACCACGTATTCATTTTCACAAAAAAACAATCTTACTAATAACTATAAATGTCAAAGTTTGTGAGGATGGATGCTTATTCCTCTTTCACACAAAAAATACTGAACAGATTTAGATAAAATTTTACAGAAATATAGCTTATACGATTTACATACAGTTTAAGCGGGCGAAGCCACATTTAGGTCACTAGCTGTACAGATTTCAAAATTTTTTTTAAAACGATAAACAAACTGATTTAATACTAGGTTTTCTGTATTTATCTACTAAAAAGAGATGAATAAAACTCACCAAATAAAATATTGGTAAAATTCTGAAACTCAAAACTCTAAGTTTTGTAGGCGGTGTACCACAATGGAATGTTATATCATCAACAAATCTGCTGAGAGGATACATCCAGCATATTGTAACTGCTTCAATCAATGTAGCAACGCCCGTCCATGTTATGAAGCAAATTTCTGCCACCTGAAGCAGACTAGGCAGGTAAAGTAGATAAGTATATATTATTTTCTTTTGATCAATATTCAGATCAGCATTATTCTTTGTTAAACTAGAGCAACGAACATAATTTTGGAATATCAATATGGCAGCAATACATAACATTCAATCTGCATTCTTGACGTATTAATGCATCGTATATAAGTTTTTTTTATGGAAAAGACAAGGCAAACGAGCGTACAGGTCAGATGATGATGAGTGATCACCGTCGCCTAAGGCCCTGTGAAACACCAAGGGAGCTACAAGGGCGTTGCTGACCTTTGAAGTGGAGGTAGACGCGCTTTTTGAAGGTCCCCCCCATGTCGTATCAACCTGGAAATACTGCCGCGGGTAGGCCGTTCCAGAGATTTGTGGCGCGTGGAAGGAAATTTCTACGAAATCGCACTGTAGTGGAGTGCCACGTGTCCAAATTTCTAGCCGTGTTATTCCGGCTTACAATAGGATCACCCTGGTACTGATGGTGTCGTAAGAGGCGACTAAAGTGCGTGTGGTAGAGTCACGTTGCCAGTAATGCCAACACGCATGGGAGACTCGACCGGATTATTATCACCCCCGGCGTTTAAGACCGGCGTTAAGTAGTAGCTTTGGCCACTGCGTTTCGCATTAGGTAATGCCGGGCCCCGGTGCCCTTCCAATTTAAAGGACGGCAACGCTCCTGTAGCTCCTCTGGAGTTACTCGGGGCCGTGGGCGACAGTGATCACTTACCACCAGGTGACCCGTACGCTCGTTTGCCGTCTTTTCCATAAAAAAAATGATGTGGATGGTACATTAACTTGTGACGTATTGTGCGGTTAGAAAATTAATATTTAAGTTGTATCACAAAAAGCAAGCGTTGGTACTGATAATTTTTTTTTTTTTTTATTAATAAGACTCATATATTTTTTCATTTATGTACAGTGATAATGCTAAGTTTATCTTTTACTTTTAATAAATCCAACACATTTATAAAACATTAGGAATTAATCATGTGACGTTGCTGTCAGAGCTGAGAAAGTTAAGTTTGGTAGTCAAAATGCAGTGCAAACTGGTTAAGGCCAAACAATGGATGTAGTCGTGCCTTTCGGATAATGTCGCCTATGCTTACATAAAAACAACGCTCAGTGTAAACGCAAATTATACATTCATTCATTAAACCAAATACTTGTAATGTTATAACAGAATTGACCGTATTGTTACAATGATAATATATAAATATATTTTACAAAATAACCAAAAAGATTTTTGTGCAATTTGTCTCTATTTAATATACTAGTATGTAACAATGACGTTCGTCAAATCGAAATTGTCTCAAGGTTCAGGTCACGATAGTAACACATCTTATAGGCCTAGGAGGATGTGCATGTAATAACTGCACTGATTTATAATTAATATTTTTTATATTTTATCCAAAATAGTGACAACGCAACTTCTCTGTCGCAAACGCTTACAGTGAGAATTTTATAAATGTTACAAAAATTTACGTAAATGTATATACTTTCTCAGTATCTATTGAAAACATTTTTAAAATAAAATATTTTAATTTATTATTTTATCATTTTTTAGAACAAGTCAATTTTGAGAGGCGTACGCTTTACAACAACGGCTTCTACGCTCAACGTGGTAACTCAATTCAACTTCTGTAATACAAGGAGTCTTCATTCCTATCTGGATGCTGTCCTTCTCTATATTGAGATAGCACAGTTGTCCGTTGCCTTTACCCGCTAATAAAACACCATTAGTTGCATCACCAGTTTTTGAGAACACTCTTCTCAAAGTCGCGCCTAGTTTCAGCATATTGCGTCTTACCGTTTCGAGTGACTGCCAGTATGGCTATCATTCGGAAAGGTCACTTCCTAAACACGGAATCATCAACAGAGCAAGAAAGTACTTTACGCCAAAATACTGAGTGGTCCTGTTGAAATTTGACCTCAAATGGAGGAATGTTCCCACCTCTGGCTCCCAGTATAAAAAATATTTACAGACTTTTTTTATGTCGTTACGACGAAGATTAGTTAAAAAAATTAGCAATAAAAGTAGGGTTAAATTTTCCCTACAACACAAAAAGTATAGTATTAAGAAGTTTCTTCTTACCATGTTAGCTCCAGAAAAATAATCAATAATAATAGCAACTAATATAACCACAATGATACACCATGGCCTTATCCATTTCCATTCACTTCGAATAGTTTCCACAACACAGTGAATTGTTAGTAACTAGAATTAAAACTTTAAATATTATAAGCTACACGCTGTATCCCGCAGGAGGCAGGGTTGGCAGAGGGAACCCGGGAACCTAGTGTTAAGACACTCCGTTCTAATTCCGTTCTCCACTTTCCGCCGAATTTGAGGCATTGCGTCCTCAACGCCGCGCTTTGCCTTATTATCAAAGCGAAGAAATGAAACATTAAATATTTAAATTGAAAATATATAATATTTCATTTCCTCGACTGAGGATCGAACCCAGAACCTGTCGGTTAAAGTAACACGCTTGTGCCGCTGCGCCACGACAGGCCTTTTAAATATTATAAGTTAAAAAATATTTAATTGGTAAACTGAACGGAAATGAACGCATAGTCTACCATTGTAGACTAAGTTAAGTAACATTGTAGGTTAAGAGAATCCATAAGACTAAACGACTTCACAATCAAGAGATATAATCAAATCAATCAAAAAATCAATGAAACTAATGATAACACCAAAAAAAAAAACATATCCAAGTATTAATAGAATACTTACGCAAACACAAAAGTCTACAACACCATTGAGTGCAAAGAATATTAGAGCGAGTAAATCACCAAAATATACTGTGGTGAAATAAATTGGCCAGTAGTAAAAAGCTGACAATTTGTCTGAAAATCATTATTTAAAAATTAAAATCATAAAATTTTTACTAAAATCATAATTTTTACAAGATTATAATGATCTATTTGATCTAAACACGATTTTGTGAAATTTAAACCAGAGCCGTTTAAACTTTCAAAAACTTTTTGAGAAAACTATCAGACGGACATCATCAAATTTATATTATATATGCATCATTTTTTTCTGCATTTATTTGCATAATTATAGGAATATTCTCTTGTATAATTATAGGAATATTCTCTTGCAAAATGTTGATTAACTGAAAATGTATCGATTAATTAATCAAATATACCCAAACATTTATAAATAAGACCATAATAACAATAACCATAATCCCAATAAATGATAGAAGCATTAACCCATCGTTCACAGTGTTTTTCCATCAAATAAGACGTAAGAGCTTTGAATATGTACATAGCTGCATTCGATGTTACTATAATTCCGCTACCAAAACTTGGTTGTATCTGTAAAAATCATTTATTTTTATTTAATCATTTTTAAAATTGACTAATTAAACATCTCAATAACAGAACATTTTTTTATAAGTAGTTTAACGCAAAAGGAAATACACAATTGTGTTTTCGTGTCATTGGACAATCTTGCTAACTAACATGTAGCTGATTAATTTTGACCTTACATCTAACTTATTTTTGGTGATCTATTATATATTTTTCACTCACTCACCCAACCTCACGCTTGCATTCCGCATATAGTCGGTTAGGAGAACAGAAATTGGGAACCTAGTGTTAAGATACTCCGTTCCGTTCCCCACTTACCACGAATTTGAGGTAAAGCATGTTGTAGTTGAAGAGGGAAGAAATGTGAATATGAAAAAAATAAAATTGAAAATATAAAATTTTATTGAGTGGGGTATATCGAATCCACATTCACAAATCTAAGTAAATTTGAAAATTTTGAAACTAACTCATAGCTTGTGACTTATATATTATATAAAGAAAAAAAAACTTACTTGGTTAATGCTTCTTGAATTTATTACGTGAACTATAGGTGGGGAAGTCATAGATTCAGCGAGGAGATCAAAATCGGCGTTCTAAAAAAATTACTTACTCGTTACGTCTATTTATTTATTCTCCAAAGGTAAATTACTTAAATTCAAATTTAAATCGATTTACTATTGTTTGTGTGTGTCATATTGTAAGTAACATAAGTTTCTATGATGGGGCATGAGTTTTTTTTTTTATTTTTATTTTATTCATAAAACCAACAGCTTATAAATATAGTATTAACATATAATATACAATAAAAAGTATAGCCAATAACAGGTTTCACTACATTTAACATATGAGTGTTATGGAGATATCGTTGAGATAGTAAGAAAGAATACAAAAAATACAAAAAATTACAAAAAAATACAAAAAATTACGGTCACAATCAGTAAGTACAATGTTTTACAGGAATTTTAATAATAATATTCAGTTATTAAGCATTTTTTACACGAACGTATATAGTTAGGTAATGTTATATTTTATAAAATAATTATTAGTATGTTATAGGATAAATAAATATAATTGAAATATATAAATACAATTACATAATAGTATATTTTATTTTATTTTTGTTTTTGTAAGTCCCATAGTATCTTTATAACATTACTTTTAAATGTTCTTTTTGAGTTTGTGAACATGTCGACATCATTAAACAAAATATTATATGTATGAGGCAGCCTTAAAAATAACGAGTTTTTGAGATAGTTCGTTGTATGACGAGGAACCTCTAACATAGAGGCATTACGTGTTCGATATTTAGGAGTGCGGAAAAAAATTTTGGATACCAAAGGTGGGCAATCAATTTTGCTGTTTATTATATCGTAAAGCAGACCCATATCTAAAAGCATGCGTCTCTGCTCCAAAGAAAGCATTTTGTGTTCAGTGCAACCATCCTTATAAGAATCAAAATATTTGCGACAGCGAAAATTTAAGTGCTTAATAAAAATTTTTTGTATACGCTCTAGGCGATTCTGATAGATGTTATATTGAGGTGACCATATTGGGCAAGCATATTCTAAAATGCTCCGTACATAGGCAAAATAGACAGCTTTAACGGAAGAGATTTCTGTAAACGGCTTACATACGCGGAGAACAAACCCGAGACTTTTATGCGCTTTCATTATTATCGATTCTATATGATCGGACAATATCATTTTTTAGTCAAAGTGGACCCCCAAATCTCTCAAACTTTGCTTTCTATTAATATATTCCCCATTGAAGTGATAACTATGTATGATAGGCCTTGGTTTCCGCGTGAAAGAAATGCATTCACACTTGTTTGCATCGACTGTTATATTGTTTACAGAATAAAATTTAAATAAACTGTTAAGGTCACTTTGCAAGGATAAACAATCTTGTTGGGTTTTAATGACGCAGAAAATCTTTTTATCATCAGCATACATAAGGTAGTTACTATAATTTAAACTTAAACCAATGTCATATAAATAAGCATTGTAGAAGAGTGGTCCCAAATGTGAGCCCTGTGGGACGCCAGTGGGAATGTGAACATAGCTGGAGCGATATCCAGCCATGACTACCGCCTGAGAACGATTCGTTAAGTATGACTTTACCCACCACTTACAAGTAAGTCCCCATGGATGCCCAGAGTTTGCAATTTATGTAATAAAATCACATGATCCACACGATCAAAAGCCTTCTCAAAGTCAGTATAGATCACATCAATCTGTCCCCCCCTGTCCATATTTTCAAAAATAAAACTTGAAAAACAAGCAAGATTAGTAGTAGTAGAACGACCTATCATAAAACCGTGCTGCTGTATGGGAATCGAATGAGACAGTGTACTATAAATGGAACTATAAACAATTTTCTCGAGTATTTTTGCTGCAGTGTTAAGAATAGAAATACCTCTATAATTTTTAATATCTATACGTGATCCTTTTTTATGCACAGGCACTATAAAAGCTGATTTCCATATACTTGGAAAAATACCCTCACGAAGAGAACGATTAAAAATTATAGATAGTGGAAGAGCAATTGATTTGGAACATTTAGACCAAAATATTGCAGGCAAGCCATCACTACCAGCTCCTTTAGTAACGTCTAAAGATTTTAACATCTTTTCGACACTACTCACTGACACTTCAGTACAAGAGACGATGTCAATGATACCCTTAGGATTTTCTGTCGAGGGAAAAGTTTTTTTTGATGGTTTACCAAACACACTCTGAAAGAATGTACCAAATGCGTTACATATGTCCCTACCGTCCTTATATTCTACACCCTCCAAATTAAACTTCCTAGGATAAGGTGAGCTGCCCCTCGTCGCCTTAACAAATGACCAAAACGTTTTAGGATTCACTTTAATACTATTCTCACATTCCGATTTAAATTTTTTAAAACAATCTTTTTGTACGCGACGTTCTCTTGACCTTAGTAAAGAAAATTCATCGAAGTCTAATCTGTTTCCATATTTTTTCCACCGTGAATGTGCTTTTGCCTTTTCCTTAACTATGCGTATTAAAGCAGGGGAATACCATTTAGGGTAGGAGCGAGTACCAGGTCTACGAATGCAAGGTACATTCACATCAACAGAATTGTTAATAATTTTGTACATGGCATCAGTTGCTTCATCAATGGTCCCCTTACTCAAGATGGCGTGCCAATCAAATTGTTCAAAACATTTATTAATTTCATTATAACACGCCTTTTTAAAATTACGCCTTACTGTAGGCGCTTCTTTTAAAGGTATTATGTTTAAATCTAAGATAGAAAAAGAAAACGAGGGATGTGCGATATCCTCTTTAAGAAGCGGTAAGGATACAGATTTTACGATTATTGGTAGATTTGAAAATACGAGATCTAATATATTACCAGCATAGTTCTTAAGAAGGTTAAATTGTCTAAGACCATGAAAGCTTAGATTCTCTACTAATTATAAACCAGCCTCCTGGACTCCAGTTGAGCCCTTTTTTAACAAAGAATAACTATTTTCATTCCATGAAAGGCAAGGTAAATTAAAGTCCCCGATCAGTAGATAGTTATCGCGAGGATGAGTTATAGATCTTCGCTCTTTTTTCTGCTGCCAGTATCTCTCAAGGTTGTATTTTCGGCCCTATACTGTTTAGGTACGCTTTGATTTTTTTACTATTACTGTTATGTTTATATAACTTCATATTATTATTTTGATTGGTGGCTTTATAAAATGTAGAAACACTATACATATATACGTTTGATAAGGTTGTAAGAATACGTTTATGAAAGATACTGCTCCGGTACAATGTGAGCTGACCATAGCTGCAGGCTGTTAAGTCTCTTTGCAGAGATCACTCAGACTATGTGCAAGTAGGAGCTGGTAGTTAGATTGGTTTGAAATCCAATCAGGTGTTAAACAATGTTGCGCCATGTCATCTTAGTTGTTAAAATTGTATTTCAATAGCTGCTTCCAAGGCATTTAACAAAGTAGGAGGGACGTGAAAGAAGATACTGCCACTACGTACCAAGCTGGCGCTCTACAAGACGTACGTGAGACCACATCTCACGTACGCCTCCCCAGCTTGGTACACCCTACTGAGTCCTCGTCAGAAGAGCAACCTGCAGGTGGTCCAGAGCCTCGCCCTCCGGCGAGTGATCCAGGCTCCATACTTCGTGCGCATTGCAACCGCGCCGATGTTTCGGACCACCTGCACCTACAGGACATCCCTCGTGGCACACACAACCACCGGACGCCCAGAAGCGCCTACTCCGAGACCTTTTTCCCCATTCTGACTCCGATTCCTGAGCTGCCACCTCGGTCGCTGGTCGCCTAAGTTGAGCCTCCCCCGGGCAACCAGGGGTCTCACCCGGCCGGGCTGACCACCCAGGTGGCATACAGCTCATCCCGTCTTTGAATATCTTATCCCCTGCGCCTGCGAGTAAAAACGCAGGCGCTTGTATTCCCCCGGGCATAGCCCACCCAAGGACGCGCTCGTCGTAACGAGCGGAGATAGACACGGCGGAAGAGGGCCCATAAAGCCCTGCATCCGTTCTCCTGCCCACGAGCAGGATGGAAGACATCAAGTCAATGAAAGAAGGTAACTTGAACGTGCTCGTTGTGTCGTCAAAAGCATCATCAATGAAGTTATAGGCAGTAGTTTCCACTGTGAAAAAAGGGAGTGCAAATCATGGTTTGAGTTTCAATGCAACTAAGACAAAGCTTCTGATATTTAAAAGAAATAAGCTTTATGCCTTAGCTGCATTGATGACATGGCAAACTGTTAGCACAGCTGACCGGTTCGACGTACACAACGTATATAATATTAGTACCTATGGTGTTATACGGCAGCTAAACGTGAGTATTACAGAGAAAGAATGTAGGAAAGATGAATTCTATACTGATGCGATCACTTCGTAAAATATGCGAAGTCAGATTATCGCATAACCAATGAAAAGATATACCTCGATTCACCTTCAATTAACCTTTGAGACCTCGATAAACGTCATGTAAAAAGCATGAAGACTTCGCGGAGGGCGTGTATGAAAAGGTGACGACGACAGTGGACAAGGCGAAAGAAGTATGCAGAGACAGTAGCGTTTGGCGCTCCATTTTTTTTTCGGGCTACCCAGCTAGGGATACAATTCAAGGCTAAGATTAAAACTACAAAAAAATAGTCGAATTGGTGATATGGCATATTATACTTGAAATTTTAATCATATTTTCTAATGTATGTAAATAATAAGAAAATCAAATCACTCACCATCAAAAACTCTCTCATCTTTTTCTCAGTAGATATAATATCGTTTATTGGTTTATTTTCATACGTTAACACAAGGTGAACGAATACACCAAACAAGAAAGCGCATAATGCCACATGAGACCAGTAAAGAATCTACAACATTACAGTTATATTATTACCTTAAAATATCAAAAAAAATATTTAAAGCCACAGAGAAGTCGTCACGTCGAAGCCAAATACTGTTATAATTTAAATGTGGTGGTCGTACATTCGATCCTCACTCAGGAGAATGATGATACTTAATTATTTT
This sequence comes from Eueides isabella, assembly GCA_019049475.1. Classification (NCBI taxonomy): domain Eukaryota; kingdom Metazoa; phylum Arthropoda; class Insecta; order Lepidoptera; family Nymphalidae; genus Eueides; species Eueides isabella. The sequence continues at coordinate 2,367,711 of CM032385.1, read as the reverse complement.
GAATTTTCCCAAATAAAAAGCGTGGCATTGACCATTGCTACTCAACTTGTAAAATCTCTTAAATTAAGAAGAAAGTGCGAAACGGAGTGACTTTGATAACTTAGTACTCTGGCACATTATCTATTTGCACGTGCATTTATGCGTTTGAATTTTTTTTTTTTGGCATTCAATGCAAAAATAAGAAGCAATGCCTCTAAAAATATCTAAAAAATAAAAAAGAAGTATCCTAATACCATGTCGTGTACCACCTGCTTCAATTTATTAATTAGTATTAAAGATAAAAAATGTCAACACTCACCTTCCAAATACGCCTCTTATATAGTTGATGATAGCTAAAGATTGCAACTAAAATTACAATTATGCTAATAATAAGCAATGGCTGCCAAAAACTAATTTCAAAGTCATATAGGAGTGAGCTGGAAGTAAATAAATTTTCAAAATAAATAAATAATAACTCAATAATGTCTGAAATTACAACTTTCATACTTATTTAACGACCGTTCGCCGCTTCAGCCGCTTAATCTAATCTGTTATATTGTAGCTACATTGTACAATATTTTAACATAAATTGTGAAACCGAAAGTAGAACTAACATCTTTCGTAAAATTTCTTAGTCTTTCTTTCTTAACCTGGCATAAGCATCTGACTGTGAATATGACAGATTGTGAATACAATATCATACGAAACAATGAAATATTTCAAATTGGGCAGAAAGCGAGAAACGGAACGGAGTGTCTGTTCTTAACATTAAGTTTCTAAGTTCACTCTGCCTTGCATGTGCGGGATATAGCTTGAAGCTGAAAAATCAAAAGAACAAAAAGTGGTATAAGACTTTCAATACTAATAATGTCAAAATTTGTCAAACTTTAAGATATACGAAAAACAATTTACTTATGTTAAACTATTATAATGTTTCCAAAATTATAAATCAATACGAGTATACCGATGAATCCGGTTACATTTATTTAATTTAAAATATCATAACGTCTTGACGTAACATCCCGGACAGCAGCAGTTACCAAGAGATGCATTCCGAATATCGTGGACGACAGTTTTTTCACCGTTACATGCCATGTAAAATATTTATATAGGATCAAAAGAGGTAGGTGAGTGGTAACAGAGGGAGGGATAGACCTCAGTTGCCCTTTGAAAACACAGTATCAACGATACTGGAGGAAGATCACGCAAAAAGCATGAGGACCCCCCGGAGGGCATGTATGAAGAGGTGATGTCAGTGGACGAGGCGAAAGAGGTATGCCGAGACCGTACCGTTTAGCGGTCCGTTCTCTCTGTCTACTTCGCTAGGGATATAGCGTGAAGCCAAGTAAATTCTGAATAAGTAATCACAATAAATGGAATATAATATTTGTCTATGCATGTCATACTAAAATAGTTGGTAACTTACTCAAAGTATTCAATTTGTGCAAGAGTGAAGTTTTCTGCTGAAGAAGAATAATAATAGCCTTCGTATGTTATGTCAGCGTTATTGAATTTTTTTGAAAATTCATCTAAACTATAGCAATTATATGACAAATCATCTATAGTTATTTTCTTTGAAGAGCATCTAGAACATATAGACAAAAATATAATTATAATTTTAAGTGTAATTATTATGAGTATTTTACTTGGGCAAAAAAAATGGAAAGAAAAGTTGTGGGGACTAAATCTGAAAAAAAGAATAGATCGGAGATTATAATATTTAAAATGAACACATTTACGTGAAGCTACTGGATTTCGAAGCCAGTATATTAAATGTCAACGATGTTATCAATTTTTAAAAGTTCCTCTTAGAGAATTTATGATTTTTAGTGATAAAATAACAATAAAGTAAGATTGAGGCGTGTAGCTTCATACTAGATCATATTCATCAGTAGTTAACTTCAGGTAAGGATCATCTAAGTAGTTCTATCAGAAACATTTACCCTATTGACAATCGGTAACTGTGTGTAAAAATCGTCTAAAAAGAAGCTATAGTTACCTCTTCCAAGGTACCTTGTACACAATGCCCGATATTAAATAAAAAAAATATAGAGAACTTGCATTCAGCATAAGTATTAGTTGAAATATTGCTGAGATAGCAAATATCCAGTTGCAGCCTGCGTATCAAAGATATACATATATTACAATCTTTTAATATATTACATGTAGCGAGTTCCTAAAAATTTTATGACTTTACTTCCTTGAACTACTAAATGTATTTCTTCTTAGGACCAACCAATGAATTATCCTTTATATGATCTAGCAAAATATTTATTTTTTAATGTTTTAGAGAGTGAAGATCCATCCGTGGAGTTGAAAGTTAATGATGTTAAGATCATTATCATTTACGCGATGAAATATTAGGAATCCATAGGGTTCTAATTAGTTTTTTCTCTCGGACAGTAAACGACAAACTGGTATAGATTTCATATACAAACTTCCCCAATACAAGATTTTATATGCCGTGTAAAATAACTTACCATAACATAATGGTACCATTTTAGAAATATATAAATGGTAATTTGGAGCATATGCACTTAAAAATAAATATACATATATCATTGGCAAACTTTTGCATAGAACATTTGTGACGTAAAGCCAGAAAAATCTGTAAAACAATTAGAAATTAATAATTAAAGTTACATGGAGACCTCTAAACTAGGTTAGTTTCGGCGATTTGTTTGATATATTTGGACCGTTGATATGTTACATATAACTGCAAATCTTATACTTAAATAAATAGGCAATGCCTTTTTAGGTTTATTTAAATAAGTATTTGCTAATTACTAAAATCACGTTACCGTTTAAAAACTTGACAAAATATTATTAGCAACAGACCAAAGACAGTCAAGAAGATATAAAATATACCAGGTTCTTTTAATAAATTACTTATAGTACAAAACATAGAACATCTGAGCAAACCCGCGGTCACGGGTAGACTGACGGTATTCGTCTATCAATTGACATAATACCTTACCAACCTTATCCCAGACCACCAGCTACTGCAAAAAGTGCGAAATGGCTGGTTTCTAAAATAACTATCGTGATTTATTCGGTTTAATTTTTTTCGAAATTACGAAAATTATAGAACAATTCCTTCTATAATAATATTAAAAAATTATATCTGATGCAACGTAATGGGCGTAAGATCATTCCCAGATTTTTTGGGACGTACCTATTAGGCGACAGGCAATCAGTAAATATTCCGAAAAAGTTTGATGATATATTTTGGAAATACATAATAAAAAAAAATCCATTCCAATTAAGAAATAATCAAATTTAAGAATGGTATAATTGTAATTAATTTTATTTCGTCTAGAACCTTAATGACTCGCATTAGGGTAGTAGTAAGATTTGATGGAAATGTTAAACCGTAATACGTATGTAAACGAAATTAATCCATAATGCATTTAAATACCTCTTAAAAAAATCTTCAGCTAACTAATGTATACTTATTTCGACTTTTTTAAAAATAAAACTAGATTAAGCAATATTATTATTTTTACTATTGAATCACGGTAACTTACGAGTACTGGCATACATTTCCTGTACCATGATATTTAAATATAATTAATTTACTGCCACTAGGTAGAGGTTATACGCTGTATGATTTTTTTTTTATATTTATAGATAAGACACGGTAAACGACCGTACGGGTCACTTGATGGTAAGTGATCACTGCCGCCCACGGCCCCCTGTACCACCAAAGGAGCTACATAAGTGTTGCTGGTCTTTATCGTAAATGGGCACAGGAGCCCGGCGTTACCCACTTCCAAACGCAGTGGCTGAAACCACTACTGAACGTTGATTTTAAATTCCGGGGATGGTAATGATCTGGTCAAGTCTGCCCATGCGTGTTGCCATTGCTGACAATGTGACTCTCCCACACGTACTTTAATCGTCTTTTACGACACCATTGGTACCAGGGTGATCCAATTCTAAGCCGGAATCATACGGCGTAAAATATTTTTATTATTTTATTTGAACTCTATTCATTTTAACTCAATACCTTAGTAGCGAAAGGGAACCTAAAATTGTGACTGCATTCTCGAATCTTATCCATTTTTTAAATATTTCTGTTTGAGATTTAAGCCTTTTGCACTTTGTCTTGGTACACAATGTCGGATGCTAACCCATATTATGCTCACGTCTATTAAATAAATATAGTAATACTAAAAATAAACAAAAAAAACAAAAAAAATAAATTTAAATCGACTAAATACCTGTTTACATTGTTTTGTTGCTTACACATCATCTCTAATTTGCTGACGCTACATGTGTACATTGAAAAGTAAGATAACTTTTGGACAAGAGTCGCTGAGATTAATTCATCCTTTACTTTTATTTCCTCCTGCAAAAGTTAATTATTAATAAATTATATATTTATTCCAAAAAATATTTATTCACAATTTATGTTCACATATTTATGTCATATATTAATATGTGAATATATGTAATTCATATTTAGTAAAACTAAAAAAAAAAACAATTCAGCTTCACGCTGTATCCTGCACATGGCAGGGTAGGCAGAGGGAACTTGGGAACCTAGTGTTAAGACACTCCATTCCACTTCCGTGGGGATTTCGGCCGAAATTGTGGCATTGCGAGTTGAGTGGCGGAATTCAACGCCGCGCTTTGCTATACTTTGCTTTGACATATAAAATTATCTAATTCAATAGTGACATTTTTTATTTCATATTTAGTTACGTAAGAAATGAAACTAAAATTTAAAACGATTATATCATTGATTGGGCATATCTTTCTCTTTTAATATTTCTAGTTCTATGTCTATTAAAAAACAACAATAGAAAGTAAGTATTGGAAGTGAATAATACAAGGTGTTGTGAATAATACAAAGTAAATGACATACGGTTGTCTATGCTGAATAATGCGCATCTTTTGAACTTATAAAAAATAATTATAAAGTATTCGCAATTGAAACTTTTGATTACTGACTACTTCTTATTTAAAACGCAATGGTTGTTGAATTCCACTCCTATTACGAGAACTTAATTATTTTCATATATTCGCTATGTCAACAAGACAAAAAATGGCGTTAATTTAAGTATTGGGCGGTCCAAAATTGGGCGGTTACTACAAGGTTGCCTTTGCCTACCCTGGTTTTTGTAAAGCAGCTTAAAACTTGAACTATATATATATTTGTTGCAAACCGTAGGCAGCACATAAAGGTTTTGTTGAAAAGTTCTTGATGATTCAGCTTCCAAGGAAATATCACTTTGTACACCAAATTGCCACTCAGTTGTGGATGTCTTTTTAGCAGCTTCATCAAAACTTAGTGTATCGTCCATTATTAGGAATTACGGTTTTTATAAGTCTTATGACACTTCTGACAGCTAACTGGAAGAGGTTGTCTTTTTGACGTGTATATATTGTTTATGTTTAAAGTTGCATAACTTTTTACAAAGTAGCCTCAACATCTTTTTTGTTTTTTTTTGCAGCGTGATGCCGGATGCCTGATGCCTACCCTGAACTTAGGAGCTTAGTGTTAAGATTTTTATTATTTATTATATTTCTTTCTGTTCTCCATCATCCGGTGATGAAGACGCTCTGTGTGTCTTGTTATTAGAGCGAGGAAATGAAAATATTAAATATTTCATTTCCTCGAGTGGTGATACTATAATCTGTCATGGTAACGATCACACGCTTGTGCCTCTGCACCGCAAATGTCCTGATAATTTGGTTTTATTAATTCTTTATACCCCAACAGTGATTCCATATAAAATTGGAAAATGGGGTAATGTTTAACAATAAAAAGAAACAAAAATATAAGTATTACTTATTATTATTATAAACACTTGGATGCTTTGGCAAACTATAGCACAGAATTTTACCGTTTAAAAAGAATATAATTCTGCCGGATAGCGTCATTTTCGTATCGTCTCCGTATAATTATTAACCAGAAACAAAATCAAATGACTTTCTCTTAAGAACAGTGTTACATTTGAGAGTAAAATGGAGTTAATAAATTTGTTAGTGATCACTGTTGCATGAAAAATATATAAAAAAGCGTATAGAGGACCTGTTTTAATATGATGAAGCTCAATATTGTGATTTTTTAAATTTTTGTCTGCTTGTCTTTATTTCTGCTTATTTGTCATACATGTATGTATTTGTACGCACTAATGTCAGAAACGGCGATCCAGATTTAGATGCACTTTTTACTGTTGTTTGTTTGTTTTATTTAATTTGGTTAATGAAGTTACGTCATTTTAAAATATTTAGCTCGTAAAAAATAGAAAAGAAAAACTATTTATTTTTTAAATGTGGCTGATATTTTATTTTTACTGTAAATATATTGTTTTAAAAGTGATAATGTTATTAGAACAAAAAAGTAATTGAGATTAGTAAATAAAATAGTTTAATTCAAGCCGGCGAGGTCGCAAGTGGGTTGCCAGTATATAATACGACTTTAAAAATTATACATACGAGAATATAGCAATATTATAGCATATTATTAAATAAAATAAGCTATATATATATATATATATATATATATATATATATATATATATATATATATATATATATATATATATATATATATATATATATATTATTAAATAAAATAAGCTATATATATATCTACAAAAAGTCTAGGGAACTCCGCTAAGCCTTCATTAGTATGAAGACAAATTCTAGAACATATTCTAACAAGTGTGCCATTAAACAAAGACGTATGTGAAAATTTAATTACCACATGACACTTTCACATCGAAGATGTTAGAAAGTTTATTATTCACCAAGTGACAAGCCAACATTCATATATGAATGCTAAATAACAAAAACAACCCTATGTTAGGGAAAATAAGGAAGATTTTGATCTGAAATACAAGGTAAATGTGTCAGTAGATGTATGTATTTTGAGAACCTAACGTGTTACAAACAAAGATTTTCAATTAGTTTAACATTTATGCATGAATTTAGTGGCATATAGCAATATATATAAATAACAATTTGTAGCAATTTAATATGTCATTTTCTGTAATTGATACAACGACGTTTTAAATGAAACGACGTTCTAAAAGCCCACAAAACCCCTTAGCATATCATTCATTTCTTCAGGACACTACATTTAAAAATACAAAATTAACCATTTTTAAATATAAAAAAATACAAAAAATGTATATTACATTACAAAAATGAACTAATAAGTTTTTATCTGGCCGCGCGCCCGTTTCGCTACAATGTCCTCAAATTGTACGAACAGACCGTTCCAGCTATTAAAAACTTCGTTCTGTCTCTTTGCCAAAGGATTTTCATATTCTGCTTATTACGAAGCAGTAAAAAGTTTATATCGTACCGTTTGTACCTTCAATTGCTTAATTGTTGACATTTAGTTTTACTGCTCCGGTATTGTATGTAAAAAATTAAAAGATTGGTAAGTATGATTTATGATTAACAAAAACTTATAATACAAAAAATAAATATTTATAATATGAAATGATAAAAACAACTTGGCGCTACACGCAAATAAAGGTACTTGTTCTCTTACAGCGTGAAGCAGTATGTATTGCAGGGTAGACGGAAGAAATTTAAGAACATAGTGTCTAGACTCTCCGTTCCGTTTCCCACTTGTCGCTGAAACACTTTAAACCATATATAATGGCCAATTTTATTTACTTAGAAAATAAATATTATCTACAAGGCTTCGTATTTCTCAGCAAAATTTCACTTTAATTAAAATTATATCAAGTATACAGTGACGTGGCACGCACACTGTATAGACAAGGCGGCGTGGAATTTTTACTGAGCTACTCTAACGAAATTAGTTCCTGAGGAATTTTCGTAAATAATGCGTATAAAAGATCGGCGTTTAATTTTATATATTCCAGCAGTCGTTTGTTTGATATTTTTTCTTATACTTTGATAGATTTATTATTTACATATTGTATGGGAATATTGAAAAATCTTCTATCAGTGCGTATCTTAGAAGCCAAAAAACCTATATACGCATATATAAAAAATTATTCAATATCAGAAAAAATATTTTTTGTTTAAATAAGTATTGATGAAATACATAAAATGACAGGTACTAGCAAGGATTTCACAGCTAATATGAAAATTAAATATTCCCTTATTTTAGGCCCAGTTCTGCTAGTTATAAATAAGGTTTGAAATATTAATCTGACAATTTAGATGATGAGCGAAGCAATAATCACCTACTTAATTGGCGACGGGGAGTCAACAACGTGAAAAAGATATTGCATATCGTAGAAGCGAATCGGGACTTTAACGTAGTACTACTAGTATAGATAACCAATAACTTACAATCAAATATTATACCTTAAGTGCAACAGCGTTATTTAAAATTATTTTCTTTCTCTTTGACTTCACAGTAAGTATACAGAGAGAACTTGGAAACCTAGTGTAAAGATATTCCGTTTGAATTAAGACACTCCGTTCCCCTACTCCCTCCGATATACTTTTTTTTATATAATATTATATTTCTAAGTTTCCTTTGCCTGTGAATGACACATGGCAGGGTAGGCAGAGGAAACTTAGAAATAGGACCACCTTCCTCCCCCGATTTCGTGTGTTGAATGATTTTCTGTTTTCTGAATATAATAATAAATAGATTGTAACTATGGTGTTTTAAACGAGTATGTGAGTTATTAAGTTTTTAATAGTGGTATATAGATGTTCTTTAAAACACATGGATATTCCTAGCTAGTTGAGATCTGCCGTCAGTCAGACATATAAGTCAATAGGAAAAAAAATTAAATATATTATATTTACATTTCTTCGCTCTTCGCTGTTAACTAAGCACATCACGGCGTGGAACTCCGCCACTCAACGAGCAATGCCTCTGAAACTACGGAAAGTAAGGAACGGAACGGAGTGAACACTAGTTTCCCAAGTTCTGTTTGCTTGCCCAGCCATGAGCAAGATACAAAATAAAGCTAAATAAAATAAATAATAAACTTTGCTCCGATAACAAAACACAGCGCATAGTTGATTTCAGCTACTCAAGATGCAATGACCTGAAAGTTGGAAGAAATAATAAGTTATGTTTAGCTCACTGCTTTGCTCGGGTTTGATAGTATGTCGGATAGTAAAATTTAAATATATTTATTTATTTATATATTTTATATAAATATATTTAAAATTTAAATATATTTATATAAAATATATATATTTTAATATATATAATCTGTATATAATATATATTTTAACAAATAAAACACATTTTATTGTATTGTGCACTAATATGAGTAATATATAACAAAAATACTAAATTTAAAAAGCATATTAAATTTTTGAACGTAGCAGGATTTGAACCCGCGCCTTCTGGGAACCGTCCAAAATTTTTGGTACGTTCAATTTTTAGATTTATACTCTTTTTAAATTTAAATTTAGTGTTTTTCGTATTAAGTGTGGAGTAACATTTTAAAACATAGTAAAAGCATAACAAGAATGTTTATAAAATAACTTTTTCCTCTAAAATCACAATTAACAAAAATCACGTTAGGTTAAAAAAACAGCGCCTTTAGAATAAAGCTATTTTATTTTATATAAATTAAAAAGTTTCTAAATGATGCACGCAGGCAGCACTTTAAACTTAATATTTTTAGACAAAATCATACAAAAATAGTGAAAATTCTTATAAAATCCAGTAATTACATTTTATGCGTTGGAGGATACAAATGAAAAAAAAAAATATTTCGTAAACCGTAAGGCATTCAAGTCGCGCCTCACATAAAAACATTCTTATATCTTCCGTTATCAAGCTATGTTGTAGACTAAGTCATAAGCATTTTGCAGCTATGAATAACTAATTAGTTATTGATAGCATAGAGCACTAGAGTAATAGTAACCGTATCCATATTTATTTTAATCCTTAAAAATATTTTTCGGCGTTGAGTTCCGCAACCACTTACAATGCCTCAAATACGGCAAAAAGTGGAGAAAAAAACTAAAAAATAAACAAAAAAAATTCTAAAAAAGACCATCGTTGGAGGCCGTTTAACTATAACACGAAGGTTTTGTGATTAATTTAAAAAAACTCTCATTCTTTGACCATAAGACAGAAATATTTTAAAAATAAACTAAGTATTGTACTCTTGGAATTCAAAATCCCATATTATCTGTACATATTTGTATAGACTTAAAGTAAAGAAAGATTCCAAGGTTTTTATTTAAAACATATAAAAAATAAAGGATACAGCTCTAAATAATATATTTTTAGTAGTATCTCTCATTTTCAAAAAAGGTATCTAAGGTATAAATCTGATTAGATTGCTTAATTAAGAGTAACTCTTAACCGAAATATAGTTTAGCTTCACGCTTTATCTCTTACATAGCAGGGTAGACAGAGACAACCTGTCCATCCATTCCCCGTTGAATCGTAACTTAACGCCTAATGAATATTAAATGTTATTTTTAGAATTATCTTTAAGCTCTTTACATATTTTTCTGCATAATTTGAATACTTTTATAATTGTGAAAACACTTTTAAGTATGTGTATGTTTCATAGGGTTGTAGCAGCACTCTGTGTACACGTCTACTGTCACGAGACCTTGTATGTTTCAGAAAGTGGGTAACGGAACCGAGTGTACTACCACTAGGTTCCCAAGTTCCCTGTGCCCAGCTATGTGCGAGATACCGCGTTAAACTGAAAAAAAAAAGTCGAATATAAAAAAATCCGCTTCCGCCTATAATTTACAACGCCATGTAAATCGTAATCAAGGGGTGCGATAAATCCCGTCTTATATGATAGTGCGGGGATTGACGACGCGGTAGCTAAAATTCTTATTTATGTCCAGTTATAAAGGCGTTTTGAGTTATTCAGGTTGCGATACGTGATGTTGCTAAGGAAACGTTGTTTTTATAAGGAACGTAGTGTGGTTTTCAATTATATGAATTATCGTTTAGGGTTTTAAGATTTATGTTATAAGGCTAAGCTGCATGGCTGTTGAGTAGAGATAGCCGATTTATTAAGAAGGAAAATTCTATATTTTTTTTAAGCTTTATGACTAGAAGACGTCTAACTTATGCATGATTACTTGTAACATTAAGGGCAGTTTAAAAAAAAACAGTAGTGTTATACTCACCGTTCTCTATTTTGAGAACTGGGCGTCTACAAGAGATTGCCTTTTCTTTGGCTAAGCAAGTAAAAAATATATTAAATTTTATATTAATATTAAATTTAAATCAATCTATTTTAATATCCGTCTATCGTCGTAATTAAAAATGATAAGTGTTTAATGGTGGTTGCAATTGCATTTTCTTTTTTTTCAATTATTTATTTATTCATATATTGAACTGCTACATTTACATACAAATTCTGAAAAGAGAAGAGAAATTAATGTGTTTTTTTTAGCTTCACGCTGTATCCCGCACGAGGCAGGGTAGGCAAAGGAAACCCGGGACCCTAGCGTTAAGACACTCCGTTCCACTACCGTTCGCCACTTTCCGCCAAATTTGAGGTAGTGCGTGCTGAGTGGCGGAACTCAACGCCACGCTTTGCCTTTAATATAAATAAAAATAAATATTAACTTCTTGGCCTGTCGTGACGCGTACCATGACGGTGCAAGCGTGTGACTGTAAACGATAGATTGTGGGTTCGTTCCGCACTCGACTCAACACGCAGTGCCTAAATTTGGCGGAAAGTGGGAAACTGAAGTGAATCGGAGTGTATTAACACTAGGTTCGCAAGTCCCCCTGCCTACCCTGCCATGTGCGGGATACAGCTTGAAGCGAGAAAAGAGAAGTGAGAAAGAGAGAAAGAGTTCTTTTAAAATTCAAACCTATAGCCATCCAGTTTTCAGGCAAACGTCACACCTCTGCGCCACGATGGCCTCACAAAGTATATTCATAAAGAACTAAACTAAATTATTAAAGAACAAATCGTACTGAGTCAAAATATTGTCACAAGCTTTCTACAGTATCTGTGAAACTTGGTTAGATAAGTGCCTTTATTCAACGAAGCCGTTTGGTGCAGAATCGAAACTTCTAGATAATACAATTGAAAACGCTGAAGTCGCGATATTCAATACCGGAAATGCTTGTGAAAGTTGATTTTATTTCTGTTAGACTTAAGTTTGTAGTGAAATGTAGCGGTTAAGGTACGTGATATAAAGGAAAAGAGATATCAGAACAACAATAACAGACCATTCATTGTATTTCATCAAGTACATCCATTTTTTTTAATATTATTTAATTAAAAAAAAAAGAACAAAAAAAAAAAAAATTAATTTTTTATTTGCCTGAAGCTGCTGGGTGTCAACATTTAATGTCTTTCTTTTTGATTTCTTCAATCGATTATTTCAATAATGTCATAACATTCAATGTTAATAATTTAGCAATTCTCGACATATTGAGCTTTTCATCGTTTTGCACAGTTTTCGTCGGCTGTTCTTCACATTAAGATTTCTTTAAATATTTTTTTTAAGTTTTATTTGTTATAAGGCTAAGCTGCATGGCTGTTGAGTAGAGATAGCCGATTTATTAAGAAGGAAAATTCTATATTTTTTTTTAAGCTTTATGACTAGAAGACGTCTAACTTATGCATGATTACTTGTAACATTAAGGGCAGTTTAAAAAAAATAGTAGTGTTATACTCACCGTTCTCTATTTTGAGAACTGGGCGTCTACAAGATATTGCCTTTTCTTTGGCTAAGCGAGTAAAAAATATATTAAATTTTATATTAATATTAAATTTAAATCAATCTATTTTAATATCCATCTATCGTCGTAATTAAAAATGATAAGTGTTTAATGGTGGTTGCAATTGCATTGCATTATTTTTCAATTATTAATTTATTCATATATTAAAATTCTACATTTACATACAAATTCTAAAAAGAGAAGAGAATTTAATGTGTTTTTTTTAGCTTCACGCTGTATCCCGCACGAGGCAGGGTAGGCAAAGGAAACCCGGGACCCTAGCGTTAAGACACTCCGTTCCACTTCCGTTCGCCACTTTCCGCCGAATTTGAGACAGTGCGTGTTGAGTGGCGGAACTCAACGCCACGCTTTGCCTTTAATATAAATAAAAATAAATATTAACTTCTTGGCCTGTCGTGACGCGTACCATGACGGTGCAAGCGTGTGACTGTAAACGATAGGTTGTGGGTTCGTTCCGCACTCGACTCAACACGCAGTGCCTAAATTTGGCGGAAAGTGGGAAACTGAAGTGAATCGGAGTGTATTAACACTAGGTTCGCAAGTCCCCCTGCCTACCCTGCCATGTGCGGGATACAGCTTGAAGCGAGAAAAGAGAAGTGAGAAAGAGAGAGAGTTTTTTTTTTAAATTCAAACCTATAACCATCCAGTTTTCAGGCAAACGTCGCACCACTGCGCCACGATGGCCTCACAAGGTATATTCATAAAGAACTAAACACAAATTATTAAAGAACAAATCTTTCTAAGTCAAAATATTGTCATAAGCTTTCCACAGTATCTGTGAAACTTTGTTAGATAAGTGCCTTTATTCAACGAAGCCGTTTGGTGCAGAATCGAAACTTCTAGATAATACAATTGAAAACGCTGAAGTCGCGATATTCAATACCGGAAATGCTTGTGGAAGTTGATTTTATTTCTGTTATACTAAAGTTTGTCGTGAAATGTAGCGGTTAAGGTACGTGATATAAAGGAAAAGAGATATCAGAACAACAATAGACCATTCATTGTATTTCACCAAGTACATCCATTTTTTTTATATTTTTTAATTAAAAAAAAAAAAAAGGACAAAGAAAAAAAAAATAATTTTTTATTTGCCTGAAGTTGCTGGGTGTCAACATTTTATGTCTTTCTTTTTGATTTCTACTATCGATTATTTCAATAATGTCATAACATTCAATGTTAATAATTTAGCAATTCTCGACATATTGAGCTTTTCATCGCTTTGCACAGTTTTCGTCGGCTGTTCTTCACATTAAGATTTCTTTAGACCTTCTCATAATCATAACATCAAAATCTCAGCGATCGCATACAATTTCATTTTACGGTCGTTTAGCACTATTCGTGGATATTTATCTTTTCTTCTCAAGAACAACTAATAAAATTGACTAGAGCTTTTAGTATCACACGTGCCTGAACAATCGCGTTTGATCTTAATAGCAGACGATAATGGCCTAACTTCTTTATGTGAAATATATATAATACTTATCTAGTGGCCCCTTTTTTTAGTTCAGCTTCAATTTGGCTATTTTAAGAAGACCAATACTGAATAAACTGATACGTATTACATAGTAATATTTCTATAATTATTTTGGGCCACAGCAGGTAATTATGAAGTCATATAGATATACAAGAGGAACTAAAATTTTAAAAATTTCTACAGAAACTACAGAAAACGGGATTTTTCATTCAAAGTTTTGACTAGTTATGTGTAATTATTTTTAATGTACCCGTTCTCATACAATAAGACGTATAATTCTACCACCAATATTAGTTTCAATAGTAAAATACTAAAAGCCTAATCTATTTCAAAGTTGCTGAACACGTACATACGGCAGTCTTGTAACAAATCACATTCATCCATCAATTATATGTCCATCTTTGCTAAAAACAGCGTAGGAGCTATGTAGGAATACCTAAATAAAATTATGTTGATTTAATTAATTTCAAACTTCAATTTTTTTTAATAAGCAAGGTCGGCAATCCCAGTTAATCTTAGTTTCTAGTTTTCTAATCGTCTCACTGTGCTTTGTCTTGCTTGAGCAGAAAAATATTAATAATACATTTACTGAGTGTAAGTTGAAAGAAAAATCATCTCGCTAACTGTCAGACGTCACTCTGCGACATGGCTTCAAAGATTCTTATCTTAGATTCTTTTCTTATCTTATGTAGTTATTATATTCTTCTCTCATCCGATTTAAAATTATCGATTTTTTTTATTTGACAATTTCAGCAATAAATAAAGGAACTTTTGATCTTTTCTAGGACTAGCTACTTTACCTATTATTTAATAGAAGTAGCAGAGAGTTTTTTGTGATATACTTACTTATAGAAAAGGCAAGGCAAACGAGCGGGTAACCTGATTGCATCTGAGCATATGATGATTTACTGTTTTTTTCTATAGCATTTCTTGATAGATTAACGATGAAATACAAAAAAAAAACAAGATCAGCTTCTTTGATCAAACAATCTTCATTATTTTCGTTTCCATTCTATAACTAAGTCTATTGTATCACACACGGTGCTGACAGGGACTAAACTCCTAACATTTTTAATAAAGAGAAAAAGAAACTTTGATTCAGCAAATAATAATTAATCTTAAGACTTCATCGAGATTTAATTTATATTTACTGGAATATAATATAACCTTACCAAAAATTATACAGCTCACGTCGTATACCGTATACACACGGGGCAGGGTAGGCAGAGGGAACCCGGGAACCTAGTGTTAAGACACTCCGTTCCACTTCCGTTTCCCACTTTCTGCCGAATTTGAGGCATTGCGTGTTGAGTGGCGAAACTCAACGCCGCGCTTATTGCCTTATTACCAGAGCGAAGACATGAAACATTAAATATTTAAAATGAAAATATTAATTAAAAAAAAATGCCGAAAATCTAGATATTGTGTGATGATTGGCTTGCCAAAGTAAAAAACATTATAGAAGGTATATTGACGTCTTTGTATGTAGATATTAGAAGAACAATCGAAGTGATATCTTAAATTAGTAAAAATTATAAGCCACGTGAATTGTTTTTATATAATTCACATGCAACGTGAAAACTAATTTAAAATATCATCAAAAGCATTTCGCACTAACATTTTTATTTCGAACATAATATCTGAGAAAATTAATGTATTATATTATGAAGCAAACGTGCCCTTGGGCATGTTCACTTCAGAACAACTTTAGTTTGAAGCTATTTCCCTAGAGTGTTGACGTGCTAGGTTTAGACAATATATCAACTATTACTTACTTTAAAAACGATTTATGTTATCTTGTAGCTAGTTGGGGCCAACAGTAGGGGCATAACTATAGGTTGTGGATTCGATTCTTATACGAGGAAATTTATAAAGTTTCACCGCTCAAATCGCATTGCCTAAAATATTTGGCGGAAAGTGAAAAACAAAAGTGTTCTAATGAGAACCGAATATTTCCATCAGGTTCCCAGGTTATCTATGCCTACTAAGCTAATTGTAGATAAAAAAATGTTCTAAAATATCATATTTTTTTCTTTCCTAAT
The DNA here is from genome assembly GCA_019049475.1 of Eueides isabella. Taxonomy (NCBI): domain Eukaryota; kingdom Metazoa; phylum Arthropoda; class Insecta; order Lepidoptera; family Nymphalidae; genus Eueides; species Eueides isabella. The sequence goes on along the minus strand of CM032385.1, from coordinate 2,351,567 downwards.
ATTAAAGACGTTGTTGTGAAATAGCTGATTATGAATGTATTGTAGAAAGAAATAAATATAATCACATTTTTTTAACATATTTAAAGTGATGTTCCATACTTAGTCAAGAAAAATACTTTTTTAGCTTCACGCTATATCCCTAGCGGGGTAGGCAGAGAGAACGGAGCGCCAAACGCTACGGTCTCGGCATACCTCTTTCGCCTCGTCCACTGTCATCAACCTCTTCATACATGCCCTCCGGGGGGTCCTCATGCTTTTTACGTGACCTTCCTCCAGTATCGTCGATACTGTGTTTTCGAAGGTCAACCGAGGTCTCCCCCTCCCTCTCTTACCACTCACTTTTCCTTCATAAATCTTTTTTACCATTCTTTCTTCACTCATTCGCTCGACGTGCCCAAACCACCTGAGCACGTTCTTCTTTATTCTCACTGTGACATCCACGCTAGTACCTGCCATTCTGTGTATTTCTTCATTGGACATGCGATCAGATAAACTGACTCCGCATATCCGACGAAGAGATCGCATCTCTACAGGAATCATCTTTCTTACATTCTTCTTCTGTAATGCCCACGTTTCGCTGCCGTATAACAGTGTCGATACCAACACTGCATTGTGTACGGCCAAACGCGCAGCTATGCTGACGTTTCGCCGTCTCAACAATGCAGCTAAGGCACCGTTAACTCTGTTACCGGCAGCAATACGCCTTTCCACATCCATTTCGTATCTACCGTCTCTGCTAAACATACTTCCCAGATATACTACCTCATTCACTTGTTCTAATATCTTATCATTTACACTGACCTTGCAAACTGTTCTTTCTTCATTTCTTTCAAATACCAGAACCTTCGTCTTATTCGCATTCAGGCTTAGACCATTATTCGCGCATCCTTCTTTCAGAGTGGTAACCAATGCCAAGAAAAATACTTTTTTAAATAAGATAAACAAATTTCAACATAGCGAGAATTAAACGGTTTCTAAAGAGACGAGGTCTCTGAAGGGTTCAAAGCATACCATTGTTATTTTTTAATATTTTTTCAGAAAAGAAGAACTATATTATCACTTTCACTTAACGTACGCTGAAGAAGCGTAGACGTGGATAAAGGATTAGATTATAGAGCCACTAAATCACCTCATTTCGTTGTCAGAGAGAATAAAGTCATATTTGTTCTACAAAAATATTAAGGATTTCCTACGAGTATTTTGATGAATGCCAACAAAAATATATGTTCTAAACATTATAAGAAAAATATAAATATATTTTGATTAAACATTATGTATTACTCAGGGGAATGAAATGTAATTTGTTTGCTCAGCTAACAAGGCCAATTATGTTCCTAGGGAATTTGGCCCTCAAGTGGTATATAGAAGGGTCTTTATAGGAACGGAGTGACTTAACACAAGGTTCCCTCAGCTTACCCTTTTATATACGGTATACAAATATATTTGTGTATAGAAAAACATTAATTCTTTCAAACAAAGACTTGTAAGTATTTTATTTTAATAATACATCTCGTTGTTAATATTTTTATTAATATTTTTTTTTTCAGCTTCTTGCTGTGTCTCGCACATGGCAGGGTAGGCAGAGAGAACTTGGGAATCCAGTGTTAAGACACTCCGTTGTGTTACCAACTTTCTGCTGAATTTGATCAAAACGACAACCTGTCACGTTTACCATTACGCGTGACCCTGTGCCACGGCAGTTTACTTAGATATAGTAATGTACACTGAAGTTCATTTTTATTTTATCTTATTATTTACAATTTAAATGTAATTAAGCGGCCTTTTGGGTCCGATTCCCAGTCGAGGAAATGAAATATTTAATATTTTCGAGGCAAATCGCGGCGTTGAGTTCCGACACTCAACACGCAATACCTTAAACTCGGTGGAAAATGGGGAACTTATGTAATTTGATAGAAAAGCAGTGTCATAAGATTAGGCTTGCAAGTTTCCTTTGCGTAAATTTCTATCAATCTGCATTTATTCATATAAAAAATATTTTGTTCAATTAAAGACTGGAAAAATATTAATATATACAATATTTTAGATATAATCTGACAAATTAACGAATTATTAATTCTGGCTCATAGTGATCCAACACAAATTGCTGCTATACGAGTACAAGTAGGCTACGATAAGATATCGCTTAATCTGAGTACATCCCCGCGTGACGTTTTTGGAAATAAGAGGATTATTCTATTACTGCCTTAACTCCTTATATGGGAATGTGTTAAAGGTATTAAGACATGCCTTATATGGATGTAAACGAGTATGAATTTAATGGCCTCTTGTTTATATTATTGTATGTATTTTCTTAAAATATTGATATTAGTTCAGAAGGTACTTTAAAAAACACACTTATCAGTCAGCGATTAGAATAAAAATTAATAATTTAAATGAAATACTTTTAACTGGATTAATGTCGTATATTGTAAGCATTTATGTATTGGTAAGCATTTTTGGAAACCCGTTTATGTATTGGTAAGCATTTTTCGAACATTTTAGTTTAGTCCGTGTAGACTGAGGTGGCATTTGTCTATCATTTGATATAATATCAAACTACCGCCATCAATTTCTTAATTGCCTCGCGTATTGCCCTATATTCTTGCAGAATTAGCTTACTGTATCTGGTCCTCTGGTGTGGTGTGCTTGAGACTTTCATTTTTTTAAGAGTGGATCCCAGGTGGTTATGGTGGTGGTCCCAAAAATGAAACTTAAAAATAAAAAAAATCCAGAAAGTAAAGGGGGTAAAGGGAACCTGGGAACCTAACGCTAAGACGCGTTGTCCTCACGCAGACACTTTCGTTTCCCACTTTCTGCTAAATTGAGACATTGTGTATTTAATGGCGTAATTAGCGCTGAGCTTTGACACTCATAGCGAAGCGAAAAATGAAAATACTTAATATTGCATTTCTACGAGTAGAAATCGAACACACAATCTATCATCTCATTTACAGTCCCCTGCATTTCGACTAAATTAAAACATTTTACATATACTTTTGTCAATTTCAAGTTTTCACCTAACTTATTTTTTTTTATTTTTTTTTAGCTTCATGCTGTATCCCGCACGAGGCAGGGTAGGCAGAGGGAACCCGAGAACCTAGTGTTAAGACACTCCGTTCCACTTTCGTTCCCTACTTTCCGCCGAATTTGAGACTTTCCGCCGAATTTCAGGCAGTGGCGGAACTCAACGTCGCGCTTTGCCTTATTACCAGAGCGAAGATAGAAACATTAAATATATAAATTGAAAATATGAAATATTTCATTTCCTCGACTGGGGATCGAACCCAGAACCTGTCGCTTACAGTCACACGCTTGTGCCGCTGCGCCACGACAGGCCTCGACATAACTCGGCCCTAACTTATTAAAATATTCACAATCGTAAATAGTTATACCTTCTACAAAATATATACTTAACCAATAAGAAAGAAAAGAAAAACATTCAAGAAATTTCTTTAAAACCAGCTGAAGCAATATTTTATTAAATTTCTACAGTGGGTCCGTTCCAGTCATCTGCAGAATAAAAGAAGTGCTATGTGATTTATATGCCAATATCAAACGATCGGTTGCAGTAAAAACTAAATTTGCAACTCGCTATCTAAGCTCTTCGGTTTTTTTATATTTTTGCAGTTTGAATATGTGCATATGCTAACTAACTGATATACATATATATATATATATATATATATATATATATATATATATATATATATATATATATATATATATATATATATATATATATATATATATATATATATATATATATATATATATATATATATATATATATATATATATATATATATATATATATATATATATATATATATATATATATATATATATATATATATATATATATATATATATATATATATATATATATATATATATATATATATATATATATATATATATATATTGTACTGGTGCAAAGTAGGACAAATATACCATTTTATCACATGCCTGTCGAGGCATACGACAGGTTGTGAAGTTCCCCACGCGTGGAAATCAAATTAAAATCTTAATATTTTCATTTCTTCGCTCTAGTAACAAGACAAAGCGTTGCGTTATGTTCCGCTACTTAACACGTAATATCTCAAACACAGCAGGAAGTGAAGAACGGAACGGAGTGTCTTAACACTATGTTCCTAAGTTCTCTGCTCACCATAAAATAAAGTAGCCTGACCAATTAATTGGTCAGGCTACTTCGACAGAATCCAAAATCAAGGGCCCAAATCCCGCTGCCAAAGTTTTTAAATAAATTTCTAAATAAGTATTTTTCTTTCCTAAATGTGAACTAACACTGAAAACAAGAAAAAATTCTCTTTAATCATCATAAAATATGCTCAAATATCTCTCAACTACAAGAATTGTTCTATTAAAACTAAAAAAAATATAGCCCACGATAGAGTATGTTGCATAAACTCCAAGGGAGAGACAAACTTTTGAGAGTGTATTATTTCAAGTTGGAACACCCCCTTAAGTCAGGCTTATACTTTGAGACAGTTTTCAACTAAATTGGCCCGGGCATTATACACCATAAGCTGTTATAAATAAGGTTTATATTACAATAAAAGGTGCAGGTGCCTGTATACAAGCAGTGTTAATTCATTACTATAGCACTTCCTGCAATATTTTTACAGTATAGACATTTAATCCTTAAATAACAGTGAGAGGAGATTGAGTAATGTTTTCTTTCAATATATCGTAGCATCGTTTTTTTAGAATTAGGTACTTTAACGTAAGCACGCGTATGGTATTCGGGTAGATAGAAGTTGTGTGAGCGCTGGTTGGAATAGCCAGAATTCTATCTAACCTAGTTTTAGGACATTCTATTCTTTTATCTACTTCCTGTTTAATTTATGGCATTGTATCTTGAACGGAGGATTTCAGCCATTTCATTTTGTCTTGTTATGAGATCGAAGATCGAGACATGTCGTGGCGCAGCGGCACAAGCGTGTGACTGTTACTGACAGATTGTGGGTTCGATCCCCACTCGAGGAAATGAAATATTTAATATTTTCAATTTAATTTTTTTTTTTTTATTTTCTTCGATCTGGTACAAGGCAAAAATACGGCGTTGAGTTCCACCATTCAACACTCAATGCCTCAAATTCAACGGAAAGTGGGAAACGGAAGTGGAACGGAGTGTCTTAACACTAGGTTCTCAAGTTCCCTCTGCCTACCCTGCAATATGCAGGCGAACGTGAAGCTGAGTAGAGTAGAGTATGCCGTACCGCCACTCAACTGACAATGACTGAAAAAAAATATACTGAAATAAAATATTCGAAAGTGGCGAATTGAGTGTCTTGTCACTAGTCCCCATCTTTACTCAGTCTACGCTGCTATGTGCGGGATATAGCGTGCATTTTTTTAGTAAGCTACCAATAATAAGGTTCATTCCTTTATTTATAGTTTCATTTGACACAATTTGTCAAATTTTAAATTCTATATTTTTATCTAATTAAAGTGAAGACTAATTCACTCTTACATTTAATAAAATTCCCACACTACTACTGCCAAATGCTGTATTAGCACTTAGAACGGTCTATGTTTGAAAAAAGTTTTCTTTCTAAGTAGGGGGCAGGTGTACCAGATGTTCCTTGGTAGTAAGATAATCCTTCGTTATAACATCGAAATTACAAGCGCTATCCATGTTTTCTTTTCGGTAATATATCACACTATTGACGCCCCTTTGGACGGTTTCTAAAGAGAAACCATCGAGTTCAAAACCGTTCTATTCTATTTTATACGTTTTCTAAAAACGTATCGCTTTCAATAATTTACCAAATGCAATGTTACGTGTCTCACATATTACATCGGAAAATCCTTGGTGGACGAGACTGATTCGTATTTAATTATTTTTTAATAGACTCGTAGGGATCATAATGGTCTCATCAAATGGAGAAACTTTACTAAAAGTTAGCCTGTAGTGGCGCGGGGTCAGACGCGTCTTATGACTGATCGTGGGTTTGATCCCCACTCGTGGAAATGAATTACTTATATAGCGCGGTATTGACCGCGGTGTACTGAGTACACAATACCTCAAATTAGGCAGAAATTGCGTAACATAAGGGAGTATCTTTGGGTTCCTAAGTTCCTAAGGTTCCTAAGTTCCATCTCCCTGCATTCTGTGTGCACAGATTCACCTTTATACAGAAAAACGTACGTACGGACGTATTTAAAACCATCTCACTAACCACTGAGCCGTTACACCTTAGTCAATTAGAAGGCTTATGTTAAGATGATAAATCATGCTGACACCATTACACTGGTAGAACAAATAACGCCTTGCTGAGTAAGACAGATAAAGGTTGGTCTGACAAACAATATTTACATTGAAATTTAGACCTTTATGCCTAATAAATAAGGTTCTTTTCTAAAATGTGAGCACGTAAATGAGCACAGGTAACAATTAGGGTTAGGTTTCGGAACGGAGTAAATAGAGTATTATTCATTACGAAATGAATGTTGTTTTGTTTTCGCTTACGTAGAGTTCAATTAGTGATGTAATTTTTGGATTGTTGATGTGTGTACCTTTATAATATATTCTATATTGTCCATAAGTTTAAGCTAACTAGATATAGCTTTTTATAAGGGCTCCAAGGTTATATTTCATATATAGGCAGAGGGAACGTAATAATATGACACTCCATTATCCATTTTCGGCCCTGTGTTAATTTAATATTAGTATCATTTTTACGATTTACGATTTTTACGCTATATACCGAATATGACAGGGTAGAGGTGAAGGGCAGTGGAACGGAGTGTTTTAACACTAGGTTCCCAAGTTTCCTCTGCCTACCCAGCCATGTGCGGGATACAGCGTGAAGCTGAGTAGAGTAGAGTAGAGTAGACAGGGTAGGCACATGGAACTTAGGAACCTATATTTGCGGCATTCGAAGCTGAGTGGTGGAACTCAACACTGTGCTTTGTCTTGTTACCAGAGCAAAAAAAATATTGAATATTTATTTTCAAAATATTTCATATTTCATTTCTTCGAGTGAGGATCGAATATGCTACCTCTGAAATAGTTGTAATTTCCTCGCTCTATTCTTGCAACTAGAGCAAAGAAATGATAGTAATTCATTACCCAGAAAAGGATTCAAAGTAACAACTGTTCCATGTACAGACAGACACTGTGTCCTTGCAACACGAAAGCCTCATACGGTTTTCATACTATTTCGTCCAAATTATATAATACTAACGACCTAAGGGCGACTTTGCCTGCTTAAATTTATTTTTTTATCACAGCTATAAAATAAAAATATTCAGTTATTTTACCTGTTGTGGTGAAGCGGCAGAAGCGTTTGACTTTATTATATTGATAGTAAGTGGGTTCAATCCCAACTCAAGGAAATGAAATATTTAATATTTTAAATTAAAATGTTTAATGTTTCTATTTTTTCGCTCTAGTAACAAGACAAAGTGCGGCGTTGAGTTCCGTTACTCAACACGCAATACTTCAAATTCGGCGGAAAGTGGGGAACGGAAGTGGAACAGAGTGTCTTAACTCTGCCTACCCTGCTGTGTGCTGCACAGCGTGAAGCTGAGTATGCGTTATTATTTTACATACAATATACCCTTTATGTTATTCTGATATATGTATAAATTATATTAATACGAAGTTTCATATAAATCTGTTCAGTGATTTTTACTTGAAAGTGAAACAAACATCCATCACGTATCATAAACGTTCAAATTTACAATAATAATAATAATATTCTTATTTGCACTACATTAAATAATATATTTATTCATTGTATTGTTAGCATAAAGCTTTAGCTCCAAATATTTCGAGACTTTCGAAGCTTTTGTCTAGAGTTAGCTTAATAAAGTCATCAACAAAGTCTACTTCAATTAAACACTACTGTGAAGTATTTTGTAATTGGGAACTTGGACCTAACCTAATTATTTTCATCTAACTTTGATCTTTATTGCACAAAATAAAAAATAAGGTTTAAAGTAAAAAAAAATATTTGATAAAGATGGGCTTATTTCGAAAAGAAATCTCCTTCTGCCAACCAGTGGAAGTGGATGTCTAACTACCAGCGGGGAGACAGGACAGTATATATGTATATGCAATGTCTTTTCTTCACAATGGAAGACTGCTTACGTGATTCTTCTACTTTTTTTATTTTTTTAGCTTCACGCTGTATCCCGCACGAGGCAGGGTAGGCAGAGGGAACCCGGGAACCTGGTGTTAAGACACTCTGTTCCACTTCCATTCCCCACTTTCTGCCGAACTTGAGGCATTGCGTGTTGAGTGTCGGAACTCAACACCGCGCTTTGCCTTATTACTGGATCAAAGAAATGAAATATTAAATACTTAAATTGAAGATATGAAAAATTTTATTTCTTCGACTGGGGATCGAACCCAGAACCTGCCGGTTACAGTCACACGCTTATGCCGCTGCGCCACGACAGGCCTCAAGGTCTCAAGGCGCTTACGTCATTTCACTACCCAAAATCTCTAATCCATCCCATGATGTTAATTATCATCCCATATCTATGCTAACTGTTCTATCTAAGGTCCTTTAGCCAATAACCAACTTTACTCTTTTCTATAAACTAACAATCTATTCGTTCATTCCAGTCTGGCTTAAGTCACTTCTGCAGCACAGTTGCAGCACTCTTAAATATAACAAAAGACATTCGGTGTGCCAAGGACAACACCATGCTCTTTATTATGATACTGTTAGATTTCACTACAGTGCTTTCAACTCTGTTGATTTCGACATACTGGTTGGCACTTTTCAATCAGTTAACATACATCTGCAGCCATAAGCTCTTTAGTTCCTACCTCATCTGCCGTCACATGTATTAAAGCAAACGATATCACAACGATTTGGTATGAAATCGGTGTTGGCGTACCTCAAAGCGGCGTACGTTTTCCTCTTCTTTTGTTTATCTTTGTTACTATTTAAAGACATTTAAATAATCACTACTTCTTTTTCCCATCTGTATGCGGATGATTTGCAACTTTACCATCACAATAACTTAAATAAATTGCCAGAAGCCATCAAAAGTTAAAGCAGTAATCTTGATGTGATTCCAATTTAGTCTAAGTCCTTTGGTTTATTAATTAACTCAAATAATCAAAAAGTATTATAATAAGCAGCAATAGGCTCTTAAATAAAATCAAATCAAAATCAAAGCTACGTCGATATTTTCACACGCTTGTTACAACTTATTAATGTTGTTAGCATCTCTGCGGGGAGGGAGGTTTTTACAAATTTCCGATATTAAAAGATATTTCTTGAGAATAATCATTTGACGAGAGAGAATGTTATATAAAATTTTATACGTTATCTAAATTTGTGCGTTTCGATGTAAACCCACTATAATATAATTGTAAGAAAGTTATATTATAAAGTGTGTCAATGTGTCTATTATTGAACCTGAACCACCATATATATGGGCATAGAAGGCCTCAAAATATGATCCAGCTTATCAACATCTTAGCATATATCTAGTTCACGAGCTTTACTTGCTGGATCTAATAGATACCAACAATAGTTCTATCGCTGGTAATCAATCTAACATATTGTTAATTAAATTCACAAACGGTATGCACTGCAGAATTCTAAACACATAGATATGATTTAATGTAATTAACTTATAGACTTGGTCTTCGTTCGCGACTTTGCTCAGGTTGGTTAATGTTCCCGAAACATATTATTTTTGTGTTTAATATTAATAACCTATTATCTTTAGAAGTCAATTAACATTTTTTAATGAGAACTTATATTCAAACATTAAATAACGGTTACTGTAAACACTAGAATGCGGTTTCTACTATTATTTCTTTTTTGTTTCAGATATACCCTGTATCCTTGATGTAGCAGGGTCACTGCAGCCCTATTGTCGAATTTTGAAGACAGTGCCTTTTAAGTGGCGAATTATAACGCCATTACTATGCTTCGATACCAGAGAGAGAAAAGTAAAAATATTAAATATTTCTTTTCCTCGAGCGTTCATCGAACCCAAAAACCTGTCACATCTGTCCCCAGGCGTATGCTCCACCACGACAAGATCTATTTTAACTTTCTTTTGGATGGATTTTTCATAATCCTTTTTTCAATGGTCAATTATAAAAAGTACGTATTTGCATAATTTCAAGATTCTCAGTCACCGTAAAGTTTGCTTTGTTTATTTTTTTGGGTAGTTCCTCTTTAGCAGGGTAGGTATAACGAAGGGCCCCTCTTTACCAACACCTCGTCCGCTGTAAACAAAAACAGTAGTACTCAAGGATGTCCACATGTTTTTTAAGTAGCCTTCTTCCAGTATCATCAAAGTGTATATTCTAGGAGGTGATGTCACTCCCCGTCTCTCTTACCGCCCATTCTTACTTCACAAACCTTATTTGCCGTTCTATCGTCACTAATTCTCTAGACGCATCCAAGCTGATAAGCAATCAATGTAATTCTATATGCACTCAAAAAGCTCTTAAAGTATGTTATTATTATGAAACTGAGGCCTGTCGTGGCGCAGCGGCATAAGAGTGTGATTGTAAACGACAGGTTCTGGGTTCGGTCCCCAGTCGAGGAAATGAAATATTTAATATTTTCAATTTAAATATTTAATGTTTCATTTCTTCGCTCTGGTAATAAGGCAAATCGCGGCGTTGAGTTCCGCCACTCAACACGCAATGCCTTAAATTCGGCGGAAAGTGGGGAACGGTAGTGGAACGGAGTGTCTTTACACTCGGTTCCCGAGTTCCCTCTGCCTACCCTGCCTGGTGCGGGATACAGCGTGAAGCTATAAAAAAAATATTATGAAACAATAACATAAACAATGTGTCAAAAAATATTTTAGTAGAATTAAATGATAAGACCGTTTTAGTTCTCGGAAATATTGCGTTTTTAATTTTATTATTAAATACGTGAATTTATCTATAATTGAATAAAATATATAATACTCTACTCCTTTTCACGTTGTATCCCGAACATGACGTAACAAAAACACATTACAATAGATAAGTTTTTTTTTATATTTCATAACAAAATTTCATTTTTATCAAGGCATTATATTATTTTCATTGAATTGTTTTTATTTTTCTAATCTACTCTAATAGATAACTAACGGCGTTGAGATCCGCCACTCAATACGAAATGTCTGTAAAATTTGTTGAGAGGTACAAATTGCAATATCATATCATTATGGCCTCTATGCTTATCCTGATAGTGGCGCTAAAAGCTTTCATGTAAAACAAATAATTATTACTTTTTACTCATTTTGTTAAACAAAAAATAAAATGTGTCAAAGATAAAAAAAATACTTAACCCTTCTATACTTTGTTTTAAGATTTTTTGCAACGTTTTACATTTTCAGAGGTAACGTATGCGGTTTGCGTATTAATTTTTCAAATCGAAGCGAGAATTTCAAACGAAAATACTGATTTTGATGCACAAAATTGTTTTTTGTATGAAAACAGAATGAATTTTATTAGACTTTTGGAAAAATAAACGTGATAATATAATAATGATACTATATATGATAATATTTTCTAAGGTAGACAAAGAAAATTAGAAAAAAATATTTTTTTATTGTTTTCTTCTTCTAATATTGAGTACGTCCTTACATTTGAAGGAATAGGGCCTAGTGCCCTGCCCTACAAAGTATAATAGTAAAGGTAACAAATGTGGACTCCTTTAACCACAAATACGATCAATATTAAAATTAAATATGTGTATATGTTTTTATTTCTTCGATCTGATAACAAGGTAAAACGTGGTGTTGAGTTCTCAATACGCATTGCCTCCAATTCGGAAGAAAGTGGGGAATGGAAGCAAGCGTCTTAACACAAGGGTCCCAAGTTCCTTCTGTCTACCCTGCGATGTGCGAGATACATGAATTAAAAAACTAGAAACAAAACAGTGATGAGCTTAACAAACCCAGCCCATCTTTCATCCCAATTCATCTCAGTGACATAGTAAACAAAACAACAGTCTCCGTTTACAACTAAATAGTACGTAACTAACATTTCCGTGCAGGAATTTTTGCAGACAATTAGTTGGATGGTGGATTCCATTTCAATGGGTCTCATTAGCCAGTTCTTTCTTCAATTTAAAACCAAGGATGTAATTACTCGCTGCGAGACTTTAAAGAGAGAGAAAATTCGTTACGTTAATCTTCACACTGACATTAAACGGAAAATGGCATATAACGTAATCCAAAACCGTTCTTCATCTTTAAACATAACATTCCCGCCATGTATGTACTAATTAGAAATCAAAACAAAAATCAAAATCGTGACACTTAAACCAATTTTCAATATACCAAAGGATTTTTGTATAGAATTCAAGTCTAAAGCAGTCTTGCTTGCGTATCTATGCCTCGCAGCGAGTAATTACATCCTTGGTTTTAAAATGAAGAAAAAACTGGCTAATGAGACCCATTGAAATGGAATCCACCATCCAACTAATTGTCTACAGAAAATCCTGCACGGAAATGTTCGTTACGTACTTTTTATTTATAAACGGAGACGGTTGTTTTGTTACTAAGACAAAGTAATTGGGATGAAAAATGAAATCGATTTGTTTACTGTTTTCTTTTTAGTTTTTTGTAATTCACGCTATATCTCGCACATCGCAGGGTAGATAGAGGGAACTTGGGAACCTAGTGTTAAGACGCTCCATTTCATTCCCCACTTTCTGCCGAATTTGAGGCAATTGCGTATTGAGTTGCGTTTGCGTAAACAAAGTATAAAAGGGTTAAGTTTTTTTCTATCTTCGATTCATTTTTTATCTTTTATTAACATATTTAGTATTTTGTAAAATGAGTTCTTAGTAATAATTATTTGTCTTAGAGGAAAGCTTTTAAGTGCGGCGTTGAGTTTCGCCACTCAACACGCAATGCCTCAAATTCGGCGGAAAATGAGGAACGGAAGTGGAACGGAGTGTCTTAACATTGAGTTCCCGGGTTCCCTCTGCCTACCCTGCCTCGTGCGGGATACAGTGATTCCAATTTAGTCTAAGTCCTTTGGTTTATTAATTAACTCAAATTATCAAAAAGTATTATAATAAGCAGCAATAGGCTCTTAAACAAAATCAAATCAAAATCAAAGTTACGTCGATATTTTCACACGCTTGTTACAACTTATTAATGTTAAACTTAATTTTAAAAAGCGTATAAAAATTTTTAACGAAGCAGGATTTGAACCCGCGCCTCTGGAATACCGTTCCAGCGCTCTGACCAACTAAGCCATTCGTTCTCATCGAGCTCCGTCGAAATTCTTATACGCTTGTTACAACTTATTTATGTTGTTAGCATCTCTGTAGGGAGATTTTTACAAATTTCCGCTACCTAAAGACAACTCGTAAGAATTATTGTTTGGCAAGAAAGAATACTATTTATTTTAATATTTTTACTATGTTTTAAAGTGTTATTCCACACTTAGGACAGAAAATACTAAACTTAAATTTAAAAAGCGTATAAAAATTTTGAACGAAGCAGGATTTGAACCCGCGCCTCTGGAATACCGTTCCAGCGCTCTGACCAACTAAGCCATTCGTTCTCACCGAGCTCCGTCGAAATTCTTATACGCTTGTTACAACTTATTTATGTTGTTAGCATCTCTGCGGGGAGGGAGGTTTTTACAAATTTCCGATATTAAAAGATATTTCTTGAGAATAATCATTTGACGAGAGAGAATGTTATATAAAATTTTATACGTTATCTAAATTCGTGCGTTTCGATGTAAACCCACTATAATTTAATTGTAAGAAAGTTATATTATAAAGTGTGTCAATGTGTCTATTATTGAACCTGAAACCACCATATATATGGGCATAGAAGGCCTCAAAATATGATCCAGCTTATCAACATCTTAGCATATATCTAGTTCACGAGCTTTACTTGCTGGATCTAATAGATACCAACAATAATTGTTCTATCGCTGGTAATCAATCTAACATATTGTTAATTAAATTCACAAACGGTATGCAATGCAGAATTCTAAACACATAGATATGATTTAATATAATTAGCTTATAGACTAGGTCTTCGTTCGCGACTTTGCTCATGATGGTTAATGTTCCCGAAAGATATTAGTTTTGTGTTTAATATTAATAACCTATTATCTTTAGAAATCAATTAACATTTTTTAATGAGAACTTATATTCAAAAATTAAATAACGGTTACTGTAAACACTAGAATGCGGTTTCTACTATTATTTCTTTTTTGTTTCAGATATACCCTGTATCCTTGATGTAGCAGGGTCACTGCAGCCCTATTGTCGAATTTTGAAGACAGTGCCTTTTAAGTGGCGAATTATAACGCCATTACTATGCTTCGGTACCAGAGAGAGAAAAATGACAATATTAAATATTTCTTTTCCTCGAGTGTTAATCGAACCCAAAAACCTGTCACATCTGTCCCCACGCGTATGCTCCACCACGACAAGATCTGATTTTAACTTTTTTTTGGATGGATTTTTCATAATCCTTTTTTCAATTGGCCAATTATAAAAAGTACGTATTTGCGTAATTTCAAGATTCTCAGTCACCGTAAAGTTTGCTTTGTTTATTTTTTTGGGTAGTTTCTCTTTAGCAGGGTAGGTATAACGAAGGGCCCCTCTTTACCAACACCTCGTCCGCTGTAAACAAAAACAGTAGTACTCAGGGGGGCCACATGTGTTTCACGTAGCCTTCTTCCAGTATCATCAAAGTGTATATTCTAGGAGGTGATGTCACTCCCCGTCTCTCTTACCGCCCATTCTTACTTCACAAACCTTATTTGCCGTTCTATCGTCACTAATTCTCTAGACGCATCCAAGCTGATAAGCAATCAATGTAATTCTATATGCACTCAAAAAGCTCTTAAAGTATGTTATTATTATAAAACTGAGACCTGTCGTGACGCAGCGGCATAAGAGTGTGATTGTAACCGACAGGTTCTGGGTTCGGTCCCCAGTCGAGGAAATGAAATATTTAATATTTTCAATTTAAATATTTAATGTTTCATTTCTTCGCTCTGGTAAAAAGGCAAAGCGTGGCGTTGAGTTCCGCCACTCAACACGCAATGCCTTAAATTCGGCGGAAAGTGGGGAACGGAAGTGGAACGGAGTGTGTTTATTCCCTCTGCCTGCCCTGCCTCGTGCGAGATACAGCGTGAAGCTATAAAAAAAATATTATGAAACAATAACATAAACAATGTGTCAAAAAATATTTTAGTAGAATTAAATGATAAGACCGTTTTAGTTCTCGGAAATATTGCGTTTTTAATTTTATTATTAAATACGTAAAATCATCTGAAATTAAACAAAATATATAATATTCTACTCCTTTTCACGTTGTATCCCGAACATGACGTAACAAAAACACATTACAATAGATAAGGACAATAGATTTTTTATATTTCATAACAAAATTTCATTTTTATCAAGGCACATATTATATTATTTTCATTGAATTGTTT
This sequence comes from Eueides isabella, assembly GCA_019049475.1. Lineage (NCBI taxonomy): Eukaryota > Metazoa > Arthropoda > Insecta > Lepidoptera > Nymphalidae > Eueides > Eueides isabella. The sequence goes on along the minus strand of CM032385.1, from coordinate 2,336,143 downwards.
TTATTTTTCTAATCTACTCTAATAGATAACTAACGGCGTTGAGATGCGGATCTCAACGCCGTTAGTTATTTATTAGAGTGGCGGCACTCAATAGGAAATGTCTGTAAAATTTGTTGAGAGGTACAAATTGCAATATCATATCATTATGGCCTCTATGCTTATCCTGATAGTGGCGCTAAAAGCTTTTATCTATACAAATAATTATTACTTCTTACTCATTTTGTTAAACAAAAAATAAAATGTGTCAAACATAAAAAAATACTTAACCTTTCTATACTTTGTTTCAAGATTTTTTGCAACGTTTTACATTTTCAGAGGTAACGTATGCGGTTTGCGTATTAATTTTTTCAAATCGAAGCGAGAATTTCAAACGAAACTACTGATTTCGATGCACAAAATTGTTTTTTGTTTGAAAACAGAATGAATTTTATTGGACTTTTGGAAAAATAAACGTGATAATATGACAATGATACTAAATATGATAATATTTTCTAAGGTAGACAAAGAAAATTAGAAAAAAATATTTTTTTATTGTTTTCTTCTTCTAATATTCAGTACGTCCTTACATTTAAAGGAATAGGGCCTAGTGCCCTGCCCTACAAAGTATAATAGTAAAAGTAACAATTATGGATTCCTTTAACCACAAATACGATCAATATTAAAATTAAATATGTGTATATATGTTTTTATTTCTTCGATCTGATAACAAGGTAAAACGTAGTGTTGAGTTCCGCCACTCAATACCCATTGCCTCCAATTCGGAAGAAAGTGGGGAATGGAAGCAAGCGTCTTAACACAAGGGTCCCAAGTTCCTTCTGTCTATCCTGTGATGTGCGAAATACATCGTGAATTAAAAAAAAACTAGAAACAAAACAATGAAGAGCTTAACAAACCCAGCCCATCTTTCATCCCAATTACTTTGTCTCAGTAACATAGTAAACAAAACAACAGTCTCCGTTTACAACTAAATAGTACGTAACGAACATTTCCGTGCAGGATTTTTTTGCTGACAATTAGTTGGATGGTGGATTCCATTTCAATGGGTCTCATTAGCCAGTTTTTTCTTCAATTTAAAACCAAGGATGTAATTACTCGCTGCGAGGAGGCATAGATACGCAGAGAAAGCTGCTTTACGCTTAAATTCTATACAAAAATCCTTTGGTTCATTGTAAATTGGTTTGAATGTGTCACGATTTTGATTTTTGTTTTGACTTCTAATTAGTACATAGATTGTGGGAATGTTCTTTTTGAACATGAACGTTTTTGACTTAAGTATTGTGCCACTTTCCGTTTGATATCAGTATGAGTAACGTTATTTACAAATAACAAGTTTTATTCCAACAGTAACTGTACAGTGTGATGGTTTCTGGTTGTAAATATGATAGTTGGAGGTTCAATTTCTTTACGGCGAATTAATTATTTTAATTTCCTCACTCTGGTTAGAAGACAAAGCGCAGCGTTGAATTCAAAATCCAATGTTTTAAAATTTGAAAAAAATCTTGAAAACTGGTTATTTAAGCACTAGTGGAAAAAGCAAGAACCTGCTGTTTGATCTGTAAATAATTATTCAATTTATGTAAATAATATATATATATATATATAAAAATAATATATATATATATATATATAAATATATATATATATATATATATATATATATATATATATATATATATATATATATATATATATATATATATATATATATATATATATATATATATATATATATATATATATATATATATATATATATATATATATATATATATATATATATATAACTTTCTTATAAATATATTACGTATAGAATCGTATTAAATATCGTTCGGGACAGGGACAAGTGTTCTCTTAAATCGACTTCGTAAGTAGTTTCTGCGAGATAATTGAAATATCGATAGTACTTGGAGTTTACTTATAATTATTGGTTTCATTATTGATCTAAATAGAAAGAGAGTGACTCGTTTTTATACAGATAATATATATAAAAAAAATTAAGAACAGATAAAACAGAAGCTTCTTGCTTTTTCCACTAGAGCTATAACAACCTGTTCCCAAGATTTTGCCCAAACCTTAAAACGTTGCATATTGAACTCAACTATTCAACAATATTCTAACTAGAGCGAGGAATTTTTTTTTCCAGCTTCACGCTGTATCCCGCACTAGGCAGGGTAGGCAAAGGGAACGGAAGTGAAACCTAGTGTTATGACACTCCGTTCCACTTCCGTTCCCCACTTTCCGCCGAATTTGAGGCGTTGCTTGTTGAGTAGCGGAACTCAACGCCGCGCTTTGCCTTATTACCAGAGCGAAGAAATGAAACATTAAATATTTAAATTGAAAATATTAAATATTTCATTTCCTCGACTGGGGATCGAACCCAGAACCTGTCGGTTACAGTCACACTCTTGTGCCGCTGCGCCACGATAGGCCTCAGCGAGGAAATTAAAATAAATATTTTGCCGTAAAGAAATTGAACCACCAACTGTTATATTTACAACCAAAAACTGTCACCGTTGCTGTAAGAAATAAAACTTCTTATGCATAAATTCGTTACGTTAAACTTCACACTGACATTAAACGGAAAATGGCATATAACGTAATCCAAAACCGTTCTTCATCTTTAAACATAACATTCCCGCCATGTATGTACTAATTAGAAGTTAAAAACAAAAATCAAAATCGTGACACTTAAACCAATTTTCAATATACCAAAGGATTTTTGTATAGAATTCAAGCCTAAAGCAGTCTTCTTTGCGTATCTATGCCTCGCAGCGAGTAATTACATCCTTGGTTTTAAAATGAAGAAAAAACTGGCTAATGAGACCCATTGAAATGGAATCCACCATCCAACTAATTGTCTACAGAAAATCCTGCACGGAAATGTTCGTTACGTACAATTTAGTTATAAACGGAGACTGTTGTTTTGTTACTGAGACAAAGTAATTGGGATGAAAGATGAAATCGATTTGTTTACTGTTTTCTTTTTAGTTTTTTGTAATTCACGCTATATCTCGCACATCGCAGGGTAGATAGAGGGAACTTGGGAACCTAGTGTTAAGACGCTCCATTCCATTCCCCACTTTCTGCCGAATTTGAGGCATTGCGTATTGAGTTGCGGAACTCAACGCCACGCTTTACCATTTTCGAAGAAATGAAAACATTTAATAATTATTTTAAATATCGATCATAATTTTTATTTAAAGAATCCACAGATATTACTTTTACAATTAAACTCTGTTATTCTGTCCCACATTGGATATAAAGACGTACAAAATCTCTAAAAAAAAAATCTCTAATTTTCTATGTCTAGTAGTAATAGGGTATTACTAAATTTAGTGTTTTTTTTTCTTTTTTTCTCCAAAAGTACAATTAAATTCAATAATTTGTTATACACTAACAATTTTGCGTATCGAAGGCAATATTTTTGTTTGAAATTCTCGCTTCAATCTGAACAATTAATACGCAAACCGCAAACTTTACCTATGTATACGTAAAACGTTGCAAAATAAATCTAAAAACAAAGTATATAAGGGTTAAGTATTTTTTTTATCTTTGACACATTTTTTATCTATTATTAACACATTTAGTATTTTGTTTAACAAAATGAGTTCTTAGTAATAATTATTTGTTTTAGAGGAAAGCTTTTATGTGCGGCGTTGAGTTTCGCCACTCAACACGCAATGCCTCAAATTCGGCGGAAAGTGAGGAACGGAAGTGGAACGGAGTGTCTTAACACTAGGTTCCCGGGTTCCCTCTGCCTCGTGCGGGATACAGCGCGAAGCTGAGAAAAATTAAAGCTTTTAGCTCTCCTACTAGGATAGGCATAGGGGACATAATGATATTATATTCCGTTCCGTACCTCCCATATAATTTTCACATTCAGACACTTCGTATTGAGTGAGTGAGCGGATCTCAAAGCCGTTGCTTGTCTATTAGAGCAGGCAAAAGTTCAGTGTTAAATTTCGTTATTTAACACGTAATATCTCTAATTCAGCGAGTAGTGAAGAACGGAACGGAGTGTTTTAACACTAGGTACCCCACTTCCCTCTGTGTAATCTGCCACATACAGGATATAGCATGAAATGGCACAAGCGTGTAACTGTAAGCAATAAGCCGTGTAATATGTGCAGTATACAGCGTGAAGTTGAATAGAAAATAAGTTTTAGTACTAGCGGTCAAAATTTGATAAAAATTAAGCAGCCGAAATATTAATATATATAAATTATATCCTCAAAAATTTCCATGAGAATTCTAGATTATTTCACTTAATGTATCAACATATTATACAGAAGAAAGACAATCAATTAAACAGATTAAAAAATCGCTAACGAGGTCAAATTGGAACTAGAGTAGATTCTTTTTGGTAGCATAGTTTTTTTATCTGTAAGCTTCTATTAATCAAGAGGAATCTTTCTATTTGAAAGAAAATTTCTATACTGTAAAATTACTATGAAACAAATTTCAATATATACATATATATATATATATATATATATATATATATATATATATATATATATATATATATATATATATATATATATATATATATATATATATATATATATATATATATATATATATATATATATATATATATATATATATATATATATATATATATATATATATATTTATATATATATATATATATATATATATATATATATATATATATATATATATATATATATATATATATATATATATATATATATATATACATATATATATATATATATATATATATATATATATATATATATATATATATATATATATATATATATATATATATATATATATATACATATATATATATATATATATATATATATACATATATATATATATATATATATATATATATATATATATATATATATATATATATATGTATATATATATATATATATATATATATATATATATATATGTATATATTGAAATTTGTTTCATAGTAATTTTACAGTATAGAAATTTTCTTTCAAATAGAAAGATTCCTCTTGTTCCCTCGAAGCTTACAGATAAAATAACTATGCTACCAAAAAGAATCTACTCTAGTTTCAATTTGACCTCGTTAGCGTTTTTTTAATCTGTTTAATTGATTGTCTTTCTTCTGTATAATATGTTGATACATTAAGTGAAATAATCTAGAATTCTCATGGAAATTTTTGAGGATATAATTTATATATATTATTATTTCGGCTGCTTAATTTTTATCAAATTTTGACCGCTAGTACTAAAACTTATTTTCTATTCAACTTCACGCTGTATACCGCACATATTACACGGCTTATTGCTTACAGTTACACGCTTGTGCCATTTCATGCTATATCCTGTATATGGCAGATTACACAGAGGGAAGTGGGGTACCTAGTGTTAAAACACTCCGTTCCGTTCTTCACTACTCGCTGAATTAGAGATATTACGTGTTAAATAACGAAATTTAACACTGAACTTTTGCCTGCTCTAATAGACAAACAACGGCTTTGACATCCGCTACTCAATACGAAGTGTCTGAATGTGAAAATTATATGGGAGCTACAGAATGGAATATAATATCATTATGTCCCCTATGCCTATCCTAGTAGTAGAGCTAAAAGCTTAATTCTTCTTAGCTTCACGCTGTATCCCGCACGAGGCAGAGGGAACCCGGGAACCTAGTGTTAAGACACTCCGTTCCACTTCCGTTCCTCACTTTCCGCCGAATTTGAGGCATTGCGTGTTGAGTGGCGAAACTCAACGCCGCACTTAAAAGCTTTCCTCTAAAACAAATAATTATTACTAAGAACTCATTTTGTTAAACAAAATACTAAACGTGTTATTAAAAGATAAAAAATGTGTCAACGATAAAAAAAAACTTAACCCTTTTATACTTTGTTTTTAGATTTATTTTGCAACGTTTTACGTTTACATAGGTAAAGTATGCGGTTTGCGTATTAATTGTTCAGATTGAAGCGTGAATTTCAAACAAAAATATTGCCTTCGATACGCAAAATTGTTAGTGTATAACAAATTATTGAATTTAATTGTACTTTTGGAGAAAAAAACAAAATAAAACACTAAATTTAGTAATACCCTATTACTACTAGACATAGAAAATTAGAGATTTTTTTTTTAAACATGGAGTACGTCCTTTTCTCCAATGTGGGACAGAATAACAGAGTTTAATTGTAAAAGTAATATCTGTGGATTCTTTAAATAAAAAATATGATCGATATTTAAAATAAATATTTAATGTTTTCATTTCTTCGAAAAAGGTAAAGCGTGGCGTTGAGTTCCGCAACTCAATACGCAATGCCTCAAATTCGGCAGAAAGTGGGGAATGGAATGGAGCGTCTTAACACAAGGTTCCCAAGTTTCTTCTATCTACCCTGCGACGTGTGAAATATAGCGTGAATTACAAAAAACTAAAAGAAAACAGTAAACAAATCGATTTCATCTTTCATCCCAATTACTTTGTCTCAGTAACAAAACGACAGTCTCCGTTTATAACTAAATTGTACGTAACGAACATTTCCGTGCAGGATTTTTCGCAGACAATTAGTTGGATGGTGGATTCCATTTCAATGGGTCTCATTAGCCAGTTTTTTCTTCAATTTAAAACCAAGGATGTAATTACTCGTTGCGAGGCATAGATACGCAAAGAAGGCTGCTTTAGACTTGAATTCTATACAAAAATCCTTTGGTATATTGAAAATTGGTTTAAGTGTCACGATTTTGATTTTTGTTTTGATTTCTAATTAGTACATACATGGCGGGAATGTTATGTTTAAAGATGAAGAACGGTTTTGGATTACGTTATATGCCATTTTCCGTTTAATGTCAGTGTGAAGTTTAACGTAACGAATTTATGCATAAGAAGTTTTATTTCTTACAGCAACGGTGACAGTTTTTGGTTGTAAATATAACAGTTGGTGGTTCAATTTCTTTACGGCAAAATATTTATTTTAATTTTCTCGCTGAGGCCTATCGTGGCGCAGCGGCACAAGAATGTGACTGTAACCGACAGGTTCTGGGTTCGATCCCCAGTCGAGGAAATGAAATATTTAATATTTTCAATTTAAATATTTAATGTTTCATTTCTTCGCTCTGGTAATAAGGCAAAGCGCGGCATTGAGTTCCGCTACTCAACACGCAACGCCTCAAATTCGGCGGAAAGTGGGGAACGGAAGTGGAACGGAGTGTCATAACACTAGGTTTCACTTCCGTTCCCTCTGCCTACCCTGCCTAGTGCGGGATACAGCGTGAAGCTGGAAAAAAATTTTCTCGCTCTAGTTAGAATATTGTTGAATAGTTGAGTTCAATAAGCAATGTTTTAAAGTTTGGGCAAAATCTCGGGAACAGTTTGTTATAGCTCTAGTGGAAAAAGCAAGAAGCTTCTGTTTTATCTGTTTTTATTTTTTTTTATATATATTATCTGTATAAAAACGAGTCACTCTCTTTCTATTTAGATCAATAATGAAACCAATAATTATAAGTAAACTCCAAGTACTATCGATATTTCAATTATCTCGCAGAAACTACTTACGAAGTCGATTTAAGAGAACACTTGTCCCTGTCACGAACGATATTTAATACGATTGGTTGAGGTGTTCAAACATTCTATACGTAATATATTTATAAGAAAGTTATATATATATATATATATATATATATATATATATATATATATATATATATATATATATATATATATATATATATATATATATATATATATATATATATATATATATATATATATATATATATATATATATATATATATTTGCATTGTGGTTGGCATTATTTACATAAATTGAATAATTAGGAACAGATCAAACAGCAGGTTCTTGCTTTTTCCACTAGTGTTTAAATAACCAGTTTTCAAGATTTTTTTCAAATTTTAAAACATTGGATTTTGAATTCAACGCTGCGCTTTGTCTTCTAACCAGAGTGAGGAAATTAAAATAATTAATTCGCCGTAAAGAAATTGAACCTCCAACTATCATATTTACAACCAGAAACCATCACACTGTACAGTTACTGTTGGAATAAAACTTGTTATTTGTAAATAACGTTACTCATACTGATATCAAACGGAAAGTGGCACAATACTTAAGTCAAAAACGTTCATGTTCAAAAAGAACATTCCCACAATCTATGTACTAATTAGAAGTCAAAACAAAAATCAAAATCGTGACACATTCAAACCAATTTACAATGAACCAAAGGATTTTTGTATAGAATTTAAGCCTAAAGCAGCTTTCTCTGCGTATCTATGCCTCGCAACGAGTAATTACATCCTTGGTTTTAAATTGAAGAAAAAACTGGCTAATGAGACCCATTGAAATGGAATCCACCATCCAACTAATTGTCTGCGAAAAATCCTGCATGGAAATGTTCGTTACGTACTATTTAGTTGTAAACGGAGACTGTTGTTGTTCAAGGGAACAATAGGAATCTTTCTATTTGAAAGAAAATTTCTATACTGTAAAATTACTATGAAACAAATTTCAATATATACATATATATATATATATATATATATATATATATATATATATATATATATATATATATATGTATATATATGTATATATATATATATATATATATATATATATATATATATATATATATATATATATATATATATATATATATATATATATATATATATATATATATATATATATATATATATATATATATATATATATATATATATATATATATATATATATATATATATATATATATATATATATATATATATATATATATATATATATATATATATATATATATATATATATATATATATATGTATATATTGAAATTTTCTAAATATAAAAATCTCTTTTCTTACTTTGGATTAACATTTAAAATAGTAAAAATAACAAATAGTTATTTCGATGTACTTCTGAGTGCAAATACGATGTTATATCGAAGCCAGTAGCGTCATATATTTGTGTGTAGTAAAAACATTTATTTATTCGATATCGTAGTTCAAGAGATAGTTTATATCTATTTATAGACAACAATATTATTTTTTCTCTTAGCTTTACGCTGTATCCCGCACGAGGCAGGGTAGGCAGAGGGAACCCGGGAACCTAGTGTTAAGACACTCCGTTCCCCACTTTCCGCCGAATTTGAGACACTGCGTGTTGAGTGGCGGAACTCAACGCCGCGCTTTGCCTTCAAACCTATACTCGTTACATTAACAGCTCGATACATAACCTGTACTTAAGATTTTGTTTTTCTTATCAATATAATATTAAAAGATAATAAACGCGTAAAATTCATGCATATATTATTGAAACAGCTGGGATTTCATATCATTATCTTATAACTAAAGGTTAAGTTCATTTTAAATAAATTGTATGTTAAATAATTATCTACATCGGTATTATCCACAATTATCGATTGTTTATATTTAAAACTAACGACCCGCCCGCGGCGTTGCCCGCTTGAATATTACTATTTTATTTACTGAAAATCTCCTTTACTGTCTAGTCCTAACAACTTTATCACTATTGAGAGAATATATGTAAATTGAAAACTACAATTTCAGCCTAATGAAAAAATATTCCATGCAATCCTGTAATTTTGCTGAATTATATATGTATATATATATATATATATATATATATATATATATATATATATATATATATATATATATATATATATATATATATATGTATTAAATTGATTTAACTTTTATATTTATTAACTGATTTACCTAAGCCAAATACTCAATGTTGAGGGAAAGTTACCAATATAATAGTGAAAACTGCACTTAATTTTGGTTAGCCGTTCCTGAGATTACCGCGTGCGACCGCACAGGCAAACAGACAAACGTTAATTTAAAAAAAAATACAACATCGTTAACAACAAACGTCTTCTATAAGTTTTTTTATATACCTTTTACAGATTTGTTATAAGTATCTATATATAAGGTTAAAAAAAAATATTAGTTATTCGTTCGTAAGATAAAAAAAACCCACATCACAAAATTATCTTAACATCTTATACAGTTATTTATTTCCAGTGTTAGATAAGAAAATATATAAGAAATTACATTGACTTACTGTGCTGGTGCACATCATTTTTCAATACCAGGAGCTTAGTGATCGGGCCTTGGAATCCCAGTGTACACTTTAGCCCCATAAAAGAAAGGTTCGATCCTTATTTGAGGAATAAAATGAATATATTCCTTTCTTTGCTCTGGTAATAATTCAAATTTCGGCGTTAAGCTCCGTCACTCAACCTGCAATGCCTCAAATTCTGCAATAACTGAACTTAATAAGAATAGAGTATCTTAACAGTTTCTTCTGCTTACACTGCCCTGTGCAGGCTACAGCGTAAAAATAAAAAAAAAACACTTCCAACACTTTCCTGCTCTATTTGACTAAATTTCAAATTTTTGTAAACGTAAGTGATCATAAAAAACTTCTTTTTTAACGTTAACGTTAGCGAATTGTGAAACTCATGGTAGGGATTTGGAAGGAAACTTTTTTATTTCGTTGACTTTGACAAACTGCGCTTTGTATTGGTACACGGTGTTAATTGAAGTGAAACCTCTAGGAATTTTCTCTTTAAACATTTTTTAATTTGTGTTAGGCAATACGTATAGGAAATATTTGAAAAATGCTACTTATTTATATTTTTGTATATTTTCATGCCTCCAGGGACACATGAACTGTAAATGCGACAGGTTGTAAGTACGATTTTCACTTAAGGAAATTAAATATATAGTTCCCGAATTTCACATTCTTCTTCTTCTTCTTCTTCTCTGTCCAACCGCGTGGTCTGGTACTCTCCACTCTGCCCTGCACCACGAGCCGTTCTATGTTCTAATTTCACATTGCAATGCCTCAAATTCTGGGGAAAGTGGGGAACGGAGCAGATTGTTTTAACACTAGGTTCCCAATTCCCTCTGCTAACCCTCCTTTATGCGGTATACAGAGTAAAACTTAAAAATGCATTAGTTTATTATACTAAATTTAAAAACGTAAAATTTGAACGCAGCAGGATTTGAACCCCTCTTGGAATCCGTCCAATCGCTCTGACCAACTAAGCCATACGTTCATATCAAGTTACGTGAAAATTATTACACGTTTGTTACAATATTTTTTTTGAGGCCTGTCGTGGCGCAGCGGCACAAGCGTGTGATTGTAACCGACAGGTTCTGGGTTCGATCCCCAGTCGAGGTAATGAAATATTTAATATTTTCAATTTAAATATTTAATGTTTCATTTCTTCGCTCTGGTAATAAGGCAAAGCGCGGCGTTGAGTTCTGCCACTCAAGACGCAATGCCTCAAATTCGGCGGAAAGTGGGTAACGGATGTGGAACGGAGTGTCTTAACACTAGGTTCCCGGGTTCCCTCTGCCTTGTTACAACTTATTAGTATTAATATTAATTTAGTATTTTTTGTGTCCTAAGTGTGGAATGAACCCTTCACAAACAGTAAAAGGCGTTCTTGCATTGTCACCAGAACTATTGATTTCAAATTATTCTATCAACAGAAATGGGATAAAATTAAAAGACATACGACGATGAAGTAAGGATAAATAAAATCGTTTTATAATTTATTATATTAGAGTAATAAATTTGAAAAAGAAAAACATTTGATATCTATAGTTTTGGTGACGATATCTTAATACATTTTTCTATATATCGCAATGTAAGCAAAGAAGAAATTGTAGATAGTCTAGTCTAGTCCCTAGAAGTTAAATGTATTAACGATGGTGATAACAACCCCAACCACTTACGTTAATAAGAGGAAACTATATTGATCTCATATGGGCCAGCGGGCCATTCAAGGCAACCTTTAATTTTGGTCTCAATATAAATCGAAGGAGGGGAGAGAAGAGAAGATTAGTAATCTACATTTATAATAAATCTTTAACCGAGCACTATCTTAGAAGATGTGTTAAAAAAATATATATTAGGCATGTTAATTTTTTATTTATTGAAGTGAAAATTTCTTTAGGCGCGTTGAGCTGTTTTGGTAGAGGGTAAAATCCTCGGTACGCGTCACCGACATGCTAATGATAATAGTATATCTATCGCTATGGAAACCCAGACTAGCGCACGCGCAGTAGCCTGTGTACACGTATACACTAATACATCGACTATTTCTGACTGTATTATGTGCGCGTTGGACGATTTTTGGATAAGTATAATTTTGTGAGTCACGACAATGATGTAAATAATGAAAATAATGTTCAAACTTGAATTCATTGAAATTCGTGTAAATATAAATACTATGTATAATTAAGGTAATTGTATATTAATTATTTTTTCAACCACTTTGTATTTATATTTTGTTCATGATTTGTTTAACCCATCATATGTAACTAATAAATAAAACATAAAAAAAATCATATAATTTTTGCATATAGTTTTAATTACTCTCAACTTAATAGTTCCGTTTTCACTTCTATCGGCAGTCACACGACTGCTATTAGTTTTTTTTAACTTCACGCTGTATCCCGCACGAGGCAGGGTAGGCAGAGGGAACCCGGGAACCTAGTGTTAAAACACTCCGTTCCCCACTTTCCGCCGAATTTTAGGCATTGCGTGTTGAATGGCGGAACTCAACGCAGCGCTTTGCCTTATTACCAGAGCGAAGAAATGAAAAATTAAATATTTAAATTGAAAATATTAAAATTTCATTTCCTCGACTAGGGATCAAACCCAGAACCTGTCAGATAAAGTCACACGCTTGTGCCGCTGCGTCACGACATGCCTTGTTGGCCATTTTTATTTAATGTACCAAATATCTCAAAATAGTGATTTTAAAATGTTTTTTTCTTCTTATCGGCGGCGTTGAGTTCCACCACAACAATCAATATTGAGTGAAGAGCGGAAATGGAGAATCTTGTCATTAGAGACCCTAACAACCCTAAAATGCTTATTAATTATTTCTTCTTTATGCCATGTCTACTGACCACTAACGATAAATAAAATTATACTAAAATGTATACATACAAATGAAGCAAAGTCCCACAACCCCTTTAAAACAATGGGTTCATTAAAATTATTATAATTTTATAATAAAGCTACAATATTGTGTTGTTGGTACGATCATTAGGAGGAACGTAATGGGGAGCAATAATTTCTAACAACAGCTAGCAATTATAATGGAGTGAATGTTTATTTTATGTTTTTATTTGGATAATTTTTGAAATGGGCTTCGTTTAATGTTTAGTTTTGGTAAGTATATTTCATACACTCGGTAGGCAAGGGCTGTATTGTTAACTACTTAAGGTTCCGTAGTTCAAAATGTAAAAATGGAAACCTTATAGCATTTTATAGAACTTTGTTGTTCGTCTGACAATACCTTATCTCAATATAAATGACGGATAAGATAATACATAATAAATACTTCCTTGCATACTTAGCTTCACGGTATATCCCTAGCGGGGTAGACAGAGAGAACGGAGCGCCAAACGCTACGCTCTCGGCATACCTCTTTCGCCTCGTCCACTGTCATCAACCTCTTCATACATGTCCTCCGGGGGGTCCTCACGCTTTTTACGTGACCTTCGTCCAGTATCGTCGATACTGTGATTAAGTCGAAGGTCAACCGAGGTCTCCCCCTCCCTCTCTTACCACTCACTTTTCCTTCATAAATCTTTCTTACTATTCTTTCTTCACTCATTCGCTCGTGCTGCCCAATTCACCTAAGCCCGTTCTTCTTCATTCTCACTGTGACATCCACGCCAGCACCTTCCATTTCTGTGTATCTCTTCATTATTATTTCATAATAAATGTTAACTATAACTACATGATGAATGTGTAAAAAATAAATATTTTATTTCCTTGAGAGGGATTCAACCTACGCCACGACAGGCTTTCATCCTGTGTAATTATTTAAAATATTCATTTAATTATCATATGTCTTCTGCAAACTGTATTAAGCGTCAATCACTCACTCACTCACTCAGCTTCACGCTGTATCCTGCACATGCCAGGGTAGGCAGAGAGAATTTGGAAACCTAGCCTGTCGTGGCGCCGCGGCACAATTGTGTGACTGTAAACGACAGGGGGTTTCGATTCCCACTCGAGGAAATGAATTATTAAATATTTTCAAATTAAATATTTCATGTTTTCATTTCTTCGCTCTGGTAACAAGGCAAAGCGTGGCTTTGAGTTCCACCACGCAACACGCAATGCCTCGAATTCGGTGGAAAGTGGGGAACGAAAGTGGAACGGAGTATCTTGACAGTAGGTTTCCAAGTTGCCTCTGCCTACCCTGCTATGGGATATAGCATGAAGCTCTAGTAATACTACAAGACATAAATTAAATTAAACAAAAAAATAAATATGACAAAATTTTATTGCATGGACTTTATTATACCAAAACGCAACACAATTGATCATCATAACAAACACCTGTTCCTTTAACTGTCAGGAAATCGGGGCATTTAGTAGATCTTGGGACACATTCACCTCCCTTTTGATAACACTTAGACACTGGATCATTATCTGAAACATATATTAAATAATTAAAGCAGAAAATTTTAACGAAAGTGGAACGGAGTGTCTTATCACTAGGTTCCCAAGTTCCCTCTGCCTACCCTGCCATGTGCGGGATACAGCGTGAAGCTGAGAGATTTTAAGTATAGTACACCCGCAGTGTCTTGAATTCAAAAAGTTAGCTCTAGAAAAAATTTATAAAAATAAACGGAAGCAGACTTTTTATAGTATTATTTCTTACTTCAAATATTTTCTTTCAATGAAAGAAACACTACCCGCTGTATTGTGAAAGGCACAGCTGTGAAGTTCTTTCTTCTACTCAGGGCACACAAATTTCTTTTAAAATATTTAATTGACCTCTCCTTAAGTGAAATAATACAATGGTGTACAATCTTGCCATACCTTGATATTAAATAGAAATACTCAACATCTTAATATTGGATATAATTACTCCATTCCATTACATACCAGACTATCGTAATATCGAAAAAATCTTGAGGCCTGTCGTGCGCAGCGGCACAAGTGTGTGACTGTAACCGACAGGTTCTGGGTTCGATCCCCACTCGAGGAAATAAAATAATTAATGTTTTCAATTTTAAATATTTGATATTTCATTTCTTCGCTCTGGTACAAGGCAAAACGCGGCGTTGAGTTCCGCCACTTAACACGTTGCCTCAAATTCGACGGAAAGTGGGGAAAGGAAGAGGAACGGATTGTCCAAGTTACCTCTGCCTATCCTGCCATGTGCGGGATAGAGTGTGAAGCTGAAAGAGAGAGAGAAAATCTTAACAGAACATTTTTTGTATATATACTGCAATCTTTTTTCCATAAACTAATTACATTTATAACAGCACTCTACTCCATTTTTTTGTTGCGCCGGACATAATCCTTTCGTTGGCGTACGTCGATCTACAGGACAATCTTTTTCCATCACACAGTCGCCAATATACGTAGAACATGGTAGCTCATAGCTATAAACATCGACTTCTGCAAAAAAAATACAAAAACATTTTTAAATTAATTACCGCCACATAACACGCTTTGCATTAAATTCGGCGGAAAGAGAGGAATGGAATGATCATAACACTAGGTTTCCAATTTCCTCTGTCTACCCTGTCATCTGCGGGATACAGCGTGAAGCTGAGTGAGTAATCAATTATTTATTTGGCTTGACGCAATCGAGAATAATTTAGATTTTTGAAATTAAAATAAAATCATACTCTACTCTACTCAGCGTCACGCTGTATCCCGTTCATGGCAGGGAAGGCAGAGGGAACTTTGGAACCAGATACCAGAGCGATGAAACGAAAGCACTAAATATTTAAATTGAAAATATTAAATATATCATTTAATAAAATTCTCAGCTTCACGCTGTATCCCACACTAGGCAGGGTAGGCAGAGGGAACGGAAGTGAAACCTAGTGTTATGACACTCCTTCCAATTCCATTCCCCACTTTCCTTCGAATTTAAAGGATTGCGTGTTGAGTGGCGAAACTCAACCCTGCGTTTTGCCTTATTACCAGAGCGATGAAACGAAAGCACTATTTATTTCAATTGAAAATATTAAATATATCATTTAATAAAATCATTCTCACATTTATAAAACATTGAAAAAAATTAAACACTCACCAATATTATCATCACATTCCCCATACATCAGCAAAGTAAGAAACAAACAAATATATAACAGCATAATTACAAAACGTCTGCACTAAACTATGTAACTAGCATTAATAAACATTTATTTATCTGTTCATATCATTTATGTGTACGAAACGACCCGCATTGTTTACGTTAAAAACGTCGCGGAATGGTTTTTTTTTATCGTATCCTTTTTTTTATAGATCAAGTCAATTAAAGTGTATTAGGTATCATTTGCTGTTCACGTTTTTTCGGAGTGAAGAATTAAAATAATGTCGCATGTATATAATAAAAGATAGGCCTGTCGTGGCGCTTCCTTCCTAGTTAACCCGGTAAAGGCAACCGTATGTAACATACATTCTTGACATATCAAAAAGTGATACAATATTATTAAAAAAATCCTGTTTTTTAATACGTCATTCGACTGTGAAATAACTTACCTATTACATATATTTATTGGAAATAATTATTTAAAAGATAGAAGTGAACAACGTCTTCTTTTAAACTACAAGATATCGTTAAATTGTTTGAAGCATTGCGTGTTGCGCGACGGAACTCAATACTACGCTTTACCTCGTTACCAAATTCAAATTCAAATTCAAATTCAAATTCAAATATTTTTATTCAAAATGAAAAGTTACAAGCTTCATTTTTTGAACGTCAAACAATTTACCACGAGTTCACTAAAGTTACTGCCTCAGACCTGAGAAGAACCGGCGAAAGAAACTCAGCGGGACATGTCTTTTTTTTTAATCAAATTTTACATCCTATAATCAATTGTGACAATGATACATTTGAAATAGCCTGGAGCGAGCATTTTATTCCCAAGGCGTGTTATCATTTATGAAATCGTTAATTTGGTAATAACCTTTAACACACAAACGTCTTTTCACAACTTTTTTAAATTGTGAAATAGAAAATTCTCGGACGTTCAAAGCGAATAAAATGAAAATATTAAATAGTTCATTCACTCGAGTAGCGGTCGAACCCACAACTTGTCGTTTAAAAATCACAATATTTTATTTATTTACCTTATATTTAAGTTAAAATGGAACGAAAGATGATGGAGATATGTTATTTTAGGTACTACCTACCAATTAAATGTTATTGTTTGCTGCATTTTGTATAAAAAAGAAGAGAGAGGGCCTGACTGTTAGTTAAGATATGGCAAAGGCCTCCGAACGAGTGTGGCATGGATTGTTCCTTGCTAAGCTTCCATCTTACGGGCTTCCCGACAATTCATGCAAGTACATCGACAGCACATTATTAGGCGTAGCAACAAGTTCATAGTCAATAATTTCTGCTCCAATTACATGCCCTATGCTGTTTCTTCTTCATATCAATGAAATATAAGAGAACTGTAACATAAAACAAGACAATCAAAACCTGTAGAGGATTTCTTGTAGGTCTACAGCTATAAAATTTTACATAAAATGATAACTTTCCATAGAAATGAAGGAAAAAAATCAAAAACATTATATTGTAATACTGAACATTTCGTATAAAAAAAATATAAATTCATATTTCTAGTTTTTTTCTATCTTTCTTAGCTTCACGCTGTATCCCGCACGAGGCAGGGGAACCCGGGAACCTAGTGTTAAGGAACCCTCAGTGGAAACGCTCCATTCTAACTAGAGCAATTTTTTTTAATTATAGTATGTATGTAGTGTTGTGGCTGTGGTGGGTTTTTAACTTAACTCTATATTACTTGTTCGAGACAATCTGGGAGTGGCATAACATAACATGTGCTTTACTTTGTGAATTTCATTGATTAATTATAGAACTTTCTCGTGGCGCAGCGGCACAAGAGTGTGACTGTAACCGACAGGTTCTGGGTTCGATCCCCAGTCGAGGAAATTAAATATTTAATATTTTCAATTTAAATATTTAATGTTTCATTTCTTCCCTCTGGTTATAAGGCGAAGGCAAAAAGCGGGGCGTTGAGTTCCGCCACTCAACACGCACTGCCTCAAATTCGGCGAAAAGTGGGAAACAGAAGTAGAACGGAGTGTCATAACACTAGGTTTCTCTTTCGCTCCCTCTGCCTACCCTGCCTAGTACGGGATACAGCGTGAAGCTGAAAAAAAAAATAGAACTTATAGCTGTTTCGAGGAAACTCAAATGCTTTTGTTCTACGACGGCTTCAAAGAACATATATATGTATGTATATAATTCATATTAGTTGATATAAGTATTCGAAGACGAAATATTTGAGAAATATAACCCAACATATAACTTCTCGTATTTAGCTTGAGTTATTCCAAAAAAAAAAAAATAACCGCCAAAAGATATTTCAATATAATGGTCGAATCACGTCTCACCCCGGAAAATCCGGAAATGGGCTCTACGATGGATGGCCGTAAAATAAATATATGTATTTACTTTATATTATCATAACAGGCATAACATACGTCATCGTCTCGGTAATAAATTATTCCCATTATCTCGCTTTTGTAATAAGACATTGTAGGGCATTGAGTTCCGCAACTTTCCTACAAGCAAATTAAGAAGTACATGCGGAAAGGAGTAGGTCTTTACTGCTCTGTTATATCACATAAAGCAAGATTCGTCATGGAGTTGTTTACGAAGATAGCATTGATAAAATAACTCAAAAAAAATATATTCGGAATTATTATATTTAAGGTTTGTTTATATACTTTTACATAGTTCCTTTTATTAATTTTATTGTACATGAAATATTACTGAAGGTAATATTTTTGTTCCATGTGACACATAGAATATTCACACGACGGCACAACAATGATACCGAATTATTTCTTAATTAGAAATAATTTCTGGTTTCTTCACTTTTCCAAAAACTTTTTCAACAACAAAATCAACGTACAGTCTCTTTAAAACCTTATGAAAAGCTGAAAGGTATCTCGATCTTTAGTTTTTTACAAATGGAAGAAAATGTAAAAAGTAAAAAGTCATTAGATCTATATGACTGACTTACAAAAATATTTACGACAGTTGTAAAAATATATACAATTTAATATATAATTTATACCTTATACTAAAATTTCAATGTTAAAATGGAAAATTTAAGAAAATTATAAGAAAATTTTAAAACCAAAATTATATAGACTTATAACGATCTCGTTTCAAGATTATTAAGAAGTTAATTTCTTTTGATGTTATCCACAAATTTGCTGGAATGAGGGGTTTCATTAAAAGGGTTTGAAGAATTATTTATTTCGAGTAAAAATCCTAAAATTATCTATTAATATCTGTACTTTTGTGAATTTATGAATATTTTTAGAAATTCTTTGAAAGTTGTATTTATAACTTTTATTTTTTATTTTTAAATGTTTACATAATTTATCCATATTAGATTTTATATAGTATGAGGCGGAACTTAACGCCGAAAATAATATACTAATAGTAGCCTATGTATAACAGTAGTAAATTATGTAAAAACTTAAAAATAGTTATTATAAAATAAAACAGTTATTAGTCCTAAAACGCGGCGTTGAGTTCCGCCACTCAACACGCAATGCCTCAAATTCGGCGGAAAGTGAGGAACGGAAGTGGAACGGAGTGTCTTGACACTAGGTTCCCGGGTTCCCTCTGCCTACCTTACCTCGTGCGGAATACAGCGTGAAGCTGATTTTTATTTAAATACAGACATACTCGTAGGTCACTAAACGAACCTCACAGTAATCACAAATCACGTTCTCGTACTTTGCGAACGTGAGAAAATTAAAAACTTATTTACGACGACAGCTTAATTTGGTTAAGAGGGGCGAAAATTGTTTTTGAATTATTTACTGCATTACCAGTAGAATACATAAATTGAAACGGCTCGAGCTTTTTTTTTAATTATCGTAGGTTCAACGGGGTTTGCATTGTGTATGAATTGTGTTGGCAGAACTCAACGCCGCAATTTATAAAACACGCATTGAAAATGGTAATCGAAAAACGATCTATTAGAGATATGGCTATGGTGCCACAAAGAGATAAACAGACAGGTTTCCATCTCAATTTTATAATCTCTTTTTTGGTTAAAAAGTGTGCTAAAGGAGAAGGAGATATGATGAAAATAACATTTTAATTTTTTTTTCAGCTTCACGCTGTATCCCGCACGAAGCAGGGTAGGCAGAGGGAACCCGGGAATCTAGTGTTAAGACACTCCGTTCCACTTCCGTTCCCCACTTTCCGCCGAATTTGAGGCATTGCGTGTTGAGTGGCGGAGCTCCACGCTGCGCTTTGCCTTATTACCAGAGCGAAGAAATGAAACATTAAATATTTAAATAGAAAATATTAAATATTTCATTTCTTCGAGTGGGGATTGAACCCAGAACCTGTCGGTTACAGTCACAGTCCATAAATATATCTAACAAGCTTTCCAAAACACAAAAATATTTACGTTTTTTTCCAAAAGAAAACGATACTTAACAATTTACATTCTATTCACACCGCGTTCCTGGCTTTATATTTAAATTGCGTCGCTTTCAGTAATTACAGAGTTTACGACTAAGATATAGCGAATTGTATTGTCATCTTGTAATTTTCTACTTTATTGACTGGTTTAAGTACTTTCAAGTATCTATGTAATGGTAATGTCTGTAAATTTTCATTGGTTTTTTCATGTGATAATTAGAGTGAGGCCTGTGGCGGCGCAGCGACACAAGCGTGTGACTGTAACCGACAGGTTCTGGGTTCGATCCCCAGTCGAGGAAATGAAAAATTTAATATTTTCAATTTAAATATGTTTCATTCCTTCGTTCTGGTAATAAGGCACGCTAGTCCCACACGCTGCAGGCGGTCTTGTGTCATACCGTACACTTGACGTACCTAAGAGTAACACCAAATTCCTGCAAAAATTCTTTTTCTGTTTATGCCGCATCCTGCATATGGAACCAACTCCCTAAATCAATTCAGAAAAGTAATTCCATAGTTTCCTTCAAGCATAAAATTAAAAAATATCTACTGGCTACTTTAGACACTTAGACCTCAGACAGTGGTGATGAATTCAATAATCGCATTATGATCTCATAAATAAGTATAAGTTTATTTATTATATGTATGTGTATTTGTATGTATATATGTATGTATGTGCGTGTATGTGTGTATATGTATGTTTATGTTATATATGTATTCTATATATATTGTTTGTAATATATAGTATATAATTTATGTTTGTATATTATTTGTATATTATATTTAATAGTTGTATATTTACATATTGATATTTATATTTATCATATATATGTTTTTTATATTTTATAATATTTATTGTAGATATAGTGTTTTTTTTTCATAAATTGTACTAGGTGTTTTCTTTCCCGCTTAATGTCACTCATCCACTTCCACTGGTTGGGTGGAAGAGATCTCTAACAGAGATAAGTCCACCTTTGTACATTTTTATTTTCATGTTACTATTTCTTATGTTCCTATTTAGTACAATAAAGTATATATTATAAGGCAAAGCGCGACGTTGAGTTCCGCCACTCAACACGCAATGTCTCAAATTCGGCAGAAAGCGGGAAACGGAATTGGAACGGAGTGTCTTAACACTAGATTTTCTACTTCACTAGGGGTTCCCTCTGCCTAGCCTCGTGCGGAATACAGCGTGAAGCTAAAAAAAAAGAAAAATGTGATAATTATGTTGGCGGCGTTAAATTCCGCAGCATGTTGCATTGAGGATGGAAACTAGAGAACAGAATTTTTTAACACTGGGTTTCTATAGTCTATTGTAATATACTATTATAGTTAAATACTTGTTTAATAGATACTCCTTAGGTTTTGCAATTCACGGTCATTTTTTGACTGACTGATTTACCCAGCTCTATGCTATATTCCGCACATAGCAGGGTACACTGAGGGAACTTGGGAACCTGGTTTTAAGACACTCCGTGTCGTTTCCCACTTTGACTTCGTAATTATAATTGCAGTCGGCCGTGCGTTAATTCTTACTCGAGTAGCTGTAGCAAGTAGACGTATCACACAAAGTCTGAAAAGTTAGAAGACATGGAGAACAGAGTATGTTATATGTATTATATGTATGATATATCGGTAATCTTAGATAAAATCGTATATAATTTGTAATATTATTGTTATTAAATAAGGTCTATTGTGGAGCAGAGCTACAAGCGTGTGACTGTAAAAGCGATAGGTAGTAGATCTTATCGCCACTTGAGAAAATGAATATTTAATATTTTAATTTTTTGCTCTGGCAAAGAGTGATGTTTCGCCAATATACACTCACGCAAAGTCTCAAGTTAAAAACAAGGAAAGTGGGAAATTGAATCGAAACACTAACACTACCAATTTCCTTGTCATGTACGGAATACAGTGTGAAGCTAAAAAATATATAAACAAAAAAAATATAAAAACTCAGCCCCAAATTTGCCATAGCCATATATTTTGTTATTTGCTTACAATATTAAGCAACTTTTAATGAATTTTATAAATTCTCACATTGCAGATGATTGAAAGATAATGAAGTTCCGAGATGCAAAGTACTTTTGAGTTTATGAGAGAAAATAATGGAAGTAAGAATTTGTATTGAGATGATATAGTGTGGAGCGCTTGCTGTATTTTTTATTAAATTCTGAAACGTTAAAAGTTGTCAATCGTTAACCGACTCCAAAAAAAGGAAGTAACGTACAGTATGGTATACGAGTAGATGCAAGTTATATTAAGTATTGAGATCTTTTTAGACTACCAAATACATAAGCTTGATTTCTATTTTCTTGATTTCTGAAGCTTGATATATATATATATATATATATATATATATATATATATATATATATATATATATATATATATATATATATATATATATATATGTATATATATATATGTATATATATATATATATATATATATATATATATATATATATATATATATATATAATATATATATATATATATATATATATATATATATATATATATATATATATATATATATATATATATATATATATATATATATATATATATATATATATATATATATATATATATTATATATATGTATATGTATATATATATATATATATATATATATATATATATATATATATATATATATATATATATATATATATATATATATATATATATATAAACTGGCATTTCTTTCTTTTCTGGATTCAGTAATTGGCAACATACAATAAAATAAACTAAATATATCTTTATAACCTTATAGTTCAATTAAATACCTTAAAATCTAGATAGAAGAGCAATAAGAAAGTATATTTTGTGTAAGTATATATAAATCTAATGAAATCTGTATTAATAGCACATTTTCAGAACCAAATCAGTTTCAGAACCAGAGGAGTCAGTATTACTCTCTTGATAGCAAATATGACACAAAAATGAATCGTTGTCCTCATCCTCTGCAATATGCAATCGATGATAATTAAAATGGAATCGTTTTTTACATTGACTACATTCTATGATTTTTCTTGTTATGGGACTCAAACAATAATCACAACATATTATTTGTTTGTTCGATCCTTTTGCAGCTGACTTATTTATCTTTTTTATATTTAATCTAGTCACATTTTTCTTTGGCTTTCTTATGGGAATATTTTCAGATTTTCTTTTTCCATATTTTTTAGATTTTCTAAATATAGGTCTTTAGTTAATAATAGCCCTGTGTATTCATCCAGTAGAACATCAGAAATGATCATGATCATCATTATCTGATATCAGCTTACAGTTGCCATCAGTTAAAAGTCCAACTTCTTCATTGACAGTTTTTTCTTGGTCCAATTTTTGTAACGCTCTACTATTTTCTTTGTTATCAGCTACATCTTTAAAATTTTGCCAAATACTGTAAATAGCCTTAAAGTTTTCATCTGTATTTAGTAAACTATGAACTATTGCCGAACGACACTTTGTAATCAAATCTACTCCCACAAGATTGCAAAAGTCTGAGTACGTTAGAACGCGGGAATAACCTTCGTTAACTTCAGATAAACGGACATTTTCTTCAGGTTGCTGTTCGTTTGCTAGGCACTTGCTGAAATCTACATTGTTTGGATCAAACGGGTACAACCCAGATATACGAAATCCATTTATCAATGTTTCAGGTTTAGAACATGCATCAACAACCGTTTTTAATAATGGAGCAAAACTTTCTTTTGTTAATGTTGTGTGGTAATTATTTGCAGCATACCATTCTCTCAGTGTATTTTACGGTGCTTTGTGCGGTGTGTAGTGTGAAATAGCACATTCAAAATATAATAAATACCGCAAAAAGATCTACAATGTTATTAGGAAAACGATAAGTTTTAGGTTCGAATCCCACTCGAAAAAATTATATATTTAATATTTTCATTTTTTCGCTCTAGTATCAAGGCAAAATGCGGCTTTGATTTTCGCAATTCGACACACAAAGTCTCAAAAAGAGGGTAACAGAACGTTAGGTTCCCAAGTTTCCTCTGGCTAACCTACCATGAGCAAAATACAGTGTGAATTTTAAAAAAAAGTATTACGAAACACCAAATTTTTTTTGGCAATTTGTCATAGCGCCTCATATCTGTGGTAACTGCAGTCCCTAGACGTCGTAAAACAAATTTATATCTTCGAATCGGACCATTATAAAGTTTGCCTCTATTTCAAAGATAGAGGACGAAAACGGCTTGGTAAAACGATTTAAACTATTCACAATATAGTAATAGCTGACTATTTTTACCATTTCGGTTTTTAGTGTTAATTTGGGATGTTTAAGAATTCACTCAGCTTCACGCTGTATCCCGCACATGGCAGGGTAGGCAGAGGGAACTTGAGAACTTAGTGTTAAGACACTCCGTTCCACTGCCGTTCCCCACTTTCCGCCGAATTTTGAGGCATAGCGTGTTGAGTGGCGGAACTCAACGTCGCATTTTGCCTTGTACCAGTGCGAAGAAATGAAAACATTAAATATTTAAATTGAAAATATTAAATATTTCATTTCCTCGAGTGGGAATCGAACCCACAACCCGTCGGTTACAGTCATACGTTTATGCCGCTGCGCTACGACAGGCCTCGAAAGTGTTTAAGAATTTGACATCAATATCCATATTTATAATAAGATATTTGACCTTTTTTAGTATTTTTTACTTATCTGTTGTACATTCACACATTGTTGTTTCCAACACTTGCTCATTTTTTATATTGGAGATGTGTTCCTTAACGCCTTAATATATATGTATATTAAATATATTCATTTCTTCGGTCTAGTAACAAGTAAAAGTGCGGCGTTGAGTTCCACAACTCAACAAGCAAATGCTTCAAATTTGGCAAAAAGTGGTTAGCAGAAGTGTCTTAATGAATCTTTCTCAACTTCCCTCGCCTATCTAGCTATGAGCAGGAAACAGCGTGGAGATAACAAAAAAAAAAAACAATCCCAATCGATCAACCACAAGAATATTACAAAATATTAAATTAAAACTATAAACAGTACGTACTTATAGACTTAAGCAGTTATTCAAGAGGATTTTTCACACAGTTTCCATACGTGGAATAGATAAAGTCTATTTAAATGTGAATCCCTAGGCTCACATAAAAACCAATTTCTATTCCAGTTTCTTATTACATATGCAGGTAAGAACAATAGTCGTATTTTCATTATACATGCGTTTTATACTACAGAAGAGTCTATAGCTTTCTTGCATACTGGTGGAATGAAATTTTAAATTTCTTACATAAGTTGAATATATTTTACTTCCCGGCTATTATGACCGTTGTGGCGCAGTGGCATAAATGTGTGACTGAAGATGTGACGGTTATGAGTTCTATTCCGGCTTTGGGGGGAATATTAAATATTTTCATTTACCCACTCTGCTAATGAGGTAAATCGCGGCGTTGAGTTCCACCGTTGAATATGCAATGTCTCAAAAATTTGGTGAAAAGGTTGGTGGTGAAAACCAATGAATGGAGTGTCTTAAAAGTTTTCGCTAAGGAGAGCGGATATATAATTAAATAGATCAGTAGTATTATAACATGGACAGGCAGTCATGAGCAATATATTGTATACATATACACTGTAGGTAGTACATACGTTCGTATATTTTGTAAGAAATGATTTTTGTAATTACAATACTTGACTTCACTTGAACTTCATAGCAGGGTGATAGGCAGAGGGAACTTGGGAACCTAGTATTAAGACACTCTGTTTTGTTACCCACTTTCCGATGAATTTGAATCTTTGCCTATTGAGTGTCGGAACTCAACACCTCGGTTAACTTGTTACCAGAGCGAAAAAATAAAAACATTAAATATTTAATTTGAAAATATTAAATATTTGCTCGAATGAGAATCAAACTCACAATCTGTCGTCTTTACAATTTGACGCTTGAGCCAAAAAGACAGGCTTCAAATTTAATTGTGTCTATATTTAGACCCTTCTAACTACATATAAAGTTTTTTTTTTTCAGCTTCACGCTGTATCCCGCACTAGGCAGGGTAGGCAGAGGGAACGAAAGTGAAACCTAGTGTTATGACACTCCGTTCCACTTCCGTTCCCCACTTTCCGCCGAATTTGAGGCATTGCGTGTTGAGTGGCGGAACTCAACGCCGCGCTTTGCCTTATTACCAGAGCAAAGAAATGAAACATTTAATATTCAAATTGAAAATATTAAATATTTAATTTCCTCGACTGGGGATCGAACCTAGAACCTGTCGGTTACAGTCACACATATAAAGATGCTGTCTTGAAATCCTAATGAATGTCTTTTTTCTATTTCAATGTAAACTAGATAACAGAATGATTCGATATAAAGCAAAAGTATATGAAGCTTATAAGATTTTATTCTTATTTTTAACATATTTAATTATTATTGTGTACTTAGAAAACGAAAATACTAAAGATGATACTGATTAAGTTTACATCTAATCCTCTTGAAAACCATCCTACTCCTCTGGAACACTTTCCAAGGGGCAAGCATTCAAATCACGCTACGTTAACATATCTATACGTTCTTTAAACAAATATCTTTACACGCTGTATCCCGCAAATAGCGGGATCAGCAGCAGACTTCAAAATATACATAAATTACTAAAATATATTTTCTATACAAAATACGCTTTTGACTTTAATAAATCCACTACTTGCTGAGCAAACTGTGGAATGTATTAAAATTTTCCTCTAAAGCGGTACATCCGTTTCAGTCGTGAAATTATCGCTTGCAGTGCAATCTTAAACTCAATGTTTGCAGAACCTTGATATTAGATCTTGGATACGTGGATCCGGATTGCTATTTACTTTTAGAAATATATTATGTCGTGGCGCAGCGGCAGAAACGTGTGACTGTAACCGACAGGTTCTGGGTTCGATCCCTAGTCGAGGAAATGAAATATTAAATATTTTCAATTTAAATATTTAATGTTTCATTACTTCGCTCTGGTAATAAGGCAAAGCGCGGCGTTGAGTTCCGCCACTCAACACGCAATGCCTTAAATTCGGCGGAAAGTGGGGAACGAAAGTGGAACGGAGTGTCTTTACACTAGGTTCCCGGGTTCCCTCTGCCTACCCTGCCTCGTACGGGATACAGCGTGAAGCTATACAGTTTTTTCAATACGTAAATACATAAAAAATACTTATTTTCACCATAATTGTTGTGTATATATAAAAAAATTGCCAAAGCTTACATACGTTGGGGCGAACGTTTAACGTATTTATTTTGTTTAGTATCTAACTAGAAGTAATGATATAGGGACATGGATATGTCGCGTTAGTTCACTTACAGTGTACTTATGTCGGATATAGCGTGAAGATAAAAAAGAAGTAGAAAAACTGTTCACACTTAATTTTCATGGTAGTAAAGCAAAGCGCGGCGTTGAGTTCCGCCACTCAACACGCAACGCCTCAAATTCGGCGGAAAGTGGGAAACGGAAGTGTAACGGAGTGTCTTATCACTAGGTTCCCTCTGCCTACCCTGCCTCGTGCGGGATACAGCGTGAAGCTGAATTTTCAATAAAAGAATATAAAAATATGACACTAATTGTATTTTACCGAGCTTTGTTGGTAAAAGTGAAGGAGCGCGAGACACAACAAATAAGGTGGTAAACCAGAAAATACTTCTACGTAAGGCTTTGAAACGGCCATATTTTATCATTTCACAGAAATTGTTTCCATTGTACTGTAATATTAAATATATGTTCAATACATTTTAAAGCATTTCGATCATTATTTTAAGAGTGTTGAGCTACGGAACCCAACACCGTGGTTTGGCTTTTATGAAGGTAAGTAAATGATAATAATTCATTTTGTAGTCCAGTAATTTAGAATTGAAACTAAAATCATTGGAAGGTAGGTTTTTGATGGTTGAAGTCATCAATTTTCCACTAAGTTGTAATGTAAGGTTTTTTATAAAAGCGGTTGTTAAGAAACTGAAGTGAGTGAACTTGGGAACCTACTGTTAAGACACTCCGTTCCACCTTCATTTTCTGCCAAATTTGAGGCATTGCGTGTTGAGTGGCGGAACTCAACGCCGCGTTTTATCTTGACCAGAGCGAATAAATGAAAACATTAAATACTTAAATTGAAAATATGAAATATTTCATTTCCTCGAGTGGGGATCGAACCCATAACCTGTCGGTTGCAGTCACACGGTTGTGCCGCTGCGCCACAACAAGCCTTCAACTCTCCGATTTTAATTTTCATTTTACTCTTTTAGTAAAGTAGTAAGACCATTTCGCACCTTCCAATGAATTTAAAGCATTGCATGTTAAGTGGTGGAACTCAACGCCGCGCTTTTCCTGTTACAAGAGCGAAGAATTTAATATTTAATTTGTAAAAGGTCTATGGAAACAATATATAAGAGTAAGGTAGCCGCAGATAGCACAGAAAACGACGTAATGGTACAATTAAGGTGAGGTAGCGACAAAATTTGGACTGTTTTACGATGTGACCCGCAATTCAAGTTGATTTTGAGATATGAATGTGATCTATTACACTCTGAACCGAGTACATATTTCAAAAGCGAAAATATGTGACTATTATTATTTTTATTTTGTATAAATAGTTCTTATGTGTTGAGTGGCGGAGTATAACGCTGCATTTTATCCTATTGCTTTTTTTAGCTTCAAGTTGTATCCGGCACTTAGCTGAGGGAACTTAGGAACCTTTTCTTAAGATATTCCGTTCCATTCCTCACTTTCCGCAGAATTTGAGACATTGCATGTAGACTGGTGGAGCTAAACACCGCGTTTTGCCTTGTTACCAGAGCGAAAAAGGAAAACGTTAAATATTTAATTTCAAAAACTTAAATATTTCATTTTCTCGAAAGAGGATCGAACCCACAGCCTGTCACATTTACAGTCACACGCTTGTGCCGCTGCGTCACGACAGCCCCTCATCTTTGGTTTGAAAATCTTTACTATCACTTCGACAAAGTAATTTACATGAGAAATTAATTAAAAATTTAAGTGGGGAACGGAAGTGGAACGGAGTGTCCTAACACTAGGTTCCCTCTGCCTACCCTGCCTCGTGCAGGATACAACGTGAAGCTGAAAGAGAGATAGAAATTAATTAAAAAGAGACATTATATAATATTCATATGCCATATTGAACAAAATTACAAAAATAATATTATTCTTATCATATAACGAAGAAACTAAAATATATTGTAGGAATTGAATCCAGGAACATCGCGCTTACTGTTAAACGCTGTTTCGCGCTGCCACAATCTATGGAAATTGAAAAATAAATAAAAAGCTTCAACAATGACATACATTACTCGTCGGGTCTCTCCCCTGAGAGTGTAGAATAAAACAAAAAGCTCGAGCAACTTTATTCCCATCACTAGATCCTCACGTATTTTATACTTTTAAAGTAATTAATTTACTTCTTATTTGCCTTGAATTGTGTCTTCGGATTGCTGTGTTGAGCTTTTTTAACCAATGACGCAAAAAAGAGTGTTGTGTCTTTAGCCTAGCCTGTCTGTGGCGCTAAGTGAATAAAATGCTTTGAGTGCAGTTTTTCTCAATCGAAAGCCTGAAGGCCCTATTTTTTTATTATTATTAGCTCAAGATCTACAAGCACTTTACCCAGATATGGTAGTGATTTATTTCAGTCATATAATTTTTTTCTAATTTTATATTGTGTTTATTGTTAACTACTATTGAGTCACTCCATGCTTTTCTTTGACGATTTAAAGACATTGCGTGTAACCTAACGCTTCAAATAGAAATTAAAGTATGTCTATTAAAAAAAGTAGCAGCTACACTTCTTATCTAATATTGTGACATTTTCTAAACATTGTTGAGTGGCGTAACTAAAAGCCACACTTTGTCTTTTTCCCAGAGCTAATAATGTAAATGCGAAATACTCTAATAATCCCCTAAAAAGTATTGAATCTACAGCCACTATATTTACAGTCAGGCCTGTGTGCTTATTATTTTTTCAATAAGGACATTACAAAGAGAGAGGACCGGATGTATGACCCTTGAGAGGCTGATATTCTCAAATTGCCCTTTCTATGACAATGGATTCTATAGTTATATGCTAGGTTATATATAATTCAAGCAGCCATAATATAGCCATACACACACACGCACACATTAAAAAAGCACATCGTATGGTTGCGGGTTCGGTTCTCTTTAGTACGAATGAAAGATTTTGATTTGACCAATCTGGTCATATGAAACGCGGAGTTAAGTTCCGTTACTTAACGAGCAATATTTTTAGCTTCACGTCGTATCTAGCACATAGCAGAGTAGGCAGAGGGTTATTGGGAACCTAGTGTTAAGACACTCTGTACTGTTCCCCATTTTCCGCTGAATTCGAGACATTGTACATTGACTGGCGGAACTCAACACCGCGCTTTGCCTTGTCAAGCAAAAAAAAAAAAAACATTTCATTTGATAATATTAAAATATTCATTTCTTCGAGTGGTGATCGAACCGACAATTTATAGTTTATAGTCACACACTTGTGCCACTGCGCCACGACAGGCTTTTTAATCGAGTGTAAAATTGACAACGTAGTATGGCTACTTTAATATTATTATATTATAATGAAAATGCAACGTAAAGCTGAAAAAAAAGCAATAATTTAAGCAATCTCAGTATAAATTCTATGAAACAAAAGACAAATAATTCAACAAAGGCCTTGCGAGACATAAAGTGGGTGGAAATATTTTATACGAGTGAAGGTGTCGAATTTGTAGGCATCTTGAGAGTAATATCAGGGGTTTAGTATATACAAGTGTGCTATATAACGAATTAATGTTCACACGAACGCTTGTACTGGGCTAATTCTGAATTTTGTAGACGCTTATTTTACTTTATTGTACTTCTATAATGTTTATTAGAAACGTAAGCATATATATATTAATTTGATCTGTTTGTCTATCTGTACCTCCTGAATGAAGGAAACATATTTCCTCAGCTTCACGCTGTATCCCGCACATCGCAGTGTAGGCGGAAGGGATTTGGGAACCTATTGTTAAGACACCCCGTTCCGTTCTACACTCTCCATTGAAATTAAGGCATTATGTGATATCGGAACTCAACGCCGCGCTTCGTTTTGTTACCAGAGCGAAGAAATAAAAACATTTAATATTTAAATTGAAAATATTAAAATATTTCATTTCCTTGAATGGGGATCGAAGCCACAAGAAGAAGAAGAAGCTCACAGTTCTGTTATTTTATTTGTTGTAAATAATGATTGTAAGAAATATTAAGAATCAACAATAAAACAATAAGGCCTGTCGTGGCGCAGCGGCACAAGAGTGTGACTGTAACCGACAGGTTCTGGATTCGATCCCCACTCGAGGAAATGCAATATTTAATATTTTCAATTTAAATATTTAACATTTTCATTTATTCACTCTGGTACCAGGCAAAATGCGGCGTTGAGTTCCACCACTCAACACGCAATGCCTCAAATTCGGCAAAAAGGGGACCGGAAGTGGAACGAAGTATCTTAACACTAGGTTCCCAAGTTCCCTCTGCCTACCCTGCCGTATGCGGGAAATAGCGTGAAACTGAGTGACAATATTTGAACCTACTTCCCATAGTGACTCCAACCATACGCCAACAACGCAATAGCGTCTCGCCCTACAACCAAGGTAACTATGGCAGAAACAGAATATAAAATTATTTCAAGACGTCACAGACAGACTGAAATATTACATACATATATTTATTCGAGGCATGTCGTGGCGCAGCGGCACAAGAGTGTGACTGTAACCGACAGGTTCTGGGTTCGATCCCCAGTCGAGGAAATGAAATATTTAATATTTTCAATTTAAATATTTAATGTTTCATTTCTTCGCTCTGGTAATAAGGCAAAGCGCGGCGTTGAGTTCCGCCACTCAACACGCAATGCCTCAAATTCGGCGGAAAGTGGGGAACGGAAGTGGAACGGAGTGTCATAACACTAGGTTTCACTTCCGTTCCCTCTGCCTACCCTGCCTAGTGCGGGATACAGCGTGAAGCTGGAAAAAAATATATTTATATACATACATACATACATACTCGTACGTCATGAGTACATTACACTAAGTGTACTTCAGGGTTAGATTTTGCAGCTTAAAATTGCTGTTTTCTTAAATCTCAGCGTCTTCACATCTCATTTATTTTAAAACAAAGCACTTGTGATTTCGCTTAGCGCTCGAAGCGGGAATATGCATTTGGGGCGAAACTGTATAAATAGAGGTCACTGTGGCGTAATGGTTTACCATCGACTTACGTACGCATGGCGGTTAACGGGTTCGAGTCCAATTGAGGTATTTACATTATTTTTTATTTCATAGCTCTCAGAATATGGCATAGCGTGGCGTTGAGTTCCACTGCTTAATTTGTAAGACATCAAAATTTTAAAGCCATAATATAAGCTAAATATATACTTACTACTACTGAGACGTGGCGTAGCGGTACAAGCGTGTGACTGTTCTGAATTCAATCCCCAGTCGAGGAAATTCAATTTAAATATTTAATGTTTCATTTCTTCGCTCTGGTAATAAGGCAAAGCGCGTTGAGTTCCGCCACTCAACACGCAATGCCTCTAATTCGGCGAAAAGTGGGGAACGGAAGTAGATCGGAGTGTCTTAACACTAGGTTCCCGGGTTCCCTCTGCCTAGCCGGCCTCGTGCGGGATACAGCGTGAAGCTCGGAAAAAAAAAATTGTAATAATTTTGCCAAACTAAATATTTTAAATTGATTTTTTTTTATTATTTATTAACTGATTTAAATAAATCGAACAGTAAATGTTGAAGGGTAGTTGGAGCGGCGAAACTCAACGCGGCGCACTGTCTTTTACCAAAGCAAGGAAAAGAATATATTTTTAATCGCCGGGTGAGCATCGAACCCACAACCAACTTGTGGCAAACAAATTGATTAGAAAAAATTCAAATATCTAGCTACAGTATAACAAAGCTATTATCACAGTAATCACGAATACTTAAATAATATATTTCAACAGAATACAAAATGAAACGTAAACACTTAATGAAAATTGCCTTTTGATGGAGCACTCAGAATCATCTCGATCACTTCTGTAAGCTTAACCTGGATCTTTGGGAGGATTTATTATTTATTAATATTGGTTTTAATTTTTTATAATATATACTGTCTTTATTTATTTTTTTCGGTTTACACGATATTCCGTGTAGA
Organism: Eueides isabella; assembly: GCA_019049475.1. Lineage (NCBI taxonomy): Eukaryota > Metazoa > Arthropoda > Insecta > Lepidoptera > Nymphalidae > Eueides > Eueides isabella. Next base: position 2,302,457 of record CM032385.1, on the reverse strand, counting down.
GTAAGCAAACGAATTTCAAAAGAAAACATTGAAGTTTTTGACGTAACTCAACGCTGCACTCTGTCTTGATAATAGAGATGGGTAAAAAAAAAGTAATTTACACGAATGGATATCGTAACATCGTAATATTAAATGGAAACTGTTGTTGTCATAAAATACTTTTTATACGTAATTTACAGAAAATACATAATTATAATGAATACAGTATGTGTAATGAGGCCTGTCATGGCGCAGTGGAACAAACGTGAGACTGTAACCGACAAGTTATAGGTTTGAACCCCACTCGAGGAAATGAAATATTTAATATTTTAAATTTAAATATTTAATTTTAAGAGTTTAGCCACTCAACACGCAATCCCTCAAAATTCGGCGGTAAGTTGAGAACGGAAGTGAAACGGAGTTTCTTAACACTAGGTTCCCAAGTTCCTCTTGCCTACCCTACCATAAGCGGGATACAGCGTGAAGTTAAAAAAAATGGTATCAGTTCAGTTTTCCTAGACTTATGAAGTGAGGCAAGTATAAGTAAGGTGCCTTGACATTAACATAATGTTTACTATAAACAACTTGTTACTAACGATCTTAACACGCAACTATTATAGTAGAGTATTGCGATTTAGTTCCACATTGCCACTACTGTAGTTAGATTGAAGCAATTTCCTAGTTTTACTCAAGGGATGAGCTGAGATATACGTACGTACGTCTTGTTTACTATTACATTGTTTGATTTTTCTTTGCAAATTATATTTATCTTCTGTATGTATGCAGAGTAGTAAACTGAGTCGTAAAATACTCTGTGTCTCACGTACCATTTGATTTTTGAAACTTGCATGAGCAGAACGGGGAAAGGATTACGTATTAATTGACCGTTGTAGTTCAAGGAAAAAAATTATTTATAAAACTTGAAAAAATTTAGTTTTCAGGTTAAACGGCCATATTTTGATACTTTTGATCCGTCTCTCTGATCGTCTGCTAAGGCCATTTACGTTTCTTAATAAAATGGCCTTAACAGGCGAACCGATAGGCGGACCACAGACTGATAAGGTAAAATTAGACTTTTGCGATACCTTACTTTAAATGGCTGTAAACACAAAAAAGTTTGTTCCAATAAATAAAATGTTTAACCAATATATATACATATTATTAACTTTGACTTTAACTGAACAATTAGCAATAATCTATACAATATTATCGGAATTTGTTTTGTAGCTTCACCCTATATCCCGCACAAAGGCAGCTAAAGTGAACCTGGGAACCTAATGTTGACACTCCGTTTCCTTTATTAAATTATTTACTTACTCAGCTTCATGCTATGTCCCGCACATGGCCGAATAGGCAGAGGGAACTTGGGAACCTAGTGTTAAGACACTCCGTTTCATTTCCGTTCCCCGCTTTCCGCCGAATTTGAGGCAAAGCGTGTTGAGTGGCGGAACTCAACGCCGTGCTTTGCCTTATTACCAGGGCGATGAAATTAAAACATAAAATATTTAAATTGAAAATATTAAAGATTTAATTTCATCGAGTGGAATCATACCCACTACCTGTCGGTTACAGTCACAAGCTTGTGCCGCTGCGCCACGACAGGCCTATAAAAGTAATATTTATCACATTGGTACAATTAAATAATGTAAAGATTAATTCAATGCCACAAAGTAGCGCCGCGCCTTTAAATCAAAACATTTACTTGACAAACTTGTAACGGTTATTTTAAATAATTTAAAAATCCTATAACTTATAACATATAAAAATGAATACACAAAGAATATTCCGAGCAAATGTGTAATACCGTTACATACAGTGAATCAAAGTAGTATGCAATTTTGTAGTGTTTATGGGTCGTAAAGGCGGAGCGGCCTTACGCTGTAAATAGGAGAAACTAATTTAAAAAACTTCAAAGTTTGCACCATAAAACTGGCATAAGAATATTATATAGAAGAAAATATGGTAGTTTATATGATTTGAAGTGTTACCCACTACAAGGGGTTTTAACCAGGAGTTTTGAGAGGTTTTGATAGGCAAAAGTTGGTTGAGTTCCACCACTAAATTAATTAATGTCTATTTTGTGTTTCTTTTTTTATTTCAGGTTCACGCTGTATCCCGCACATGGCAGTGTAGCCTCATGATATATATATATATATATATATATATATATATATATATATATATATATATATATATATATATATATATATATATATATATATATATATATATATATATATATATATATATATATATATATATATATATATATATATATATATATATATATATATATATAAAAATATGAATGTCTAGATTATTAAACTGGATTTGGGGAACGAAAGGTCTTACAAAATGTATAACACTAGGTTTCTCTATCTTTTTATACGAGAAACGATAACGAATTTACGGTTTTGCTGTTTTATTTCTGTAGCAAAATCTTAATTTTTTATATTTAATAATGTAAATAACATTAAAGAAAATTCTTGCTATGAAAACTTTTGTGCAGCGTCATATATTTTTTAGTATAAGCGGGAGTTAGAAATATCAAATAAAAATTATTACATTAAATATTTCATTTCCTCGAGTGTGTATCGAACCCACAACCGATCGTTTACAGTCCGCCGATAGTGCCGCTGCGCCATTATATATTATTCTGACTTAACAGCTGCAGTGTAAATAGACAAATTATGGTAATCGAACTTACTTAGCTTTATTTCCCAATGCATGTGCCACTAAGCCAACGGGTCCCGGTAAATTGGAATTTTATTTTCACAATTATATAAATAATGTCATTATTTTAGAGAATTTTTCTGTTACAATTCTACAAAAGTTTTTTTTATCATATAATTACTGACGCTAAATATATTCTTCGATAACATTGAAAAGGTTCTTATTTATCAACTGAATGTACTGAGAGTTTCATAAAAGTAGCGCTTTCATCAACGTATCGTTTGCCATCAACTCTAGTTTCAATGTAGGATAAGAGCTCAATAGCTGGCATAAATATAGATTGCTTACTGATGTATCGCTAGAAGTTGCAAAAAATATAAAAGTGTTCTCAAAAATAGTGATTGTGTGGGCGATTTTCAGCCACTTGTAATTAAATATTAGAAAATTAAATATTTTGATTTGTTTGTTTGTGCTTGTCTTAAGAACTACTTACTAGTTTCAAACGAAGAATTATTTTATTGCTTCTATTTTCTTTTTTTTCCAATAATGCAACGACCCTCGATGTATACACTGCATGCATTGATAATAGTGTCCCCTTATCTTACTTTCATATGTCTATAAAAGAAGATTGAGATCACGGAAGTCTTAGTTATTTGATGGAAAATATGAAAAAGTGAAATGCTAGTCTTAATTGTAAATCAAAATTAAGCGAAAATACACTAATGGAAAAGAATATGTTTTTTTTAGCTTCACGCTGTATCCCGCACGAGGCAGGGTAGGCAGAGGGAAGACGGGAACCTAGTGTAAAGACACTCCGTTCCACTTCCGTTCCCCACTTTCCGCGGAATTTGAGGCATTGCGTGTTGAGTAGTGGAACTCAACGCCGCGCTTTGCCTTAATACCAGAGCGAAGAAATGAAACATTAAATATTTAAATTGAAAATATTAAATATTTCATTTCCTCGACAGGGGATCGAACCCAGAACCTGTCGGTTACCGTCACACTCTTGTGCCGCTGCGCCACGACAGGCCTCAAGGAAAAGAATATAAACAATAAAATAAAAACACTGTTCCTATAAATTTCCTTACGAGCGCTTAAGTCACAGTTAAGAGAGGGATGAATTCTGTTAACCTTCAAAAACACAGTAACTGCGATAGTGGAGGACGGTCACGTAAAAAACATGAGGACCCCCAGAGGTCATGGATTAAGAGGTTGATGACAGTGGGCGAGGCAAAAATGGGATGCCGAGACCACAGGTCCAAAATACAGAATAGCATCTAGCTGTAAGCTTGACGGTTGTTGGTTCAATCTCGATTCGGAGCTATGAATTATTCACTTTTTATGCTTAAAAGTTGCGGCGTTAAGTTACGTTACACTATTCAGCAAGCAATGAACATCGTGAACGAATCATCTTCTCTCTGTCGACTCTACCATATAATATGAAATCGATAATAACATATATATTATATGTTTACCATCTATTTTATGTAGGTAAGCTGATAATAAATACAGGTGACACTCGTGACGTTGATTGAAATGGGACATTAGAACGCTACAGATTTCTCTCACGTACGAACCGAGTTTATTAGTAATGTTGAAAAATGGCGTCTTTAACGCTGTTACTTACATTATTTTTTGTTAGTTATATCGTTAAAGTATTAGATGGATCGCCAGTTCAATTCCATGTTAGGGCTTAAATTGAAACTTTATTAAAATTAAAAAGGATGAAAATGATTGAAATATTTAATTTTTAAATTGATTTGGTTAGTAGAGACGAAACGCGTATTGCTGCATGGAACAGAGTTAATGCTGATCTAGCTACATTGATGAGACAGTGAAATGACAGCACTGCAAATGCTTATTTGGTACCGACGCTGTAACAAAGCAGCGAAATGTAGTTGTTGCAGAAAGAAGAATGTGAGAAAGATAAGCGCTGTGGAGATGTGATCCTCTTCGTAGGATATGCGGGGCCCGTTAAGTTAGTTGTATACTAAAGGAAGTTGGGAGATAATCATATCAATGTTATAATACAGATTCATTAAAAAGACAATGCGTAATCTGTAACATAATTTAACCTACCTATAAAATACATACTGTCCCTAAGAAGTAATTTAGCCAATAACCATAATTTTCTGGCTACCCACTCTTGACCCGTACCATATTGTAGATAATTTTATTTATTTTCATATTACAAAAAAAAAAACCTTTTTACTTGGCTTTTAACCAGACTCGCGAACTTATTTATCATTTTGTTGCTAACTGTAACATTGTTTTTATTAATTTGCCTACATCACACATTTGTTTACTAGAGGAAATTTACAAATATATATGAAATTAGCACTTATTACATATTTATTTAATGTATTTTATAAATTTAGTGAATAAATATATTTTATTTTTATTATAATTGTTACATCTATAGTCTACTGACTATAGACGTAACCTGAGGACATATTGGACATCACACAGTGAAATAGCATGTGATTGTAAAATTTAATTACTCATAAGTTAGATAGAAGTGGGTGGGTGGTCTTAATACAAACGAAGTGCCTTAACACTACGCTCTTTCTAAACAGAGAGTAATTTGCTATGTACCGAATACTAGGTGAATGCAAAAAAATGTTATATATTGTACCCCAAAAAAAATCAAGCAAGCATTTGTTCAGGACTACAAAAACCTTATCAAAATCAACTTCAATACAGAACTCGGAAATCTAATTAAAATTTTGACAGTCATTCCTTGATTGTTAGTCATTAATGACTCTAGGCTCTAGAAGTCAATTCGGTCGTTATAATGGAAACAGTTTAACCTTGAAGTGACTATAAAACCCTTGTACGATACTCAAATATGATAGTTGGATTGATTGATTTTGATAATATATTATATTTGATGATATATTTTATATGTCACATATGACAGCGTCATGACGCGGGTTGAATTTTAGATAATTCATTATTTAATATTTTTCTAACTTCATCTGGTTTTATTTGGTAACAATTCAAGATCAGTAGTACAACCACACAATAAACAATATCTCCCTGAAAACACTGTACCTAATCCAAACGTATTCAGAGAAAGTGGATTTTACAGGAAGAGGACAACTATCGTATCAAAGAACTAACGAATCTTTGGGACTTACATATTTGTTGATATTGATGATCCAAACTTAGATTATTAAGAGCACCCTCTTTGATAGCATTTTAAACGTCATCCAACCAACAAGATACATATACTAATCAATGTATCTAATACGTTGAAACCGAGGAAGACATTATTGGAAGATTCATTCACCGAACAGTAACAAAATATTCCGTTATTAATACAATAAAACACAATATTAAATTATAAATTCAGGCTGTTTACTGCCAAAAACAGTTTAGAAGATGATTAAGGCTCTCCATTCTGCTCCCTATTTTTCACTGAATTTAATCATTGCGTGTTTGCGTGTTATCATGACCAGAACGGAGAAAATTCCTGTGAATCCAGTGGAAATCGAATGCACAACCTCTCGTCTTTACAGTCACACGATTTAGCTTTAGCACAGAAATAAATTAGAAATAAAGATATATCATAATCGGCGTTATTAACAACAAACCCTAACGTTAATAAGGAAAATAAGAGTAGCATCATCACAGACAGAATGTCTTACTTGAAAGACTAATAAAAATCTTTGAGAGGGCTCTTCTAAAATGAAAACAATAATTGAAACTTTTGACTTAGTATATTAATATAAAACGAAAAAATAACATCTCAGAAATATAGTGCAAAGTGTTGAACGGAGTGTCTTGACACTGGGGTCCCTCTGCTATCATGCGAAATGAGGTATTCAGCTATAAATAAAATTATTTCGAAAGTGTAGTGCTATAAGAATACCACGCTGTGAATTGTCTTATTCATAGATCGAAGAACACTAAATATATAAATTGAGAATTGTTAATATTTCATTTCATTGAGTTGGGATCGAACTCACAACCCGCCGCGCCTACAATCAAATGGTTGTGCCCTTGCGCCATGACAGGTCTTTTTCTGCTAAAGAAAATAAAAAGGCAATATAACTACCAAGACTACTACCTCCAACTATATCCAAAAGAAAAGTCGACATTTTAACACCTCATGTAAAACGTGGCAAAACTACTTCGGGCTGACACCCAGACAGTGTACACGTAGATACTGTAGGCGACAGTAGTTAAATCATCGCTTTCCACTTTATCTATACATGTATACATCATTGCCATGAATAGAAGAAGTAATTGGACAAATTTGAAATTAAATGTGGCACAAAATCCTGTAGAATGCAAATTACAATTGTATTTCAATGAAAATTCGAGTAAAGTAAAGAAAGATCGAGGTACGTACCATTTTTATCAATAACTAACTTAACATCAGGCTTTGCCTCCATTGTGAAATGGGAATAACTAGTGGTGCTCTATATAATATGACATATACTAAATATTCGACGTTACTTTGGCCGTAGACACAGTATTTTAATGTAATAAATCCGAGAATCGTTTAAGCAAACAAATTCTTAAGTATAAAACAATAATATTGTTCGTGTATTTCTTTTAAATATTTCTCCACTAAGTAGATAATTATGTTTTTATAATTGCTCTAGTTATACAGCTTCGATGGCTTTCAAAGCAGCCTCACCTAACCCAGCAAAATTTTAAATGTCTGTATATATGTATAGATATATTTATATAATACATCACTCACTCACTCAGCTTCACGCTGTGTGGGCAGGGTAGGTAGAGGGAACTTGGGAACCTACTTTTAAGACACTTTGTTCCACATGCATTCCTTACTTTCCGCCGAATTTATGGCATTGCATGTTGAGTGGCGGAACTCAACGCCGCGTTTTGCCTTGTACCAGAGCGAAGAAATGAAAATAGTAAATATTTAAATTGAAAATATTAAATATTTCATTTCCTCGCCTGGAGATCGAACCCACAACCTGTCGTTTACAGTCACACGCTTGTGCTGCTGCGCCACGACAGGCTTCACCTCACCAGGTATATAATAACCTAATAGATAAAAAAGTGAGATCAATTTTTTTGTCAACGCTTCATTCAGCCAATCCAAGGATGGACATCGAAATTTATAAGTAAAAAACTCCGTCACTATGTGACAGACAATGCACAAACTAAACTACTGGTTTTAGAATGTTATTTTTTTAGGTTCATTTTGTATCACGCATACAGCAAGATAAGCAGGGAACCCGGGAACCTAGTGTGAAGACACGCTGTTTCCAGTAAAATATTTCCGTTTCTCACATTTTGCCTATTTCTGGAGACATTGTATATTAAGTGGCGTAACTCAACGCTACGCTTTGCCTCGTTAGCAGAAATTGAAAATATTAAATATTTCGTTTTCTCGGGAGGAAATTTGACCGACAATCTGTTACTTTACTTTCACCCACTTGTGCTCCTACGCCATGACAGGCCCCAGAAAAACACAGTTAATGAATTTAAATCTCAACTCTCAAAATATATTTTGGAGAAAACCTGTTATTAAAATGTTATATGTTTATATATTATATTGGATTAAAATATTATAATTTTGTTTACTGGGTTCTATGTAATTTGTTAGGCGATTTAACCTGTAACATTTATTTGGCTGTTCTCATATAAGTGAAATTGTATTTCTTTTTGAGAATAAAATCTTTAAACATAATGTATTGACAAGGTCAAACCAGTTTAGAACACCAGACACTGACACAATGTGTTCATACATCGATTGATACAAAACTAATTATTTACAATCAGTGAGTCCCCTGAGTTACCCTGTGAAGTGTCGTGGCCTGTCGTGGCGCCAAGTACAAACGTGTGACTGTAAACGCGATTGTGGGTTCGATTTCCACTTGAGGAAATTATATATTTCATATTATCATTTCTACATAAGTTAAAGAAAAAACACTGTATTAAGTTACGCCATTCAATACGAAATGCCTCAAATTTGGGAGTGAAAACGGAATATCTTAACTCCAGGTTCTCAAGTTCCCTCTGTCTAATCTGCCATGTGCGGGATACAGCGTGAAGCTAATAAAAAAAACGTTATAGCGTTCATGTAAATAGAGATGCGGGCAATAACTAACCTAATATATCTAAAACTGAAATAAAACGATCATTCTGCCAATATGCGATACGATGCGTGCACATGTTTACACTTGCGCGAGCAAATATAATAAATTTTCATACAATACAAAATTTTAAATGAGATGATTAATTGAACTGTGTTTGACACAAAATGTTTCCCGCCGTATTTAGTAGCAAATTGAATTTATATTATAAGCTCATAATTTTCAATGAAACCACGATATATGGGCAATTAGTTGGCGTTGGCGTACAAATTTTGTTAAATCACAGGTAGCTTATATTAATTACTGGAAACTAGTGCTTCAATTTTAACATAGGGAACCTTTAACCAAGTGTTAAGACACTCCGTTCTCATTAAGACACTACCATTCCCCACTTTCCTCAAATTCTAGAGGCATTAAAAACGGAACACAACGCCGCCTTATTAGAGCGAGGAAACGAAAATATTAAATATTATCTTCCCTCGAGTGTAAATTAAACCCACGACCTGTTGCGTGTACAGTAGCACGCGTAGCACGGTAGGCAGAGGGAACATGGAAACCTAGCGTTATGGCAATCCGTTCCGTACTTTCCCCACTTTAGAGTAACTTTAGAGTAAGTAATTTAATTACTTATGAATTTACGATTTAATTACTTATAAATAATTTATAAATTTACGGTATAAAACTTATTCTTTAAATATTGTCAGAGAATGGTAACAAGCGATCATATGTTCCCAACCTCCCCATATAACTTGTTTTTTTCTAAGTGCTTCAAAATAACAAAATAAATTTGAGCATAATATTAATATATTTACATATAATATACAGAAATTTCTTCGAAATATGTAGCTATAAACCGTTATATTTATTACTTTTAGTGTATCGGTAAAGCGATAAGTTTACGATACAGATACACATTGAACCTGCTTGTCACTAACCTCAGTATAGCCAGAGTGAGAGTGTTACTGGAATGTATTCAATTTAATGATATTTTGTGAAAATGTTCTTAAAAATTATTCAATACATAAAAAAATACTGTTGTAATTAATTTAAATACACTTTTAAGTGTAATGAGGTAAAAAAAAATATATTCTTTCTTATATATACATATCTATCGTTTTACTCAACACGTAATTCCACAAGAAATTAGTAGAAAATACCCTTAATAGATACCGAGTCTATCCTCTAGTTTCCAAGGGTCCCTACCATTTATTTTTACTTTATTTATTTAACTACTAAAAATATGTAATATATATATATATATATATATATATATATATATATATATATATATATATATATATATATATATATATATATATATATATATATATATATATATATATATATATATATATATATATATATATATATATATATATATATATATAATAAAATAGATATTTTAAATTCCAATAACAAAAAATGAGGCCCGGCGGGGCGCAGCGGCACAAGCGTGTCACTGTGTAATCGACAGTTCTGGGTTCGATTCCCGGTCGAGGAAATGAAATATTTAATATTTTCAATTTAAATATTTAATATTTTATTTCTTCGCTCTGGTATTAAGGCAAAGCGCGGCGTTGAGTTCCGCCACTCAACACGCAATGCCTTAAATTCGGCAGAAAGTGGGGCACGGAAGTGGAACGGAGTGTCTTAACACTAGGTTCCCTCTGCCTACCCTGCCTCGTGCGGGATACAGCGTGAAGCTGATAAAAAAAATTAAAACATTATATATTAATATATCATATTTATGTACACACTGATTTACTGTACTTTTATTACATCTCACTCAGCTTCACGCTGTATCCCGCACATGGCAAAGTAGGACAAGAAATTTGATAGTAATATATATATTTTTTTTCATATATATATTTACACTCTAAGCAGACTATAAGAGTATTATCAATGTGATAATACCTAAACTGAGTAAGCAAGCAGCCCTTCCTATAATACCGGACTGTAGTGGTAACGGAAACCAGCCACTTTGCGGTGTGAACCAATTACAAATCATTCTAGATTTGAAATCTGTGTACTGCAATGTATTTATTTGATAATTGCCTTTTAAAAATTCATATTGATAAAATTGACTTGATGCAAGGAGGCAGTATGTCACTGTAAAAACTATTATATTGATCGTAGGTTCAATTCCACTGAAGGGGTACAAATTATTTACAACTAGCGTCCCGTCAGCGGTTTCCCACACTTTTGTTATACTATTTTAATTAGGATTACTTATTCTGATAACCTTGTCATTTTTAAGACTATACCTATATACTGAAAAATAAAATTTCAGTCAAACTAATATAAAACTTGAAGAAATTTTGTCGTCTAACTTTTTTATTTAATCAATTAATCAATTTATTTAGCAAAAAAATGTAACTAACCGTTTCTGAGGTTAGCGCGTGCAAATGCACAGACAAGCAAACGTATATAACAATTTTAAAAATCACCGTTTTGGAATCAATAATATTAACAAAAGGTTTCCTATAAGACGTTTTTAAATAGGTATATCTTCCATGAACAGACGGCGATCAGTTAAAAATTTGTAGTTTGTATTTGTAAGTATTGATTTTTCGCTTTGGTACGGTCATAAAGAGCGTTAAACTCCGCCACTCTACGCGCAATCTCGTAAATTGGGCTTAAAGTTTGAAACAGAGTGGTTAATACTAACTCTACATTCTCTGCCTACCCCTCTATACGTAGTATAGTGTGAACAAGCGTGCGAGAGATTGTTGGAGCTTTAATTAAAATAATAAAACCCACTCGAAGAAACGAATTATTAAATATTTTCATATCTTTGTTCTAGTAATGAGGTACAGCGTGGCGTTGAGTACCGCCACAAAAGATTTGAGTGGAAAGTGAGGAACAGAAGTGTTATAGTAACGAACGGAGTGTCTTAACACTAGGTTTTTTAAGTTACCTCTGCCTATTTGCCTACTTGCTAAGTATGGGATACAGGGTGCCAAAATTGAAACGAAAGTATAATAAATTCGTTTCTTCAATTGGATTGAACTCTGAACCTGCCGCCTATAAATTTACACTCAGCATCACGCTGTATCCCACACATGGCAGGGTAGGCAGAGGGAACTTGGGAACCTAATGTTAAGACACTCCGTCTCCCTTCCCCACTTTTCGCAGAATTTAAGGCATTACGTGTTGAGTGGCGGAACTCAACGCCGCGTTTTGCCTTGTACCAAAGCGAGGAAATGAAAACATTAAATATTTAAATAGAAAATATTAAATATTTCATTTCCTCGAGTGGGGATCGAACCCACAACCTGCCGGTTATAGTCACACGCTTGTGTCGCTGCGCCACGACAGGCTTCAAATTTACATTAACCATACCAAATTATTAAATCACTAATCAAATATTTACCAGAAGCTATTCAGAGGAAGCTATACAATAATATATTGACTTTGGAGAATTCCAACTAATACCTAAGTGATGATAAGTACACTAAGTATTATGTCCATATGTCATAGAATCAATAGCAATGTTTAAACATTGCTATTGATTGTGTTATATCTATAATCTATACATATAAATATGGTGTTTTATCGAAAGGTTATAATTATTTATTTGATACTAAAGTAACAATTTTTTTTTTGTTTGTCTGTATACCCGGGCTAATCTCTGGAACGGCTAAAGTGCTAAACTTACATAGAGGCTTGATTTTTTTATCCCGGAAATCCTGTGCGATCGGAATTTCCTTATAAAAATACAATCGCTCAGAGACGTATCTTTGAGTAGACATGAATATAAATATGAAAAAAAAAACAAAAATACTAAGTGTAGTTAGTTCATTAAAAAAATCGTCCGTTCACCAACTTCTGTTGGATGAGAAGAATTGCATGTGAAAAAGTGGAAAAAGTCAAAGCCGCTCATTGTCTTGTTACCAGAACGAAGAAAATGAAAATATTAAATATTTTATGAGGCCTGTCGTGGCGCAGCGGCACTAACGTGTGACTGTAACCGACAGGTTCTGGGTTCGATTCCCTGTCGAAGAAATGAAATGTTTATTATTTTCAATTTAAATATTTATTGTTTCATTTTCTTCGTCTGGTAATAAGGCAAAGCGCGGCGTTGAGTTCCGCCACTCAACACGCAATGCCTCAAATTTGGCGAAAAGTGGGGAACGGAAGTGGAACGGAGTGTCTTGACACTAGGTTCCCGGGTTCCGTCTGCCTACCCTGCCTCGTGCGGGATACAGCGTGAAGCTAAAAAAAAAAAATATTTCGCTGCAGTCGCCTGAGGCCTCCAAAGTATATATATAAAAGAGCTACTTAATTTAAAATATCAGTTATTTTTAATCTGGCTCAATATATTAAAAAAAACACGTTTAAAACGTATTTCTTCATAGAACAGTTTTATTCTGTAGGTATATGTTAAGTCTCACCGTTCTCCTTATATCGCTAAATTCTCAAGGCGTTACGTATTGAATCACAGAACTAATGGAAAAAATAAGAAAAACCATACTCCCAACAGGAATTCAACCCAAAACTATATCATTTATAGTCAGTCATGTAGGAAGAGGGAACTTGGGAACCTAGTGTAAAGACACTCCGTTTCACTTCCGTACCCCACTTTCCGCCGAATTTGAGGCATTGCGTGTTGAGTGGCGGAGCTCAACGTGCTTTACCTTATTACCAGAGCGAAGAAATGAAACATTAAATATTTTAAATTGAAAATATTAAATATTTCATTTCCTCGAATGAGGATCGAACCCAGAACCCGTCGGTTACAGTCACACGCTTGTGCCGCTGCGCCACGACAGGCCTATATATATAATATCTCCTCCATATCATTTATGTACATTTTAATTTTATTTCCGCATCCACTATCAAAATGTACAGAGTGTCGTACATAAATGTCACTGTCAAAGCGCGCGATAAGCCTCTAGTGGTACACGTTCGCTGACAAAGTCTAAAGTTAGAATGCGAAATACACGTACGGTACATATGCAGGTGATAATATTCAGTAAATATTGTAGGAAAATCGTATAGCATTTGTGTATCTTTATTATGAGTTCGTTGTGGCACAGTAGTACAATGTTCAATTGAAAATAAGTTGGTTTTGATTCATTTCCAACCTAGGAAAGTTGGAAATTAGTTCCCAGCTTATAAAACGAGCTTTCTAATGTCTAAGGAAAAGTAATAACACAAAAATTTCATATAACAGTTTGTATTTTTATTATTATGTTGTAAGTAATGGCAATATTCTAACTGGATCTTATTTGACATGTATTCTTCTATTATATTTTTTATCTGTACATGATTAAAAAAAAATGAACTGACAAATGCGTCATGGCGTAGAGCACACGCGAGCGACTGTTGACGTGGGAGATTGTGGGTTCGATCCCCACTTTAGAAAACCAAGTATTTAATATTTTCAAATTAAATATTTACTGTGTTCATTTCTTCCCACTGATAACAAAGCGTTAAGTTCCTCCGCTTAACACGAAAGCAAAGAACGGAATGGGGTATATTAACATTAGGTTCCCAAGGTTCCTCTGCCTACTCACACTAAACACTACGCTTTATCATATTACTAAAAAATACTGATAAATAATAACAATTTAAAAAACAGCTACAAAATTGAATCTGCTTACAATCGATAAATAAACCAAAAAAAAAAAATTCAATACCACACCAAAGAGACAAAAAACAAGCAAGAGAGACAAATTGCGCTAATTTATACATAAAAAAAGGGCAGAAAGATAAGAAATTGCTTCTAAAATTGGACGCCACTCGATAGAATTTTTCCTTGTAACCGCGAAGGGTCTAAATAGATGCGATTATGGCATATCCTTGTATTATCCCGTGACCAAATAAATAACTTACATCAACAGTATATTTTGCTGTAAGATTGCTTGGGATTGTATTCGTTTCGCTTATGACTCGGATTTAGTCTGAGGAAATAGGCTGGAGTCATTTATTATGGCGTCAACATTATTACTGTTCAGTATATTTATATCTACTATAAGGGTATGACAGTAAACGTGACAAGTTGTGGGTTCGATTTCCATGATTTTTTCAGCTTCACGCTGTATCCCGCACGAAGCAGGGTGGGCAGAGGGAACCCGGGAACCTAGTGTTAAGACACTCCGTTCCACTTCCGTTCCCCATTTCCGCCGAATTTGAGGAATTGCGTGTTGAGTGGCGGAACTCAACGCCGCGCTTTGCCTAATTACCAGAGCGAAGAAATGACAGATAAAATATTAAAATAGTAATATTCAATATTTAATATTTTATTTTATTCGCTGTGATGTAGACGCAAAGCACAGTGTTGAGTTACGCCACTCAAAATTCAATGCTTTAAATTCGGCGGAAATGTTCATCTCAACGGAATGTCTGCCTACCTTGCCATGTAAAAAAATTGTATATTTTGTTGTAAAATTACTTTGAATTGTATTCGTTTCGTATATACCTTAAATTTAATTTGAGGAAATAGGCTGAAGTCATTTATTAAATCGTCAAGATTATTGCTGTTCAGTTTATATGTATCAATGTAAGTTGGTCTATAAATTTACGATTGTTTTTCTTGGAAAGATTGAAGATTTTCTAAGATAAGTTCTGTTTACAAAAGCGCGGCGTAAAGTTCTTCTTCTCTACGCATAATATCTCCGGCTTTATTAGCTTAAACAATAAAATCTGTGGATACAGTGTACCATTTGAAAGTATGTTATTTTTTCCTAACGCGTACTGTGTTTTAGTGTTTACCGTAAAAAATAATTTCTTTAGCAAGAATTTGAATCTATTTTTCTCTTTATTCAGCTTCACGCTGTATCCCGTACGAGAGGGAACCCGGGAACTTAGTATTACGATACTCCGTTCCATTTCCATTCCCCACTTTCTGCCGAATTTGAGTCATTGCGTGTTGAGTGGCGGAACTCAACGCCGCGCTTTGCCTTATTACCAGAGCGAAGAATTGAAACATTAAATATTTAAAATGAAAATATTAAATATTTCATTTCCTCGACTGGGGATCGAACCCAGAACCTGTCGGTTACAGTCACACTCTTGTGCCGCTGCGCCACGACAGGCGTAAGGAATTATTATTATCATTATATTATAATTTACTACAATAAAACCTTGATAGATATATTGATATTACTGACTAGCTGACCCGCGCGGCTTCGCCCGTTTGAGCTATATGAATATTTACTTGATTATACAAAAAAAAAAATAGTTGAAGGAATAGTTAATCAGATTTCAATTTAAAAGTTTTACGTACAATGTATTAATGTACAATTTAATATATAATGTACAATTAATTCTCAATTAAAAAAAAATCCTCTTACCTCGATGTCTGAATTATAGAGAATTCTTGTCTTTATCCAGTCGATTTTTGATCACAAATGAAAAATCTAAATTTCCCTAAACGCTATTGCCACATGAATATTTAAACAACGCTACCATACTACCAGTATATATATATATATGTATATGTATAACGCAAATTGTAATTTGCATAAGCATTTTGTGCCACATTGTGTTGGCGTACACAGAATTATTCCACCATTTCCACACCTCGCACCTGCACGTTATTTTATCTTTATAGCGTTTGTTTAAATTTACCAAATCGACTGACACAAAGTATTTGCACGAACGTGTAGTAAATCGTTATTGATCTGAACTCATCTAGAATTTACATGATAGAAGTATAGGCTAAGATAGAAGTATAGGCAAAAATTGTTGAGTAAAATTGTTCATCTTCACACCATCTTGGCTTGGGATTCGCTGTAAATATCATTTAAGCTCTTGGATTCAATGGATCAGCTAACTAAATTTCTTGTGTACAACAAAACGCCGATATGTAAGAACAGTATGAATTATGAAGCAATGAAATCAGTGAAAAAAGAAACAGAGAAAAGTGGAGAGATTGACAAGAGATTCCTGTTGCTATCGCCTGACCTGGAGAAAATGTCTGATGGTAAGTGCGAATGTTAATACTTAGAAAACAGCTTTCTGGTTTCGTCCAATTTATAGGCAGAGGGAACGTAGTATTTGTGGACGACGGTGATCACTTACCATCAGGTGACCCGTACGCTCGTTGGGAGTTTTTTCCATAAAAAAAAGACATTGTGAATTCACTAGCAAAACTTAACGCCGCCAGTTGTCTCCTAGAGTTAAAAGTCACATGTAACTCACATATAAATTATAAGAACACAGTTTGTACATAGTAGGATATACTATGTACAAACTGTGTTCTTATAATTTATTTATAGAAAGTTGTTAATATATTTTATAAGTACACTTTTATAATGGACACCTTTTTAAATCCAATATCCAAAGGTTATTTGGAAGAGATTATTTTAAGCGATAAGTGCTTTTTTATTATTTTTAAAGTGTTTGCTAAATCTTAATTTTTTTTGTTAAATAAAGTGAACTATAATATTATTTTGAGGCCTGTCGTGGCGCAGCGGCACAAGCGTGTGACTGACCGGCAAGTTCTAGGTTCGATCCCCAGTAGAGGAAATGAAATATTTACTATTTTCAATTTAAATATTTAAAGTTTGATTTTTTCGCTCTGGTAATAAGGCAAAGCGCGGCGTTGATTTCCGCCACTCAACACGCTATGCCTCAAATTCGGCGGAAAATGGGGAACGGAAGTGGAACGGAATGTCTTAACACCAGGTTCCCGGGTTCCGTCTGCCTAGTGCGGGATACAGCGTGACGCTAAAAATTAAAAAAAAATGTATTATCTTTTTATTTTGATATAAAGTATTACTTTTGATAATAAAAATATTATTATCATTACAATATTTACGAAAAACTCAATAAATTTCTATTTGATGGCTCTAATATTCTCTGTGTGACTGTCATTTGCTTTCACTTTCTTCTGTATACAGCGAATTAGATATAGCCTAGTGTTAAGATACTCTTTCTACTGGAATTCTATGAGATCGAGAGTTGTATAGAAAACTAAATCTTACTAGAGAAGAAAAATTAGTCCTTATTTGGGTTTAATTTTAATTAAAAGAACGTAGAAATATATTTATCATTATATATGTATGTATGTAATATTCTAATGGCATCCCTTCTCACGCCATAGTTTAAGCGTTCACAAAACATCCAAATTTAATTGTATGTTTGTGAGTTGGGTCATATAAATAATGGTTAAATTGAATTTTGATATAACATAACTTTAAATTATGGCCGTCGTGATGCAGGGGCACAAAAGTGTGACTGTAAACGTTATAGGTTGTAAGTTCGATTACCACTAGATGAATTGAAATATTTAATATTTTCAATTCTTTGGTCTAATAAAAAGGTCAAAACGTAGCATCAATGCCAGAGGCATTCGATTTCCTCACTCTAAACGCAAAGCCTCAAGTTCAGCATAAAGTTGTATTCCCCACTTTCGGAAGGAAGACGGGAAGATTTTTTTTTTAATTAGGTTTCCAAATTCCGTTTGCCTGTAGTAAGAGCTGAAAAAAAAATCAATACTGTAATTACTTGTTCTAACCGTAGCGAGAAATAAATTGTAAAAAATAATATTTTTATTATTTTAAAGAATGTGTGAATATTGGTAGGCTGAGTATCATATTGGTCAACTTTTTATATCATACTAAATAATATTAACAAACTAAGCGTTATTATAGACAAGTCGATGTTCAGCAGTTTTGTTAGTGTGGACTATGAAAAAAGGCTTTTTTAAGTCACCTCAGTATTCCACAAGGAATCTCAATGCCAAATGCTAACTTTGATGTATAGTGAGCATTGTTTTGGGTGGGCGTTTTCTGTCAGTCGCTCTGTAGCAGAAGACTAGAGAAGTATATATAGCGTAATAACATAAATATTTGATATATGGTACCTAGGTAAAGTATCGAAAGTGATTGTAATTATATATCGAAGTGATTGTAATTAATTTTTAATATTTTTTTGAACTACTAAGGATTATTTTATTGCAATATTTACAAAAATAAAAAAAAAAACAATTATGAAAAATAACACTTTAAATCATTTTCCTATAAAAAAGCCATTTTGAAGTTCAATATTTTATTGTGTCACTAAACACCATCGAAATTCCGATAGACAGTTAACAGCAACCCAGTTAGCCAAGCTTGGCTCAAAGAAGGCAAAGCACAATATATTAAAGTATTCAAACCGAGGTCTGTGTCCCGTAGTAGATGTCTTTCTCCTTTTCTATATCGTAAAATCTGTTTGTTTCGCAGTCCCTAAAACCATTTTAGTTCAGCCAAAATTTTAAGGGCTGCGACCCTTTTCTGGTTGACCTACCACAACACCCAGCGAAACTGTAAAACTGCCAGACCCAGCCGAATATTATAGACTAAAGATGGAAATGCACATGCAATTTCAAGGGAGAATTGAAACAAAGCGAACACGTTACACGTTGCTTATCACGTCGATTAGTTTGATAAAGAGCGTTATATCTTTGGTGTATGGTACAAGAAACAAACGATGTACTCAAATTGTATAGAAAAAGATCTAATTTTAAATGAAACACTTTTAACCGGATTAATCGCGTATATTGATTGTTAAACATGTTTTTTGGAAACCCGACGTTTCGAACACTTTACAGTCCGTGATCACGGGTACACTCACGGACTACTGTAAAGTGTTCGAAACGTCGGGCGGACAAAAAAATGCTTACCAATCAATATACGCGATTAATCCGTTTAAAAGTGTTTCATTTAAAATGTGTAACAATCGCCAAAATCAAAGACATTTATTAAAAGATATAATTTGTAAATATAAAAAATATTTTTCGAATAATGTTCATAAAAAGAAATAAACGAAACCTATATGATATCACTTTGTTGTATGTCTGGCTGTTAAAATCATTCATATCGAGATCAGCATGTACCTAATTGTTTTTTTTCTTTTTTTTTTTCAGCTTCACGCTGTATCCCGCACTAGGCAGGGTAGGCAGAGGGAACGGAAGTGAAACCTAGTGTTATGACACTCCGTTCCACCTCCGTTCCCCACTTTCCGCCGAATTTGAGGCATTGCGTGTTGAGTGGCGGAACTCAACGCCGCGTTTTGCCTAATTGAAAACATTTATTTAATCTATTAAAATATTAACAACCACACATATATATTAATATTTACTCAAATAAATCGACTGTTAACTCTTCCATCATTTTTACAACGCAATTGAATTCTCACGTCGTAAACACAGAGCTATAACGCGCTTAGAGCGTTTCATAAACAACAATTGTACGCTGTTTTATTTTTTACCGATAGCCGGAACGATTGTGGGTAAGGATCATGGTTTGTTTTTTATTAATATTATGTCATTTTCATATATTTTCCGGGATAGAGGGGTGGAAGTGATTTGGTATTATTTTTTTTTTTTTTTTTTTTTTTCCAGCTTCACGCTGTATCCCGCACTTGGCAGGGTAGGCAGAGGGAACGGAAGTGAAACCTAGTGTTATGGCACTCCGTTCCACTTCCGTTCCCCACTTTCCGCCGAATTTGAGGCATTGCGTGTTGAGTGGCGGAGCTCAACGCCGCACTTTGCCTTATTACCAGAGCGAAGAAATTAAACATTAAATATTTAAATTGAAAATATTAAATATTTCATTTCCTCGACTGGGGATCGAACCCAGAACCTGTCGGTTACAGTCACACTCTCGTGCCGCTGCGCCACGACAGGCCTCAAATTTAAATTAAAATAAAAAATTAAAATTAATATTTTTGTGATGGTAATCGTAACCTTCTTAGCTTCATGCTGTGTCATGCACATATCAAGGTAGGCCGAGGGAACTTGGGAACCTAGTGTTAAAACACTTTGTTTCTTTTCCCACAATTAGTTGTTTACAGCAACACGTTTGTGCCCCTGCGTTATGACCGGCCTCGATCTTAGTTAGTAAACAAAAATGAAGTAAAGTTGTTGAAATAAACGAAACAAAAATGAATTATAATGTTATCCTTAGTCAGTTATCAAGAATAAAATTTAAATATGCTTTATGGGATTTATAATTAAGTTCTAATGGACGAGAAGTTTGGACAATATATATTCTTATCTCAATATATATTCTTCTCCATTTTTTTCGCGTTCACGCTTACTAGTAAGGTATTGTTTTTCTATATTTTAAGATTTTTGCTTAGCATTATAGGCATGTTAAAATTATTCTATGATTATTATTTTTTTATTATTTTTTATGTGCTATATCACACAGTATGATATTAAGAATAACCTGGAAACCTAGTCTTAAAATCGTTAAGGGAACTCAATTCTGTGCTTTGTTGCGTACGATTTTTATTACTCAGCTTCACGCTGTATCCCGCAAATGGCAGGGTAGGCAGAGGGACCTCGGAAACCTAGTGTAAAGACACTCAGTTCCACTTCGGTTCCCCTCTTTCCGCTGAATTTTAAACATTGCGTGTTGAGTGGCGGAACTCAACGCCGCACTTTACCAACATTAAATATTTAATTAGAAAATATTAAATATTTCATTTACTCGAGTGGGGATCGAACCCACAATCGATCGACAGTCTTCGATAATTTTTATTATGACTACATTTTACATGTAAGACAAACATTTAACATTACTGTGGCTTGAAATTATATTACATAATTTTGATGTATAAAAATCCCACTCAGTACAGAATTGTTAACAAAAAAGAGTTTCATGTAGACCCTTGTCGTCAGTTCTTTATAGTAAGCTTGGAGTTAGGCTCGGCTTGACCAACTCCTAGTGAACCTTGAAAATGAACATAAGATAGTATAAAGTGATGTTTATTTTGCGTAGAAAAATAATAATGTGTTTGAATTTCTATGTTTTACCAAAATAAAAATATGTTTAGGATTACATTATTTTAGCAATCAATATCAATTTATGTTTTCACCCCCATAAGTACAATTACGTAGAGTAACCTGGGAACGTAGTGTTAAAATACTCCGTTTTAAGACACTTCCGTTCTCCAGTTTCCATTCAATTCTAGACATATTAAATTACGGAACTCAACGCCGCGTCTGTTACCAGAGCGAGAAAATGTAATAATTATACTCTTATGAGTATGGATCACATTATCATGACTTACAACAATTGATATAATACTAGTCAGATGCTGTAAAATTACATCAAACTGGCCTCAAAATTATTTAATAATATAAAGACATATATTTTAATTACTTACATGTTCTCCAATTTGCAGTTAATTTCTAAAAGACGCTCCATGTTGGATGATTAAATAGGCCATTGTTTGCTAATCAAGTGGGTTCATAAGCATATATATTTTCGAAAATGGTATGGGTTCAATTTCACTCGAATTTGCGTACATGCCTTAATTTTATTTTATATAATATTTTTTATTAATAGTGAGGAACTTATTATATAATTTTATGTACAGTAAGAGTGAAGTGAAGAATATAATAGTTTGATTGGAAAGAAAAGTTTTACTTTTTGGCTCTGGTAAAAGATAAAATGCAGCGTTTAATTTCGTCCTCGAACACGCTATTACTATAAAATTGGACAGTAACAATGAAGTGTTTTAACGAGATATATATATATATATATATATATATATATATATATATATATATATATATATATATATATATATATATATATATATATATATATATATATATATATATATATATATATATAAATATCGCTACCGCTTATAACTTACAATGTACTTCTAAAAATCGCTAAAGTTAAGTCATCGGTTTAGTTTGTAATTGAAGCCTGGGAAGGTAGTTCGCACCTCGCATTGGAAACTTAAATTTAAATGCTATCGTCTTAATATGGCTATTAACCTAAAACTTGTGTAGTACTTTCTTTACTAGAATAATAATATTAAAAATGGATGAAGACAGTTACGAATGGAAACCAAAAGGTTAGTTTTTTATTTATTATTTGATGAACATGTGAATTTGGTCTTTGTTTTTGCTTGAATTCCGCCACTCAATGCACAATTCCTCAAATTGGGCGGAGAGTGGAGAATAAAACTGAGTGTCTTATCACTAGGTGCTCAAGTTCTCTCTGTCTAACCTGCAATGTGCGGGATACAGCGAGAAGCTGAGTTATGTTGAGTTAAGTTAATTTGTTCTCCTTCATTGTTTGATAATTTTAATATAATTTATGTTGAATTTATGACTCTGTTCTATATTATATAAGACTAAGAATACCTTTTTATATTTTAAATTTCTCAACCTTAACTTTTTTTTACATTAAACGTGTGAAGAAAGTGCTGAGATACAGTTCTCCGTTTTCTCCTGAAATTGACATTGCTGAGTGAAGGAATTAAACAACGCTCTTTGTCATATTTCCAAAGCGAGGAAATGAAACTATTAAATAATTTCTACCTGTATGTGATAAACCAAACCTTATCTTTATTTCCTCGTTCTGATCGGAAAAAGGGCAATTTAAAAGTTTTTTTTTTTTTAATCTGGTTACAAGGCAAATCGCAGCGTTAAATTCCACCTCTAAATAATTGAAAGTGGGGAACGGAAGTGGAACGAAGTGTCTTTACACTAGGTTCCCAGGTTCCCTTTGCCTACCGTACCATGTGCGGGATACAGCGTGAAGCTAATTAGGTAAGTAAGTAAATATTTGAATGGAAACGAAAAAATAGTAAGCAGTGTCTTAATAATATCTGCCTGCCCTGTTGTACGCAGGATCGTTAAAGTCACAATGCCAAACTAATTATTGAATAGAAAAGTGTAAATCAAACTACTGATATAAACTCTCAGTAATTAATCAGAAGAAGAAGTTTGGAAGTTTTAATAGTTATACGTACAATGGTTTCACTATTGCCTACTATAATATAAGAAATTCAAAAGTTGTAAATTGCTACAGCTGTAAATTGTAAAACGTATTTTAAATTCTTTATTTTTAAGTTTTTCTAACTTGAACTGTAAATTGTAAAATGTTTGTTAAAATCTATATTTTTAAGATTTTTAATTTCACGCTGAGACCTGCACGTGACTGGGTAAGTAAAGGGAACTTAAGTGTTAAGATAATCCATTCCGTTCTCTCTCTGTTTTCCACCGAATGCCGGAAATCAATACCATATTATGGCTTGTGTCCAAAGCTAAAAAATGATAATATTAAATATTTAATTTGATAATATGGAATATTTTACCTCACTGAGTGAGAATCGAACCGCGAACTGTCACGTTTACAGTCACACGCTTGCACCACTGCGCCAAGACAGGCCTCGTCGTCTTTTGTCATATGTAATTTTTTTTGTCATATGTAGGCTTGATGTTCACATGAGATGACAAATTATTTGCCAGCTATAGTAAAATACAGTGCGGCGTTAAATTCCGCCAATTTTAAATTCGGTTGAAAAGTAAAACATAGTTTCACTTGTTATATTGTCTACTTTTTTATTTTTATTTTCTGCTCCACCTTTCATCACGTACAATCTCGTGTTGAGAGAGAAAGAGTAGATAGAAGAATCTGGAACGGTATTCCAGAGGCGCGGGTTCAAATCCTGCTTCGATCAAAATTTTTATACGCTTTTTAAATTTAAGTTTAGAAGTGTATAAATACTAGGTACAACATGAACTGATAAACGAAAATAACGTTTCTTTCATTACTCTTTTTACTAGCTAAAACAATTCTGCTATACATTTTTTGCAGAATTTAAGACATTGTGTTAAGTATCGAAACTTAACCTCGCGCTTTGCCTTGTTACCAAAAAGGGAAGAAATTAAAATTACAAATGTCTTATATTAAAGTAATACATATTGCACTTTCTCGAGTGGGGATTGAACTCACAACCTATCACACGTTTGTTCCCCTGTGTCACTCTAGGCCTCAAAAAAAAGATGAATATTAAGTACTTTGTAACATAAGAATTTTACAACTGTACCTATTTTGTTGGCAAAATGTAATGGGTACAAATGAATAGTCAACGATTTCTTAGGGTAAAATTAATTTTTTTAGGCCCCTAAAATTTTTCTTTGCATTTTCCATATTTTAACTTCCGCTAACTGGAAATTGGAAAGTCGCTTGAACTGATGCCTGAAAAGTTTTTATGTGCTTTTAAATGCATTTGTTTTTTTTTTCCGAATAATCATTCAGTACGCTGTACATACTCGTATATGAGTCATTAGAGGCTATTATGGATCATTGGAATAGTGTTCGGCTGTAACGGGTCCGTTGTGGGTTTGATAGCCCGTAATGGACGGAAAGAATATTTTTAAGGCCTGTCGTAGCGATGGAGCATAAGCAAACTACAGTAAACGTGGTTGTATATACCACTTCGAGAAGAGCTCTGGTAACAAAGCAAAGCGTGGCGTTGAGTTCCGTCAATCAACACGCAATACCTCAAATTCAGCAGAAAATGGAGAATGATTCAGCAGAAAATGGAGGTGAAGGATTATCTTAATATTAGGTTTCCAAGTTCCCTCTGCATATTATGAAAGAGACACAGCGTTAAGTTAACAAAATAACATCACATTAATAAAAAATACTTTTAAATTTTAAATTTTGTTTCTCTCTTAATTTTTTATCGATTTTCTATCGAATTTTATGAATTTTGTATAGTTTTTAGCACGGGATGCTATATTGGGCTCTATACCCAATATCTTTACAAGAGTGAAAAAAATAAAATATTTAATTTCATCACATACCCTATGCCATGGCATACCTCATAATAATGGCCATAATTTTGCCTAACAGCTATCGAATTCACTATTAAAGTAAGACCCAGTGCCACTGCACCTTAACGGCCTCTAGAAATTCATAAAAATTATAAAAAATATGTATATCTAAATCAAATTTCAAAACACGAAACGTTCTACCGACTGTTAGATAACACCTCATTTTCCTTATCACTTGCCACTGAAATGTACTGAAATTAACTGTAAATAGCTCAAAGGATTAATTTAGCTTTTACTGATAGTACATTGTTTGCGGTTCATTGGAAATTTATTTATGAATTTTGATCTATCTGCATTATTTATTTAGTTAATGTGTAGGATTTAGAAAACTTTGGCGCAGTGTTTATAATAAATGCGAAGATTTTATATTTATACATATCCAGCCTGGGAATGAATTATTTTCATTTCCTCATTCTGGTAACAAGACGATTCGCGGAGTTAAGCTCCGCTTATCAGCTCGTAATAACTTGAAACACAGGTTTAGTGCGGAAGTTCTCTTCTACGTAAAGTATAGATTATCACTAGGCTCCCCCTAACTTCCCTTTTAAGCGAAAATCATTTCTCTGAGTCGAAATCACTATTTTCACAATGGCTGTCAGATCTAAAATATATATATATATATATATATATATATATATATATATATATATATATATATATATATATATATATATATATATATATATATATATATATATATATATATATATATATATATATATATATATATATATATATATATATATATATATATATAAATATATATATATATAATTTATATAAATAGCTTCCCGCTGTATCCCGCACGAGGCAGGGTAGGCAGAGGGAATCCGGGAACCTAGTGTTAAGACACTCCGTTCCACTTCCGTTCCCCACTTTTATATAAATATATGTATATATATTATAAAAACATAAAAAGCATCTTGATACTCGTACACTATAAAGCACTCTACATAGGGTTGCATTTAGTTCTATAAATAAAACATTCATTTCCCACAAGGGCACTACGTGGTGAAACATCAATATACAAGGCGATGCACAATTTTCTTGTGAAATTGCTCAGTAATTGATATTGCGTTTTAATAAACTTCTCTGCCGGTAAATTGTTTTCCCTTGTTAAGTGGAAAACGTTGGGGCATATATGCGTGATAGGTTATGGGTTCGATCTCGTCTGGAGGAAAAAACTATCTATCTATCAGCTTCACGCTGTATCCCGCACGAGGCAGGGTGGGCAGAGGGAACCCGGGAATCTAGTGTTAAGACATTCTGTTCCACTTCCGTTCCCCATTTTTCGCCGAATTTGAGGCATGGCGTGTTGAGTGGCGGAACTCAACGCCGCAAACCGCCGAGGAAAAAACAATTTAAATATATAGTTTTTTCCCACTGATAACAAAGAAAAATGTGGCGTTGAATTCAATTTCGGCAGAAAGTGGGGAACGGGACGGAGAGTCTTAACACTAGGTCCCAAGTTCGCCCTGCCTACCGTACCATCTGCGAGATATAGCGTGAAGTAAAGTAGAGTAAGTAGTTTAGCTGATTTCAATGTCAGTTTTCTTATACAATATAAACGTAACGAAGCCGGTAGCAGGAAGTTACTGATAAAACTCATTTTACCAAAAGAACGCCCAATCTTGATAAAAGTCTATCAGGAAGAGAATATGAAAATAAATTAAAGAAAAATAAAGAGAACATAAGAGACCAGTTAAGGTAAATTAGGTCATGAACGAAAGGTTCCCTCTTCCATTATCTATGAAAACGTTAAAAAAGAACGTTGTATTCAGCTTCACGCTGTATCCCGCACGTGGGAGGGTAGGCACAGGGAACGGAAGTGAAACCTAGTGTTAAAACACTCCGTTCGCCTTCCGTTTTCCACTTTCCGACGAATTTGAAGCATTGCGTATTAAGTGTCGGTACTCATCGCCGCGCTTTGTCTTATTACCAGAGTGAAGAAATGAAACATTAAATATTTAAATTGAAATATTAGATATTTCATTTCCTCGACTGCGGATCGAACCCAGAATCTGTCGGTTAAAGTCACACGCTTGTACCGCTGCGCCACGATAGGCCTCAACATTGTATTCTTCTATCGTAGTTTTTGGTTACAGCCAAATATTTAATGGATAAATAAGATAAATGAATAGTGAAAAAATATCAATAGGGTAACGTTGTACCCTGAACCCTAAAAAAACAACAAAACTTGAAAAACGTTAACATTGCATGTTAAGTGCCAAAACTTAACGGTGCGCGTTGTCCCGCGACCGAAATGACGAAATAAAATCATTTCTTTTCCTCGAGCGGGAATAGAACTCAGAACCGATTGGCTTACAGTCCAAAATTGTGGCAACGCTACGACGGCCTCATGAATAACTACGAACAAATAATAAATAACTCCTCAAAATTTATTTCACAGATCATAATTCTAAATTCATAGCGAAGCGATCAAATAAAACTTACATAGTATATGGGCTTCAAAATTTTACCTACATATTCCATTTCTATTTGAAATCAACCATTGAGTTAGGTGTGACGTGCCCAAGTATAAGTCTTACGTAGGTGTTGATATTATAGCAAAATTTGGTCAAATTCGATTAAAGTTCTTAAAAAAAGGAGTAATGCATGAAGGTAATTATATAATAGTTTGCCTTAATTTATAAAATACTAGTTTAAAAAACAACGCAAAACGGTACAACAAGGCAAAGCGCGGCGTTGAGCGCCGGCACTCAACACACAATGCCTCGAATTCGGCGGAAAGTGAGAAACGGAAGTGGAACGGAGTGTCTTAACACATGTGCGAAATACAGCGTGAAGCTGAATAGTTTCAAAAATAGAATCTCAATTTTCCTTTAGGAATTTAGAGAAATCCCTCTCTCATCTCCTATATTTCGTCTAAAGAAAAAATTTTATCACTGTGATTCATTTTTGTTACTTTACGTTGAAATTATTATGAATATGCTTAAAATGTAATATTTTTTTTTGAAAATGTAAAACAATTTAAGTATTTAATTCAAATAAATCTCTATTTTTGTGTAGTTTACATCAAATTCACTAAATCCAAGGGAATAAAAGATAAAAGAAAAATAACTTCATAATGTATACCATATAGCGAAGTAGGCAAAGAGAACTCAGCCGCAAAACAACCGTTTCTTTCCCTTCTTTCCACCTTTATTTCTAGACCACATTTTATGGGGTACTCAACTCAGCACTTTCTTTTGTAACCAAAATGTGAAAATAGATGCTATTTATTTATCTAAGTGAGAATAAAATTCATATAACCGCTCCTAAAATGCTTTATGGACACAATATGCACGGCATCAATACACTCTCTTTAGTTATTACCAACAAGTATGAGGTAGTGTTCAAGAAAATAGATTTTATATCATTAAACATTATGCAAACTATTTTTTGATATAATATCTCAATAAACACTGAACTCAAAACTATCACGTCTTTAATCAAACGCTTCTCAGCACTACCGCAACAACGTCTATATACATTCATGCCTCATTTAATACCTTCGAACAATACCCACATATCGTTATTATAGCGTGACACGAATGCAATTACCATAGAAGCCTCGCATTTCACATTTGCTGCGATTTCACTTGAAATCTATTTTCTATCACCTACTTTCAATAAGCATTGGAAGGCACAGTTGTATAGACTCGCGCTAGGCACTACTCTTTGACCGATACTTTAATTAAATTACAGTTAAAAACAAATAAGTATATTATATTAAAAATAAAAATATTATATTAAATATATTCGTTTTGTTAACAAAATTAATATGAAATAATTGCTATCGTATTTACAATTTTAACAATGATTAGGAAACACGCATTAGGTACATCGCAAGAAGAAATGTATGGTGCATATTTTTTTTAACAACAAAATATTTTTTGGCAATTTCTTCTTATATCATTTTTAGTAATAGAAAGACTATATGAATTCGTGAATTTTTACCCCTGATGGAAACAATATGTACATTTATCTGTCTGTCTGTGGATATAACAAAATTTTTGAAACTAATGAACCGTTTTAACTGCGTAGTATTTATATCAGAACGTTTCATATCAAATCATATCACTTACTACATATCCATCTACTTTTTAACATATCTATACTACTATATTTATTTCAGAATTTCTTTCTTTCGTTATTATATTATAATTCATTTTTTTGCTTCCAGAACGTGTCTTATATGCAAGAAACCGTCTACCAGGTGCAAGACCGGCGGTAATAGGCGGTAAGCCCATAACGGAGGAGTTAGCAGTCGTGAGTGTGTTTTTTCTATATTTATTAATTATACTATTAAACAACTTACTATCAAAATTTCGGCATCCTTATCATCTTTTTATTAAATAATTCTTTTTTAAATATCGGTCTATCTCTCATCTTTTTGCACTATGAACATTTAGCTCTTAACAATGCGACTCGGAATATCTGAAATATTTGAATTATAAAATATTGTTTCACATTAAAACAGAAACATAACATATTAAGGTACTAGTATTACGTTATTGAAAATTGAAGAGTTTAAAAATATACTGTCAATAAATTTGCCTCTCGAAGGCACTATGCTAGTGATTGATTATAGTGAGTGGTTGTAAGTCGAAAAGGTTATGGGTTCAATCTTCACTAGAGGAAATTAAATTATTTTGATAACGATAAAGCGCGGTGTTGACCGCCGCCACTCAATACGCAATACCTCCTTCAGAAATAGAGTCTATAATATTAAGTTATTAGGTTATCTTTGCCTACCTTGCTAAGAAAGAATACATAACAACATTGAATTTAAAGAACTTTATAATATGTATATTTAGTTATCATACAATTATTAGATATTTATACGCTTTTTAAAATAAAATCGTTGTTTTCAAATACATTAAAATCGTTAGTTTCAAATAAATTTACTGCTTGTTCGCCGTTGTTTGAAGCCGTTATTTCCTCTGTACAAAACAAAATAGAATAATTTAAAAACAAATTAACATTATAATTAGCCTTAACCGACGGCTTCGCCAGCATACTCTATAATTTATTTTAATTACATATGACACTTCCTAAGTGCTGAAAGTAACCCTTACCACAGCTACTGTGGAATATATAAAAAAGTTAATGGCTATGCTAACAAACATAAAATGATTTTGTTTAAATACAAACCAGCATCTCAGTTCCTAGGATTAACGCGTTTAACCAAGCAAACTGTCTAGATTTACAAGCATTCTGGTTACAACAGGAGTTACGTGTAACAGCGTTTGGCACATCTTCTTGCCCTCCCCGCGGAGAATGGATCCATACTCCTCTAGTAATGAGGCCCTCAGATCAGGCTTTAGGATACGGACTTGCTGCTCCCAGAAATGGCACCAGATCCCTTCTGTCCGCACTTCAGGCGCATATCATCAAATGGTTGCTGTTCGATTCCAGACCATTGACAAAGGATAATAAGTCCACTGAACCACCGGATAGGTGAGAGTTTTTATTTTTTTGTGTATGTTAAGTTTGTAATTAAATTACTGTGCATATTAAATTGTAACATAACAGTCAATTGTAGTGCAGGAGCATAAACGTGCCACTAAAAATGTTACAGGTTTAGGGTTCGATACCCACCTAAGGAAATGAAGTATTTAATATTTCATTTCTTCGTTTTGGTAACGAGGCACGGCGCAGTGTAAAACTCCGCCACTCAACATGCAACGCTTCCAGACTTCGTCGGAGGCGGAAGTGTTTTAATGGAAGTATTTTTAATAATAGGTTCCCAGGTTCCCTAATGTGCCTAATCTGCTGTATGTGGGATACACTCTGAAGCCAAAAATAGGTCATAAAGTCCTGTTTCTTTCGATTCCTTAGGAATTCAGAAATACTCGCTATACTTTAATTCCTAAGGGGGGTATTCAACACTCCCCAAAATTTATAAGTCAATTTTTTGTGTTAATCGTGTAGTTCTGGATATACATTGTCTGTCAGCCGCTCAGTAACGAAACAAAAACTATGCAATTTTAAAATAAAAACTAGGTATTCTATTATAATATATATGTTTTTATAATAAAAAACGCTTTTCAAAATATTCAACGCCACGGACACGTGAAAGTAACATAGCTTAAAAATGCCGATCATAATTCTCGACTACACCTCGTGCTTTAGCATAAATCTGTTATGTGGTACGACGATATTTTACTAAAATGGTGAACATTATGGTCTAACCGGTGGAGTTTTAAACTGATCTATATTTATATTAAATTTATATTCTTTTCGGAGGCCATCGTGGTGCAGTGGTATAGTGAGCTGGTAAACGTGACAGTTCTGGGTTTGATACTTACTGGAGTTAAATTATTTTCATTTTTCACCCTCTAGTATATGATTGGAAAACTTATAAAAGCTTTATCTGTATAGTTTAATACTTAATAATAAGTAATAATATTTTATAAATTATCTTTGGAAAAGCGGAAGCGGAAATTTGTAAAAGCAGAGATGCTGACATAAATAAATTGTAACAAGGGTATAAGAATTTCGTAGCTTCATGAGAACCTATAGCGTAGTGGTCAGAACGCTTGGACAGTTTGCATAAGGTGCGAATTCGAATCGTGTTACGTTCAAATTTTTATAAGTTTTCTAAAGAAAATATTCTTTTTTCTACGTATGGAGTATAAATATTTATTAGATAGCTTTCTTTCTGCCAAAGGATTATTCTAAGGAATTGTCTTAGGTTAATAGAGTAGTATCAGATGGGAGCACTTACACCTTATAGCCTACCTTTATATCAAATTTCAATTGTTAGTGAAGGTATATATGGTAGGATGATTGGCCGTTACTTAGTAAAAAAAAATACTTTAATGTTATATACAATTTGTAAACAAGGCAAAGCGTGGCTTTACTTAATTTTCACTAATCAATGGAGTATCTTAAAACTAGGTTTCCAAGTTTTCTTTTCCTACCCTCCAACGTACGGGATGCATGAGAGGGCGAAATTAAAGTGTAAGAAAACAAAAAGAAAAAAAATATATTGAGTATCGACAACAACCACGAAGTGATTTGCCATAAATTAGTTATTAATTAATTATTTGTTCGAGGCCTGTCGTGGCGCAGCGGCACAAGCTTTTAACTATAAACGATAGGTTGTGGGTTCGATCTCAACTCAAGAAAATATTTAATATTTTAAAATTAAATATTTAATGTTTTCATTTTTTCACTCTCGTAACAAGGCAAATCGCGGCGTTGAGTTCCTCCACTCAACACGCAATGCCTCAAATTCGGTGGAAGGCGGGGAACGGAACTGGAACGGAGTGTCTTGACATTAGGTTTCCAAGTTCCCTCTGCCTACTCTGCCATAAGTTTTTTTTTTTCTTTTTTTTTTCAGCTTCACGCTGTATCCCGCACTAGGCAGGGTAGGCAGAGGGAACGGAAGTGAAACCTAGTGTTAAGACACTCCGTTCCACTTCCGTTCCCCACTGCCATAAGTGTAGCTAGATTATTTGTTTAAACAAAGAAATAAGTGAAACACACTCCTTACTTTATATGGGCGTTAATATGTAAAGTAGACCTTCTCTATACTAAACTTAAGGCAATAAATATTTCAATATTGAATTTTAAAGCATAAAACGGCTCGGTCAATATTCACCGCTACATCTTTACCTCGCGAATTTACAACACCATTTGGTTTAGTATCGGTTTTCACGATCAAGCCCAATATGCTTTATATCATAATGTACTAGCGTTTGCTACTCAGTTTATATTGAATTTCATAAGTAAAATTTGAATTTAACAGTTATATTATATTATTTAAGTAATATTTATGTGAAAAAAATATACGGTCAGTCAAATTGTATACACAACACATAATTATTTCCAAAATTCTTCATAAAATTAGAAACATGAGTATTTTAATGTACATAAATTGTACAAAACTTAGTACGTAAGGCAAAACATAGAATTGGTAGTAAGAAAAATACCTAAGGCGATCGTGGCATAGCGTATGTGTATGTACCACGAAGATTACTCAGCTTCACGCTGTATCCCACACATAGCAAGGTAGACAGAGGAAACTTGGAAATCTAGTGTTAAGACACTCCGTTCCACTTCTGTTTCCTACTTTCCACTGAATTAAAGGCATTGCGTGTTGAGTCACTTTCGCGGTACTCAACTTTTTACCAGAGTGAAGAAATGAAAACATTAAATATTTAATTTGAAAATATTAAATACTTCATTTCCTCGAGTGGGAATCGACCCCACAACCTATCATTTACAGTGACACGCTAGTGCCGGTGCGCCACGAGAGGCCTCGAAGATTGTGTGCTCTTATCTTACTCTGAGAAATAAGATATTTTCATTTCATAGCTTTGGACAAGACAAAACGCGGCGTTGACTTCTGCCTGTGACACGCAATGTCTCCAAAATTAAACTACTCCTAAACAACGTGCCTTGATGTTAAGATGCCTTTACTTATATCTTAAGCTCGTATGTACAGCCTGAAGCGGAAAATGCAAAGTCTTCATAATTCATTTCAGTTATTTGCGTCCCAATGAAGAACGCCAGGAAGAAGCTCTATGGCGCGCGTGCAGTGAGGTTATTTGGCGTTGTGGTGGCGGCTACAATAATCAAACGGACGTTAAAGTAACCGTAACGTTGCCGACTAGTCAAGTGCATGTGCAACACAGCTCTACGTATTATCAGGATGGGATCACTGAGATGGTAATTTTGAGCAATTTGTAATTTTTTTTCATCTTCACGCTCGAGGCAGGGTGGCAGAGGGAACCCGGGAACCTAGTGTTAAGACACACCGTTCAACTTCCGTTCCCCACTTTCCGCCGAAGTTGAGGCATTGCGTGTTGAGTTGCGGTACCTAACGCCGCACTTTGCCTTATTACCAGAGCGAAGAAATGAAACATTAAACATGTCATATTTATATATCCATAAAAGGCATTTTAGAAATAACAGACATTGTAGGATTTCATACCTTAAAAAATAAACAAGTATGGTAACTCTTTTAACGATTTTTGCTCAAATCTAAATATAAATAAATTGGACCCTAATCAAAAAAAAAACATTACAAGAAAAAAATGTCTTAGATAACTATCGTTATCTATTTGCCGTACGTAGAGGCATTGACTATGTCTAAACTAATCATAAATGCTAGTACTACGTCCATACCAGACTCGACCCCCTGGAAAATTATTCTGGATACGCCCATCTTTACCTTTCCAGGAATAAAATAAATATTCCATATATGTATGTACTAAATAGCTAGAAATTTACAACTTCATAAAGCTATCAAAATCTTTTATAAACTATCCAGTGGTATATCCATTAATGTTCTTACCATAAAATACCCTTGCATTCTCTGTACCCGTATCAAGTAGACTTTACTGAAGGCACGTCCAAGGAATCTCGTCTCAAAACATTCCAGCTTTGTCTTAGACGTTCATAGGTGATAATGTTCGCTTTGATTCTTTCTTTGAAAATTCTCCATAAACACATTCTTTTTCTATCTCCACTTTATATATTTTTCTTTAAAATTCAGAAATTATAAAAGCTTTTTTTTAAGAAAACCAAGAAATCCTTTTTTAATTGAATTTCAATTAATTGCTATTGAAATTGTTATTTTCGTCTTGGATACATTACATACATACATACATACATCAAATAAGTAGTAAACGGAAGTATCTTTATAGGAAAAGAGTATCTTATCACTATATTCCTAAATAACATCTACCTTCATGAAACTAAAAAAATATTAGTTATTTGTACTGTTGACTGCCTAATTTTTAATTTTTTATATTAAAAAAAGTCTTTCTTTGCTATTCTTCCTTTTATCGCAACGCCTTTTGTTAAAAAAATATCGATTTTCACCTGACATTTCAGATTTATCAGAACAAACTATTCTATCAAATTTTGCGGATTACACGTGTTACAGTACATCCCGCATAGTTGAGCTTCGTATTGAGTTTAGTTAGCAACACTGAAATATTTTACTGTATGTAAATCATTATATGCATATATTTTTGAGTCTTGTCGTGGCATGGGAGTACATGCGTGCGTCTGTAAACGAGACAGATTTTGGGTTTGATCTCCACTCGTAAGAATGATATATTTAATATTTTACATTTCGCTGGCGTCGCACTCAATAAGCAATGCCTTAAGTTTGGCGGTAAGTACGGTACAGAACGATGTCTTAACACTAGTTTCTCAAACACATTCCCTCTCCATACCTTATATTGTGCCGGATACAGCGTAAAACTGAAAAAAAAAAACATATATTTGATATATGTATTTGAATATGATATAGTTAGTATTGGATAATATTAAACATTAAACTTTCTAACTACTTAAGTTGTATGTTTATCGACATTTTTTTCATAAACATATTTATTTTTCTTTTTGGTGTGGTAAGTAAATACTAACTGAAAAAAAAAAATTTTCAGCCTGACACTGTATCCCGCACGTGATAGAGTAGGCAAAGGGCCTTGGGAACCTAGTGTTAAGACACTCCGTTCCATTCCCCACTTTCCATCGAATTGAAGGCGTTGCTTGTTGCGTGGCGGAACTCAACGCCGCGCTAGGTTTTGTTACCAGAGCGAACAAATGAAAAACATTACATATTGAATTTCTTCGTGTAGGGATCTAACCCACAAGCCATAGCGTTTACAGCCCCATGCTTGTGCCACGAGAAGTCTCAATAACTTAAATAACATTTATTTTCACAGCTATATTGATTATTTATTTCAAGCTGCATTTGTTCGAATTCAAAAGTTTGGAGGATCTACAGATATTCTTGAAGAGATATTTGTATTTGGTAAGTCTTTTTATGCGTATTTTTGTTTGTTCCACTTTAACGATAAAACTACTGAACATTTTTTAAATATACATTCATATATTTAGTTTAAACATATTTATGTGTATAAGATAATGAAATTTTCTTCTTAAAGTTTAAGAAGAAAATTCCACAATTAAAATTAAGAGTTATAATAAAAATTGTAATGATTTAGATATATTTAATATGAAAATTAGTAATTCAAGAAAAAAATGCGTGAATTGTCTTAGGCTTTGATACTTTAATATTTTAACTATTTCATAGTTTAGCTTTCTGTTTTTGTTTTTTTTTTTTTTGTTTTTTCAATTATATGTATTAATTTTTAAGAGGAAACTTTATTGATTTATGTTAAATTTTTGTGATTTTATTGTATATGTGTTACTGTAATTGTATGTTTCCCAAACATAAATAAAATAAAATAAAGTAAAAATAACACAGTGTCATTCGTCTTAAAACAGAGCTTTATTTATTTATTAAACCCAAGTAATTTTTACTTTACCATTATAACTTATATTAACTGATGAAATACATTCACTAATTATGTTACTTTAATTGATTGGAGAACTGACAATTAAATGTACATAATTCCTATTCTTATTGAAATGAATTGAATCGTCTTGTACACTTTTCAATAACAGCAAACGTATGGTAAAAGCCACTTGGGTCGCTTGTATATTTTGCATTAAAGAGAAGTTATATTTAATATATTTTTAGTTATTAAAATTATTAATTCCAAAGTGTGGCTTATCAAGGCGCAATCATACAAACGTGTGACATAAAAACGAGTTTGATCTTCATTCGAGAAAGCGAAAATTTCTATATTTTCATATCTTCTCTCTCACCACTCAACACGTAATTGAGGCACTGAGGCAAAGAAGGCACTTGGGAACCTAATGTTAGGATACATTGTTATGTATCCTAACATTAGGTTCCCAAGTGCCTTCTTTCTACGCAGCGATGTGCGGGATACAGCATTAAACTAAAAAAACAATTAAATATTTTTAACTTTTTAAGTTTCAATCTGAAGACGGTTCAGGATCTTTACTGTTACTGTACGCCTGCATTTTGTCCAGAGGATGTGAAAAGTAAGTTGTAATTTTTCAACTTTATATACCTAAGCTTTTAAATCGCTTCGCCTTACCAATAATATGAAAAAAACAATAATACATTCGTATAGCTTATGGTAATAAGGCAAAAGCGCGGCGTTGAGTTCCGCTACTCAATACACAATGCCTCAAATTCGGCGAAAAGTTGGGAACCGAAGTGGAACGGAGTGTCTTGACACTAGGTTCCCGGGTTCCTTCTGCCTACCCTGCCTAGTGCGGGATACAGCGTGAAGCTAAAAAAAAAAGTATACATTATACACCTTTTCCTTTTTCTAGTAAAAATTCAACCAAAATGAATTCGAGCTTACGATCTGACAATTTCACATTTTTTTTTTCCATACTAAAACTAAAAATTTAAAACTTTCTTTCCACCACATTTACATTTCATAAATATTAAATGAAAGAATTAAAAAACTTTCAGCGTAAAAAAAGACTTGGACGGTAAGCTGACGTACCTGGTGTCAACACAAGTGGAGGGCTCTTTGAACGTGACAACGTTGCTGCTGACCGGACGCGCTACACCGTATTTGCATAACGGCGTGCAATATGTGGGAGATGAAGATCATTATGTATGGACTTTTTTCAGCTTTTTTATGTTAAAAGTGCATATTTAAAGTGATATTTTTATATATTTAAGAAAGAATAATAATTCTTTTTTAAAAGACGTGCTAAGCACACTCTTGTGGCGCAGGGGTACAAGCGTTTGAATGTAAACGCGACAGATTGAAGGCCCGCCCTTCGAGTCGACTCCAAGAAATGTTATATTTAATATTTTCAATTTAAATATATAATGTTTTCATTTCTTCGCCCTGGTACAAGGCAAAACGTGGCGTTGAGTTCCATCACTCAACACGCAATGTCTTAAATTCGGCAGAAAGTGGAGAACGGAACTGGAACGGAGTGACTTAACACTAGGCTCCCAAGTTCCCTCTGCCTACCCTGCCATGTGCAGAATACAAAGTGACGCAGAGAGATTCTAAAATAAAATTATTTTCTAATTAACATTTTATAAAGAAATGAAGAAGAATAAAAATCTAGTAATCTGTGTAAATGTGCAATTACCTCACATTCTTTACTATGGTAAAAATGACATGATTATTTTTCTCTATATCCTTTATCTTAGTCCTGTAGAGGCTTGTCATGACGCAGCGGCACAAGCGTGTGTGACTGTAACCGACAGGTTGTGGGTTCGATCTCCACTCGAGAAAATAATATATTTAATAATTTCAATTCAAATATTTTTGTTTTATTTCTTCGCTCTGGTACAAGGCAAAACGTGGCGTTGAGTTCCGCCACTCAACACGCAATGTCTTAAATTCGGCGGATTTTGGGGAACGGAAGTGGAACGATGTATCCTAACACTAGGTTCCCAAGTTCCCTCTGCCTACCCTGCCGGTTACAGCGTGAAGCTGAGTAGAGTAGCGTGAGTAGTTAAAATTGCATTAAAACAACTACTTAAATATCTTGAGTGAGAATCGAACTTTGAATCAGTCTTAGTTTATTTTTGAAATCATTTATTAATTTATTTTTAATTATTCAACAGGCCATGCCCCAATTTGGTGTTTTATCTCGAAGCTCTGTTGGTTTACTCGTGTGGTACGGAAATGAAGATAACGTAACTAAGAATGTGTCTAAGCAATATCCTGGATCACGTTTGAAAACACCAGCTTTGCCAATATGGGTATCGTATACTATTTTTACTTCACATATTTTTGTTTTTTATTTTAGTTATTTTGGAAGGCTTGAAAGTGTTAAGTTTGGAAGATATGGAAGCCAACGCAGTATTCATTGAGAATAGACCAGAGAGAGAGAGAGAGCTTGAATGAGGGTAGTTTTATTTATTTTTACTTAATTTGAATATCTATTGATTTTTAGTTTTGAAACATTAAAAACAAAATCTTGTTACTATTTTAGGGTTCAGTATTGAAAAGGTAAAAACGGATCTTTACATAACATATAATTATTTAGTAGATCATATCTATATCATGGACATTAATCTTGAGATTGCGTAAAACTATCAATTTAAAATATCCACTTTTACGGTCAATTGAGCACAAGAGCACAAAAAAATAAACTGCCAATAAGTCAAGTTACTTAATCAGATAAAGACTATATATTAATCAATTTTGTTGCATTTTGTAGGAAAATTGTCGCAAAATATAAATATATATGTCTATTTCCGGTTAACATATAGTTATGAAATTTAGCACGACGTAATAACTTACAATACAAATATAAAAGAAAAGTTAGTTTATATTTCTTACAAAAAATCACTACAAACTAACATTTATTATTCATTTCATATAAAATATATAGATGTGCCTGCAAACTTAAATTAGTCAACATTATTTGGAATGTAATCTAAATCTATGGAGTACTCGTAATTGTTACAGAACCATCGGTGGAAACCGACTCGCACTTGACTGTTTTTTTTAACATTTGCTATTAAAATTTTAACATGACAATGGCATCAATAATAAAAATTAAAACATTCTCTCTAAAAGAGATTTCTTAGGAATCTTAAAAGGAATGTTAATATTAATTTAAATTTAGGTCAATATTGTCTATCGAAATTCGGTGGTTTAGAAATTTCAGAATTAAATACTGATTACAGGTGACAAGCTGTTCAGGACACTATGGAGTGCTTTTTAATACAAATCGAGAGCTTTTGAGGAATTACCACGCTGAGAGGAGGTATTATACAGTTTATAATTAATGGTTATTTTCTTAAATATTTCCATTATAATACAATAGAAAATTCCAGTCGCTGGAATTAAATCTTAAAGCCATTGTTGGGTGTGGTTCGATTACAGCTTGAGGCTATTTATTTTTATTTGCATTCTCTGTTAACAAGAAGTAGATTTTTTTTGCCATTAAACACGCTGTCTTGAATATCGGGTTGTGTCAGGATATACAGTGAAGCTAAAATACTGATTTTCTAAAACAGCAATTGATTATAATACTATCAGGAAATAAATCAGTGAAATGAACTCAACTTGGAAACACTTATATAATGGTAACAACAATCCACATCAATTGCATTTAAATATATATCTTGGAATAAAGCAATATGATAGCCCAAAATGGTTTTTATTAATTTGATTTATATTGTTAAGTGTGTAAAATATAGTATTTTTATTGATTTATACTTTATCTTTATCTCTTACACTTAATATAGGCTTAGGGAACCTGGGAACCTAGTGTTAAGACACTTCGTTTCCATTATAATACTGCCATTCCGTCTTTACCAGAGCCAAGAAATAAAAATATTCTATGTTTTATTATCCTAAATAGTACCCCATAACATCCTTATGGTAACGGGAAATAATTGTCTCTGATATGAATTATAATTTCATGAATATTATGTCAAATTTATAATCATTTAAGACTGGCGTTAAGTAGTGGCTTTGGCCACTGCGTTTCGCATTAGGTAATGCCGGGCACCGGTGCCCTTCCACCTCAAAGGACGGCAACGCTCCTGTAGCTCCTCTGGAGTTACTCAGGGCCGTGGGCGACGGTGATCACTTACCACCAGATGACCCGTACGCTCGTTTGCCGTCTTTTCCATAAAAAAAAATCAGATTGTGATTATGGTCGTTGGTTATAAGCTCAATTCCTACTCTGGGAAATTAATCATTTTCATTTATTAGAAATTTCATGAAAATTAGAGGACTGAATCTATTATATTTTAAAGTAATTTTGATGATGAAGTTTGATAATGATTATTCAAGCCTTATTCCAAGCATTTTAATTTGTTCATTGAAACCCTTACAAATTTATTTATTCCAGATTTGACATACATTATTACACATGTGGTGTCTGTCACGTTCTCCTGAACGTGGATACTCGAGCTCAAGAAGAAACGGCCGTGATGAGAAATGACGATATAAGCGCAACACCGCTTGAGAAGCTTATTCATACTAAGTATTACGTTTTTTCTTATATAATTATTATATTCTCC
Organism: Eueides isabella; assembly: GCA_019049475.1. Taxonomy (NCBI): domain Eukaryota; kingdom Metazoa; phylum Arthropoda; class Insecta; order Lepidoptera; family Nymphalidae; genus Eueides; species Eueides isabella. The sequence continues at coordinate 2,261,272 of CM032385.1, read as the reverse complement.
AATTCATTTTTTTTTATTTTTTTTTTAGCTTCACGCTGTATCCCGCACGAGGCAGGGTAAGCAGAGGGAACCCGGGAACCTAGTGTTAAGACACTCCATTCAACTTTTGTTCCCCACTTTTTGCTGAATTTGGGGCATTGCGTGTTGAGTGGCGGAACTCAATGCCGCGCTTTGCCTTATTAATAGAGCGAAGAAATGAAACATTAAAATATCTAAATTGAAAATATTAAATATTTCATTTCCTCGACTGGGGATCGAACCCAGAACCTATCGGTTACAGTCACACGCTTGTACCGCTGCACCACGACAGGCCTCATATTCTCTAATCATACATATGTGTAGTCTCTGATAATGAAACCAAGAGCGGCGTTGAGTTCCGCCACTTAACGGACGGAAAGTGGAGAACGGAACGGAATCCTTTAATCGTAGGCTCCCAAGTGCCCTCTGCACATGTTACCATGTGCAGAATTCAACGTGTAACTAAGATAAAAAAAATATTGCATTAATCTTATAAATAGGTTATTAAAGATCATCATTGATCTGTGATATATTATGTTAATTGACGCGTAATAGGTGCAAGTTCGATCCATGGTAGTGAAAAAGATTAAATTTAATATATGTTAATTTTTCGCTTTAATTATTTTGTTATTAAATACCACTTTTAATGACAGTAGGTTAACACACACAGTAGGTTAAGTAGGAAGGAACTGAGTGTTAAGATATATATTCCAAAATACCTCTCAATTTTCAAACGTTATCTGGCGGAAATCAACGCCGAATTTCGTCTTCACGTGAAACAAAAAAATGGACATTATTTATAACAGTAAACTGAACCCATAGACTCGGGCCTCATAAGTAAATCCAAAGATACGTTACATTTCAACTATCAATTAACTAAATTTTGCAAGTAGCTGTTGTGTTACTTAACTTTCCGGCCAACTTGTGGTGGCATTCAGCCAGAATAACTTTGTCCATACAAAGACTTGCCTTTACCAGAGTTTAGGTAATGAATTTATGACGTGCTTATAATAGAGCTTAGTTACAGAGTAAATATTTCCTTATTAATAAGTTTTTTTTAATTCACTATACCCCGCATACCCTGCTAGAGTATAACGAGGGAACCTGGGAACCTAATGTCAAGATACCTCGTTCCCTTTAACACATTTCAGTTTCCACTTTTTCGCTAAATTCTGAAGACAACGAGTAAAGAAATAATTTCAGAATTAAGCCTCGCTACCAGAGCGCGTGAAAGATTACAGCATATACCTAAAAACTCGTAATAAATGAGGTACAAAAGTATCTCAATTTACAGTCTTAAAACTAGGTTCCCAAGTTCCCTGTGCCTACCCTGCTATGTGCGGTATACAGTGTGAAGCTGAGTGAGAGTGAATAATATTATCAAATTAAATATTTAATATAAAATAGTGGGAACGGAAGTAGAACGAAGTTTATTAACACTAGGTTCCCAAGCTCCCTCTATCTACCCTGCCATGTGCGGGATACAGGGTAAAGTATATTATATATTGAAAATATACATACATTAAATATTATTTTTAACTTATTTTCTACAAAGAAATATTAAAAGTGCAATGTCACTACCGTCTATACATTTAAGAAACTATTCTGTATTTTCCCTAAGGTAGATTAGAAATAAAGTTTCATATATATATTGAAGCCATCGTAATGCAGCGACACAAACAATAGTCCTATCCGATGGGATCTCATTTTGATAACAATATTGGTTTAAGAGCTGCATTTAGTTTGAGGCCTGTCGTGGCGCAGCGGCACAAGAGCGTGACTGTAACCGACAGGTTCTGGGTTCGATCCCAAGTCGAGGAAATGAAATATTTAATTTTTTCAATTTAAATATTTAATGTTTCAATTCTTCGCTCTGGTAATAAGGCAAAGCGCGGCGTTGAGTTCCGCCACTCAACACGCCATGCCTCAAATTCGGCGGAAAGTGGGGAACAGAAGTGGAACGGAGTGTCTTTACATTAGGTTTCCGGCTTCCCTCTGCCTACCCTGCCTCGTGCGGGATACAGCGTGAAGCTGAGTGAGTCATTTAGTTTCAACTCTCAGCACGATGTCATGAAAATCAGGCGGAGTATGCCTACTTGACCACTTTATGCAGGAAATAGAGTAAATTAAAATTGGTGTGTATATAAAAAAGTAGATACGAGTAAAAAAGGTAGAAGGAAACCTTGGACCATAGGACCCACATTAGGACCGTAGAAGGGCTTGTATAAAGAGGTAGATAACAGTAGACGAGGCGAAAGAGGCAGCCTAGACCGTAGAGTGTAGCGCTTTGTTCTGCTTGGCTACCCCACTAGGGATATACCGTAAAGTTAAGCGAAACCAGAAAACTACTTACTTACTTACTTACTTACTTACTTACTTACTTACTTAGCTTCACGCTATATCCCTAGCGGGTAGGCAGAGGGAACGGAGCGCCAAACGCTGTGATCTCGGCATACCTCTTTCGCCTCGTCCACTGTCATCAACCTCTTCATAAATGCTTTTTACGTGATCTTCCTCCAGTATCGTCGATATTGTGTTTTCGAAGGTCAACCGAGGTCTCTCCCTCCCTCTCTTACCTCTTACCAGAAAAATAGCTTGTCTTAAATAAATCACCTATTAAACGTTATTATTTTTTTTCATCTACATTACGTACATTCATTTCATAATCTTATCGAACCTAATACCTTTTCAAATAACACCACACAACTTCTATTGCAGGTGGCAGGACGCCAAGATCAGTTGGTCTGGCGCCGTGCCCTTTGCGGACTCACCGAACTAACGGCTTACTCTAATTGCTTTGTAGTGACTGAATCCGTAGCTTTATGATAACAAATATTATATGCAATGTTATGTTAAGTTTAATTAGTAGAGAATAGTGTCTCTAATAGTGCGAATAGATAATGACACTGACATAAATGTCTGACATTAATGTATGTACTGTTAATACATGTACGGTTGTTTTTACCATTGAGTGTCAATTTGGGGCCTGGAACGTGTGACTGTAACCGATGGGTTGTGGGTTCGATCCCCACTCGAGGAAGTGAAATATGTAATATTTTTAATTTAAATATTTAATGATTTCATTTCTTCGCTCTGGTACAAGGCAAAACGCGGCGTTGAGTTCCGCCACTCAACACGCAATGCCTCAAATTCGGTGGAAAGTGTGGGACGGAAGTGGAACGGAGTGTCTTAATAAATAAATTTACGCTGTATCCCGCATATGAGTATAGCAGTACAAGGTCTAAGCTTAATTTGTTGACTGACAAATCTCAAACTGCGTTTTGTTACTATCGTATCTATGAAATGTCAATAATTCATTTTCTCGAACGGGAATGAGATGACACTGTGCAGTATGAACGAAAGAAATTGACATATTATTGGACAGTACGTTCAATTGTGATGATCGAGAAATAATATGCGTAAAATTATCTTTAATATCTTACGATGTTAAGTTACGTCAGTTACGTCAATATATTAATGTCTGACAATTATGTCTATAAAGCGTATTTAATTTATTTTATGAAAAAAATCTTTGATTTTCCCGATAATTGTACATTTTAAATGAAAAAGTTTAACCGGATTAATCATTTATATTGATTTAAGCAATATATATATATATATGTGTTAAAACCGGTTAATTTTTTTCATAAAATTAGATTAATATTTATATAAAAGCAATATGTAGAGATATAAAAATTGTAATACATATATTTTTTAAATACCTAAAGCAGAACATATAATGCTATGGAGTTTTTTAGTAAAAAATTGGACGCAAATAATTGTTAAAATTTATATATAAAATAGCTATATCGATAATTTTCCTTTATTATATATATATATATATATATATATATATATATATATATATATATATATATATATATATATATATATATATATATATATATATATATATATATATATATATATATATATATATATATATATATATATATATATATATATATATATATATATATATATATAGAGATTAGAAACAAATGAAAAACCTAAGCTTTATAAACATTTCAAGCTTTATAGAACTTTCAACCGTAGTAGGTACATTACAAATAAAATAGAAACATAATATGTGATATCTTGTTTTATTTATAAAAAAAATATTCCCTTCACCCATTTGATCAATTGGAAATATCTAAGACTTAAGAATTACACTATTATTAATTATTCAATACATAAATAGCTCTTTATTTTGAACCAGATCTATCTGAGATTTATATTAGTATTGTCTACCGAACAAATTCTTCAGATCTTTAATATTAGTTTAAATGTATAGATAACTAAATAGATTAACTAATGGGCATGTAAAAGTTGAATATGGCAAAGTATATGAAGGGTATCCATGGGAAAGCAGAAATAAGAAGAACCTGAGAAATTATTGCAAAATTTCTTTGACATAACGCCAAAATGAAATTTAAAATTTAACAGTAGACAATATTACCTATGGTAGTCCCTTTGTATGTCAGGGAAAGCAGAGAACCTGGTCTTACGACATTTCATTCCCCACTTCTGCGTGTGACTGTAAACAACAGGTTGTGGGTTCGATCCCCAGTCGAGGAAATGAAATATTTAATATTTTCAATTTAAATATTTATTGTTTTCATTTCTTCGCTCTGGTACAAGGCAAAACGCGGCGTAAATTTCCGCTGTTGATTAGCGCAATGCCACAAATTCGGCAGAAAGTGAGGAACGGAAGTGGAACGAAGTATCTTAACACTGGGTTCCCAAGTTCCCTCTGCCTACCCTGCCATGTGCAGGATACAGCGTGAAGCTTTGATTGTTTTTGTCTTTTTAAAACTTTATATCACGATGACAGTGTTACACATATACAGGCTAATTTTCCTCTATTAAATAGATAAGATATATTGTGGTGCTAGACAGGGTTCGACTCGAGGAAATAATATTTTAATATTTTAATTTCTTCTGGTTACATTGCAAAGCACGGTGTTAAGTTCCGCTACTCAACACGCTATTGCTTGTTAATAGCTCAGATTCGATGTAAAGTGGGGACAGAGTGTCTTAACACTACACTTCCATAGTTCTATTTTCCCTACTTGCCTTTTTCCCTTTTATATGGCGTGAAAAAATCAGTTCCCTTATAGCTGAAATTAAGATTTAAAATATTATCAATTATAATTGATAATTTCTCTAAGCAAAACTCATTGTATAGTAAGTTTAAATTACAAAGTAACGATATAGTAAACTAAGTATTACAATATTGGTAGTGGCACGTCTGGGACATAAAAGTTTAGTTCGAGTTATAATTTTACCTACCAAATGGCATTTAAAAGTTATATTACTGTAAGATGTGTGACAGACTGAGACTGAGTGGACTAACTTTCTACTTGAGGTTATAAAGGATTGTCATTTTACTTACTCTGTCTGACTCGGTGTAAGGTTCCGCTAATCAAATATAGAAAGTATTTAGTATGAAAGTGTAGAGCAAAATGTAAAGACGCTATGTGCATTCTAACTAAACTAAATGAAACTAAGCTCAATAACTACAATAAAACCTACATATGACTAAAAGTTAAGTTAAGGCAAAGCGCGGCGTTGAGTTCCGCCACTCAACACCCAATGCCTCAAATTCGGCGGAAAGTGGGGAACGGAAGTGGAACGGAGTGTCTTAACACTAGGTTCCCGGGTTCCCTCTGCCTACCCTGCCTCGTGCGGGATACAGCGTAAAGCTAAGAAAAGAAGAGAAGAAAAAGACTGGAAGTTAAAAAGTAGCAATATTGAGGCTTGGCGTGTGACGCGACAGGCTTGGGGTTGATCTCTTCTGGAGTAAATGAAATATATTATATTTTCATTTCTTCGTTATGGTAACAAGGCATAATGCGGCGTTAAGATCAGCAACTATAACAATAACGATAAAGATGTGCCTAAAAACTAGGTTCCCAAGTTCCCTCTGCCTATCCATACAATGTGCGGGAAATACTTAAAAAAATACTTACCAAATCGGGATATTTATTTAATATGAAACGTAAGTATCAATGATAGATTGCTCTATTGTAGCTCTAATAGTTAATTTATCATAACTTATGTCAATCGAGATGTCTCTATTTCCGTTTTGGTGTTTTTTGATCTAAAATCCTCTTTAATCTCAATTGAGATTGATGAAATTGAAGGACGCTTTGAACATTGAATTTGAGGCGAAGTTATTAATGATTGCTAGTTTAATATTAAATTTGTAGTAAAGAAACAGGTGCATGAGTGTATTTTGAACGTACCTAATACTTGAGGCATGTCGTGGTGCAGCGGCACAAGCGTGTGACTGTAACCGACAGGTTCTGGGTTCGATCCCCGGTCGAGGAAATGAAATATTTAATATTTCCAATTTAAAATATTTAATGATTAATTTCTTCGCTCTGGTAAAAAGGCAAAGCGCGGCGTTGAGTTCCGCCACTCAACACGCAATGCTTCAAATTCGGCGGAAAGTGGGGAACGGAGTGTCTTAACACTAGATTCCCGGGTTCCCTCTGCCTACCCTGCCTCGCGCGGGATACAGCGTGAAGCTAAATAAATAAATAAATAATAAATAAAATCTAATACTTATTGACGTGTAAGCGCCTTATGAACCCATATATGCTCGTTGCACGTACGTAAAACCGTAATTCATTGTCACGTTCCGTCTGAGCTAAACATGCAAGCGAGAGCGCAGATCAAACTAGAGAGGTACGATAGACTGAAATGCGTGATTATAGCTTACTTGTGATTAATTAGTTTTTTTTTTATAATTACGCGTTACTACGCCAACAACTAAAGTAAATTTAAGAAAAATGAGTACATCATATCATCATAATAGGCATAGCTAGTCGCACCGGGAGCTGTAAACGTTTGTATTCGAATGGTATATCTGTCGAGATCATTGGGATACCCGGCGGCGGCCAAGTTGATACATGGAAGCGAGATCTGGTGGTAACTTCAATTAATACAAATAATACTCTGAAGCTCCACCTGGTGGCGAGTTACATCTATGAACATGTCATATTCGTTCCTTTTGTGTAAAAATACATGGTCATAATGATTTTCATGACAATCGGTTGAACGGGGCAGAACTTGCTATTCTACAGCGCCACCTGGTGGCGAGTGATATCTATGAACATATTCGTTTCATCAGTGTAAAAATACATAGTCATACTTATTTTTATGACAATCGGTTGAACGGGGCAGAAGTTGCTACTCTGCAGCGTCCCCTGGTGGCGAGAGGCATCAATGAGTATATTATACAAACGTTATCCGTAACAAAATACATATATATATATATACCAATTTTCATAATAATTGGTCCAGTAGTTTTTGAATTCATCGATGACATACAGACACACATTCATTTTTATATATAAAGACTAGCTGTACCCGGCGCGCGAAATACATTTAAGATTTGTCAACCAGTACTTAAATTTTCAATTATCATTCTAAGCCATTTTATTGATTTTGTTTATTTCTAAAAATTGTGGCATTACAAAGTTGTAGTGTAACACCCGGTGGTGAGTTACATCTATGAACATGTCATTCAAAAATAATGATTTTCATGACAATCGGTTAAACGGGGCAGAAGTTGCTACTCTGCAGCGCCACCTGGTGGCGAGTTACATCTATGAACATGTCATATTCGTTTCCTCTATGTGAAAATACATGGTCATACTGATTTTCATGACAACCAGTTAAACCGGACAGAAGTTCCCACACTTCAGCGCCACCTGGAGGCAAGTGCTATCAATGAGCATATTATACAAATCTTCTCCGTGAAAAACTACTTCTATATACCAATTTTATAATAATCGGTCCAGTAGTTTTTGAGTTCATCTATGACATACAGACAAATATTCATTTTTATATATAAGAAGAAGAATAAGAATAATTTAAATTGTCTAGTGTAAATAAAAGCCATATTATCTGAAATAATAATAATTCGACGACAGTAATTCAATTCAATTCACAAAAGTATGCAATATTTCATCAATGTTTTCTTATGGCGTTATCACGTTTTATTGGCCATAAATCGCCTTTACAGGCAATATTTTTTTTATATTTAAATTTGCCTCCCACATATATCAGGCATCTATTCCATATATATCAGAAGAGGCCTGAGAAAACTAGTGTTCATACACTCTCTACGTACTGACCAATGTTAAATCTACTTACGTGTAGAAAGGCGAAATTCAACGCTTAACTTAAACAATAATACTCATAGATAAGTATATTTTATGTAAAATATATGGATTATCATAACTAACAAAATTTTCATCATAAATATAACAAGTTTAATCATCGAATAAAATTTTATTGGCACCGATCTTGTCCGGCGAAGCCACCAGACCCAGCAATTAGCGATTGTTACGACTTAAGTACAGAGCATTGATGATTGAGATAAGAATAATAATAAAAAATATATAAATTTAACAGCGCAGCGTTGAGTTCCGCCACTAAATACGTAATATATTATATTCTATTTGTAGATAATAATTATTATTACATTATATTTGAAAATACACTGTAAAATTTATACCATTATTTCGATTGAGGCCTGTCGTGGCGCAGCGACACAAGCGTGTGACTGTAAACGACAGGTTCTGGGTTCGATCTCCAGTCGAGGAAATGATATATTTAATATTTTCAATTTAAATATTTAATGTTTCATTTATTTGATTGGTAATAAGGCAAAGTGCGGTGTTGAGTTCCGCCACTCAACACGCAACGTCACAAATTCGGCGGAAAGTGGGGAACGGAAGTGGAACGGAGTGTCTTAACACTAGGTTCCCGGGTTCTGTCTGCCTACCCCGCCTCATGCGGGATACTGCGTGAAGCTGAGAGATTATTTTGATAAAATTAATTCTTTATTTACCTTAGGTTGTCTGTAAGAGATTGCTTGAAGCAAAGATCACCTTTTCAAACTTCTTATATACATAAATTTCTTTAATTTTTATGTATTTGCTTGTTTTGTGTGCAATAAAAAATAAATAAATAAATAAACACGTTATATTTTAAATTCGATTGGTTTTTTTCTGGTTTATTTTATACGTTATACAGCGTGAAGCTAAAAAAATACTTTGAAATTTCCATTTTATAATTATTATACGTTAGACAAGGTTCAATAAATATATGCCAGCTTAGGCAATGCGAACATATCAATTTAAATCTAAAGTGGGGAAGTGGTACTGAGCGTCTTAACACTAGGTTCCCATGTTCCCTGTACCTATCCTGCCCTGAGCTAGATACAGTGTGAAGCTGAAAAAACCCAAATGTTTTTGTAATAGGATTTTTTAATGAAAAATCCAATGGTATAAAAAATCTTTAAAGTTTCATTCAGACTTCAGGCTGACTAATTTGTTTCTGATTGACTTTATAACAGTTACTACTCTACTTAGCTTCACGCTGTATCCCGCACATGACAGGGTAAGCATAGGAAACTTGGGAACCTAGTGTTAAGACACTCCGTTCCACTTCATTTAGATATGAATTCATTTAGGCAGTTAGATATGTATGTGAAATTACATATTTTTTTTTTCAGTTTCACTCAGTACCTCATACTAGGCAGAGGGAACTTGGGAACCTATTGTCAAGCTGCTTCATTCCGTTACACACTTTTCACTGAATTTTATTTCGTGTTAAGTGGCAGAATTCAACGATGTGCTTTGCCTTATTGCGAGAGCTTTTTTTATGAAAATATTGAATATTTCGTTTTCTCGAATGGGTATCGAACCTACAATCTGTCGTGCTTAGATTCACAAGCTTGTGATGCTGCACTACAACGAAATGACTTACAGAAGTAATAAAAAACCATATTTTTATTATACTATAAATAAATGAACATACAGCCAAAGCTGTCGTAAGACACCATCTAAATGTAGACGACGGGTGCGGGTTCAATTCCCACTTGATGGAACAAATAATGTATATTTCTTTTCACTGGTAACAAAGCGAAGCACAGCGTTAAGTTCCACCACACCCCACTAGTCTAAAAAAATGGCTAGAAAGTGGCAATTTGACTTCTAAGATAAATAAAATACTACAATTCAACATTTAAATATAGAGCACACTAATATTAGAGCTTTCACACTTAAATATAATATAAAAAAGCTAAAGCAAACAGAAATCCAAATAACAAAACTATAGCTATAAGCCTCTACGCAAACCTAGTCTGTGAGACGTTTACGGACAAAATCCATGAATGGTAGCACTTTACTCGGACTATGATGATTTATAACAGCGACGGCCATTTGGCCGTTGTTGTAACCAATTATTTGTATGATTTGTTTGTTTATATCTTGTAACTATCTTTAAATGGTGGTTTTGATGATGCTAGAGTGTAATTTTGAAGTTATTAACTGCTTTTTTTGTCCAATTTTATTAAATATTGCATATTATTTTTTTCGGGGTTTACTCTGTATCTAGCACATGGTAGGCTAACCAGAGGGAACTTGGGAACCTAGTGTTAAGATACTCTAAGATAATTCTTCCTCAAGTTTCACCGAATTTGAATCATTGCGTGTTGAGTGACGGAATTCAACCACACTTTACGTCGTTACCAGATTAAGGAAATAATATTATTTAATGTTGAAATCATTATATTTACAGTGAAGGAATGAAAATATCTAATTGACCAGTCGTTATCCTTACCAAAGCGCGGCGTTGAGTTCCGCCACTCAACACGCAATGCTTCAAATTCGGCGGAAAGTGGGGAACGGAAGTGGAACGGAGTGTCATAACACTAGGTTTCACTTCCGTTCCCTCTGCCTACCCTGCCTAGTGCGGGATACAGCGTGAAGCTGAAAAAAAAAAAAGAAAAAGCCGTCAGTCTACCCGTGACCACGGACTACTGTAAAGTGTTCGAAACGTCGGGTTTCCCAAAAATTTTTACCATTCAATATACGCGATTAATCCGTGTAAAAGTGTTTCAAAAAGAAAACTTTTTCCTTATAAAAATTCCACCTTCAACCAATCACAACGTTTACAAACCAACACGTAGAGCCACTCGGCTTCATACATTCGATATATATATATATATATATATATATATATATATATATATATATATATATATATATATATATATATATATATATATATATATATATATATATATATATATATATATATATATATATACAAATACTTGGTTAGCATAGCTGTGAAACGAAATTATCGTTTCAATACCGATATTGCGGGCTGATATCATGAAAATAATGAACACTCCCAACTTTCCATAATTATCGTGTACATAACTTGTAAATGAAGTGGCATATTATTCTTACTGTCTCTATACTGCAATTTAATTTTAATTTATGTTTGTGTGTACGAATGTGTAAGTACTTAAGTTTTAGCAAATTTATTTATGATTTATCGTTAATATTCTCATTTTTACTCACTCTGTATCCCGCACATGGCAGGGTAGGCAAAAGGAACTTGGGAACCTAGTGTTAAGGCACCCCGTTCATTTCTCGTTTTTCGCACAACTTGTAGCTTTGCGTGTTAAGTGGCGGAACTCATCGCCGCGCTTTGCCGTGTTAACAGAGTGAAGAAATTAAAACATTAAATATTTACTCTCACTCAGCTTCACGCTGTATCCCGCACGAGGCAGGGTAGGCAGAGGGAACCCGGGAACCTAGTGTTAAGACACTCCATTCAACTTTTGTTCCCCACTTTCCGCCGAATATTAGGCATTGCGTGTTGGGTGGCGGAACTCAACGCCACGCTTTTGCCTTACCAGAGCGAAGAAATGAAACATTAAATATTTATTAAATTGAAAATATTTAATATTTCATTTACTCGGCTGGGGATCGAACCCAGAACCTGTCGGTTACAGTCACACACTTGTGCCGCTGCGCCACGACAGGCCTCAAAAATTTATTTAATTTGAAAATATTTCATATATTTAATTTCTCGAATGTCGATCGAACCCACAACTTGCCGTGTTCATCGTCACAGGCTTTGTATCCCGCACACCACGATAGGCCTGAGTATTATAAGTATAGTAGGGTAAAGAGAAAGAATTTTATGTTATAACTCCATTTTTTACTAATTGTATACATTGTGTGTTAAGTTACGGAAATCATCGCCGCGCTTTGTCTACCGGACTGAGGAAACAAAAGAAAGCTAAAACAATCGTGTTTCAGTAAGACCCTGTAAATTCACGCACTTCAATATATGTATATGTTTTATTCCTTTACTTATTTGGCATACTTTAGAAGACATTATTGGGTTTGAATGTGACACCCGTCACGCTTTGTTAACCATATTTTAATATAGTTTATGAAATATTTTAAAAAATACTAAATATTTTTATTTCTTTTCTTTAGAAACAAGGCAAACCGCGGCGTTAAGTACCACCAACGTTAAAATTTAATCATGATTAACTGGTGTCACCAAGTAAAAAAGAACCATTACTTGGTTCTTTTAAAAATAATATCTGAGACTTATCCCACAGTTAGCGTAATCTTTTCACGCCATTATATAAGCATTATTTTTATAGTTTACAGTACATCTTTAATATTATTTTGTTGGTCGGTTAGACCCACTCTATGTCATAAACTGCGTATTTCCACTTGAAGACCGCGCATTTAAATATTTTTGTTTCCAACTAAGCGCAGCGTTAAGTAGTTAGCTTCACGCTGTATCCCGCTCGAGGCAGGGTAGGCAGAGAGAACCCGGGAACCTAATGTTAAGACACACCGTTCCACATCCGTTCCCCACTTTCCGCCGAACTCAACGCCGCGCTTTTGCCTTATTACGAGAGCGAAGAAATTAAAAATTGAATAATTAAATTGAAAATATTAAATATTTCATTTCCTCGACTGGGGATCGAACCAAGAACCTGTCGGTTACAGTCACACACTTGTGCCGCTGCTAGACGACAGGCCTCTATTCAATCATCGTCCTTTAAAATACATTAAATAGTAGTTATATAAACTAACTTCAGCCAAATTGCATTATAAAGTAATATGCTAAAATTAGAAGCTCGATCACTAACAGTGATCGCAAGCTGTCGCCGTCAGCGGTATGCAATGGTTGAATACGACTATTTTATTGCAATATATTCTATATAGGTACACGTCAAATATGATTTCATTTTGACCGAATGACAGCATTTAGTACGAGTGGCTGTTTATTTTATATTTTTGTTAACTTGTAGGAAGGCTTGAGGCCTGTCGAGACTCAGGGGCCCAAGCCTGTGTCTGTTAACGCGACTGATTACACTGTAGAAAATTAAATATTTAATATTGTAAAGATTTATAAAGGAAAAGTGAGGATATGTGAAGAAAAAAAGATTTATGAAGAAAAAGTGAGTGGTAAGAGAGTGAGTGAGAGACCTCGGTTGACTTTCGAAAGCACAGTATCTACGATACTGGAGGAAGGTCACGTAAGAAGCACGTATGAAGAGGTTGATGACATTGGACGAGGCGTAAGAGGTATGCCGAGACCGTAGCGTTTCGCGCTTCGTTCTCTCTGCCTACCCCGCTAGGATATAGAGTGAAGCTAAGCAAGTAAGTAAGTAATATTGAAATGGCAAAGCACGGCGTTGAGTTCCACTATTCAACACTTAATGCGACATATTTGTCGGAAAGTGACGAACGGGAGTGTCTTAATGAGAACGGAATGTCTTAACGTTAAATTCCCAAGTTATCTACCCTCTTATGTTCAGAAGGAAATATCTATTAAGCACGTGAAGCTATAAGTGTATAAAAAGTAAATTATATTATTATACTACGTTATTGAGTTGAAAATACACGTATCGTATTTTTCTCTTCTTCTTTTAGCTTTATACTGTATCTCTAGGGATAACCAGACATTGTGAAGTGCAAAACGCTACAATGTGGCATATTTAATGCGTTTATAATAGTTTTTTTTATTTGAACATGAGGACGAAGTCAACGAATATACGTATGTATAGGTCAATTAATTTCTGGTGGGGACTTAATGTCAAAAGAAGTCGATATAAGAATTGGAAATGCTTGGAAAAGATACTACGGATTGAAAGAGATAATGAAAACCCAGAATATAAAGATCTTCTATAAAAGAAAACTCTATAACAGATAGATATGCTAGGATAGGTAGTATACAGATACTACCTATCCTAACATACGGTTGTCAAACCTGGTCTCTTACAAAATCTCATCTAAGGAAACTTCAAACATGTGAACGCTCAATAGAACGAAGTATGTTAAGTATCAATAAACTACAAAGAATTCATCACATGACCATAAGAAGTATTATAAAAATAGCTGATGTTACTGCTACTGTGAAAAAGCTTAAGTGGAAATGGACTGATTATATTCTCAGAGGTGTCGAAAAATAAAATATTTTTTTCCGTAATTTGTGGATACGGAAAGCAAATAACAGACTAGAATGGAAGAATAACACAGAGGAAGTTGTCGATGTCATTTAAAAATATCAACTTTGTTTTTTATAAAATCATGTAATTTCTCTGAAATAAAGGCTTTATTATTATTAAGGACGATGTCAAAAGTAAAAGCTAGTGTATATAATTTGACTTATTATGTACAAAAAATCATTAATTTCAAATATTTTTTTAATATATATTTTTTTTATCAATCTTCTAATTATCATTAGCGTATTTGATTTACGAGCTCACGAAGGCATTTTCTACGAAATTTTGTTTATACAAACGCAAGAATCCCAAAGGGTCAAAATTCATCCATGGGTCCATGGAAATTACTGTTCATTTTATGCTTTATTAGGTACGTATTCCTCGATTCGCTTAAATTATGTATATTGTGTTCATTTTTACGTGAACTGAGCAAAAATTATCATTAATTTTTTGCTGGAAAAGCAAATGTTTTCGTTGAAAATTGAGAATAAAGCTGGAATTTGATATGGGTGGGTGTAAAACAGTGAATATAATATTGTTAGGTCTTTGTAAATGTGACGTTTGTGTGTTCGATTCCATTTTGGTGACTTTGTTGTCCTCATATCTTTGTCGTTGTAGGAAGAGTGCTGCGTTAAACCCCGCCATATAAAATGCAACATCTCGAAAGTTCGGAAACAAAAACAATATTTTCAAATAAATATTTCATTGTCTCATTTCTTCACTTTTTTAACAAGGCAAAGCGCGGCGTTGAGTTCCGCCACCCAACAATGTCTCACATTCAGTGGAAAGTGAGGAACAGAAGTAGAACTAAGTTTCTTAACACTAGGTTCTCAAGTTCCTTCTGCCTACAGTGCCATGCCCGTAATACTACGTGAAGCTGAATAGAGTTAAGTAAAAGAAAATACGACCCTTATGCCATATAAGGGAAAAAAAACGTCATAGATTATATAAAGGGCGTTTTCTCATTATATGCTGGCTGCAGTAAAATTGTATTAAATAAAATTTACTTTTAATATAAAAAAAAAATAAACTAAAACCAAAGAAATGAGACATCACATGACTGAAGCAAATATTAAAACATATTTTCCAT
The DNA here is from genome assembly GCA_019049475.1 of Eueides isabella. Classification (NCBI taxonomy): domain Eukaryota; kingdom Metazoa; phylum Arthropoda; class Insecta; order Lepidoptera; family Nymphalidae; genus Eueides; species Eueides isabella. The sequence continues at coordinate 2,245,814 of CM032385.1, read as the reverse complement.
ATATAAACAAAAAGGAAAATCTCGAGGAAACACGTGCAGATCCAATAACGCATCTTAGTAACAACACACTTTAGCGAAGAAATTCCTTTTACAAGGAAACGGCTAAACGGAATTAGCTCAGCCCCGATATTACTGAAATTCGAGCATAAACCAGCAGAATATTCCAAACGCCCCCAGTAAATGCCCCCGGAGGATGGCCGATAAAAAATTACGATGGTGCACAGTGTTTTACACACTCAACTTGTTTTATTAAAATTATGACGCTTAGAAATTATTCAACGTTTGTTTGTACAGCCATGGTTGAGGATTTGACCACCAACCCCATTTCTGTACTTTTTTATTCTGTTTCACGCTGCTGTCTCGCCTATTGCAAGGTGGGTAGAGAGAACTTGGAAATCTAGAGTCGAGACTCTTTAATTATTATTTTTCGAAATCTGATGTTGTCCTCTTAGAATGCAGTGTTGTTTTTAATTAGGGCATCATTTAGTACATATTTTTTGTTTTTTATGTATATAAATTTTTATGTAAAAATGTTATGTCCTGTTAGCAACCTAATAAATAAATAAATAAATAAATAAAATATTAAATATTTTACTTTTTCAAGGGGGAGACTGAATCCACTACCTGTCGTTTACAGGCACACGCTCCTGCTCCAATGCTACGATAGACCTTTTACTCGACCTCGTTCCCAGAGCGAGGAAACAAAAATATCAAATATTTCATTTCGGCAAGCAAGTATCAAAGTCACAAACGTTACGTTTACACTCGCACACGTTTTCCCCAGTGCCACGACAGTCTCAACACAAAAAAGTAAATATTACATAATTAATCTATTCAAAAACCAACACGTAACAGACCGCAGAGGCTTCACAGAATTCAATGGAGCGATCCTTTTTTTCAGCACATCCGGCGTAAAGCCAATTTGTAAAAAAACGAACGGAATTTTGAATAGCTCGATAGTGCTTGGGAATGGGCTGCGTTCAATTTGGACGCTTAGATTTTAAAATATATGTATGTATATAGTCCAGATTGAACGAAACATTGGACAAAACTTTTGGAAATTTGACGGAAAATTGGGAAAAGAGGAAATAGAACGGAGTGTCTTAACATTAGGTTCCCAAGTTTCCTTTGCCTACCCTGCCATGTGCGGGCTGCATTTTTTTTTTTTTTCAGCTTCACGCTGTATCCCGCACTAGGCAGGGTAGGCAGAGGGAACGGAAGTGAAACCTAGTGTTATGACACTCCTTTCCACTTCCGTTCCCCACTTTCCGCCGAATTTGACGCATTGCGTGTTGAGTGGCGGAACTCAACGCCGCGCTTTGCCTTATTACCAGAGCGAAGAAATGAAACATTAAATATTTAAATTGAAAATTTAAATATTTCATTTCCTCGACTGGGGATCGAACCCAGAACCTGTCGGTTACAGTCACACTCTTGTGCCGCTGCGCCACGACAGGCCTCAACAGGGCTGCAATTAAATTAATAATTTTCTCCAAGTGGGAATTGAAGTTATGACTACCGTGTTTATAGCTAGACGCTATTACGCTTCGCCATGATGGCCCTAACCTCACCAATTATAATGTAATATTGATCATTAGTTTTGATATTAGAAAAAAAATGTATTGTGTTGAATTTTAAAAGACTTATAAAAACCCCGATTCTTGAACTTGATGAACTTTTATCGCTTGTATACCGAGCCCATTGCCACTGTCACGCTTTATTCCGCATATAGCAGGGTAGGCAGAGGGAACTTGGGAACCTAGGGTTAACTGACTTTATCTTGTCTCCTTACTGGATAAATTAAGTTAATATCACAGTTCCTGGAGTTGATTTATTTATTACTTTCAAAATATTTTGTTATTTTAATTTATTTGTAAACTCTAAATCTTTAAAACGTCGATAATTGTAGCGTGTGACTGTAAACGAGAGGTTCTGTGTAAGGTTCGGAAATGAAATATTTAATATTTAAAATGTTTAAATAAAATATTTTAAGTTTCTTTGGTCTGGTAACAAGGATAAGCGCGGCGTTAAGCAACTCGACACGCAATGCCTCAAATTCGACGGAAAATGGGGAACGGAAGTGAAACAAAGTGTCCTATCATTAGGTTCCCAAGTTCCCTCTGCCTACTCTGCCGTGTGCGGGATACAGCTTGAAGCTTTGTGAGCGAGAGAGTAGGATACCTTCTGTAAACGTAAAGGTAAAGCTGGTGAGTTACATTTGGGCTCGTAATAAAATTAATTAATTTATTGGATCACGCAACAAAATAAACGACAGGTCAAGTCAAGCTACTTGATATGTAATTTGAGCAAAAAATAGCGATAATAGCGAAAGAGCTCTTTGACTTAACAGTAGTCTCCCTCAGCCTTCCCGGATACAGGATGTCGAAAGAGCTGAAAGAGAGCTGAAAGAGAGCTATTCTTTTCTATATTACCTAAACAAAATGCAAGAATTAATTTTAATATTCATATATTATATTTATCTTAATTAAAACAAAATGTCTTAAATTTGTAAGTGTAATGCAGTTCCCAATTCGCGGCGTTGAGTTTCGCCACTCAACACGCAACGACTCGAATTCGTAGGGAACATAACAGAGTATCTTAGTACTATGTTCCCAGGTTTCCTACGCCGTGCGCGTTACCAAAATCAACATACTTAATCCAAGCCATAAATTACTCACCAAGTAAAAGAAACAATATTTTTTAAGACGCTATATTTAAAAACTTGTTAAGCCCGCAGCTCCGCATCAATTACAAAACGTCTGACACCAAATCGCGTTTAGCGAACATGAGCATGGTTTTGTGTTCCAACTTTTGCAATTACCTTAGACGGGAATAAAGTTTGGTTGAACTTTCAAAATGAGACTGATAGTTACTACTGTGCTTATATACACGTATGTACTAGTATAAACGCTTTGGTTTACTGAATGAAATTTCATGCTCGACGGTAAGAGATGAAAGAAGTGACTAAACACTTCTTTTAGGCATTTTTTTCTATCCTGCTATTTGTGGGATACAGCGTGAAAGTAAAAGAAAAAGCAAATTCTTAATTATTTAGTATAAGCATGAGAAAATCTAGCGTAAAACGTAGGAACTTAACGGCGCAAAAAAATCAAATTGATCGTGTTTCATATTATATTACTACACTTATAATACGCCTGAGGCCTGTCGTGGCGCAGCGGCACAAGCGTGTGACTGTAACCGACAGGTTGTGGGTTCGATCCCCACTCGAGGAAATGAAATATTTAATATTTTCAATCTAAATATTTAATATTTTCATTTCTTCGCTCTGGTACAAGGCAAAACGCAGCGATGAGTTCCGCCACTCAACACACAATGCCTCGAATTCGACGGAACGTGGGGAACGAAAGTGGAACGGAGTGGAGTATCTTAACACTAGGTTACCAAGTTCCCTATGCCTACCCTGCCACGCGCGGGATACAGCGTGAAGCTGAGTGAGTGAGTACTCATAAGAACGATACTAAGTTTTGTCATTCAACCTACAATGTCCAAAAAAATATTTAAAAAAAGTAATAAAACTTTCCGTATTGGTAATTTCTATTGTATCGGTTGCCTGTAATAGATCGCTTTTACCGATAACGCTGCCGTTGCACATTTGCCGTATATATAACATATTTAAAAGTCCAAATGTAATATTATTCTATATTAATTGTAAAGTGCAATAAAATATTATTATTATTATTTTCTACTATTTTTTTTTCTGTCCATCCTACTTATGTCCCCATATAAGTTCATACATCGTGAAAATATTGACAACGTAAAGTACCTAGCGGGCGTCTACACTCATTACGTTGATAATGTTTTTTTCTGTCAGTTCACAATTTGTACAAAGTTTCATAATATCGGTCTAGAATAAGTATAAATTTTAATTACATGGAAAAAAAATCATACAAAATCCAGCAAAAGCGATGTAAAAAAAGCTAGTACATATTGTTAGATTGACTTAGAAGCTTCATTTCTGTATTCTAAGGGCCCGTAGAACTGAATATTTGATGTTAATTACAACTTGATATCTCTACGCAATCTCGAGATAAATGGTCTTGTCATACGAAAAGACAGCCTATGAAGTTATTCTATAAGGCTTCTATTTTTATCTTTTTACATACAGAACCCTAATTATCTATAATAATTCTAAAAGAAAGTTACTGTGAAAACCTTACACCCTCCGTTTTTTGCTAAAATATCGTTAGAAATTAAACGTATAGATATATATATATATATGTATATATGTATATATGTATATATATATATATATATATATATATATATATATATATATATATATATATATATATATATATATATATATATATATATATATATATATATATATATATATATATATATATATATATATATATATATATATATATATATATATATATATATATATATATATATATATATATATATATATATATATATATATATATATATATATATATATATATATATATATATATATATATATATATATATATATATATATATATATATATATATATATATATATATATATATATATATATATATATATATATATATATATATATATATATATATATATATATATAACAATTATCCACTGCGCCATGATGGTCTTCTAAAATACATTTACAATAAAGAAATAAAAACGTAAAGCCTAATAAGCCGTTTATTAGGGAGTTTTATATAGAATTTGTGTATATATTTACGAGCAAATATACTTTTCCTTTTATACTAAATGTATGGATAAACGTAAACCACGCGAAAGATACCAAAGTTGTAAACTTGGATGAAGCTGCATTAATTGGGGCTTGTAGGAACTTTTCATAACAACGCTAAGCTGATGATATTTTAAAAGTTAAAGCTTTTATTTAAATAAGCAAGGTTTTCTAGTTTAGTAGAAATTGGTGTAACTTCTACAATATGAATATAGGTATATTATATATTTTTATATATTTTTTAAAGGAAAAAATATAACGACTAGTGGTCGCGCGTTGACATATGTAGGTTTTTTTTAGTTTTTACTTTATCCAGCACATGGTATGGAAATGGTGGATGGAAAGGTGGATGGAAATTTGGAACCTAATATTAATATATTTCTTTCCCATTAAGACATTTCTGATCCCCCCAGGATTTAAGACATTGTGTGATAAGCGAAATTCAACGCCGCACTATACCATGTTACCAAAGTAAAAAAATTAAAATATGAAATATTTCATTTTCTCGGGTGGATATTAAACTAAAATCCTGTCACATTTACAGGCACACGCTTGTGTCCTGCGCAAGGACAGGTATCGATCTTTACTGCACTTTTAAATATAATACATAAAACAAGAAGACCTTGCTTATTTAAATAAAAATCTTAACTCTTAAAATATCATCAGCTTAGCGTTGTTATGAAAAGTTCCTACAATCTCTAATTAATGCAGCTTTCTCCAAGTTCACAACTTTGGTATCTTTCATGTGTTTTACGTTTATCCATACATTTAATATAAAAGAAAAAGTATATTTACTCGTAAGGAGATACACAAATTCTATATTAGATTCACGCAGTAGGAATCTGGGAATCTAGTGTTAAGACACTCCGTTCAACTTCCGTTCCCCACTTTTCGTCAAATTTGAGGCATTGCGTGTTGAGTGGCGGAACTCAACGCCGCGCTTTGCCTTATTATCAGAGCGAAGAAATAAAACATTAAATATTTAAATTGAAAATATTAAATATTTCATTTCCTCGACTGAGGATCGAACCCGGAACCTGTCGGTTACAGTCACACGCTTGTGCCGCTGCGCCAGGACAGGCAAGGGGAAATTCTATATTAAACTTCCAAAAAGCCTTTTTGTAAGTATGGATTTTCTATAACAAATGTGTAGGTTTAATTCCTAACGGTATTTTAGTATAAAATAGAGAGAGAGTATAGTGTTTTGACACTTAATCTTTTTAGAATTGTTAATAAGGGTTCCGTATGTAAGAAGATATAAACCGAAGCCTTATAGAATCACTTTACAGTCCGTCTATTCATATGACAAGACCATTTATCTCGAGATTGCGTGGAGATATCAAGTTGTAATTAACATCAAATATTCAGTTCTACGGGCCCTTAGAGTACAGAAATGAAGCTTTTAAGTCAATCTATCAATACGTACTATGGCTTTTTTGCATTGGTTATGCTGTATTTTGTATGAAATTTTCCACGTAATCAAAATTTATACTTATTCTGGACTAATATTAAGAAATTTTGTACAAATTGCGATATGTCATAGAAAATATCATTAAAAACTTACGATGATGATGCCCGCTAGGTACTTTAAGTTTGTCAACATTTTCACGATGTATGAACATATATGGGAACATAAGTAGGATGTACAGAAAAAATCTAGTAGAAGAGAATAATAAGGCCTGTTGTGGCGGAGCGGCACAAGCGTGTTACTGTTAATGCGACAGGTTGTGGGTTCCATTCTCACTCGAGGAAATGAAATATTACATATTTTTAGTTTAAAAATGTAATATTTTAATTTTCTTTGCTCTAATGCGAAGCAAAACGTGGCGTTGATTTCCGCCACTCAACACGAAATGCATCAAATGTGGCGGAAAGAGAGGAACAGAAGTGGAACGGAGTGTCTTAACACTAGTTTCCCAAGTTCCTTATGCCTACCCTGCCCTACGCGGGATACAGCGTGAAGCTGAGTGAGTGAGACAATAATGATAATATATTATTTCACTTTACAATTATATATGTATAGAATGATAATACACTTGGACTTTAAAATATGTTATAAATACAGTAAATGCATGCATGTGGCATTATCGTTAAAAGCGATCTCTAACAAGTGAGAGAGAAAAAAAACAAAGCTATGTTCCTTTTTTTTTTGCGACGTTGAGTTCCGCCACTCAACACGCTATACCTCAAATTCGGCGAAAAGTGAGAAACGGAAGTGGAACGAAATGTCTTAACATTAGGTTCCCAAGTTTCCTCTGCCTACCCTGCCATGTGCGGGATACAACGTGAAGCTGAGTTGTTTCTTTTTTTTAATTAATTTTTTTGGACATTGTGGATTGAGTGAAAAAGGTCAATGTGTTTCTTATAAATGAAGTATTCATAATATGAATCACGATCATTTTTTTTGTGTTGTTTTAAATTGTCTAACAGAAACTAATACTGTGTGTGCAACTAACAAAAAAAAAAACACCGACACTTTAGCAATGTTCTTAAAAGTTTTCTACAATTGGACAATTTATGCAACGTTTTCCCGGTACTTCGCAACTTTGTACGCTGTTCTCGTTATCCCGCAGTTTTTGTTCTCCGTTTCCCAGTTCCGTGATAGTTTATACGATATGGCTTGACTTGCTAATTTGTATTTCTTTCTGCTTTGTTTATTTAAGGTTGGAAATTTAAAGTTAATTATGTAGAACCGAAAAATGTATTAGGTCAGCTTCACGCTGTATCCCGTGCATGGCAGGTTAGGCAAGGAGATCTTGGGACCCTAGTGTTAAGACACTCCGTTCCACTTCTGTTCATCGCTTTTCGCCGAATTTGAGGCATTGCGTGTTGGGTGGTGAAAAAATGAAAACATTTCTTCTGCCTACCTAAGGCAGAAAAAATAATTAACAAGATTCGGTTGCCCACTTTATAAAGGCCGGCAACGCACCTGTAGCTCCCCTGGTGTTACACGGGGCCGTGGGCGACGGTGATCACTTACCATCAGGTGACCCGTACGCTCGTTTGCCTTGCCTTTTCCATAAAAAAAAAAAAGCAATTTTGGTAATGCAAGTACCTTAATGGGAACAAAGCGTTTTAGGTTCCCAGGTTCCCTCTACCTAAAGCGTTAAGCCAAATGAACAGGAAATTATTAAACACAAAATCTTTATATATTTCCGTATACAAAGGCCAATTAATTAAAATTATGTCAGTCACCAACGCAAATTATACATGATTATTATGATACTGCGGTCCCTTCCTTAGGGATTGACCCGCGAATGTCAAAGAAAACCTTGGAAATCTGAGAAGGGGATGTACACCGACATACAAGGGAGATTTAAAGATATTTAAATATTGTAATTTTTTTACCTTATTATTCTTTCATTTTGTGTGAGGCCTGTCGTGGCGCAGCGGCACAAGAGTGTGACTGTAACCGACAGGTTCTGGGTTCGATCCCCAGTCGAGGAAATGAAATATTTAATATTTTCAATTTAAATATTTAATGTTGCATTTCTTCGCTCTGGTAATAAGGCAAAGCGCGGCGTTGAGTTCCGCCACTCAACACGCAATGCTTCAAATTCGGCGGAAAGTGGGGAACGGAAGTGGAACGGAGTGTCATAACACTAGGTTTCACTTCCGTTCCCTCTGCCTACCCTGCCTAGTGCGGGATACAGCGTAAAGCTGAAAAAAAAAATTGTGTTTCACTTTAGCCTGTATCAGAGTAGGCAGAGAAAATCTTGGGAGTGACGGAAAACTGAATTTTAGGCATTGCGTGTTTGCTTCATTACCAGAGCGAAGACATGTAAATATTAAAAATATTTCAATTGAAAATGTTAAATATTTAATTTCTTCGAGTGGGGATCGAACCCACACCTTGTCGCTTTTACAGTCAAACGTTTGTACCACTGCACCTCAGACAGACAGTCCCTTTGGATTCTCTTTACATAATTATTATTTTGTGAAGGAAAGCTTTAGAGGGCCTTTAAGGAATTTTGTTTATTAAAAATTTCGTCGATGAGCTTGTATTTTCATTTCTTCCCTTTGATACAAGGCAAAACGCGGCGTAGAATTCCGCCACACAACAGGTAATGTCTCAAATTTCGGCCGGAAACTGGGTAACGGAACGGAGCGTCTTAATATTAGGTTCCCAAGTTCCCTCTGCCTTACCATGCCGAATTCAATATAAAGCTAAGTTGATAACTATACATAAGCGACTATACCAATATAAACTTCAATATCCTTATGCAATTTAAAAGAAATATGGAAGTACGTACATTGTTTCAACAAATACGTTACATATATTTTTGTAACGAGCGTAATGTTCATTTATCAAGGCTATTTAGTCACAGTCATATTGGGACAGTAACACGTTAGCGTTGGGTCAGGTTATCGTGATAGGGGTTCTCAGTTAAATTAATTTAAATTAAAATAATTTTCTTTTAATACAGAAAAAAATGAAACATTCAGGTTTGTAAATGGGCATGTAATATCTTTAAAATATACGTGTATAAGTAAAATTAAAGAAATTAACTTACTCACTCAGCTTCACGCTATATCCCATACATGGCAGAGTAGCCAAGAGGAACTTGGAAACCTAGTGTTAAGGCTCTCCGTTCCGTTCTCCGCTTTTCGCTGAATTTGCGTTTTGTGTAAATCAATTAAGTCTCAAATCTGACGTAGTATAGGGACACAAGTGTATGACAATAAATGACACTAACTTGAGCAAATAAAAGTTACCTCTGCCTAATATGCCATGTTCGTGGATCAAATAAATTCTAGTAAGTAGTACTAGCATGCTATTGGAGAGTGGCACTGAACAAAGATGGATTAACTCTTATTACTTATCCCGCACGAGGCAGGGTAGGCTGAGGAAACCCGGGAACTTAGTGTTAAGACACTCCGTTCCACTTCCGTTCCCCACTTTCCGCCGAATTTGAGAACTCAACGCCGCGCTTTACCTTATTACCAGAGCGAAGAAATAAAACATTAAATATTTAAATTGAAAATATTAAATATTTCATTTCCTCGACTGGGGATCGAACCCAGAACTTGTCGGTTACACTCACACGCTTGTGCCGCTGCGCCGCGACAGGCCTCAATTAACAATATCTATAAAGATTGTGATAATTATAATGACATGCCTGTTGTAGCTCAGGGTTAAAAACGTGTGACTGTAAGCGACAGGTTGTGGGTTCGATCCCCACTCGAGGAAATTTAAAGTTTTAAAATTTTAAATGAAATATTTTGTTTGCGGGGCGTTAAATTCCGCCACTCACACGCAATGTCTCAATTTCGGTGTAAAGTGGGGGAACGGAATGGAGTGTCTCAATTCTAGGTTCCTAAGTTCCCTCTGCCTACACTGGTTTATGCGAGGTACGGCGTGAAGCTGAAGAATGATAATAACAATTAGCTATAGTAAATTATAAAAACAATAAACAAAGGCATAATATTAAAATTTATGTCTAGGAAATACTTAAACAAACTAAATATAAGATTTATTAGCTTCTAATTTAATGTTATGCAATTATGAGGATTTCGCTGCATAGCAGCGATATGAAATGAACATGCTTGCAACTTATCTTGAGCTTAGTAGCGTAGGTAATATATTATATTACCTACGCTATATATTTATATATATATATATATATATATATATATATATATATATATATATATATATATATATATATATATATACATATATATATATATATATATATATATATATATATATATATATATATATATATATATATATATATATATATATATATATATATATATATATATATATGTATATATATATATATATATATATGTATATATATGTTTTTTTAATATTATTTACTATTGAATATTTAAAAATGTTTGCAATTTTCTCTCGTTTTTGGTAAACACTATAAAATGAAAGTTAATTAATAATTATAATTATAACTATTATAAAATGTTTCAGTGAGAAGCCTGTCCTGGCTCAGTAGTGGCTAGCGGGAGCGTAAATAACAATTCGAGAGTTCAATCCCTCCTTTGGAGGATATTAAATAGTAGGCTGAATAATGGGAAACGGAAATGTTAAAACGGAAATCGAGTATATTAACAACAAGTACTTAAGTTCCCTCTGCCTACCCTTATGGAAGTTATATCCCGCACATAGTAGGGTAAGTAGAGGGAACTTGGGAACTAAGTGTTAAGACACTTCAGTTTTCGATTTTCTCTGAATTTGAGGCTTTGCGTATTGAGTGGTGGAACTTAACACCGTGTTTTGCTTTGTTACCAGATCGAAGAAATGAAAACATTAAATATTTAATTTCAAAATATTAAACATTTAATTTCCTCGAGTGGGGATCGAACCCACTATCTGTCGCGTTTACATTCACAGTCTCGTGCCCCTGCGCCACGACACATCTCATCCGTTCCCCACTTTCCACCAAATTAGAGGCATTGTGTGTTAAATTGCGGAACTCAACGCCGCGCTTTGCCTTGTCACCAGTGCAAACCCCTTTTTGCCATTTTATTTTTCATAAAATATTTCCACACAGATAATAAAGATAGATAGATATATTTATAATTACATTTTGTTTTATAATTTTATTTTTTTAATATTTTAAATAATTCTTTAAATATTCGTAATTAAGAAATGAAAGAAATAAAACTAAAATAATATATTCTCTAACAACGACATCTAATATGAGACGTACGAAACTAATGTACAAATTTGTAAAACTTTTGAATAGATCACCTTTCAGTCCTTTGGAGTTCCATAAAAGTACGACAGATAGCGCTTTATGCAAAAGAAGGAAATAACATTAGCTGAAAAATTTAGGTGTCTTCTTCTTGTGTAAATGTTTTAAAATTATTCTAGTGTTAAAACACTCTGTTCTGTTGAAAATTGAGTCATTGTAATTTGAATTGCGGAACTCAACGCCGCACTTTACCTTGTTACCAGTGCGAAGAAATGAGAATATTAAATATTTACTTAATAACTTACTTAGCTTCACGCTATATCTCTAGCGAGGTAGGCAGGGAGAACGGAGCGCCAAATGCTACAGTCTCGGCACACCTCTTTCGCCTCGTCCATTGTCATCAACCTTTTCATACATACCCTACTGTTACAGCCTTGTTGCCCTTCGTCAGGCCTCAAATATTATTTTTATAATATAAGAACAGGATTCAAAAATAATTACTGAACTTCACACTTAATCCTACATAAAGGAGTGTTAAAACAACATCATATTCCACCTTAGTTTCGTTACATGGATTACTGAGCGACAGAATTTAACACTGAGTTTTGTTTTTAAATGAACTAAATTCATAATTAATTGCTCTTAGTACGAATCGATTTTTTCTATAATTTATGAATTTATATATATATTTTTAAGGCCGATCTTAGGTTAGGGGTACAAACGGAGTGGTCAACACTAGGTTCCCAAGTTCCCTCTACCTACCCTGACATATGTACAGGATACAGAGTTAAACTCATAATGTATATATAAATTTTCCAAAAAAAAAAAACAAAAAGAGCGGCTTTGTCAGTTCTCTTTTGCTATGTAATGCTGGCATAATATTTGACTCGTAAATGGGACGTTTCCCTTCAATTCCCACTACAAGGAATGATTTATTTTCATTTCCTACACACATATGAAATAAAATGTCTAAATTATGTAATTATATATTTTGATTTATATATGTAGATGAAGAGCTTGTAAAATTTGGGTTAATGCAGATAGAGTAACTTACAAATCTTGACTCTATATATAATCGTGACTTGACTCTATATGATATTTCATAACTCTATAACAAAGCAAGCTATCGTATTTTTACTATTTTTTAAAGTGTTATTCCACACTTAGGACAGAAAATACTAAACTTAAATTTAAAAAAACCTATAAAAATCCTGATTCGTTCGAAATTTTAATACGTTTTTTAAATTTAAGTTTAGTAAAGCAAGCTATCGTCTTAGAAATATTATGATAAGATAATATTTTTGATTAGATTATTTACTGCGAGATCACTGTGCTACGATACAGGTCTGTCGTGGTACAGCTGGGCAAGCGTGTGATTGTCCATGCGACAGGTTGTGCGTTCAATCCTCACTCCAGGAAATAGATATTTAATTTTGTCTTTGCTATGATAATAAGGAAATACGCAGCGTTGGTTTCCACCGATCAACACGCAACGCCTTGAATTCGGTTTTAAGTGGGAAATTTAACGAAATGTCTTACCATAAGGTTCGCAAATTCTCCTCGCCATGGGAGATAACTCGCCATAGTAAAACTTAAAAAAATAAAATTTTCAACTTCACGCTGTATCCCGCACGAGGCAGGGTTGGCAGAGGGTACCCGGGAACCTAGTGTTAAGACACTCCGTTCCACTTCCGTCCCCCAATTTCCGCCAAATTTGAGCCATTACGTGTTGAGTGGCAGAACTCAACGCCGCGCTTTTGCCTTATTACCAGAGCGAAGAAATGAAACTTTCAATATTTAAATTGAAAATATTAAACACTTCATTTCCTCGACCGGGGATCAAACCCAGAACCTGTCGGTTACAGTCACACGCTTGAGCCACTGCGCCACGACAGGCCTCGAAAAATAAAATAATATCTTCTACTTTCAGGATTATATTTTCAAATGACCTTTGATGAGTTTATGGTGAAAATGACCTAAATAGAATCCCAAGTCAAGTCTTTGGAACAATATCTTGCTACATTCACTGACATATTTTGCATTTAGTTAAAATAACAAAGTAAAAAAACACAGAATCTCTCATACTTACATAAAAATATGGAACATGATAAAAATATATGTTGAAACATTTATCCACTTGTAAAGAAAATACAGTAAAACCGTCGTTTCACGTTAAAAGTGCAAGACATATTATACGCATCGTCGAGCCAAGAGCATCGTCGAGCTGGAGGCCACTTCTATAGAGATAAAACTCATATAAATGTTTAAAATGAAATTTTCATGTCAGTGTCATTTTATTATGATTACTAGTATGTCCCAACTTTGTTTATTTTAGATTTTTTATGTTTTTTTTTTTCAGGTTCACGCTGTAACTTGCACATAGCAGAGTAGACAAAGACACTTTGGGAATCTAGTGTTAAGACATTTCACTTCCATTCTCAACTTTGTTGTTGAGTGGCGGAACTCAACGCCGCATTATGCCTTGTTACCAGAACGAACGAGATTCTTACATATTTGGGTCTTTAATTTTGTGATTACAAAATACTCGTGGGCAATCTTGTAAGAATAATGATAAATCCACTCTTAGTACTCTCCTCCTCTTCCTTAATCTATCGAACATTGAAAACTGTAAAAAACTAAACTTTTTAAAATATTTGTCTTATCATATATAAATTGTTTTGCGGATATTCATTTAAAAGATCATTTTACATTTCGAATAAATACGTTTTTTAATAGAAGTCTATTAAAAACAACTGTTACTTCAATAATTTTTAGCACGTACGCACATATACACACGCACTCAAAGCACATACGTAAGTAAAGTACAAAACACACACACACACACACACACACATACACACATATATACATAGGTCATAAATATTTATTAATTACCTTTATTAAATAAATGAAGTAGTTAGTGATAGAATTACGTACAAATTAATTGATAAAATGTACTGTGTTTCTAAAATCTACATTCATTTCATTTTTCTAATTACTACAAAATTATTTGTTTTGAATTGTATTTTAATAAATCAATTTTAGAATATTTTGTTTTTGCCTAATATAACCATTATTAGGAAACAATAAAAGTTGAAAAATGTGGACCAAGTGATTATTAAAGCGACAAGCTGTGGATTCGATTTCTCTTGAAGAATAGAAATATTTAATATTTCATCTCCTCGTTCACGTACTGATGAAAAGTACGGCGTTAAGCGCTGCCACTCAACATGCAACGCGGCGAATGATGGAGAATGAAGACGATACCTAATAGAAACGTAATTTCTTAAAATTACATTACCGTGTACTTTCAGCCTGTTTTTGGAGTACATCATGAATCAAACAAAAAAGAATCATGAACCAAACAAAAACATATCTCTTAAATAAGATTGAAATACGTTACCATCGCGATCAATATTAAGCATATCACCAGCTTTACATTAAGTTTCCCAAAGATTTCATATGAAGATACCATGTTTTTATACAATATGCACATTTCTTCTCCCGCTTTATACGAAATTTGCAAAAATAACACTCTTTTTAGAACTCAGCTAGAGGCGATATACTTTTGATGGGGCAACTTTTGATTATATTTCGCAAAGAAAAATAAATATGGACGCTTAAGCAACTGGAACGTGTTTTTTTCACCAACTTCTTTCATGGCGGTTAACTTTAGTAGGTGTTTCAAAGTTTGTAGCTTGTACGTGATTCAGGTTAGACATCGTTTATCCATTTGAAATCGCAAGCTAACGTACTCATAGCTTTTTACTCGTCAAATATTGTAAAAAAGGGATTCTAGAGTTTGAGCACTCTGTTTTACACTTTTCATAAAATTTTTCACACAGCTTACTTCCCACTATGTATTGCTATTAAAGTTAAAATAAATAATTACGCCAAACGAAATTTGAGTGGGAGTTATTCAACAGGCATAGCCTTAAATTCAGCAGAAAACGGAGAACGGAACGGAGTGTTTTAACACTAGGTTCCTAAATTCCCTGTACCTACCCTGCCATGTGCGAGCTCTATGTATGGCTGCATATATATTTTTTTCTATTGTATATAATTTTTCTTTGTCGGAGACTGTATACATTTTGAATACAATTAATTTAAGTACCTATAACAAACAAGTGTAAGCATTTAGTTATAATGCAACAGACAGACATATATGTATATATACTTATACGATGTACTTATAACACCCCTTGCTTACGTCGAGGGTTAAGGAACTCTCGTATAATACTCGTAGCATATATGTACTAAATATGTACGTATAGCCGTTATGTTATATTCTTTTTTTTTTGCTTTGGGCTGTATCCCACATATCAGGGTAGGCAGAGATAATTGGAAACCTAGTATGAAGATACTCTCTTCTATTTCCCAATTATTCAACGCCGCGCTTTGACTCTTTACCAGCGAGCGAGGAAATGAAAACATTAACTGTACTGCATTTTCTTAAATAGGCATTGAACCCATAATCTGTTGTCTCTACAGTTGTAAACTACTGCGCTACGATAGGCTTTATTGCCCTTTTGTATGTTTTTATTGCGATCTAATAAATACGTTATAGTAACAAGAAATTAAATTAGCTTCCCACTCATACATTGCAATCAACCAAGCCTCAATTTCCGAAATATCGTGTGTTAGCTAGATCTAAATTAAAATTGACTTCCATACTTTGAAGTCAATTTTAATTCAGCAAATGAAAATAACTAAATTTCCCTCCATGGGAACCTTACAGTAAAACTTAGTGCCGCTACGCTGTAATGACCTCCTTATCATAAAGTAAATAATAAAATTGCATACTTATCTTATATAATAACAACATTTCATACTTATCCTAGCCTACTTCGATAAAAAGAATTTTCATTTTCACTGTGTCCTCTAAGGCCAAGCGCGGTGTTAAGTTCCGCCACACTGAACAGAATTTTTTAATGGCAATAGAATGTTATAAAATGAAATTCTCATATAAGGCGGAAAGTATAGAACGAAAGGTGAACGGAGTGTCTTAACACTAGGTTCCCAAGATCCCTCTGCCTGCCGTGTGTAGGATACAGCGTGAAGCTGAGTGAGTAAATTCCGTCTACCTATCCTGCTTCTACGGGTGGGATACAGCGTAAAGCTGAATAAACCCGTCACTACCGATTCTAATTTATTTAAAATAATAATATTATCTTTTTTGTGAAGTAGGGAACGGATGTGAAACGGAGTGTCCCTCTGCCTACTCTGTCATGTGAGTATGAGTATGAGTATTCTATTTATTTTAGTTTCTGATTATAGGCAGGTATAGTTTTAAAAGAAAATTTCACCTCTTTTTTTGTAATTAACCTTTCATATTTTGTAAGTTATTTACATCAGACGTCTGAAAATAAGCGTGACTTGCAATCTCTTTGAGTGAAGTCTAAGAATTTGTGGACAAAAAAATGTTATATAAAAGGAAAATGAATTCAAAAGGATTTTAGATATAGTTCTTAAGTAAACGTTTTTAGTAAATACTAAAAAACATCGTCATGGTACAGATCAGACGTATTTTACACAAAAAAAAAAAAAATAAACTAGCCTCACCTGCAATATAAATAAATAAAAGAGACCTGTCGTGACGTAGCGGCACAAGCGTGTGACTGTAACCGACAGGTTGTGAGTTCGATTCCCACTCGAGGAAATTAAATATTTAATATTTTCAATTTAAATATATAAAATATTCAATTTAAATATTTAATATTTTCGATTTAAATATTTAATATTTTCTATTTAAATATTTAATATTTTCATTTCTTCGCTCTGGTACAAAGCAAAACGCGGCGTTGAGTTCTGCCACTCAACACGCAATGCTTCAAATTCGGCGGAAAGTGGGGAACGGAGTGTCTTAACACTAGGTTCCGAGGTTTCCTCTGCCCACCCTGCCATGTGTGGGATATAGCGTGAAGCTGAGTGAGTGAGAGTGAGTAAAAGAATATTCTTTCCAGTTCTATAAAAAAAATCGGCGTAAGATCCCGCGGCCTAATACAAGTAAACATCGCGTGTTTGGCGGTGGTTACTTAATAACTTTACCTAAATAAAGGGCCCGTCATGACGCAGGGACAAAAGCGTTCAATTTTAACCTTAGAAAGATTATCATATGAGAACTGCCGTAAAAGATAATCATACGTCCGCGAGACGTGGGATCATACTTTTTACCATAAGAAATAAAAATCAAGAACTCCAATAAAGATCAACTTATTTTTTAAAGGAATATTTACGAGTATAATCAATTTCAGTGTTTATTCAGCATTTCTTAGCTTGTTTGACAGGTGTAAACGAGTCTGTAATTCAAAGCGTTGGACGTAAATAATTTGTCATCCAATCGCAGACACCTGATCAGAAAGCCGAATCTTTCACAGTTCACAACTGGTACATAGTGCATGCTTAAAAATATATATATTCAAGAGTTTATACAATAGAGTTAGAGTTTATGTATTACTTTATTCTTTTATGACACCAGATATTGCCAGGATCCCTGTACGGACTTCAATATTATTCGTGTCATTAAAAGTAGCTGAAAAAATGTCTGTTTGCCAGTTCTTCTGCCTCTGGCTTTGTTTTTGGCACTTCAGACAAATTTCTACGTTCGTCCACATGACTATTGCACTTAGTATCTCGTCAGTTCAGAAGAGATTAAAAAATAAACATGAGGTAGTAAAGTTTTCTGCACATTCGGGTTGGTCATCTAGCTGAAAAATATTTATTGATTAGGTTCTACCGTGACTTCGATTCTTGTTTGTATCCCAACAATGTTTGTTCGTTTGTTCTTATCTAAGTGTGCGCTAAGAAGTGATAATTCTGCACGGAATCATCATATATAGGTCAAACAAGGAGAAGCATCGGTGTAAGGATGAAGGAACACATCTCTGATATCAAGAATGGGCATGTATCGAAGTCATTTTTGTGTGAGCATACATCGAACAAATCCAACCATTATATCAGGTTTGATAAACTCCACATACGGACTACTGTAAAATGTTCGAAACGTCAAGTTTCCCAAAAATGTTTACCATTCAATATACGCGATTAACCCGGTTAAAAGTATTTCATTTAAAATGTGTAAATCGCAAAAATCAAAGACATTATTAAAAAAAAAACACCTCAACTTTCCGCCGAATTATGGGACCATTATGGGTTAAATGGCGGAAATCAACGCCGCAACTACTAGACTTAAAAAATATATTTCGATTTCTTTGCTTTGAGAAGGTTTCAGTTTCAACACTCAGACAGAAAATGCAGAAATAAATGTCTTGACACCAGTTACTTATAAAAGAATAATATTCATTTAAAAATTAAAAAGTAGAATGTGAATTATGTGGGATTTGAACCCGTACCTCTTGGATACTGCCCCAGCGCTCTGGCTAACTAAGCTATACGTTCTCGTAAACCTACGACGAAATTCTTATACGCTTTTTCCAATTTATTTATAATTTTTGTAGGGCGGTTTTAAAATAATTATTTTGTCAACATAAGAGTATTATAAGTTCACTTTGGTTTTCATTTATATAAATGGCTAGCAAAATCTTGATTTTTCTTACAGAATTTATATGCATTGCTTTCGATTTCACTCTGCCTACCAAAAATTACATAATAACAAATTGGCAGCTTCACGTTTTATCATACATATACACCAGGCTAGTTAGGGAGAATATTTTTCACGCCATGAAATGTAAATATATATTATAATTCATTCTTCTGAACGTGAATCGAACTTACAAATTACAGGGCTTACAAACAATCATTATGCCATGTTCACCTCTTCATTACGTTTTTTTTTTTTGTTTCACGCTGCATCTAGCACATGGCAGGGTAAGTTTATTATCAAGATACCCCACGGATAAGCAGCGGAACTCAACGCCGCGCATTATCCTTAAGCCAGAGTTAAAAAATTAAAATAATAAATATCTCATTTCCTCGAGTGGGGATTGAACTCACAATGTGGCGCTTACAATGACACGCTTTTGTGGCTCTACGCCACAACAGACCCCAATATTATATTTTAATTATTCATATATGTATTGGGAGGTCATCGTTTTATAGTATATATGTTTGGCACTTTTGCCAAGTGACCTTTCCTTAAAGAATAATACCATAAATTTCGGCCGAAAAAGATAGATGACTGGGGAATCCTAGAGTGTAATTTATTAGTAACATATTGTTACTTTAACACTAATTGTTGTTATATATCGTTTGTATTTTCTGTTTTATGTAAAAACATAGCAAATAAAAAAAAAAGTATAGTTTTTTGTACATAAAGTGTGATGTAGTTAATTCTAGTGAACTGGTCTTAAATATAAGATCTTAAAAAAAAAAGTATGTACGTAACTTCTTATATTCAATAGAAATAGATTTTAAAAAGATTATTAATTAGAGTCCTGTAAGTCCATTTGTTAAGATAATTTTTCTCTCGACTTTGGAGATTGGATATTGGATATTCTTTTTTATGTTATGTTTTTTTAGCTTCACGCTGTATCCCGCACGAGGCAGGGTAGGCAGAGGGAACCTGGGAATCTAGTGTTAAGACACTCTGTTCCAATTCCGTTCCTCACTTTCCGCCGAATTTGAAGCATTGCGTGTTGTGTGGCGTAACTCAACGCCGTGCTTTGCCTTTAACATTTAATATTTAAATTGAAAATATTAAATATTTCATTACTTTGCAATATATCTAGGTGAATTTTATTAAACAGCCAAATCTTAGCACAGGAAGAATACTAAAAAAAAAATACCTATTTATTTGATGGTCATCGCAGTGGAGGGGCACAAGCAAGTGACTGTAAATCTGACAGGTTGTGGGTTCAATCTCCATCAAAGGAAATGAAATATTCAATGATATAAATTAATTATCTCATATTTTCATCTCTCGTTCTGGTATCAAGCCAAAGTGCGATGCAAGTTTTAGAACTCAACACATAATGCCTCAAATATGCCCAAAAATGGGAGACGTAACGGATAGTCTTAACACGTGGTTCCCAGGTCTGCCTACTCCGCCAGGTGCAGGATATTTAGCTCCAACATTTAGCTAAATCAATTCGTTTCATCAAATTTGAGGAATAGCGTGTTTAGTAGCGAAACTCAACGCCTTGTTACCAGAGCGAAGAAATGAAAATGAATAAATATTTCATTTGGTAATATTGAACCCGTCGTGGCGTACCGGCATAAAGTTGTGACTGTAATCGACAGTTTGCGGGTTCAATTCCAACCCGAAGGAGTGAAATATTAAATGTTTTAAATTTAACTATTTAATGTTTTCATTCTTCGCTCTGGTCAAAAGACAAAACGCAGCGTTGAGTTCCGCCACTCAACACCTAATGCCTCAAATACGGAATGTGGAACGAAGTGGAACGGAGTGTCTCAACACTAGGTTCTCTAGTTTTCTCTGCCTACCCCTCCATGTGTGGGATACAGCGTAAAGCTGAGTTCAGTTGACTTGAAATATGAAATATTTCTTTTTTTTCCAGTTAGGATCAAACCCACAACCTGTCACTTTTACAGTCACATATTTGCGACCCGGCGCCACGACAGGCCTCGATGAACCTTTTTATTATTAAAATATACATTCGTTTGTTACACGACAATTTAAATTACATTTGGTTTATGAATAATATAGAAATTAAAAGGCTTTTAGCGTAATTTAGTAAAGTGAGCTAGTTTTAATAAATTATGATAAAAGAGATTGTCAGATTTAAAATTTAATCCTACGTTTCTTTTAAGAATTATTAAAAATATTAAGTTACGCGGAGTGATTGCTTTCAGATTATTAGTATTCTCAATAAGTGGGGTGTTACGTGGCGGAACTCAACGCCACGTTTTGTTAAGTAGAGCAAGGAAAACGAACATAATTCATTCCCTAAGCCAGAATTAAACCTGAAACCATCACTTTTACAGTTAAAGCGCTATCTTTTAAAATCATAATATCCAACAAAAATGTAAAAAGCGTCATTTTCTTGCCAAATAAAAAAATGTTCCAAAGGAGTGTTTTCAAACGCCTTTGTACTGTAGCTGTATAGTTATTATTTTTGACAAAAATACGACTTTATTGTTACGAAATTACGTTCTTTGAAGTAAAGAGTAAAATGTATATTGAATTACGGGTTGAGGGTGGTATTAGAGCGTTTTCTTTGTATCAAGTGTTTAAAATTATAGAGAGGATTTAGAACCTTTTATTAGGCCGTTTCTATTTAGGGTACCCTATTTTCAAGTGAAGATGGGAACCCTGGAACCCTTACGTTTCCCATCTGCCAGTCTATCAAAACCATTTATTTCAAGATTGTGAGGAGAAATCAAGGAAATATTCAAGCAAGCAACTAAAAATCTATTTTTTAAGTCATCCAATCAAAATATTCATATAACATATATAGCATTTACGCATCACTTTTACTGCAATTCGTATTAAATACGCTGCATAATTGAAACCTGTAAGTTAATGAAAACAGTTAATGAAAACCTGTAAGTTAATGAATTAGCCTATCATCAATCAGATTAACCGATTTAACAAAAACAACAACAGTAACTAAAAGGAATGGACACACATACATACATATCTATGCCATATAACATAACCCTCCTTTTGAGATTCACCGAGGTAAATTTGCTTTTCGTTGTAAGTAACTTGTTTTGTTCGTTGATTCTTTGTTATAAATTTTATTGAAAGTTATTTAAGAAATTAATAAAATGGAAATATTATTATAGTAAAAAAATAATTCGATCAGTGTCTTCCAGCATATCGGTTTTAGAAAGAGTCAAATTTAAACTAAATACTGCAAATGCTCCAATAGATGGCGCCATTCAACACATAGCGTGTCTTAATAAAATTGCAAAAAGTGGGGATTAGAATATCTTGTTTCCCTCTGCCTACCCTATACATATAAGCGGGTAACAGCGCAAAATAAAAAAAAATAGTTTATTGGTTAGCGTCCGTCGAATAGAGACAATTTACTATTTTTTTTCCAATAACAGAAGAAAATTGTAAAAATACGTTATTTTTTAACTTCCGCATATTTGCGAGTATATTTAGTTTTTCAGATTATTCTTTCCCCAAACTATATATCTTACTAATATTATAAATGTTAAAACAATATGTGGTTAATTATTTCTTCCACTTTCACATAAAATCTACTGAATGAATTTTAGACAGAGCTAAAAAAGTGCCTGATTTCCCTATAATACAATTTAGAACTTAAGTGGGTGATGTCGTTTTGAGTGGGTCGCATAGTGCATTACCAAGTATCTACATAGTGGTTCCCAAGTACCTTCTGCCTACCCTGCCATGTGCGGGATACAGCGTGAAGCTAAGTGAGTGAAAAAAAAATAAATATTGACAATTTTTTTTATTTAAAATATATTCTAATCTACAATAATCATTTGTCTCTGTGAAAGATGGACGTAAACTAACTATTCATGGACCAATTACATCTATGCACATACTATCTGTATATATATTGATTGTTAGCATTAAGCCGATTGCATTTTTGTAGAGTACTAAAATTGGCAATACTCCCAAAACGACTTGTGTAACACGTCACAGCTGGATTTTGGGTAAGGGCGGTGTTCCAGTACCTTGTTACTGATAGTGACGTAATATAGCAAGTCGACTGTTAATTAAATATTAATATGGGAACATACAGTATCTAGAGTCTTTGAGGGATGTCCTCACCTGAAATATACGTATTGGGTTCGATTCCCATTCAAGGAAATTAAAATTTAGGAAAAGAAAAGAAAGAAATATTTAGGCAAGAATAAATAATATTTTCAATTTATATATTTCATATTTTCAATTTTTCGCTCTAGTAACAGGTAGAGAACAGAAATTAATGTATTAATACTAGTTTCCCAAGTTACCTCTGCCTACCCTGCCTAGTGCAGTATACAGAGTATAGCTAAGTAGAGTACCTACACGAAAGTGGGGAATGAAACAGAGTGTCATGAGGCCTATGAAACAGAGTGTCATGAGGCCTATGAAACAGAGTGCCATGAGGCCTATGATCGTTAGGCCAACCTGACATTAGGTTCCCAAGTTTCCTTTGTCTATCCTGATATATGCGAGATACATAAGATCATCATGAGACAAATTGATAATTCTCCAGAGTGATAGAATGAAATTGGCGTTAGTTTGGAATAAATAATGATATCTTTGTGTATAAAAAAATTATAAAACGCTGGTCGTTTTTTTGAATTCATATCTCATTTTTATATATAAAAAAACTATACTTATAATAAATCTGTAGGTGATCATTATTTATTCATGGAAGATATTATTTGATATATTTTTTATATGATTATAATATATGATTATATGATTATAATAGGACCCAAAATAGTTTTTTTTTAATATTATATGTTTGTTTATACATTTGTCTGGTCTGTGCGTTTGTCCTGTACAAATCCCGTACTGATCTTAGATATGGGTAACCAGATTTAAATGAAGTTTTGTGAAGATTAATTAAATAAATATAATATATATTTTGACATAATTGCTACAACATGTTTAATCATTTATCTGAAATTTTATTTTTAAATCAAAAAACATTGTCTAAAGCGGCACAAGCGGCATGAGCGGCATGAGCGTGTGACTGTAACTGACAGGTTCTGGGTTCGATCCCCAGTCCAGGAAATGAAATATTTATTATTTTCATTTTAAAATATTTAATGTTTCATTTCTTCGCTCTGGTAATAAGGCAAAAGCGTGACGTTGAGTTCCGCCACTCAACACGCAATGCCTTCAACTCGGCGGAAAGTGGAAAACGGAAGTGGAACTGAGTGTCTTAACATTAGGTTCCCAGGTTACCTCTGCCTATCGTGCCTCGTGCAGGTTACAGCGTGAAGCTGAATAAAAAAAGGACATTGTCTAAAGTGATAATATTGTTAGAACACGAAAGTAATTGAGATTAGTAAATGAAAAAAGTGTAATTCAAGCCGGTGAAGCTGCAGGTGAAAGTTATAAAGTTGGCAAATTTCTATCTATTATTGTGATATGGGTGAGGTGTATATTCAATAATTTAATAATATAATTAAGACAACTATAGTGGTATAGGCGTGACGGTAACCATAAGATGGCTACCGTCCGAACGGGGCACTTGAAAATTCAATTCCGTTGCGGGGGAATTATTATACTTTTTTTACAGTTTCACGCTGTATCCATCACATGGCAGGGTAGGTAGTGGGAACTTGGGAACCTAGTGTTAAGACACTCCGTTCTACTTCCATTCCCCACTTTCTGCCAAATTTAAGGCATTACGTGTTGAGTGTCGGAACTCAACACCGCGTTTTGCCTTGTACTAGAGCGAAGAAATGAAAACATTGAATTTTTAATTGAAAATTTTAAATATTTCATTTCCTCGACTGGAGATCGAACCCACGACCTGTGGATTACAGTCACACGCTTGTGCCGCTGCGCCACGACAGACCAATGCAATGCAAATGTAATGTCTCAAAAATTATTCATATTATTTTCAAGCAATGTCTCAAAAAATATTTATTTCACGAATAACGATGGTTACCATACCCTAAAGTTAAATGTTCGCACGATTGATATCGTTTTTCAGCATCAAATATATTTTATTCTTTCAAAGTTTTAAAAAGGCTTTGGATTTAGTGAATTTGTTTTTAGTTTTTTATTTGTACAGTTGTATAGATATATAGTTTTTAAATTGAGAGGGATGATAGCTACTAGCGTGTAACTGTAAGCGACAGGTCGTGGGTTCGATTCCCAAGAACTGAAATATTTAATATTTCCAAATTAAATATTTAATGTTTTCATTTCTAAGCTCTAGTAAAAGTGCAAAGCGCTGTTTTGAGAACCGCCACTCAACACTCAATGCCTCAATTTCGGCGGAAAGTGGGGAACGGGAGTTGAGCGGAGTGTCTTAACACTAGGTGCCTAGTTCCCTCTGCCTACCCTGCCATGTGCGGGATACAGCGTGAAACTGAGAATTTTAAATATTAAATATTTTTGTTTCTTCGCTCTGGTAAAAAAAAACGCGGCGTTATGTTTTGCCAAACAACTCGCAATGTTTCAAATAAGGCGGTAAGTGGGAAAAGGAACGGAGTGTTTTAACTAAAAAAAAAAATATTTGAATCGAAAAAAATATATATTTTCCGCTTTATTTAAACAGTTTTCAGATTCCTACAGAATGAAGTGTGCGCTCAAAAGAACTTTATAAAAGAAATGTTTCGTTAACATCTAAAAGAGAAACTTTCATCCTTTTAATTACTTTGATATAGAAGGGACTTAGATTAATTATTATTTTTACTTTACTTAATAATTTTATTTAAACACCATTATGGCACGTGTTTGTATGGAGTGACAGAACGTGGTGGATGCAGATTCAACCACTACTGGGACAAAAATAGACGAAAGGCTTAAAATTGTTTGCTTGTAATTTTGTGTCATGCGCTAAATAATATGTAATTGGAAATATATATATATATATATATATATATATATATATATATATATATATATATATATATATATATATATATATATATATATATATATATATATATATATATATATATATATATATATATGTATATGTATATATATATACATACAGCAGCTTTAATACAAAATGGTTACTGTGAAATTGCTTCTTAGAAATAGACATCGTGCATTTTTGTATCAAACGAAACATTCTTAAGACGTCATACTGAAGCTCGTAGACGGTGTAAATATAAATTAAATATTTCAATTTTGAGTCTTTTCTTTTACAAAATAAGGTTCATTTTACTATAGCACAACGAAAATAAGTTATTTTGATCAACATAACATTTTAAATGCCTTCCAAGTGTTGCTTAAGATTGAGGTATGAAACTCAAAGTGTAAAGGTAAAAGTAAAGCACCTTTAATATCTCTTATATTTCAAGATTATGTTACGTTTGCTGCAATTTCGTATGTATTATTATTTTTCTTGCCATGTTAGCGCAATTTTGATAAACCTGGGTTCATATACCGTGTGGCAACATTTCGACGATGTGTCCAAACGACTGTCGTGAATCTGTTGGCAATACGATTATTATACCTAATAATTACTATTAAATAAACATTAAATGACATTCTTTGATAAGCCATTGTATATTACAGAAAGATCATCAACAAAAAGGAAATATATCCAAAAGCAGCTTCATGCTGTATATCGCACATGTCAAGGTAAGCTGAGAAAACTTGGGGACATAGTGTTAAGGCACTCCAAGGGCAACAGCTTCACGCTGTATCCCGCACTAGGCAGGGTAGGCAGAGGGAACGGAAGTGAAACCTAGTGTTATGACACTCCGTTCCACTTCCGTTCCCCACTTTCCGCCGAATTTGAGGCATTGGGGCAACAGAATTGTCTATTTTCCATTAAATTTGAGGCATTGCGTGTACATAATTTAAAAATTTAAAAATATCCAATATTTTATTCCTCGAGTAGAGTGGGAGCTTGGAAACCTAATGTACTTATACTTCCAATTTCTATTTTCCGCTGTATTGAGGCATTGCCTATTGAGTTTAATGCTGAGTGGTGGAATTTAATGCTACGCTCTATATTTTTTACAAGTATAATCTAGTATAAGTTTTACCTGAAACCTTGCTTTAGCCATTATAAATTATATTTTCGTTTCCAGAGCAAGAAATTGAAAATATTAAACATTTCATTATCTCGAGTAGGAATCCACTTCCGTTTTCCACTTTCCGCCGAATTAAAGCGAAAGTGGGGAACGGAAGTGGAACGGAGTGTCTTAACACTAGGTTTTTGGGTTCCTTCTGCCCACCCTGCCTCATGCGGGATACAGCGTGAAGCTAAAATAAAAGAGTAGGAATCGTACCCACTACCTGTTGTGTCTACAGCCGCATGCTCGTATCCCTGCGCCTATACATATCTTAATGGAATTACTTTATTGAATGCTTTATACATAAATACCAAGGTCTCAAGATTATATAACTTTTTAATTGGGTCAATTCGGGTTCCTAGATTTTATTACGTAAAAGTTGACGTAAACAAAAGGGTGGTAAAAGAGTGATATTTCTATACATTTAAAAGTATATTTTAGTATAAAATTTACCTGAAACCTTGCTTTAGCCATTATAAATTATATTTCTTCCCAGATTCAATACTGTACATGGACTGGTAAGCAGAGGGAACCTGGGAACCTTGCGTTAAGATATTCTGTTCCATTCACAACTTTTCGCTGAATTTGAGGTATTACGTGTTATGTGGCGGAACTGAACGCCGCGGCCTACCTTGTTACTGGGGTGAACAAATGAAAATATATAATGATATTTACATCAATACAGACTTATTTGGTTTAAGATTCGTTATTAGGTTACCATAACACAATATAAAGGAAGGACCATTGAAAAGCAGCACATTCCCATTTTTTTTAAATTCCAGAGCTTATTTTCCATAGATTCACAAACGAGATGGAATTCAGTTACTTTGATTTAAATTGCTAGTGGAGTTGCGCTTGACAGTAAAAAAGAATTAATTGAAAATCGTTCCGCTACTGCGCTACTGCAGTTAGTCTATGAAACTTTTAATTAACACTTTTGATTTGCGGTTCTTGATTATGTAATCATTTGATTGTGATGTAATTTTTTGGTAATTTTACTAATTTTGACGTGTTAATCCACATTTAGGAAAGAAAAGCACTTTGCAAGTTTAAAAGTAGAAGGACTAAAGGCATTGCGTCTTAATTGGCGGAATCAACTCCGCATTTTGTATTATATGCGTTAATATGTTTTGATATTTAATTTCCTCAAATGGATTGAACCCAACCCTATATCTGGGAAGTATGTTTAGCAGAGACGGTAGATACGAAATGGATGTGGAAAGGCTGCCGGTAACAGAGTTAACGGTGCCTTAGCTGCATTGTTGAGACGGCGAAACGTCAGCATAGCTGCGCGTTTGGCCGTACACAATGCAGTGTTGGTATCGACACTGTTATACGACAGCGAAACGTAGGTATTACAGAAGAAGAATGTAAGAAAGATGATTGCTGTAGAGATGCGATCTCTTCGTCGGATATGCGGAGTCAGTTTATCTGATCGCATATCCAATGAAGAAATACACAGAATGGCAGGTACTAGCGTGGATGTCACAGTGAGAATGAAGAAGAACGTGCTCAGGTGGTTTGGGCACGTCGAGCGAATGAGTGAAGAAAGAATGGTAAAAAAGATTTATGAAAGAAAAGTGACTGGTAAGAGAGGGAGGGGGAGACCTCGGTTGACCTTCGAAAACACAGTATCGACGATACTGGAGGAAGGTCACGTAAAAAGCATGAGGACCCCCCGGAGGGAAGAGGTTGATGACAGTGGACGAGGCGAAAGAGGTATGCCGAGACCGTAGCGTTTGGCGCTCCGTTCTCTCTGCCTACCCCGCTGGGATATAGCGTGAAGCTAAGAAAAGAAAGAAAGAAGGATTGAACCCATAAACTGTCACGTTTACAGTCAAACGCTTGTGTCCCTGTGCCACTACAGGCCTTTGTAACGTATAAAATATTAAATAATACAGAAATATTCACATTTATCTATTAAGAAAGCTTGCGAATTCCCAGCAAAGCTCCCCTCATACTAGATAGGTACAAACGTCAACATGTGAACGTTGAAAGGAAACGGGAACAAAGTTACTAACGTCTCAGCTTTATCTCTACAAGCGCGAAACAAAACCGTGCGATCCAATTAAAAGTAACAATTGTGTCATGCCTTTTGTAAAAGCCGTACGTAGGCTTAATGTGAATAATTTTCTTATATATCTTTGCGAGATTATGTACGGTGTTAAGTTTCACCTGGCTTGAGGCTTTTTTGAGGCCTTTCTCACCAACGTGTGACTGTAGATTTTACAGATTGTAGGTTCCATTCCTACTCCAGGAAATTAATATATAATATTTTCATATCTTCGCTCTAGTAACTTGAAAAAGTTTGGTGTTCAGTTCGGCCACTTAACACACAATGCCTCAAATTTGGCGGAAAGTGAGGAGAAAAATGAAGTGTCTTAACACTAAGTTCTCAAGTTTATCTACCATATCCAGGATGCAACGGGAGGCTGAGTTAGGTTGCGGCGAAAGAATAAAAAAAACAAAATTAGAACGAAAATATTTGATTTTTTATATAAAAACAAAGGTTATGCAAGTTGGAACGTATAAGAGTGGAATAGAAAATCCCTTTAAATTTTTTCGTAATTTAGTCATAAATTAAAGCTTTTCAGGGTTCCTTATCTTCTATATATATATATATGCCCATCTGTTAAAACATAGTGCCAGTATTTGCAATAGACGTAATATGTTAAGTTTAACAGGTATGGTGACTTAGAGCACTAAGAAAAAATATCAAAAGACAACGTCAAAAGACACAAGGTTTTATGCACCATTTGTTACATTTTGTATGAAACTTGTAGCAAAATCAAAACTATAATACTTCCTGTTGGACGTACAATTTTGAAATTTGGCAATAAGCGAGAAATCACTGTATAAATTTGTATATGCAGTAGTATTTCATACAAAAACATTTTAGCTTCACGCTATATCACAGGGTAGGCAGAGGGAACTTGGGAACCCAGTGTTCAAACTCTTCTTCTTCAAACTCTTCTTCTCTCGTCCCGTTCCTACATACAAACACATACGAGCGCAAATTTAAATTTGTCAAACTTTACAAATTATACTTTATTCTACAATCCTAAGGTCACTACAGAATCCTCAGTAGTTAAGTCCGACCCGCACTTGTTCAGTATTTTATTTCAAAAACATTTTTATATTTTATGTTATTAAAATAATCAACTCATCAAATATTTCTTTCTGCTGTAAAGCTAGTATTATATTGTAAGCCTTTCCCATGCTATTAACGTAATATGTATGTAAATTCCAAACCTTTATGCCATTGTAGTTTACAAACAATTTTGTGCGGTTTAATTGCTCTATTAAATATGATATTTAAAATATAATTATCTTTGCCCTTTTGCCTTTATATGTACATTTGACTGATATGTACGAGTTAGATATACGAGACAGATATCTTTGTTCTAAGGCCGCTTTGGCACTGTGGGAAAGCATCGTTAGTATTGCTGGTTGTGCGTTTGATTCCCGTTCGAAGAAATTTTTAATAGTAAAGCTTTAATAAAAAGTTCTTAGCTTCACGTTGTATCCCGCACATAGCAGAGTAGGGAGAGGGAACATGGGACAAGACACTCCATTTCACTTCTGTTACCCATTTTCCGCAAAATTTGAAGCATTCCGTGTTGAGTGGCGGAACACAACGCCGCATTTTGCCTTGTACCAGAGCAAATAAATGAAAACATAAATTATTTAAATTGAAAATATTAAATATTTAATTTCCTCGAGTGGGGATCGAACCCACAACCTGTTGGTTACAGTCACACGCTTGTCCCACTGCGCCACGACAAGCCTCAAAAATAATAAAAAGTTCATACGAAAATATTAAAATTCTTCGGCCATTGTAGAGAAAGCTTGGTTTTGAATTCTCCCACAAAATACACTGTCTCTATAATTGAGTAGAAATGGGACAGCAGAAGAGGCAGAGAAAACTTAATGAAAACCATTAAGTTTTCTCTGCCTCTTCTGTTATACGAGAAAAATAGAGATGAATTATTGAGGCGTTACATGTTAATTTATAGCTTGTTTCCAGATCGAGGAAATGTAATGAGAAAATGAGTGAAAATCGAACATAAAATTGATTGCTATCAGTCTCATACTTATGCCAATGCGACAGGTCACTATTTTAACTATACGTTCTTAAATAAGTGTTGTGGGTTCGATCGCCACTCGATGAAATTAAATACTTGATATTTTGAAATTAAATAATTATTATTTTAATTCCTTCGCTCTGGTTACAAAGCAAAGCGCGGCGTTGAGTTCCACCACTCAAGCTAAGAGATCTAGAGATATTTTAAGTATTGACAGAGACAATTGCATGTACAAAAAATCTTAAAAGTAAATTAATTTGCATAAAAAAAACGCTTCAGGTACTTAATTATTCATAACTGAACAAGAAAAATAAATAAAATGACTCATTCGAATTCATTCAAAAAAGGTAAATTGGGGTCGATCGGTTCAGAAATAACGCTGAATACTATAATACATACATACGTATTATGTATACAATAGAACAATACTTGACCCTTCCAGTAATAGATGATGACGGCGATTTAGGTTATAAAAGAGGAAATATTGCTAAATAGTAAGAAATATTTTAATATATAATTTAACTGACTAGCTTCACACTGTATCCCGCACCAGGCAAGGTAGGCATAGGGAACCCGGGAACCTAGTGTTAAGATTCTCCGTTCCACTTCCGTTCCCCACTTTCCGCCGAATTTGAGGCATTGCGTGTTGAGTGGCGGAACTCAACGCCGCATTTTGGAATATAAATGGTAAATTTACTATAGTAACGGACTACTGTACCCAGTCTTTTGCCATTTATAAAAAAGTTAATAAATGCTGTTGGTACTCACTTAGGAAGCTAACTGTTTTATATATTTAATTTAATTGATATTTTGGAAAGAGCAACTGTAGAGTTTCAGCCTCCCGAGCCGGTGGTAGCTTCCTGTATGACTGACACTACAAACACTTTTATATAACATGACGATAAATGGCCTACTTGAATAGAGAATATTTTGATTTGATATGATTTATTATTGGCGTATGACGTTTGTTAAATTTCTTATGAATTCTTGCGATTTAATGTTTGTATGTTTCTCTACTGATTTCTCCGGAACTAAAAGTCTAGATAAATTTTTTTCAGCTTTTTTATTTAACAATGTTATTTATACTACTACTGCTCAGCTTCACACTGTATCCCGCACATGGCAGGGTAGGCAGAGGGAACTTGGGAACCCAGTATTATAACCTCCGTTCCACTTTCGTTCCCCACAAAGTTATTTAAAAACATTCAAATCTACATATCCTAACAAATAAATAACCTAATTATTTATACGCCAGAAACTATTTTGAAATGCACTCTGCTAATATCGTGCTATTAAATGTTAATGAGACTCATTCTAAATCTGTATTTAACTTAGCTATATATAATCGTTAAAATTATTTTTAATGAAATATAAATATTATTATTTATTTGAGAGTTAGGTATATATATTTTATAATGTGTGTGGAATGGTGAGAACAAGAGTGTTTAACGCCACGTTTCTGTTTTTAGGTTCCTTCCGAATACCTTACTATAGTACCGCGCTGTGTGTGTGTGTGTGTGTGTGTGTGTGTGTGTGTAAAGTTCACCCAGGCGCAGTCTGACAGCGTTTGGCTATAAGCATGTTGGTTAGTCTTAAGTTGCTAAGTTCAACATTTTTAATAGCTTTCTAAATAAGTATTTTTCTTTTCTAATTGAGGAATAATAATTTAAAATTACTATAATTTTCAATATATATCATTCTCTCTTGCCAAATGACAATTCTAAACAATATTCTTTGGTTAACGAAAATTTTGTAACAGTTTCCTATCGAGATGCCAGCAATATAAATAAGTTGTAATATAAACAAGCGTATACAAATTATGACGCAGCTTAATGAGGACGTATGACTTAGTGGTCAGAAACTCCAAGAGGCACGTGTTCAAAATATTATGTTATGTTTTCTGTATACATATTTTTCATTCTCAGATGTTGATTCACAGAATTGTTGGCGTGAAATTCCGTGATTCTATACATAAGGACTACAGAGATATTCATTTTGAGAGTCACGAAACTTAACAAAAAAAACGACATGTCCCGCTGAGTTTCTTTCGTCAGTTCTTCTCAGGTCTGAGGCAGTAACTTTTGTGAACTGATAGTAAATTGTTTAACGTTCAAAAAACGAAGCTTGTAACTTCTTATTTTGAATAAAAAATATATGAATTTGAATTTGAATTTAACGCCGATAATTCTCACTTTCCGTTATTTTAAAAGTTAATTTCGTTATTTCGAATGTTTATCCATTTTTTTCCACTCTATAAGTAAACAATGCTATTTAACCACAGGCTAATCTAAATGACTATACCCGTCCTATAAATCCTGGAAAGCAATTCAACTCACTCCGAAAGCAATCACTGAAACGTAATAAGATTAATCCACGTCACTATTTGGATGTAAAGTTTAATTTTCAGTCTATAAGAACGTAACATCCGGTTGGCTAGGTATTTCCGTTACGTACATTATTAGCTTTATTTAGCCAAGTATTTTGATTATCTGTATATTTTTTCTTTTTTTCCGACTGCCAAGGGAGTTTATGTTTTTCGAGTGCGTTTTGTATGTGTGTAATTTTAAATATTAACTCTAATTTTTTTTTATAGATTAGACTGCAAACGTGCATACAGGTCACCTGATGGTAAGTAACGGGTCTGTATTACTCTAGGGGAGCTACAGGAGCGTTCCGGCCTTTAACGTGGATGGGCACCGGGGCTCGGCATTAACCAATGCGAAACGCAGTGGCCGAAGCTACTACTTGACGCCGGCAATAAGTTCCGGGGGTGGTAATAATCCGGTCGAGTCTGCCCATGCGTGTTGCCATTACTGGCAACGTGACTCTACCACACGCACTTTAGTCGCCTCTTACGACACCATCAGTACCAGGGTGATCTTATTCTAAGCCGGAATCACACGGTTCTAAAACCTTTGATAGACTAAGGTCTTTTTCTCAAAAACATAAGTGTACTTAGATTTGTCTTGGATAAAAAAAATCGGTAAAGTGCGAGTTGGAAACCCCCACCGACTGTTCCGTACCAAATTCATAAAAATACAACTCATAAAAATTGAGAAACTTAAATTTACGGTCGTATGCACTTATTTGTATGTGAAACACTAATATATCATTATAAGTTAATAATAGTCTTTATCTGTATCTATATTATTGAGGCCTGTCGTGGCGCAGCGGCACAAGAGTGTGACTGTAACCGACAGGTTTTGGGTTCGATCCCCAGACGAGGAAATGAAACATTTAATATTTTCAATTTAAAATATTTAATGTTTCATTTCTTCGCTCTGGTAATAAGGCAAAAGCGCGGCGTTGAGTTCCACCCCTCAACACGCAATGCCTCAAATTCGGCGGAAAGTGGGGAAAGGAAGTGGAACGGAGTGTCATAACACTAGGTTCCATTTCCGTTCCCTCTGCCTACCCTGCCTAGTGCGGGATACAGCGTGAAGCTGAGAAAAATCTGTATCTTATGTACAAACATTTGAAATTTTTGATTTTTTGCTATCCTTTGTACTAATAATTCTTATTTCTTGCAGTTAATGTCTAGATATTAGAATTACCTATAAAATTTAACAATACATATTATTTCAGTTTTTTTTCATAACTGTAGGTACACGAGAAGATTACTTATTGATGAGAAGTTTACGAATTGATTACTTATCTACTTATCGATTTCATTAGCGCTACTGTTAAATACATAAACTTAGAGGCTTGTTTTTGTTCTTAAAGGACCTTAGATTGAAATATTTGATATTCATTTCAGCTCCACACCTCCACATGATTTTGAAAAAATAGTCGTGGCAGGTGATGATTTTGAAAAAATAATTAAATGGTTTCCGTTTTTTCTTCTTTAGGTACAGAACCCTAATAAGATATAAATATCTAAATATATATAATGCAAGGTTCACAGGTAGAAACTACCAGTCATTAGTGAGGGTCAGAGTGTATAATGGATGGCGTAAAAGGATCTACGAGATACATTTCAAAGCTAATGCCATATGATTTGTTTACAAGATGAGTTATATCCCCTAATATACGAATACGTTGTTCGCTGACGCGTGTAACAGTTACGTTAATTTACGTAAATATAAAAGTATTTTTTTCTTTTTTATTTTTCAGCTTCATGTTGGATCCTACACAAGGCAAAGGTAACGTGTGAACATAAGGTTAAGATACACCTTTCCGATCCGGTTCCGACCCTTCCGTCAAATTTGAGGCATTTCGTTGTAAATGGCGCAACTCAACGCCGCGCTTTGCCAACCAGGGCTAAGATATGGAAATATTAAATATTTCTTTACTTCAAGTGGGGATTAAAATACAGCTTGTAGCGTTTAGCACCTTAGGTCCTTTAAAAGCTATGTAGTGGATTACATAAATATTTAAATTTAAATAATATATATAATTCATTTAAACGTGGCTTAAAGACAGTGTGCGATAGTTAACGAGATAATTACAGTTTCGATTGATATTTAGAAGATCAGCAATTCATTTTTACAAACATATACTTTGTTGCGCTACTTGTCTATACTGTAGCCATGATTTTTGTTGTTGTTAGTAGGTATTGGTCTCATTAAATGAGTCTATAAATACTAACTTTAAAAAACGTATAAAAAAATTAACATAGCAGGATTTGAACACACGTCTCTTAGAAATCCTGAAAAAAAATATATTATTTTTCTTTTCTAAGTGTGGAATAACACTTTAACAATAGTAAAGAATTTATAAACTTTTTCTATCGTGATTATCGTAGATAAAATATTCATGTGAGAATTGTAAACAACTTATATGACATTTTTAATATTTATTGTATGGATTATTATTATTATTTTATTAATTTGAGTATTAATTTTACTTTACATTCAAGGCGCAGACCATATGTATGCATTTTGGTATGACAATCCGCAGCGCTGGGTTGTGCTATTCCTTATTCGTAAGTAAGTTGGGCTGAAAATGGGCAACGCTGTAATTTAATACAAAATTCCCTTTGCCTAACCTGATATTTTGATATTTGGAGAGAACTGATTACTAAATAATAGTCAAATTTGTTTGTGAAAATTTTACGAAGTTAAATGAAAAAATCTTTTTATTTTTTTCCATTCCCATGGAAATTTTGAGATATCTGGTCTCGCTAATCTAACTAACTAAACTATAGTGGTTTCTACTTCCTTCCTACTTCCGTTGTCTATTATATATTCTTGGATAAGTTATTAGTTGTCTGATTATTATTTATGACTACCGGCCTACTTGCGGCTTCGCCCGCTTGGAATATTGAATTATTTACTTAATGTCGCATGTCTAAATGAAATTGGTAAATAATGAATATATTTCATTCATAATTAAAACATGTTTGTTTTGGTATTACTTTATATCAAAATGTTTTACAGATTAGCTCGGGCAAACAGATAAGCAGGCAGGTGGCTTTAAATTTTTAAAAATGATTTAAAGAAAATGTTCTCAATTCCGAAAAAAATAAAAAAGTTTGATTTAGTAAATATTTTTTGCGTATTGCTTGTGGATTATGTGCCCTCTCTCCACTCACTCATTCAGCTTCACGCTGTATCCCGTACATGGCAGGGTAGGCTGAGGTAACTTGGGAGCCTAGTGGTAAGACACTCCATTCCCCACTTTCCGGAATTTTTTGTGGCGGAACTCAATGCCGCGTTTGGCCTTGTACAAGATTGTAGAAATGAAACATTAAATATTTAAGTTGAAAATATTAAATATTTAATTTCCTCGAGTGGGAATTGAACCCACAACCTGTCGCTTACAAGCTTGTGCCGCTGCGCCACGACAGGCCTCAATTACTTGTCCACTTAGATGAAAGAAGTATTTTTTTCCCTCGCTCTGGTAAGATTTCACTTGCTTATCCAATCCTTTGTTTAAAAAAGTTTTTAAGAACAGATTTATTGGCTAGGTTTATATAGTGCAGGCGAATTTTTAAGACTAAACGTAAGTTTATTTTAGAGTTCCTAGCAGAAAGTTCTCTTGATACTTTAATGGATTTTGTATGTTATGGCATTGTTCTTTATACGTCACTCAACACACAATTTGGCGGAAAGTGGGAAACGGAAGTGGAACGGAGTGTCTTAACACTATGTTTCCAAGTTTCCTCTGTCTACCTTGCCTGCTACATATGCGGGATACAGCGTGAAACTGACTGAGTGAGTGAAGATTAAGATAATAACACTTTAAAAACGTTGTCCCAATAGACCACAACGTCTAAAAAGGAGAGAAAATTATAGAATTTAACATTTATTATCAAAGGTAATTTAATACAAAATGTATAATACGTGTTAAATGAAATTGAACGTGTAAGAATATGCGAAAACTTTATACAAATTTCAGTTTAAAATAATTCGACGTCTCTTCTATTCATATATCTACTTCTGTCAGAAATGTCTGCCAGATGTGCAAAGTTGAAAATGCAGTTTATTTAGCCTTTATTTCTATAGCTACATGAGCGTCTTTACTTTGGCCCGATAGTAAAATAGTTACCTTAGTACTACGGTACAAGACATTGGCTGTAGTTGAAATTAGCATAATTATTGAAAATTTTAAGGTTCATTATTTCTCATTCGTCTGACTGCAAATGTGATGATTATGTGATTTCCACCCAGAGTTTGAAATATTTTCATTTTCTTACTCTGACAAAAATATGAAACACGGCGTTGAATTAGTTACCCTAGAATACCCTAGACAAAATGTATTTCAAGCCTGTACTATTTTTCATTGATACTTTTCAATGAACGCTCCATACTGTATATGAGTATTAATTCCACCGATTAAGAATTGAAATTGCAACCTTCGTAATTCAGTTTCGTATATCATTGTTAAGGTTTTTCTGTGACAGTCACAAGACATTTTGATTTAAAAGGACCCAAAAAATATACTTGTTGTTTCGGTATTATACAACCAATTTCTATGTTTAACTCTAGACAATATATAATTCACTCTAACTCTACTCAGCTTCACGCTGTATCCCGTATCCCGCATATGGCAGGGTAGAGAGAGGGAAATAAGTAACCAAGTGTTAAGTTAACACTCCCTTCCGTATCCCACTTTCCGCCAAATTTGAGGAATTATTTGTTAAGTAGCGAAGTCCAACGCCGGCGACGGCTTTGCTTTATTACTAGAGGAAAAAATAAACATTAAATATTAAACCAAAAAAATATTAAATATTTCATTTTCACGAGTTTGGATCGAACTCAAATCGCGATTGAAGTTATGTTATATGCCTGTGCCCATTACGCTACAATAGGCCTCAATGAAAAATGTTAAATATATCATAAGCAATAATTAATAGCAACATGACAAGAAAGCCACCGAGGACGCTAAATACCGTGCAAAGTGAAATAAATGAAGAAGGAAGAAAGACCTTGGCAAACGCTAGAATAGTGCTGGGAAGAGTACCGTTTTCGTGTGACCAGCATGAAGATTTTATCCTCTGTATATAAGCAACCTTTCCTTTTTTCCCTTAAAATTGTTGCAATGCGAACCAATAACAACTAAAATTACTGATTATTGCAAAATAACTTTTCGCTTTTAATTGATTGTACTTTGAAATTGAATAGCAATAATCTATCATTTGTTTAAGCTTTTAAGCTGTATTAAATTATTATATTATATAAATCAAATTCGGCGAAAAGTGGGGAACGGAGTGTCTTAACACTAGGTTCCCAAGTTCCCTCTGCCTACTCTGCCATGTGCGGGATACAGCGTGAAGCTAAGTAAGTAAGCAGTATAAAAAAATATTTAAATCGTGTATACCGTGTATACTACTTAATATTAATTTAAGAAGTTATTTTATTTTTTTATAATAATATACCAGCACAAAGCCTTATTTATGAAAAAGGGCCGAAGATATTTTTTTCTTGTCTGTGTAATTGTCAGTGTGTTTGTGCACGCCAATCTCAGAAATAGCTAAATCGATTTAAATACAATTTTCACTATTTTAATTTGAAAAACTTCCTCTAACTTGTAGTTTGATTTTATTAATATAAATATGGCCTGTCATGGCGAAGCGACACAAGGGTGTGACGATAGGTTGTGGGTTCGATCCCCACACGAGGAAATGAAATATTTAATATTTTCAAATGAAATATTTAATGTTTCCATTTCTTTGCTCTTCACCCTCAAGGCAAAGTGCGGCGTTGAGTTCCGTCATTAAACACGCAATGCTTTAAATTTGGTGGGAAGCGGGGAACGGAACGGAGTGTCTTAATATTAGGTTCCCAACTTCACTCTGCCTACCCTGCCATGTGCTGGATACAGCGTAAACCTGAGCGTAATATAAAATAATTCTTATTTATTTATTATTGATTTTATTGTTATAAAGTCAATAATAAAGAAGTTATGTCAATTTAAACTATTTTATTGCTTTTCAATGTATAATATTGTTTTTTAAATGATAATCTAATGTAACATACAAAATGAAACGTAAGTAAAGCAAAAGTAATTCAGATTACTATAAATAGATGTGTTGTGTTCAAGCAGGCGAAGCCGATAGATGTTCTTCTTGTAAATAAATACAATTGTTCCCTAAGGACGAGATCGGGCCGTCGAGTATAAAGTTTATATTTACCGTTACGTTGATAATGGCTTCTCATTAGAAATACGCTAAAAAATATAATTAGAGAACATAATATAAGGCCTGTCGTTGTGAAGAGGCACAAGTGGTTGTGCCGGACAGGTTGTGAGTTCGAACCCCACTCGAGTACAAGGTTAAGTACAGCGTTGAGTTCCGCCAGTATGCATGCATTCAATACATTGAAAAACGGAAAACGGATAGAATCACATAATAAGGCAAAGCGCGGCATTGAGTTCCGCCACTCAACACGCTACGCCTCAAATTCGTCGGAAAGTGGGGAACAGAAGTGCAACGGAGTGTCTTAAAACTAGGTTCCCGGGTTCCCTCTA
Organism: Eueides isabella; assembly: GCA_019049475.1. Classification (NCBI taxonomy): domain Eukaryota; kingdom Metazoa; phylum Arthropoda; class Insecta; order Lepidoptera; family Nymphalidae; genus Eueides; species Eueides isabella. The sequence goes on along the minus strand of CM032385.1, from coordinate 2,205,833 downwards.
CCTACCCTGCCTCGTGCGGGATACAGCGTGATTCTGAGAGAGAGAGAGAGATAGAATAACATATATTTAATTTATTTTTTAATTACCAAAACATTGTTATTTCCGCTCTTTCTTATAACTTCTACAGCACTCACATTCCACGACAGCTCGGCTTTGTCCCGGAGGTCCTCCTATCTTATTGTTGAACTTTGATTTACGGCGCCGCTGAAAACTCGCTGATCTGAGATTATTTCGGGAGAAGGATTTTTCAATGTGCTTCAAAGTATTGTTAAATGTACGTATGTTTGTATGTAACAAAATATATTGAATACAATGTAGATTTAAATAACGTTTCATAATTTTATGAAGGGAATGTTTGAAATTTTGAGTTTTGAGTTTTTACCAGCCGAATTTGAAGCTATGCGTGGTGAGTGGCGGAACTCAACGCCACGTTATGTCTTGAAACAAGAACAAAGAAATCAAATTATCAATTATTTCTTCAAATAGGTATCAAACCCAGAACATGTCACGTTTACGGGGTCAGCTTGTGTACACGCACACACGCGACAGGCCTCAAGTACTAATCGTTACGTAAAAAATCTTTCCTCTGCGGCCGTTCGCTATTCAGATCAAGCTTAACTTCTATACTTATTTATCGCGAGTGCTTTCATCTTTCTTGCGATGCTGTAATTACCAACCTTATAGACTTAGTTCGTGAGCTAATAAATTTCCACTTTAATACCTATTGTTGGACGGATTTTTAGTTTTTCTATTGTCTTTCTATGGAAATTAATCTATTTGAATATGATTGTTTTGTTTTAATGTTAAATATTTAGAATATACTCTGGTCTGGTCTGGGTAAAAGCAACCTGAGTACTTGTAAAAACATTAAGATACTTCTGTTAGAGAACAGAAAGTAGAGACTTTCTGCGGTATTTTATGGATGTATTGCTTGTTGTACTGTGGAAATGCCTTTGCCACGTTGTTAGAGCGAGACAATAAAAATATTAATCATTTTATTTTCTCGAGAATCCTGTCCTGTGTATTTACACATGTATACCTAATTGTAACATGAAAATTAATAAACGCCCGATTTTATATTACAAATATGTATTTAGAAATAATAATCAAATGACACTATAGGTACAATAATGATTATGATTTAAAAAATTATATCGACATATTCGATAGATATATTTTTAAATGTTTAAACGGCTTCACAAAAATGAACCTAATGGTAAGCCACTAAGATATTTACTCGACCCCTGCATGATTTACAAAATTACGTTTTAAGTTGTAGAACACAACGCTGCATTTTAATGTAGTCCGAAACTCATTCTCTACGACTCAGCTTCACGCTGTATCCCGCACATGGCAGGCTAGGCAGAGGGAACTTGGGAACCTAGTGTTAAGACACTCCGTTCCACTTCCGTTCCGTACTTTCCGTTGGATTTAAGATATTGCGTGTTGAGTGGCGGAACTCCACGCCGCGTTTTACCTTGTACTAGAGCGAAGAAATTAAAACATTAAATATTTAAATTTAAAATATTAAATATTTCATTTCCTCGAGTGGAGGTCGAAACCACAACCTACCGGTTACAGTTACACGCTTGTGCCGCTGCGCCACGATAAGCTTCAAGTCTCAGTCTGAAACATTAAATTATATCAGAGTTATTTACTTATTCTTTATAAATCTATAGTATCTTGTATGTGTCATCGGTCACAGTGGCGCAGGCATGCGACTGCGATTCTGGTAATAAAGCAAAGCGTAGCATTTAGTTCTGTAAGTCAACACGCAAAGTGGGGAACGTAGTTTCTTAACACTAGGTTCCCAAGTTCCCTATGCCAACTCTGTCCTGGCCGGGATATATATGCTGCTTTACACGAAAACTGAAAATAACAAAAATATATATTATAATATTTAAAATGTAACAGAAACTTTCAACTATAAGTATAGCTGGAACATTTTCGTTCCGAAAATTAGAACAAAATGTGTATTGCTAAAATATTTCACTTCATTCCGAAGTGTCAGCTTATGTTCGTTTTAATAACACGAGTATTACGAAACTGAAATTTTCATACATTTGTATATTGTTGGATTCGTAGGCAAGTAGGTAGGTACTGTAAAAATGCAGTTAAGTGTGAGTCAAACTGGCGCAACAGGATTCCGTAGTATTGAGTACTCGTATAGATTATGTTATATATACAAATAATAATAGTAGCAACTACCTAATTGATGACTGGATATTTCTGGATCACTTTGTTCAATTTATGCTAATAATAAAAAAAATGTGCCCAAAAAAACGCTTTTTATGTTGTTAAAAAAAATTGTACCCACAAAAAAATATTTTGTACGCGTACATGGCAGGGTAACCAGAGGGAATTAGAAACCTAGTGTTAAGACACTGAATTGTCTTCACCATTTTCCGCCGAATTAGAGGTTACGTATATTATATTAAGTTGCGAAACTCAACGCCGCGCATTACCTTGTTTCTTAAGCGAATGATATGAATAATATATATTAGTACACGCAATAAATTTATATTTGCCATTTTTAAGTATGCAATAAAATAAAAAATGGCTTTTTTGGTTATTGGAATATAAGTATAACATGTATTAGATGTTTCAAACAATAAATTTTTATACATCGAGAATCTAATATGTATCTGAATTTTTTGTTACATTATACAATTTTTTTTTTGTTTTATTTCCATCCGGAGATGGTTCAGATTTTTTATTTTTTTTAAAATTTCATATGATATACCTAAAATAAATGACAAAATCTATTTATTATGTTTAAACTGAGACCTAATAGTTTCAGAACATTGTAGCTACGATGAATGGACAGACAAACGGACGAGTTTTTATCATTTGGCGCGAGATCCCTAAAACACATATTAATTTCCCGGAGGCTGTACCGACGATTATGATGAAATGTGAATGAATATTATACGAGAAAATTACAATTTGTTATTGTTTTAAATTACCTAAAATCCTTGTTTTAATAAATTATGTTTTGTTTTGTCTTGGCATATCTTTTGAATTATTACAAACTTCGAAAATATTGATAGCGAATATATGGTACTGGGGCCTATCGTGGTGTAGGGCTGTTAACGATAGGTTGTGGGTTCGTTTCCTCACATGAAAAAGTTAAATGTTTAATATTTTCAAATGAAATATTTAATATTATCATTTCTTCGCTCTGGTAACAAGGCAAAACATTAATGTCACTACTCAACTGTCAAAGTCGTAAATCGGCAGAAATTAAAAGGGAACAGACGTCAGAATAGGGTGTCTTAACACTAAATTGCCAAAAAGAAGGGTTTATTAGCTTTAATTTATATTTACATGCAAGATGCAAGCAAGAGATTATATAAATATAGGGTTGGAAGTGTTTACTACAAGCTCAGGAAATGAAACTTATTTATTTAGGATATATAGGACATTAAATTTTGTATAATTTCTGATAAGTATACAGGATTTTGTATAATTTATGACTAGAATACAGGATTCTGTCTAATTTATGACTACTATACAAGATTTTATCTGATTTATGACTAGTTAGTCAAAATCTCACCATACGCTTTATTTACGGCCTACGTAAGTACAATCATGTTTTTCAGTTTCGTGATCCGATTAATTGGCTCCCGATTTCAAAATCCTTAATTATTAGAATTTTCCTTCTTACTTAAGTTTCCGTTTCATCATCCTTCCCTGGCCCTCACGCTCAAGGCGGTCGTGCGTCATCCCGACACTCGACATACCCATGAGCGATACCAAATTCTTGCAGAAGTCCTATACTGTATACGCAGCATCACTTTGGAATAAACTCCCTATCCCAATGCAGAGAAGTCCTTCCCTAATGTCATTTAAGTCCAAATTAAAGGAACATTTATTTGATACTTTGAACAATCAACTTTGATTCAAACAGGTGATTTTTTCTTTTTTTTTCATATTCTTCTTCTTTAATTTTTGAGCAAAACAGCCATTTTTCACATTTGCAATTTCTCCCCGCTACTTGGCAGTCACTCACTAGTTGGTTAGAGGAGATTTCTTTTAGAAATCAGTCCACCATTATTAACTTACTTTAATTTTTTTGTATATTTTTTTAACTGCAATAAAAAAATATAATGATATAACAGTATACAAGATTTTGTATAATTTATAACTAGTATACAGGATTTTGTATGATTTATGACTACTATACAGAAATTTATGTAATTAACGACAGGGTTTTATTTAATTTAAATTTGACAAATTATGTATATATATGTACATAGTTTCACGCTTTATCCCTAGCGGGTTATTCAGAGAGAACGGTGCGCCAAACGCGACGGTCTCGACATACCTTTTTCGCCTCGTCCACTGTCATCGACCTCTTCATACATGCCCTCTGGAGGGTTTTATTACTTTTTATGTGAGTACTTTCCTTCAGTATCGTTGATATTATATTTTCGAAGGTCAATGGAGGTCTCCCCCTCCTTCTCTTACCACTCACTTTTGGACTTATGAAGAGCCTACTCCCTCTCTTACCACTCAAATTTTCTTCATAAGTCTTATCTACAAAATATAAAAGTTACATATATATATTTTTAAATTTATAAGAGTCTGATAGGCCTGTCGAGACGCAGCGCCTGTGTGACTATAAACGACAGGTTGTGGGTTCGATTCTCACTCAAAGATATCTAATATTGAATATTTTCATATTAAATATTCAATGTTTTCATTTTTTCGTTTTGGTAGCAAGGCAAAGCGTGGCGTTAAGGCCAGCCATTTAATACGCAATGCTTAAAACTAGGCAGAAAGTGGAGAACGGAGTGTCTTAACGCTAGCTTTCCAAGTTCTCTCTGCCTACCCTGCTGTGTAGCTCACATACAGCGTGAAGCTGATAAAAGTTAAAGTTCAAAAAAAATTACAAAATCAATAGACGCAAGTTGTTCTTACAAACTTTCCTAAAGCAGTGTACTAATGATCGTTCGAGTTTTTAACAAGGGAAATATGTTTTACTTCCAATAGGAACAAAGTTACGTATTTGTTGAAGAAATGCTGTTTTTTTTTATAATTATGTTAAGTTAACTGCAAGTAATTTTTCTTTTAACTTTTGACGCTTTTCTCGTTATTTTTCTTCTTTTTCAGGTCACCGCTATAGACTGTATATTTTTGACGCCCACCTCGTTAATTTTCGGCTTCCCGCTATTTCCCGTGAATTGCAGGGTAGGCAGAAGAAACTCGGGAACCACTGTTAAGACACTTCGTTCCGTTTGCCATTTTCCGGCGAAATTGAGGTATTGGCTGTTTTTCACCAGAGCGAAGAAAGTCAAATATTCAATATTTCACTTTCTAGAGTAGGGATTGAAATCTCTGCCTTTCACGTTTACAGTCACATGCTTGTGTTCCTGTACCTCGACAGCTTTAATCTTCTTCTTTATTTGCTATTTAGGTTCACGCTGTATCTGGTATCATATTACAGCTAAAAGAAAAGTAATAGTAAGATAATCTTAATTCCACTTTTCGTCATATTTTCGAGACATTGAATTTTTAGTAGCGTAACTCAACGCCGCAATTGTTTTTGTTACAAGATCGATCAAAAAAAAAACAATTATTTATTCCGCGTAAAATGGCTACATAATACAACCTTATTATAAATATATAATTCTATTCTATTCAATTCAGCTTAACGCTGTATCCCACATATGCTGCCAGCAATTGAGACAGTACATGAAATATTTAATTTAAATATAAAAAATATTTCTTTTCCTCCTTTCGTGAGTGAGGATCGAATCCTACCTATCACGTTTACAGTTACTTATGCGGCTGCGCCACGACCATATACGTATAAATATATACATACATACATAGATAAAAAAAAAACATAATGCTCGAAACTGAGATGATTATTGTTTTATAATCTATATAAAAAAGAAATGATGACTCCCATCATAGTTAAGTTGAAAACTTACGCAGAAGATTGTCCGATCGAACGACACAGCTTTAAATAAAATAAAAAAGTAAGTAAGGGCGGGCTTGAATTTTTGGTTATAAATTTAAAGTTCTATTATTGGTTATAAATTTAAAGTTTTGACTTTAGAACATTTTAATACTATGTAAGGGGTTCATAATTTTTATTACTATGTAGACAATAGCATAGTGATAGCGATATACTCTGGTGGTGCTCGTGGAATGGGAGAGATTCTAAGGTCTCTTCTTTAATTCTAAGGTAATAATCTTCTACGAACACATCTATCTCTTACAGTCTGGCATCACCGCTGTAGATACGCGGTTTTCGTATGCCTTGGGCATGACACGGACTCATGTGTGAAGAACACCATCTGATAGCTTGTTTTCTTTGTTATTTCCATAAAAAAAATATATAAAAAATAAAAATACATTTTCTGATTATTTCGAACACTTCCATAAATATACATTTTAACTAATAGTAAGCAAAAAGAAAAAAACCTTCTGTTTACAATATAATACTATCAACGAGAACTTGTTAACAATACGCCCGGAGCACTCATCGGGGGAAGACTGTATACATTAATGTACATTATCGATTTACTTGAAACATGACCTCGTATAGAATGGAATCAACAAAATTTTGTATTTCTATATTAAATTCGAGTTATTTACTATTATTCTAGTAATATAGATTTTCTGTGTCTCAAACTTGGACGTAAATTTACATTCGAATTCAAGGCATAAGATATCTACTAGCTATTTGCGTTACGTCCAGCCAGGCTTTACTGGGTTTTCCGTGCCAACATATTGTAGAGCAGCTCAGCTTTGAGCTATATCCTGTACATGGCAGGGTAGGTAGAGGGAACTTGGGAACCTAATATTAAAACACTCCTTTCCACTTTGGTTCTCCTTTATTGTAGAGCAAAGCTACACCACTGGACGCCAAATATCTCAAATTTGGAAAATTAAGTTTAGACCTCAACTTAACTTATACAATGGTACTTGACATATCACTTCCTCTCACAATAATAGATTAACCAAGAACATTCAATCTTTTATTATAAGATAAGAGCATGGACCTTAGTAGAATCATCATTCAATAAACAAACAGTTCTGCAAGCTAATTTCTTAACTTTTTAAGGGTTGATTTTCTAAAAATAATTAAATTTTAAACGATCCCTTAAGTCTGCTCCGAAATTAGCACCCTTTTCTACCTAACTTTTATCGTTAACAGTTCGTTTATTGATTGTTAATGAGACGTCTTAAGAAATAAGATATAATTACTGATTCATTTCTTTTTTTCTATTGTTATAATCACCAGTGATTATTTTGAATTCGATAATTACACAGAATTAATTTGAGAACATTTAATATACCAAGTAATGCTGTATATTTCAGCAGTAGCCTTAATTTTTTTTTTAGCTTCACGTTGTATTCCGCATTAGGCAGGGTAGGCAGAGGAAACCTAGTGTTAAGACACTCCGTTCCACTTCCGTTCCCCACTTTCCGCCGAATTTGAGGCATTGCGTGTTGAGTGGCAGAACTCAACGCCGCGGTTTGCCTTATTACCGGAGCGAAGAAATGAAACATTAAATATTTAAATTGTAAATATTAAATATTTCATTTTCTCGACTGGGGATCGAACCCAGAATCAGTCGGTTGCAGTCATACTCTTGTGCCACTGCGCCACGACAGGCCTCAAACCTTTAATCTAATTCAATTTTTTAGTTTCACATTGAATCCCACAGAGGACCTGATAGGCAGTGGGAACTGAAAAATGTAGTGTTTAGACACTCCGTTCCATTGCTTAATTTCCACTTAATTTGGATCATTGCGTGTTAAGTGGCCAAATACAACGCCATGTTTTGCCTTGTCGCCAGAGTGAAGAAGGGAAAAATTTAAAAAAAAAATTAAATTTTTCATGTCCTCGAGTGGGGATCGAACCTCCAAATTGTCATCATTACTTTTACACATTTGTGCCTCTGTGCCATTTTTAACTTTCAAAATACGCTTATGTATCTATTTATTAGTTTTTACATGAATATGCAATTAATCCTAAACCGATTTCCTGATATCAATGGGCGTGTATCGAAGTGAGCGGTATGTGTGAATAATCTCAACTACTACATCTGGCTTGATAAAATCCATATTTTAGCTAAAACATAAATATAATGCGAGCAAATTAAAATTAAATATTCTAATTTCAATAGAGAAGATGTTAGAAAACTTTTTACCACCTCGTTGCCACACCAAAAAGTTTCGAATTCACTATACTGAAAGGCAAAATATAATCAATTCCAACTATATATAAGTGAGTTTCACCCTGTATCCTGTGTATGGCAGGGTGAGCGGAGAGAATAAAATATTCTTTTCCGTTCTCTACTTTCTGCCGTATTGCCAGTCATTGCGAGTCGAGTGGCGGAAACCAACACCGTGCTTAGCCTTGTTACCAGAGTATTTTCAAATCAAAACATGAAATATGTTATCTGAAAATATTTAATATTTTATGTACTCGAGTAGGGAACAAATGTTGGCAATCACACACTTTTGTCCCTTGTGGCTATTCAGAAATCGTTGGCAGTAGTCAATGCGCCACCAAAGTCTACCCAAGGCTACTGCAAAGTTTTCAAAATGTTAGATTTAGAAAAAAATATAGTATTAAATATACGCGATGAATAGGCCAATTTGTAGTACTACTACCAGTACTACCAGTAGAACGTCTGGTAGTTTACATTTTTGCTTAAACGCTCAGAACGCATATCAAGTAATAAACTTGGTATGGCGTTCTGAGCGTGCCAATTGAGCACTTATCATTTTGCCAATGTCACGTTAATTATGTCACGTTAGTGATTAACGGAGGAAGGGAGATTCCAATTTTCAACCGGTTTCCGAAGGTATAAGTCTAAATGAAAAAAATCAACATCACGTTTCGCCTTGTTACCAGTGTGGAGAAAAATAAAATAATTTAGCTGAGTGCGCTGCTATGACAAGACGGCCTCAGATAATTTATTCCATAATATTTCTTTTTTCATCGGTTTTATCATAACATTTCTAACCAAATTTAACATCAAAGTACCACCAATATACTCTTATTAACATGAATGAAGAGAACATCCAATTACAATACACGAGCATGTGCTTGCCTTGACTTGACTGTGTAAACAAATTGCTACCAAATCGATAACTTAATTATTCATGATTCACCTTCAGCAAGCTTCACCTATCAGTGGCATCTAATGAGAAACGTCAATATGTTCTTCGTTTAAAGGCTATCTTGGTTTTAGCTGATGGAGATAGAATAGTTTGAACACTTAAGTTATGATGAAAATTTATGACATGTGTATTCTTTTCTTTTTAATTGTTGATCTATTGTTAGTAAAAATTAGGTTAGGTCCGTTATTTACTTCAGTGCGATTAGGCACTGAAGGAAATAAAGGAGCGAGCATGCGGGTCAAATGTAAACGGAGACCCACTCCAACGAAGTTGGCCAGGGGGTAGGAGAACTATGCTTATCTCCATCTCCTTTTACCCTAAAAGAGTTAATGTGGAAGAATCGTAGTATCTTGTGATATTCGTGTGTCTTTTGCATCGAGGCTGTGACACCCTAGAGGCCCGGGTTACCCTGAAGGCATCGGTGGCCCACAATGGGCATACCATCCGTCAAAGCGTCTGAGTAGTATGCGAGAAAAAAAAATATTATTTGAGAAAAAGTATGTACGGAGTGTTGAAATTCAACATCAATTTGCTGAGATTAAAACGCAAAAAAAGTGTCTGAAACTGAACATGGCAGTCGAGAATTCGATTTCCACTCCGTAGAATTAAAATATTTTTATGCTCTCGTTACTGTAATAAGGCAAAGTCCAACGTTGAGTTTGACCATTCAACATCCAGTGCATTCAAAATTTGATGATTCGATTATTTGACCTAAGGTCAAGGTTCTATAGGACTTCTGCCTACCCCGCCATATACATGATACTACGTGAAGATGAAAAAAATGACTGAGCTGAACACGTACAACATACTAATCAATTCTAATTTAATTAAATTTAAAAATACTTTTCCAATTGGTCCATTTATTTATGTAAAACAAAAACAAAAACTCTCAATGAAACACTAAAACCAAAGAAACTTTTCCGAAATCATCATATTCAGGTACACCAAGTGAACTTGTAACTTGTAACGGTCCATTCAAAATTGTCGGTAAACCTCTAAGGACCTTGTACGGGATGAGTCCGAAACTGTTTATTTTGGCTTGTATTTTAGTTAGGCTAGTGACTAACGAAAATTGGATTCGGAACTTTATCAGATTGACTGCCTGTCCGATGGTTTACTTAGTTTAGAGTTATGGTACAGCAAAGTATCTTTGGTAAGGAGTGCCGCAATATAGTACAGTGGCTCGTAGTATAATTATAGTTTAGGTATTAAATAATCTTCTTGAAATGGCGTTAATGGAAATATTGTTATTGATCTAGAGGTTTCGTTATGATAGCTAGGGTTGTGGGTTCGGTTTTCACTCAAAAAATTTCTCCGATAATAATAGTTCGTTCAGTGTTCAGTTTTCCTTTATTATACACAAAATTAGGAAAATTCAGCGAAAAGTGTCTTAACACTAGGTTAAAAATAATAAAAACTAGTTTTTATGTATATGTTATTGAGTTGAACGATAAGTATTATTTTTGTCTATTTTATTTGATACGCAAAGTAGAACCTGAAGCAATTTTTTTTCTACATAATCTTTATGCCCAAGTAAATATGCATGCAATTATTTTCAAATGCATTAATGTATATTTATATACAAATGATCAGCCAGCGATAGAAAATCATATAGTATGTACGGATATGGGGGAGTTGCTTTTCCGTTTTAGGGGAACTATGTGCCTCATTCGACTAAATATTTGACTAGGCCGAGGGAACCTAATGTTAAAGTCATTTTTCTCCAGAAACTGTCCAATTATCAAGATATTTTCTAGTATTGCTCATTTAAATTTAAATTAGTAAACTCGTTCAGAAATTTGCGATACACTATTTGATCTTTTTATTTTAATTAAACTAATGTTAACAATACATATTTTTGTAAAAGAACATTTTTATAAAAATAATCCTACCAAAAAAAGCACTAGCTTGTTACATCCAATCAATTGTATTCCGCGGAAAATTTCACCCTTTAATTATAAAAATAAATTTTCATTTAAAAAGGATCTCTTCGAGCAAAAGGAACGGATGAATTTCTTTATAGGCTGTATAAGTAGCAGATGAGGGAAAGGCCAAATTTCGAAAATGATTTAGGTATATTGTTCCTGTAGCCGAGGAGAAATTTAATGCCAAAAAATGTTTGTTTTCTCCAAATATATAAATGGAAGTCAGGTTTTACGTTTGGTGTGAGTGACGGAATGACGGAATTAGTTAACAACTTCAATAGTGGTAAAGGGTAAAGTTTGTAATATGAACTCATACTCAGCTTCATGTATTTCCCCGCACATGGTAGGGTAGACAGAGGGAACATGGGAACCTATTATTATGACACTCCGTTCCACTTCCGTTTTCGACTTTCCGCTAAATTTGACGCATTGCGTGTTGAGTGGCGGAACTCAACGTCGCGTTTTGCCTTTTACCAGAGCGAAGAAATTAAATCATTAGATATTCAAATTGAAAATATTAAATATTACATTTCCTTAAGTAAGGATCGAATCCACAACTTGTCAGTTACAACCGTGTGACTGGGTTCTGCCCTGCGCCACGACAGGCTTCATAATATGAACATTTTTCACTTGCGCACTCAGCTGTATCACAATTATGGCAGGGTAAGCAGAGGGAACTTGGGAACTTCGTGTTAAGACACTCCGTTCCTTTTTCCAATTTTCGCCGAATTAGATGTATTGCGTGTTAATTGGTGAAACTCAACGCCGCGCTTTACCTCGTTACCAAATCAAAGAAATTAGAATATTAAATATTTCATGTTTTCTACTATAAATACCTGCCGCGCTTACAAGCACACGCACCTGCCCCTGTGCCACGACAGGTTTCATGAATATTTTTATTTCTAAAATTAAAAAAATAAATAATTTAACACATTAGAATTACAAAACAATGATTGAATGACGCAGCCGCACAGAATCTGACTGTAAACGAATTAGTTCTTTATTAAGGCGTTAATTACCGCCAGTCAAAACGCAATCTCTTAAAAATTGGACGGATTTTTTTATTTTTTCTTGCTTCATAGTATATCATGCACATTGCAGTGTAGGCAGAGGGAACTTGGTACTCTAGTGTTAAGACACGGACACACACACACACACACTTATTACTAAATGAATAATAAATTAAATTACTCAGCTTCACGCTGTATCCCGCACGAGGCAGGGTAGGCAGAGGCACCCGGGAACCTCGTGTTAAGACACTCCGTTCCACTTCCGTTCCCCACTTTCCGCCGAATTTAAGGCCGCGCTTTGCCTTATTACCAGAGCGAAGAAATGAAACATTAAATAATAAATTAAATGTATTAAATAATAAATTAAATATACGCTTTAAACTTACACCTCGCAGTATACAGATGGATAACAGAAATATATTTCTAAAAAAATATTTATGTTATTTTGGGCCGAAGGAATCTATCTCACATTCTATTTTCAGTATAGGTACTTAAGTGTAGGGTAAATACGATACAAGTTTTTACTTTCTTTTCTTTTAGCTTCACGCTGTATCCTGCACATTGTAGGGTAGGCAGGGGAACTTGGGAACCTAGTGTTAAGACTTATATATTAAATATTTCATTTCCTCGAACAATCTGTCGTTTACAGTCACACGCTTGTGCCGCTGCACCACGACAGGCCTCAAAACGAAAACGTAAGGAACGGAACGGAAACGGAACTCAACACCGCGATTTACCTAAGCAAGACAAGAGAATGACAGACAAGAAAGTGAAAATATTAAATATTTCAATTTCTCGTGTTATTATTGACCCCACAGCCCGTCGCGCTTACATTCTCTAAAGTATACAACTAACAAATTTCTATACATTTTTTATTGAAAATTCTAATAAAAAAAAATATTTCAGAGATTAACGCCATCTATTATCTATAAAAGGGAACATTTTCAGATAAAACCAACAGCTGAAAAGAGTATACTGTGTTCAGTAACAGAGCTCAGTTGCCGTTTCGACGCGGTCTAGGGAGGACGTATCACCCTTCCAACTCTTAAATATCCCGCGATACATATAAATACAATTTTCCCAAATTTTGAACTAAGCGTGTGCTGTGTTAGTATAAAATAGTGGTTTTATTAGATATATTGTTAATAATATTTTAAATACTTTAGATATCAAGTAATGTTTCGGGGTGATAAGTGGATGAGTGTCACATTATGCTGTTTCAGAGGTACGTACAAAGCATGTGATTACTTATATTTTTTTTGCGTGAAGCTATCACGCTTTATCCCGCGTCAGTAAGTAGTTAAAATACTAATTTCCCTACTTTCCGCTCAATTATAGAAATATTGCAAATTTAGTGACGGAACTGAACGCCGCGTTCTGTTTTATGACCATATACTGGAGAAATGGAAATATTTTGTGTTTTCGAGTGGAAATCAACCCTTCAAGAATTGCGGTTTTAGTGAAGCACTTTTTTTATTTTTGGTGTATTTGTTTTGTGGACTATAGAATAATTTTAACTTACGGATATTTTCGTGATTATTGTGAGTTTTTTTATTACATAATTTGAATCAAGAGATTCTGGTGTAAATATACTTTGTTCTCCACATTCCCTCCTTTTTCGAGACATTTGGCGGAAACCAACGCCGCGATTTTCTTAACATAAAAGAAATGAATTAGTATACACAACCAGTGCTTTTGAAAACACTTAAAAGTATTATGATAATTTGAATACATTCTTTCTCTTTTTTTCTCTGTAGCTTCATGTGTTATCCCACATTTCCGTTTTCCACTTTCCGGTAAATTGTGGAGGCGTTGCGTTTTGTGAGTTTTGTAACTTAACGCCGTCCTTTGTCTCGTTGAGACAGAGGCGGCAGAGCAAGCTTTTTCTGAATATTTTAATTTTCGCAAGGGTATAAGTCAAAAATGTGTTTCTTACGGCTAATTACGGCCATCCGCCCCTTTCATTCCTTCAGATAGCGTTTAGCCCGGGCTTTAGAAAATTTTAATTAGGCAACTTGCGATACGCCTAAATTTCAATGCGACCGTATTTTGATCTTCACATAAGTTATTTATATAGAAATAAAGGTTCTAGGGTTTTTTGTGTGTTTGTTCGTAAGATTTTTTTTCTTTGGAAAGTATATTGAGGTCATATTCATTATGTTAAGTGTATGGATTTTAGAGGTCGTGTAGCATAGTATGGCCAATGTGATGTTAGTGGATTCGCTTCCAGTCGATTATTTAATGTTAAAAGAATTATTTCATGTTATTTTATTTTTGCTCTGTTAACTAGACAAAGCGCGGCGTTAAATACCGAAATTCTACATGCAATGTCTCGAAAATTCTGCGAAAAATACGGAATGGAGTGTTTAACACACTTAACACGAGATTTGCTCTGCCTTACCTATTTTATGTAGGAATCAACGTGAAACTAATAAAAATTGTATATATGGTTATTTGAAAATTTTACAATAGAAAACGTAGTGTTTCAAAATTATGTCTATCCTGCTTAATTAAGTATAAGCAGTGCAGCTGTAAAAATAATATTACCTACGGAGTGGCGGAACTTAACGCTGTAAATTGTGTACTAAAATCTTACCTGAAACCAATGATCTAATGGAAGAGTTGAGTTCCAGATATCAATGGAATCTTCTGTAAATGCACGAACATTAAAATGTTTTCAACTTGTTCATTTTTTTAAAGGAGATATTATATTAAATATGTTTAATGCTTAGCTGTGGGAAGCGGCTCAGCGGTGAGGGGTAATATTAGGATAGCATAGATCATGCATAACGGAGAGCGTTAACACTAGGTTCCCAAGTTCCCTCTACCTACCCTGCCATGTGCGGGATACAGCGTGAAACTGAAAAAAAAAGTAATAAAATGTAATTTATACTCATAATCATTGCTATTCAAGAAACGTATAATATTCTCATTGAAGTTCTAGTCCTATATCTATAGAGACTGGAAGATTGATATGAGATCGTTAGCTAATGAAATGGAAGGAATATATTCTACAAGTATCAATTTGGAAGTCAATGCTATAAGTTAGGTAATGGCGTACAGCTATAGTTTCTGTCTACGGACGCGATGATTGTGTGCTCTATTCCCACTGCAAGGAATTAATTAAAAAAAAAAAGACAAACCACGGCGTTGAATTCAGTTGATTGGTGGGGTAACAGAATATCTTAACACTTCCCTCTGCTTTCTTTCTATATGCGGAATACAGTTCGAAGCTAAAGTATGTATTATATTTTGAGTGTTTGTTTTTTTTTTATATATTAGTGAAAACCTCATCAATTTCGTACTTTAAAAACGTTCTCATGAATCGCTCTGACCTTATTTTTTTTATAACTTTGCTAATCAGCAGGTTAGGCAAAGGGAACTTGGTCCTAAGATACTTCTGTTCATCACTTTCCTCCGAATTCTTGACGTATTACTTCTAACGTGGAGAAACTTAACGACACGAAATAAAAAAAATCAATATATCTGTACATCATTCAAAACTTTTGAACGTAGCTGGATTTGAATCCGCGCCTCTTGAAAACCGTCTCGTGAAGCACTCTGACCAACTTAGTCTCTCATAAAGCTACGTCAAAATTCCTATACAGATATTCCGACTTATTTACGTTGATAGCACCTGTAGGGAGATTTTTTTTAGAACATTCGCTCCCCAAATACAATTCATTAGAATCATCGTTTGGCAACAGAGAATGCCATTTATTTAATATTTTATATAATATTTTTACTATGATAAAACTTTAAATGTTATTCTACACTTAGTAAAGTAGATAAGGAAGAGAGGATCGTAGCAAGATTTGAACCCACGCCTCTTGGAAGCCGTCCGAGCGCTTTCACCACTAAGCTATACGATCTCGGGAACGTCAAACGTCATATATTTATGTTTTATAAATAAGTATTTTTCTACCCTAAGTATGGATTAACATTTTTAAATTAGTAAAGAATAAAAATATTTTTGATTTGTATTATTTATTTTTATTCACATCTGCCGTGGCATATAAGAGCAAAAGTGTACAACAAGTGAATTAAAATATTTAATATTTCCATATCTTCGCTCTGGTTACGAGGCAAACCGCGGCGTTGAGTTGCGCTACTCACATAACGCCTCAATCTTCGTTCGTCAGAAAGTGGAAAACTATAGTGGTTTTATGGTAACGGAGTGTTTTAACAATAGGTTCCTTAGAGTTAACCTTGCTATGTCCGGAAAGATTGTCTTCAATCCAAAAAAAACCTACAACTGTGCCCTAGAATCAATTCTTTCATTGCCAATCAAACTTGGATCAAGTCCCAACTACGCTATATTTTAGGCAAATAAGCGTTTCCTTTTACATAATCACGGAACAGATAGAACCGAAAATTTAGCATATTGAACTAATTTAGATTTCGGGCCTTTGCGATCCGAAGCCATCTGATACAGGGTCACAGAGTCAATCCACCTCATTTTTCCTTATTATCGACCTTCTGGTTTTTGATACATTCAAATATTCTAAGAACGAGACTACATTGGTGCAGTGGCACATCTTGTGACTACAAACACAATGGTAGTGAGATCGATTTCCACTTGGGGAAATGAATTATTAGATGTTATTTTCTTGAGCTGGTAACAAGGCAAAGAGCGGCGTTGAGTTCCACTACACAAGATGCTTTGTCTCGAAAATTTGCCAGATAATGAGAAAGAAATTAGCACTTCTACAATTACATCGAAATTGAATGACGGAAACTGAAGGAAACTGAGTATCTTAACGCTAGGTTCCCAGGTTCCCACTGCATACCCTTAAAAATGTTCGGTACCGTATAAATCTACAAAAAAAAAACAAAATATCAACTAAACCTTCACGATAGTTTTGATGTTTGATTTATTTCCAAATTCTATATACTTAATAGTTTTTGGGACTACGGGTAAAGGGACAGAGAGGTTTTTATCTTTATTTAGAGGGCATTGTAAAAGACTTCTACCCTTATATATTATGTAACTGATTCCAGCTATAGAGAAAAGTATGTCAACTGTAACTTAGGATACGTTTAGGGAGGTGTAGTTAAGTAAAATGTATTCCACACATACTAAGGATGGCAAGGGAAAAGATTCCCATGTTCCTTTAAACATGGGAACCTAATATTAAGATATTCAATGTAAATTAAGTTTCCGTTATTCGAAATGGAAATATTAAATCTTTGAGATGAAAATCGAATCCACAACCTGTTACGTTTACAGCAACACGTCTGCTGAGTAGGGTATACATAAAAAAAATAATAACAAAAAAGGCAGAGTTACCTTTAGAGTCAAACATTAGTTCGTTGCTTTCCGACCTGAATCCAAGACACTGTGCGTTAATTTGCGGAGTTAAACACCGTGTACAAACACATGTATCTGTTAGAAAAAAGTTTTTTGTTCACGGTCAAGAAATATGAATAAACTGTATCGCATCCTATTGTTAACAGTTCACACAATATATAATATGTATAGAGGATAATGGTATGTAAACACTTATGTAAGTGCTGTACAAAAGCGAATGTAGTCATAGAACTATACTTAGTTTTATTCTTGAATAATACGAATATACTATGAAGATGATTTGGTTTTGCTTCGGTATTTTTTAAAGATATATGTACATACATATATTGTTAGCTGTCTTGGCGTAGGGACAGAAGGGTGTGATTCGATCACCATTTTTAATGTATGTGTAATGTGTTTTTCTTCGCTTTGGTAACAAGGTAAAACGCGACGTTGAGTTCCGCCACTCAACGCATAATGTTGAAACAACAGAAAGCTGAAAAAAGATAGTATTTTGAGGTTATACATAAATATCTAAACATAGACAACAAAACTAAAATTTCAATATATTTATATTTTAAAAATATCCGATTGTCAAATTGAAATGTATATTAATTTTAAAAAGCATGTAACATCGTTACTATGTTGGGTTTCAGTATAATTGTACATAATATGGCCAAAGAATCACGGCAAAACCATAGTAAATATATTTTTTTTCAGCTTCACGCTGAATCCCAGAAAGGGAACATGGGAACCTAGTGTGAACACTTTCATTAAGACATTCTCCCCATGAACATTTTTTTATAAATTTCTCTGTAGGATAGAAATACAGTGTTAAGTTATTGTGCTCTAAGGGTCGCTTAATTTTCGATATTATCGAGCCTTAAAAATCGAAAATCGACACCGCTCTTCATTTGTCGTCTCATCAAATTAACAAATGAAAATCAATAAATTCCATCACTGGGAATCGAACCTACGGCCTTCAAATTAATAGTAACACGCTCCTTTATGCCTAGACTGACGATTTTGCCTTATGACTACACAAATCCGATCTTATTACAATATTTCTTATACACAAAGTCGTAAATTAACTTATGACTGTGCCAGACGACCTATTTACTTAAAGTTCACGCCTCACGTCTCATATCAAAGGATTTCGCTTAAATAGCTTAAATGGGTGATTGATGATGCGTGAAGCCTTAGATCAACTATAATTTCTAATGTAGAAACATGAATAGATAAATGCATAGTTATGTTGACGCCTCACTACTATAGGAAATTAAATATTTAATGGTAACAAGGCAAGCCTCAAATTCGGCGGAGAAGTGAAAGTGAAGAGGCAGTGGGGAACGGAAAGGAGTGTCCTAAAAGGTTCCCAAGTTCCCTCTGTCTACCATGTCATATGCAGGATACAGCGTGAAGCTAAGTTAATACTTATGTTAGCTGAGGCCGTCGTAGCTAGATGGCATAGTATACATGCAAGCGTGACATTTGTGTGTTTTAATCCCCGTCGACTGAACTACTTTTACTTTATCGCTCTAATAATAATTAATGGCGTTGATTTCTGCCTAATTTATTATCTCAAAAATTAAGTGGTAGTTAGGTAACACGATGTCTTAACACTATGTTCCTCAACTGACTCTGTTACATGCGGGATTCAGCGTGAAGCAGTAGTATGAAGATCGATAGTAAAATAGTGGTTATTTTGATATTCTATGAGAGAAAGCTATTTCTTTACCTGAAAACTGTACGTTAAAATGTTATACCCAAGATTTGTCAAAAACTTAAAATTACGCGTCTGTGTAAACTGTAGGTGTTAAGACATTAAATAATAATTGTATCGGATTTAGCGAAAGAAAAACGAGAATTCGTACTTCTCGAACTTTATAAAAAAAGATTGCTGCTGCAAATTATTAAAGAAATTAAAAAAAATACCTACACCGAAACCTGGCGTGGCGTTGAATTACGTCACCTTACACGAAACCCCAAAATATCACTCCCCTAGCAAAGTTCTTGTTCTTCCTTGTAAAAAGGATTTGAATTTTAGAAAACCACCCTCAAATCGGGTCATTTATTTAGGAGGTATATTGATTCAGACAGATTAGTCTCAAACTTACAAATTCCCTTTTATATCGGGGATTAAGAAAAATAAGAACCGTTTTCAACCAACAAGTAAATATTAACTTGCTTTACATTGACAAGGCGGAGTTATAAATAGAAAACAAAGGCACGTCACTCATGAAAGTCTTCCCCTCAACGACGTTGTCTCATTTTTATGGTAACATTATTAGTTTCTTAAGAAAATATTGACAATTCAATTTCATTTTATATTATCATATATCTTTTTGGAGAAAATTTACTTTGAACATTTTCTAAAGAATGCTAAATTTTGGCTTATTTATTCTTTTATAACTCATAAAAATTAAAATTTATTAAGGTCTTACTGAAATACGATGAATGTAGGTTTAATTTCAAATCTTTGATAAGAAGAGTGTGAAGTAGTGGGGAATGGAGTGTCTTAACACCAGGTTCCCAAGTTCCCTCTACCTACCCTGCTATATGCGGGATACAGCGTGAAGCTGAGTGATAAGAAGACAAAGTGTATCGTTGAGTTCCACAACTGTTTTAAGATTTTTATGATTTGGAATTGGCGGAAAGTTGGAAATGGATAATACATAATTATAACACTAGATTCCTTTTGTTATTACCTCGTACAGCTATTTAATTATCTTTTTATTCCGAAAAAGTGCTGGATATTAAAAATATTCATTATGAATCATACTAGACAATATTCTTTGGAAAGCAAAACGAACTTCTTTGTTTTGTAACTTCAGAAGTGCATATGGAGAAGTTTTATTAAGCTCACTACGAATAAATTAGGGTTGCCACTACTATCAAAAAATGCGTTCCTTTTAATATTCAGATAGAAATAAATTATAAACTTAACTATTTGCAATATAAGACAAGCACGATTTTTAAAATTGTTTTTATAAACAATAATTTATATTGGTATATATATATATATATATATATATATATATATATATATATATATATATATATATATATATATATATATATATATATATATATATATATATATATATATATATATATATATATATATATATATATATATATATATATATATATATATATATATATATATATATATATATATATATATATATATATATATATATATATATATATATATATATATATATATATATATATATATCTCGTCTATCTTTAAGTAATAAGTACATATATTAAAATATACCACACAGTAAGGAAATTAAGAATAATTGTTTGTTCTTATTCTGATTAAAATTCGTATCTGTCGCTTATATTGCTGCAACGCAGTTTTGTTGCGTCACGACTGATTCGTTTAAATTCTCTTTCTAATAGATACTGTGTCTCCATGTGTTTTATAAGCTAAGAATGACTTGCAACAGCTTTTTACTTTGTATGAAATAGGAAAGCAACGTGTGCTGCAAATGTCGTCTTTCAGGTACAAAACTTTCACTAAACAATGTAAAAAAAGCTGTGATCCTCTTTTTTGACGGTGAATTACGGAACTCAACACCGTGCTTTTTATGTTGAACAATTTTCGGTGCTTAATATTGTCTAAGCTTTTTTTTTAATCAAAAGTGTTTTTGTCGTTTTGTGCCTCACACAACTCCAGTGCCAAACTGGAGATTTGGTAGTCAGCTCCTCTGGCGTCCCCAGCGAGGTGAATCACTAGCATGCCGTTGGACTGCTTGCAGGATATGAGCGAGTGATACTGAAAAAAGACACGTTAAGATCTTCTTGAACGCAATAGTGTTGTTTGATTTACTGTGAGTTTGATTTACAATTTATACCTTGCACTTAATTCTGCCTGCTGATTTACCTACTTTAGGCGTTAAATGTCTTTTCACTAGCCCTTTTCTGCTGACCTCGTAATATTCAGGGTATATGTAAAAAAAATGACTGGGTCTACAATTAATCTCAGCATAAACTTAAAAAAATATATCTTCGTCATATCTAGAAGTACATATTTTTTATATCTAGAAGTACACAAAAAAAGTTTCAATAATGGTACAAAATATACCTAAATTTTTTATTGAAAGTTTACATTTTTCATCGATTTATTTTCCTGTTTAATTTTCCAGATAATGTTACAGAGTCTATACGTAAATAAACAAAGAATAAATTGAAAGCTTAACGCTTAAAGGAGAGGTGCTTTGAATAATAAATAAGGGATTTACTGATCGTTCTTACTTTGATTCTTATAATACAATATAACTTTGCATTGAATGCTAAACAGTAGGCCTTAATAATAATCCGCCCGTGACTTTGCTCGGCCTATTTATGAATATGCCTTTTTATGGGACAATATACCTATAAAATAGATCATATTTATATATTATTTTACGTATATACAAAGTCGCCTGTCGCAAGAAGCCTGTCGTGGCGCAGCGGCACAAGCTTGTGACTGTAAACGACAGGTTCTGGGTTCGATCCCCAAATCTAGGAAATGAAATATTTAATATTTTCAATTTAAATATTTAATGTTTAATTTTTTCGCTCTGGTAATGGGGCAAAGCGCGGCGTTGAATAATATATAAAGTAAAGTAGTTATAAAGTATTTAATCTAGACATCAAAGTGAAGACATAAAATACCCGCGGTTATAAGTTCGATTCCCCCGGTAAGGAATCGAACTTATAACTGCGGCGTACAACGGCGGCCGTAAGTGCTTATTTTACAATTTCATTAACAAATTAGGAAATTATAAATTATTTCCATTTAATAATATTAAGTTGAAAAAATAATATTTTTAGTTCATTTCGACAGCCCTAAGAAAAAACAAGAAAGTTACACCTGAAGCTAGTAAGTTATTTAAAGTAGAAATGCTATGAAGCTTTTCTCATACAAATAAGAAGCATCTTATTCCACATTTTGAATATGAATGTAATTCTTAGAATATATAGAAATTACGTATATTTATACTATAATTTTATGTACACATGTGTTTTACAAGCTTTTAT
Organism: Eueides isabella; assembly: GCA_019049475.1. Taxonomy (NCBI): domain Eukaryota; kingdom Metazoa; phylum Arthropoda; class Insecta; order Lepidoptera; family Nymphalidae; genus Eueides; species Eueides isabella. The sequence continues at coordinate 2,183,424 of CM032385.1, read as the reverse complement.
TTATTGTGCCGTCGTGGCTGTGTATGTAAAGTCTTTCAAGTACGATTTGAGACACTTCTCATGTCTGGTTGAAGTGAAATTTGGATTTCACTCGAGTTCTGATGAGAATGAATTTAATTTATTTAACATATAATCGAAATTATTGCTAATTCAAAATGGCCGCCACAACAAGATGGCGGATTACAAATTTTTGTACAGCACACCCAATATGGGTGTCAAATGAAAGGACTTGATTTGTAAAAAGTAACATCTAGAACGTTCATTTTTAACTGGAAACCTGGTTTGAAGACACTTTCCGCCGAATTCTTAAGGCATTGTGTGTCAAGTAGCAAAACTTAACGTTGCGTTTTGCCTCAAAAATGATATTAATATTGTAAATTCTACAAAAACACCAACACATTTTTTTTTCTACCTACCCTGCCTAGTGCGGGATACAGCGTGAAGCTGAAAAAAAAAACTTTTTTTTAATTCAGCCTTTACATTTTCATAACTTTCGAGTAAACACATAAAAAAAAAAACAAAAATATAATGAATTACAAACAAACTTCTAATTTTAATCGATTTCATACTTCACCGCGGAATTGTTTTTGAACTTCACCCGTTCCTTTATTATTATTTAACTAAAATTAATAATTAAATAAGTTTCACTTAATTAACTTTGTTTATTACGTGGATAAATGAATTGAGCTTTTTGGGTCAAAGCGTAAGGGCTTTTCCACGGTCAACCTTCAATTTAGTTCCCTATTAAAGTTTCGGGTTGAAATTGCAACGGTTTACCTTTTCATTTAATACTAGTGACCCACACGCGACTTCGCCCGCTTATGTAAATAACATATTTTTTTTAGCTTGACGTGTTATTGTGCCGCACATAGTAGAGTAGCTACTGGAAATTAGGAAACTTTGTGGTTCCAATTTCTATTTTTCATCGAACAAGACACTGCGTTTTAACTAGCGTAACTTAACGCCGCCTAACCAATGCTGTGACATTCACCGATGATCTGTCTACTAATCAAAATGAGGTCAAATATAATGACATAAAGTACTGTATATGTTTCAAAATATACAGTGTACTGATTTTTTTAATGTCGAAGTGGTACTCTGGAACTTCTTATCATTGTAGCTTCGCTCTATATCCTGCACATGGCAGAGTAAGGAAAAAGAACTTGGAAATCTAGTGTCAAGACATTCTATTTCCATTAAGAAACTCATTCTTTAGTTTCCGCCGAATTTTCTACTTACCGGCATTATGTGTTGAGTGGCGGAACTCAACGCCGCGTTTTGCCTTGTATAAAGAGAAATAATGAAAATATTTAATATTTAATTTCAATCGAACCTGCAACCAATTGCGCTTACAGTAGCGCCTGTGCCCTGCAAAACGACACGCCTAAACCTTATTTTGTAATTATATATAGTTAGTGAAACTTATTTAGTTTAATAACTTTAAGGTCATTAGCTGGGTATCAAAAATTTGGGCCGAATGTAATTTCTGTTGGGATTCTCTAGTTATTATGTAGTTTTTGTTAAAGTTGTTATAATATTAAATAGAGAGCCCAACTTGGTCTATTTGTACCGCCCCATTGCGCTACTATAGCCTTTTTAGTTTCACGCTGAATCATACATATACCGGGATACACACGGAGGAACCTTATCGGTGAAAAGGAGGGAACATAATGTCTTAAAACATCATGTTCACTCTTTTTCGCCCATTTTCGAGACACTGTAATGGAAATATAAACAATTCGTTCCCCCGAATAAGATGAAAGCCTATGATCAATGCGTTTATGACAGATGTTGTGACGTTGCGCTGCGATGCCGGCCTTATGATATACATCTAAAATCAATATTTTTATCAGAACATTCTAAAAGTTGCATCCAAATTTGCACAGTAAAACTTTGAGTTCGATGAAAGTTGCAGGCGAAAATTTAAAAAAAAACATTTAAACGTTTATTTTGCACTTCCAATAGTTACTAATGCATGCAGGAATTCGACGAAAATCCATCAAAATCTAGGTCAGCCTTTAGAAAAGCTTAAGTCATGCGTGAGAATGGTATATGGCGGTTCACGTCAGGTCTATTAACTGTTCTTTTGCTAAAGTGAAATGTCTTTTTTTTTACAAGAAAAGCGATATTAACCATCTTTTATTATATCTTTTACTTGCTCATTGGGAATCTATACTTATTACTACTACTGCTCAGCTTTACGCTGTATCCCGCAAGAGGCAGGGTAGGCAGAGGGAACCTGGGAACCTGGTGTAAAGACACTCCGTTCCGATTCTGTTCCCCACTTTCCGCCAAATTTGAGGCATTGCGTGTTGAGTGGCGGAACTCAACGCCGCGCTTAGCCCTATTACCAGGGCGAAGAAATGAAACATTAAATATTTAAATTGAAAATATTAAATATTACATTTCCTCGAGTGGGAATCGAATCCACCACCTGTCGTTTACAGTCACACGTTATAAAAAAAACTAAATAAATTATACTTGTTTTGGGCAAATAAAAAAAATATAAATCTTATAACTAATCAATATATACTAAAAATAACTTATAGTCTTAGACTTTAAAAGGACCCAAATCAGACATTTTTTTAATTTGATTATCTGTATATCTGTGCGTTAGATCTAATCTCAGAAACGGCTAACCAGATTTGAATGGAATTAACAATATTATATTTTTTTAATCTCACTTTATTAATTTAGTCGTTGTTTTTATTTAAATTAACGCTAAACAAGCTAAAATGTCAACTGTACCTCATGGGAGTTCGGCCACAACATAATATAAGCAAATAATCCGTGAACTTACAACAAAAGGTGACGCTATGTAAAGGAATTAACCATTCTCGTCTCTAATGTTTGAAGTACAAAACGTATGTTAACTAAATTAATAGCTGAACTCAAGTACGCGTTGAATTGCTGGTTTTGTGGTAAATAACGCTTATTATAATTAAATATAGTATGTGTATAGTATGTAAAATAATATATCTATTATATATAGTGGGTTCGATTTTCACTCGGGGAAACGAGGCAAAAGGAAGCGTTAAGTTCCGCCACTGAACACATAACGCCTCTATGATTCGACAAAAAATAGGGAAAGGTATTAAACGAGAACGGAGTATGAAGAGGGTAGGTTGCAAGAATCCTAATTTAAAAAAAAATCTACCCAAAGCAAGTATAATTTATATAGTTTTTTTTAGAAGCCTGTCATGGCGCTGCGGCACAAACGTGTGACTGTAAACGACAAGTGGTGGGTTCGATTCCCACTCGAGGAAATGAAATATTTAATATTTTCAATTTAAATATTTAATGTTTCATTTCTGTACAAGTCAAAAAGCGGCGTTGAGTTCTGCAACTCAACACACCATGCCTCAAATTCAGCAGAAAGTGGAACAGAGTGTCTTAATAATAGGTTCCCAAGTTCCCTCTGCCTACCCTCCCATGTGAAGCTACTACTTAATACTAAGTAAGTAATTTCTTTTTTGTCTGCATGCTGTATCTCACACACGTCAGGGTAGGCAGAGGGAACTTGGGAACCCAGTGTTAAAACACTTCCGTTCCCATATTCTGTCAAATATAAGGCATTCCGTGTAGAATGGCGATACTCAACGACACGTTTTGCCTCGATACCAGAGCGAAGAAACGTATATATCAAATATCCATTTCCGCTAGTATGATTGAAGTCACAAATAATTCTTTTAATCATTTATCATTATATTTTTAATTTTACTGTTCTTTTTAATATTTCACGCACAATTGTTCACGCCTTTCCATATATACCTAGTACTCGCTCACTCACTCGGCTTCACTCTGTATCCCGCACACGGTTGGGTAGGCAGAGGGAACATGGGAACCTAGTGTTAAGACACTCCGTTCCACTTCTGTTCCCCACTTTTCGCCAAATTTGAGGCATTGCCTGTTGAGTGGCGGAACTCAACGCTGCGTTTTGCCTTGTACCAGTGCGAAGAAATGAAAACATTAAATATTTAAATTGAAAATATTAAATATTTCATTTCCTCGAGTGGGGATCGAACCTATAACCTGTCGTTTACAGTCACACGTTTGTGCCGCTGCGCCACGACAGGCCTAGTAACTTATTAAGCTATATTTTTTTATCTTTCAATCTAAATTCGTAGCCCATCTCCAAAGTAAACTTTGCAAAACGCTGTCAATATCTCGTTTATTAATTAAAAACAAACAAAGGTATTGCTGTTTCAGTAATAATTATGACAATGTTGAATGAAATAAAAAACAATAATTTTCAAGCTTTAACCCGCACGGCAGTAAAGGGATGACCTAAGGTCGAAATATTCGATAATTGGCTGAAAAAAAATAAAAGTATAATACATAATTTATGTTAAATGACGGAGCTCGACGGCATTTTTGTTTAAAATTAACTCCCTCTCTCAGTTAGCTTCACGCTTTATCCCGCACATGGGAACCCGGTGTTAAGATACTCCGGTTCCCGTTTCCGCAGGCATTTCATGCATGGGAAGGCAAAGGGAACATGGGAACCTAATATTAGAACACACCATTCCCATTATGGCACTTGTGTTTCCCAATTAATAATTAATTACTATAGACTTGTTTATAGAAACAATTTTTAATAACAATATTAAGCCCATAAATATTTTCTTATTTAGCGAAGTTATTAATGAAATTGGTTAAGCAAAGGGTCGGAAAGGTTTGATCGTTTGGAAAAAACCTTTTTCCTGTATGGTTTATGAAATATATAGTAAAGTATGTAATGATGTGACGCCTTTCTTGTGTTAGTTGAAACTGATGACTACGGGTTCGATTCCAATACAGTAACAAATTGTGGACAAGTGTCTTTATGGGAACGAAGCGTCTCAACACTAGGTTCCCAAGTTACCTTACTTACACTTCCTACACTATCTAATAAATCGTATATCAAGAAATTATATTGCGATTTAACAACTTTACATAGCAATATACAATTCCCATGTATCTCCCCATTTCATACATCAATGTGTTATCAGATACCTTATCACTAGAACAATTTCTGTCTAATTTAAGATCAGATAACCAATTTACTGAGACAGGCCTATTCAAAGATATATGATAGATTGGATTGAATATTGGGTAATATTGAAATTGGCTAGTGAATATACATATATACATATATACAACAAGAGATTATCACATATATGTATATCTCCGCTATTCATCACTTACCAAGTAATAAGTAATTAATTTTTAAATAATAGACATTTTTTTTTTATTTTATAAAGATACTCTTACTCAGCTTCACGCTGTATCCCGCACGAGGCAGGGTAGGCAGAGGGACCCGGGAACCTAGTGTTAAGACACTCCGTTCCACCTCTGTTCCCCAATTTCCGCCGAATTTGAGGCATGGCGTGTTGAGTAGCGGAACTCAAAGCGCTTTGCCTTATTACCAGAGCGAAAAGAAATGAAAACATTAAATATTTAAATTGAAATTAAATATTTCATTTCCTCGACTGGGGATCGAACCCAGAACCTGTCGGTTACAGTCATACACTAGTGCCACTGCGCCACGATAGGCCTTTTATAAAGATGAATAGTATATTTTTTCAAATTACTATCCTCAGGAACTACTGATTTGATATATTTATTTTGTTAGAGAATTATTTATTGAGGAATGTTATTAGGTATATCTTAGATATTTATTTTTGACCATGCAGACGAAGCCGCCAGTAGAAATTTGAAAGCTGTCTTAAATTCGAAATAAAATATGTCTTATCGGAATATTGTTTTACACTTTCTACTGGAATTAATGAAAAAGAAAATACTACATCAATTATTATAATAAATGACAAGCCAGAATTATGTGTACTAAATATTTTTAAAATTTTAAAGAACTATAATTATTTTTATACTAAAAATATATTGAAATCTAGCTACGATAATTTACAACGTACCTAATTCCCTTATATTTTTTAACATAAGTTTTTCTATTACGTTTAAACAATATCTGCGTAACTCAACGCCGCACATCTTTTAGAATAAGAAAATTCAAGAAATTTAAATATGATGATTCCCTCAAACGGAGATTTAACCAACAATCTTCACAACTCTTCTGGCAATAAGGCTAAGCGCAGCGTTGAGTTCCGCCACTCAACACGCAATGCCTCAAATTCGGCGGAAAGTGGGAAACAGAAGTGGAACGGAGTGTCTTTACACTAGGTTCCCGGGTTCCCTCTGCCTACCCTGCCTCGTTCGGGATACAGCGTGAAGCTGAGTAGAGTACAGTAGTATCTTCACAATTATTGACTATATCAATGTGCTACAATATCTAGCATAGTTACTCTCTCGGCTGTATCCTGCACACGGCAGGGTAGACATAGGGAACTTGGATATCTAGTGTCAAGACACTCCATTCCACTTTTGTTCCCTACTTTCCGCTGAATTTGAGGCATTGCGTGTTGAGTGGCGGAACTCAACGCTGCGCTCAGCCTTATTGCCAGAAGAATTGTGAAGATTGTTGGTTAAATCTCCGTTTGGGGAAATTATCACATTTGAATTTCTTGAACTTTTTTTTTCTAACAGATGTGCGGCGTTGAGTTACGGAGATATTGCTTAAACGTAATAGAAAAACTTATGTTATGTGATTATATGTCTTTTGAGTTGCGGAAATCAAAGCCGCGTTTGTGATGAAATGACAACATTAAATATTCAATTTGACACACTTGTGCCACTGCGCCATGACAGACCCCTACCATAGTTGTTGAAGTACATATGAAATTAATATACAAAAGCTCGCTATACAACCATTGTCCGAGGGAAACGGAAGTTTGAATTAATCGCCATGTCTCCTTTGTACTCGCCTCTCTTCCTGTTTAGGATGAAATATAATGTAGATTACATTTTTTTTTCATTAAAGAATAAACAAAAGCATTTGTCGTTGCTATTGAAAGATGTCACTGTTGTAATAAAAAAAATATTTACGGCCTTTGCTCGCTTAGCTCTTGATTGTAAAAGCTACAGCGTATTTGAATCTTTATCGAAATATTGATGGAAATCAGTTTGTTTCTCAAAAGTAGTACGAAAATTTTAAATATGTAACGGTAGATTTATATATACAATTGGGAAACATATTTTCTGCTACTTTCCATAATTTCAATTTCTTTACAGGTCAAGAATATTAACTTAGTGATTTTTGATTGATTAAACCGTATGTATAATAGTCACAATTAATTTTATTTCATCAGATTTAAAAATTTTCAGTGCACTGTAAAATATAGATTACACAAAAAACCTCTCTCTCTCTCTCTCAGCTTCACGTTGTATCCTGCGCGAGGCAGGGTAGGCAGAGGGAACCCGGGAACCTAGTGTTAAGACACTTCGTTCCACTTCTGTTTCCCACTTTCCACCGAATTTGAGGCATTGCGTGTTGACTAGCGGAACTCAACGCCGCGCTTTGCCTTATTACCAGAGCGAAGAAAATGAAACTTTAATTATTAAATTGAAAATTATTAAATATTTCAATTCCTCGACTGGGGATCGAACCCAGAACCTGTCGGTTACAGTCACACTCTTGTGCCGCTGCGCCACCACAGGCCTCCACACATAAATCAACAAAATTACAATTCTTTTTCAAAAAAAAAGCCTTTTGAAATTTACTTAAAATATAACATCATTGATATAAAAAGAAATTAACCAAATTAACGAGCGAGACAGACTACTACATACTATTTTCAGTGGTCAACGGAAAGAACAATTTATAAAAGTGGCCAAACATTTTGGACGTATAAAATCGCTCTGCGGTCATTTTGCTTGAAATAAACTACAATTATATGTAAGTATTTTTTTCTTCTTTGATATACCTATAAATTTTCACTTTTGACATTTTTATTTTATTTCTACCGTAAATCTTGTACATACGGACGAAAAAGTGATACTATAAGGGTCTATTTTTTTAAGTTACAGAACTCTAAAAATAAAAAGAAAAGCTTTTATAACACAAATAAATTTTAATTTAATATTTTCATTTCATCGCTCTGATAACAAGGCAATACGCGGCGCTGTGTTACGCCGAACACACAACGGCTTGAATTCTGCAGTTTATGAAAAAAATATGAAAAATCATCCAAAGAAACTTATAAACAAACTTCCAAGTGATACAATAAAGGTCAATTACTGTTTATTACAATGAAAATACGCCAAAACCCCACTCTGTTTGGAAAGCCTAAAGAAAATTAATATTACCACGTAATCCACCCAACATTTCACGTCATTTAGAGACTAACGTAGGAAAAAGGTTGGGAAATAAGGCGTGGTGAATTTAATAAATTCGATGACAGGAACCAGGTGTTGGTATACAAAGGATATTTGTGGAGAGGCAATTTGGTAACGTCTGGAGGTAAGAAATATATTTAGAGTATTTTAAAATGCTGTTGTTTCGTAAATGTTCGGTGAGAATGTTGGAGCTTTTGTAGTTTTTGTTTGCTGAAAGTCAATTATTTAATTCGATATTGTGGATATTTTTGGTACAGGTATTTTTGATCGGAAAATATGGTTAAGTTTAATTTAAAATATTTTTAGATAGCAGTCGTTGCCTTTCGTGGCGCAGGTTCACAAGCGTTTGATTGCAAACCTGACAGGTTGTGGGTTCGATGCTCATTCGAGGACGTGAAGTATTTAATTTTTTCAATATGCCTCTTGAAAGCCTTCCAAGCACAATTATCATCTAGCTATATTTTCATATATTAACGCTTTACATTTTAATAAATTCACGTTTTAATTTGCTCGTACCCTCGTACGCCTCAGGACAATTCCGTTCCCTATTTTCTACCAACTTTTTTTGAGACGTTGCGGTGAAACTCAACACCGCGCTTGGTCTTGTTATCGGAGCAAAGAAATAAAAGTATTAAAAATATTACTTTATTTGGTAGGTATTGAAACCCACGATCCGGTCGTTACAATTACAGTCGCATGTTTATACCCATGTACAATGATAGATAAAAAAAAATCATAATTTAAAAAAAAAATCTTAAATACAGAAGAAATTGATCACATTTATATCAAATATTTTTTATTAGAAACTACAGTTATTAGAGACGTCAGTTATTCAGTCGGTTATTATTAACTGACATTTAATCGGAACATAATTAGTTCAAATATCTCATACATACCTAATGTTAATTAAACACTCATTGATGGCTCTAAGGCATAATTAAAGAATATTTGATAGTATAATGTACAATAATTATGGGTTGAAATTCCACTGGCTTGTCGTAGCGCAGCGGCACAAGCGTGTGACTGTAACCGACAGGTTGTGGGCTCGATCCCCACTCGAGGAAATGATATATTTAATATTTTCAATTTAAATATTTAATGTTTTTATTTCTTCGCTCTGGTACAAGGCAAAACGCGTTGTTGAGGTCCGCCACTCAACACGCAATGCCTCAAATTCTGCGGAAATTGGGGAACGGAAGTGGAATGGAGTGTCTTAACACTAGATTCCCAAGTTTCCTCTCTCTAGCCTGCCATGTGCGGGATTCAGCGTGAAGCTGAAAGAGAAATCCCACTAATGGAAATGATTGAAAGAAGAAATGGGAAACGAATTAATGAAAAGAACATTGTACCTTGAGTTATTACGCAAAATGTGAAAGATATGGAAGTGATAACAGTATGTAATAAATTTCAATTTGTTTACTTATTTTTCATGACAACGATACTTCTAGGCCTTTTGAGGCGCAGGAGTACAATCTTGATACAGCAAAGGCGACCAGCTGTAGGTCAGATCCTCACTTGAAGAAATAAAATTACATTATTTTAATATTCCTTATACCGCTAATTATCACGCATTGCCTGTTGAATTCAGTGGAATCTATCTCAAAAGAAACAAAGTGTGATAATCTTTCTTCTACAAGTAAAGTCTCTGCTAAAGGATACGGTATATTAGCAAATATTATAGATTTGTCTTATTTGTTTAGATGAAAACGACTGAGAGATGTGCGTTTTTTTTATCGAAAGCTCAAAATTATCATTTTGCAACATTTTTCATAAAACTTTTCCACCTGAACGTCTTACGACGTGATTTCATGAGCTGATTAGCGCTTTCAACTAAAGAATGAACTATAAAATTATATTCGTATAGGTAAATGTAGATAGAATACGTGAAAATTTATGTAAATGAGCCATAGAAAATATATTAGTTATATAAATCTATGACGATATTAAGGTATCTATAAACTTACTGACGTAGAAAATGTCATTTCGAAGTAATAATATCGGAGTTTCAACGAAACAAATTTTGAATTGCCACTTCATTTGTCAAATTAAATTTGGTAAAGGAATTGCGAAGGAATTCACCGTTTTGTTGAAATTAATAAAGATGTTTATTGAGGTTATTATCATTTAAATTGACTGGAACATAGTTAAAATTTTTGAAAGTCATTCATCCGGACCTTATATAATGAATTTCTTTATAATTTCGTGCCAGAAGTTGCTTAATGGGTAGAAGATGATCCGATGTTACTTTAACTTCTTCATGGCATTAAAGTATCTGCTTTTCAGCTCTATATAAGCTTATCTTAACTATTCTCGGTAGTAAGTCTATTGGCTTTTATGTCTTCCATCACAACATCCTGCCATCAACATGCCATCGCTTCCTTGAGCGTCCTAGGAACTCCAGGGACAGATAAAACAAGGCACCTTTTTCTAAATGATGCTCTTGAAGCCAATGCGCTACGTCAAGATGACCTCAAATTAATGTGTTATGTATGCGGTCAGACCGCGGTAAACCACACATCCATCTCAATCATCTTCATTTCCATGCCGTGAAGCTCCTGAGTATGTCGATATAGTGCTGATTTTTGTAAATGTATAATTTGTCTTTGATTTTTGTGATTATTACACATTTTAAATATTTTTTTTACCAGATAAAAAATGTATACTCCTATGTATATATTTTTGGAAACTTAACATTTTGAAAACCTTGCAGTTTACTCTTCGACCCGACAGGCTCCTTCTTATTTTTATATATAAGAATAGGATTCAAACCTACGCTAACTAATACTTTTAATTATACTTACCATCTATAATTAAGTCTTCCCATAGTTAAAAGTAATTAATATAGTATTAAAGCTTACTAAATTTTCATTTTGTTCCAAGAATGTTAAAAGAACACGATGTCCTATTTTCTAGTAATAGGCTTGTCTTAACTCAACTCATAATGTAACAATGGAGAAAAATTCATTTCGAGGCAATATTATAATTAGTTCTTACGCGTTTATACTTTTATGACTTCTTTAAACTTATTTTTGATGTTTTCTCGTATATTATTATTTTTTTATCACGCTATATCCCGTAATTAGCGAGGTTAGCAGAGAAGACGAAGAGATACCACACTCCGTTTCTCTATTTCTGCCAAAAGTTCAAGACACTGTGTTAAGTATTTGAACTCGCCGTGGTATCCTTATAGACAACCAACTTTTTCACTCACTCACTCACTCACTCAGCTCCATGCTATATCTCGCTGAGGACAAGATTGGCAGAGGGAACTCGGGAACCTAGTGTCAAGATACTCCATCTCATTGCCCATTATTCGCCGGATATGCGGAGTTGCGTGTTGATTGGTGGAACTTTACGTTGTGCTTAGCCCTCTTACCAGAGCGCCAAAATTATTTACATTGAAAATATTAAATATTTAACATCATCCAATGAGTGGGGATCCACAACCTGCATTTGAAGTAAATACTTGTGGCCCTACGCCACGACAGATCTATTCTTTTCTATATTACAATAAATAAAATAATAAAAAAAAGGTCACATCATTTTGGTCACAGATAAATACCGCAGGAACACAACGTTGACAGTTTGAGGGGCTTAACAAATAGGATTATTTGGGGATTTCATATTTTTTTGTGACACCAGGTGAGGTTAGCTGACACTTGTCGGGTGTTTGTATGATATTTTTAGTCTGTGACATTATTTTAACCAAAAATGGAATGTAAGCGTTTTTAAAAATATATTATATGCCTATTACACGGTGGACACCTTGGTACGTTTTATTTCTTCGCTCTGGTAGCAATGCAAAGCGGCGTTTAGTTCCGACACTCAATACGCAATGCTTCAAGTTCAGAAAAAAAAGGAGAACGGAAGAGACTATCTTTACACTAGGTTCCCAAGTTCCTTCTGCCTACCCTGTCCTGTTCGTGTTCCTGTTTCTCTAAGTAATACTTATACATATGAATTAACCAAGATTCCAAGTTCTAAAGTCCTATAATAATAACCTCTTTTTCTTATAGTAATAATTGAAAATGACAAAAACGTGCGTAGAGAAATTCGTTTTGTAAATTGTTCACACATCAACATAACGTATAGAACGTTTCAAAGAGCTGGAGCTTGGCTTGGAGCTTTTCTCCAAAACTATCCATTATTTTGAAAATACACTCTCATCTTAACTATTCATACATAAAAGTAGAGAACTTTGTGAATGGTGGACATTTTAAAACTATGTTATATTTTTATACGTACCCTAGCAGAGTATTTTTATACCATGCTTGGTTAGGCAGAGGGAACATAATGTTAAATCACTCCAATCTTAACACTAATTTCTTAAGAAACTGAGCGGCGTAATTCAACGCAATGAAAATATCCTCCGGATAGAATATTTGAATGTTTATAGTTCAATGATACGCCAATTTATAAACACGATATCTTATTTTTAATGTTACAGCGTTTATAGCATATTCTTGCTAGTGACCTGTGTGATTCCGGCTTAGAATAGGATCACCCTGGTACTGACGTTGTCGTAAGAGGCGACTAAAGTACGTGTGGGAGAGTCACGTTGTCAGCAATGGCAACACGCAATGGCAGACTCGTCCGGATTATTACCACTCCCGGCATTTAAAACCGGCATCAAGTAGTGGCTTTTGCCACTGCGTTTCGCATTGGGTAATGCCGAGCCCCGGTACCTTCCAGCTTATTAAAAAAATCTTTCATAATAAAATAATAGTTTAAAATAAATCAAAAGTATGAGAACGGAGTGTTATAACTCTATGTTTTCTTTGCAAACATTACATACATAGAAGATGGCGATAAAAATCACAACTAAATTTTTCAATTTTGAATATTAATTAACGTAACTTAACGCTGTTTTTGCAATCATAACGGACCAACAACTTTTGGTTATGATCAGATATTATCAAATTCCAGCCTCACGCAACCATGGATTTAATAAACTCAATAAACAAAAGTAATATAAAATTTTTGTTTCTGGTTTTTATGATTATTGACTTGTTACTTAGGGACGTTCGTTCTTGTATTTTTTTAGGCATAAATATGTCACCGAAATTTACTTTATAAGAAAGTGGTCTTAATAAATAAATTGAAGATTTTACTATTATTGAGGCCTGTCGTGGGGCGCAGCGGCACAAGCGTGTGACTGTAACCGACAGGTTCTGGGTTCGATCCCCGGTCGAGGAAATGAAAAATTTATTATTTTCAATTTAAATATTTAATGTTTCATTTCTTCGTTCTGGTATTAAGACAAAGCGCGGCGTTGAGTTCCGCCATTTAACCCGCAATGCCTCAAATTCGGCGGAAAGTGGAGAACGAAAGTGGAACGGAGTGTCTTAACACTAGGTTCCCGGGTTCCCTCTGCCTACCCTGCCTCGTGCGGGATACAGCGTGAAGCTGAGAGTGAGAAGATTTTATTTTAGGGCTGTCGTGGCGCAACGGCACAAGCATGTGACTGTAAGCGCGACTGGTGTAGGTTTGATCCTTGCTCGAGAAAATGACATATTAAATATTTTCATTTTTTCGCTCCAGTTACAATTCAAAGGACGGTGTTGAAATTTGGGAACCTAGTGTTAAGACTCTTCTTTCTCTACATTCTGCTGAGTTTAATCCATTGCAAAACGAATGGGTATCGGAGCCATTAAAATCCATTTTTTTTCTGTCTACCCTCATATACATGCATGCGTGAAGTTTTTTTTTTTTATTATTGGTAGGCAAGCATTTGTCCACTATCTCACCTGGTGGTAAGTGACGGTGCGAACGAAGTTGGAGCACGCTTGCCTAGGTAGTACCTATTCACTCGTTCCTTAAAGAGAGCCAGGTTATACTTGTCCGGGAACAGTTCATATACTCGGGGAAATGCAATACAAATGAAAGCCTTCGTAAAATTATATACATATCTATTTCGTTCATACATCAACAGAACACAGCTTAATTTATTTACCCCAAATATTTGGCGCTGGTATTAACGTCGTGTCTAATAAAGCTATGTAGCTGATATCAATGAAATATTAACTTTAAGACGACCACATAGAGTGTAATTTGCAGTATTACGTAGGATAAGGGAAGGTATCTCTTGATTTAATAATGTAGAAATGATTTGTGGATATACAAGTATGATAAGAATACAGATGTGTTAGGTTAACGAAAATCTTGTAGATTTTTTCGTACGTATCTATTTTTTTCAAGTTTCACGGTGTATCTCATTTAGAGCAGGGTAGGCAGAGGGAACTTGGGAACCTAGTGTTAAACATGAACCGTTTTCAATTATTAGTGCATTACGAGTTGAGAGTATCTACAAGAAATATTGTATTTTATCTTGCAACGTTGAATTTGCCACTTAGCACGCAATGCCTCTAGAATCCAGCGAGATATTGGAGACGGAAGTATGTTAACACTAAGTTCTTAACTCTCCTTTGTCTACGCTGCTTTTTTCTATCGTTAATATTTATAATATGATATCCTCAAACGTTTCGATCATGAACGTTTAACGTAGTTACATCCATGACTTAACATGACGGAATTCACATTCTCATTATATGTTAAACGAAAGATCAAATGGCGTTACATCAAAGAAATTCTCGCCAGAACTAATGTGTAGAAGCAGCCTATGCTAAAATTTCTTTATATTTATTTGTTAGATAATGATAAAATAGTGTATTGTAATACTATCGTGGCACAGGGACACTAATTTGTAATGTACTGTAAATGACGAGTTGTGGGTTGAATCCCTACTCGAAGAAGAGAAATATTTAATATTTTCATTTCTTCTCTCTGATAATAAGACAGAACTCGGTGTTGAGCTTCGCCAAACTACACGTAACCGTACCTTAAAATCAAATAGTTACACAAAATCTTGACTGCATAATACTTTCTTTAAGTTTTATGCAGTCAGATTTTTTCGAGATTACCAGTCATGACCTATATAAATTTAAACAAGGAATCCCATAAGGATTTATTTGGTTAAATAATAGTCTTTAACTGTTAATCCTAACAAAAATTTCGGCTTTTTTTTTAATGCTATTTTTTATGTTTTTGTAATATTTTTTTATTTACTACTTTATTATCATGACTTATTAACTTCGTTTACTTCGACTTTTGTAATAGACTAATGAAATATTGAAATATATCTATTATTTTATTTTATTTTTTTCACCATCACAAATATTTCTCGTACATGTCAGGGTAGGCACA
Source organism: Eueides isabella (assembly GCA_019049475.1). Taxonomy (NCBI): domain Eukaryota; kingdom Metazoa; phylum Arthropoda; class Insecta; order Lepidoptera; family Nymphalidae; genus Eueides; species Eueides isabella. The sequence continues at coordinate 2,167,992 of CM032385.1, read as the reverse complement.
AGGAACTTGGGAACTTAGTGTTAAGACACTCCGCTCCGTTATTAAATTTTTTTTAAAAATCTGTTGTAAGTATCAAAATTATCAGTAGTGGTCGACTTTTGAGTCGAGTGGCTCGAGTGGTAATCAAACCCATAACCTGACCTATTTAAAGTCACATGTTTGTGCCACTACGCCACGAGAGACCTCCTGTATACGCTCTTATTTATAAGAAGAAAATATAGTCAGTCATTTTATTGATAACATATATTTTGTTCTTATTAGAATCGTCTGTGACCTACTCGTATCTCGCTCGAGAGAACGAATTAATTTCCATTATCTGTAGTAGTAAGAGACAAAGTGAACACTTAATATCTGAATTTCAGGTTCAAAGCGGAGGTCAAAATGTCTTAGCTCAATATTCTTTTCTTCTTCTTCTTCTTCGCTGTATTTATTTAGAAAACTAATGTTAAGAAAATCTATTACCCACCATTCTCCAAATTTAAGACAGTATTATCCGAAAATATAATGTATTTCACCTCCTCGAGTGGAGACCGAACCCACGACCCGACACGTTCCCACGCTTGTGCCCCTGCGCCTACTTCTATTTAAATTACATCTTAAAATATTGGTCAAGTAGTACTTTAGTACTAAATCCCGTTTAACTGACCCCGTTAAATCAGTTTGACCGTTCGACCTTTGCAAGCCATTTAACAGTCAACTTAAATCCCTTACCGACTCATGAGATTAGGGTAATTGGGCTACACAAGTCTTATGTAACGTATTAGTGATTAAATATTGAGGCCTGTCGTGGCGCAGTGGCACAAGCGTGTGACTGTAACCGACAGGTTCAGGGTTCGATCCCTAGTCGAGGAAGTGAAATATTTAATATTTTCAATTTAAATATTTCATGTTTCATTGATAATAAGGCTAAAGCGCGGCGTTGAGTTCCGCTACTCAACACGCAATGCCTCAAATTCGGCGGAAAGTGGGGAACAGTCTGAGAGTGTCTTAACACTAAGTTCCTGGGTTTTCTCTACCTACCCTGTCTCGTGCGGGATACAGTGTGAAGCTGAGAGAGTGAGAGAGAGAGAGAAATATTGAGGTCCTTTGTGAGTTAGGGGCAAGGTAAACGCGATAGAATGTTGGTTCGAACTCCACTTGACTTGTTTCTTAGCTCTGGTGACGAGGCAAAGCGCGGCGCGGAAAATTTCGTGTTGTGTGGCGGAACTCATCGCCGATTTATATTTATGAAAATATGATTTTTTTTGTTAGTATGTCGTGCAGAGCTAAAATTATTTGGCGTTAAAATTTAAAATTATAAAAAAATATCTACAACGTGAGTTTAAGGCTAAATTTATTTATATATATATATATATATATATATATATATATATATATATATATATATATATATATATATATATATATATATATATATATATATATATATATATATATATATATATATATATATATATATATATATATATATATATATATATATATATATATATATATATATATATATATATATATATATATATATATATATATATATATATATATATATATATATATATATATATATATATATATATATATATATATATATATATATATATATATATATATATATATATATATATATATATATATATATATATATATATATATATATATATATATATATATATATATATATATATATATATATATATATATATATATATATAAATATTGTTTTACTTATATCGGTTGTTTTTTTTTTAAATTTCTGTCGTAATAAAAAGAATTATGATAAGACAACTTCTTTTTGTTGACAGAAATTCCAATTTAAGTCATGGAATTACGAATCAGAATAATTAGAATAATATAATAATAAAATAATTAGAATAATATAATAATTAGAATAATATATAAATATTCCTCCCACCGAGAATCGAACCCACAACTGTCATGGACATTGTTCAATTATCTTACTAACATATATATAAACTAATAAACTAAATTATAGGCCTGCCGTGGCGCAGGGGTACAAGCGTGTGACTGTATGAAATGGAATATTTAATATTATTATATTTATACTATGGTATAAAGACACGCGGCGTTGAGTTCCGCCACCTACCTCACAATGCCTCAAATTGAGCAGAATGTGGGAAACGGAAAGGAGTGTCCTAACATTAGGTTCCCAAGTTCCCTCTACCTACCCAGCCATGAGCAGGATACAGAGTGAAGCTGAGAGAATAAATTATATAAATGAGCTACATATATATATTGGGGTTAAATTATAACGTGTTGCGGTTACATATATCAATAGGTGCTTATTGAATGCAATTGTCCTGCAAATGCAAACATTTACGCATTCTGTTCATCCGCATACTAGATCACTGTGGGTGGTATTTAATATATTTGTAAGTGGAGTGCGGAGTTGAGTTCCGCAAAGAAATGCGGAATATTTGACATAACGAATATCTATACTTACACTCAGCTTCACGCTGTGTCCCGCACGTGGCAGGATAAGCAGAGGGAACTTGGGAACCTACTGTTAAGACTTTCCGTTCCACTTCCGTTCCCCACATTCCGTCAAGTTTGACCAAAGCGAAGAAATGAAAGAATTAAATATTTAAATTGAAAATATTATATATTTCATTTCCTCGAGTGGGATCGAACATGCCACAACAACAGGTCTCAATTTATACTTATGATTAGTCCATAACTGATAACTGTCTGTACACGTAAGGTATATTTAAAAAAATCTTATAGTGGGGACATTTATATATACATATAATAAAGATTCCAAAAAAGTGTTTTATTTAATTTTGTTTGTTTGTCTGTGCGTTTGTACGTGATAATCTTTATAACGGCTTAAATAAATTCAGTTATATAAATTCAGTTTTCAATGAACATATTTTGTCTGTTCCCTTAACGTGTAGCGTTTAATTTATTTAAGTAGGTAAAAAAATAAAATAAAAAAATGTCAATTCAAAGTATTGAAATTGCTAAATAAATTTTAAAATTGGCAGTGTAAAAACATTTCCAATAAGAAGAAGAAAGTAATTGAGAATGTGATACAAGCTGGCAGCGGGTGAAGCCGATTTCGGGTTACTGATTTACTACAATTAGAGATTAAGCAGAAAGTGAAAAAAAAAAATATTACTCTGTCCTTAAAATGTCTGTATATTTTTCAGACATAGACAGGTCGGCAGAGGAAATATAGACAGACTGACATTAAGACATTCCGTTACACACTTTCCTGGTTAGTTTTTTTTCTTTTAACTTCACGCCATATCTGACTGACTGCATCATCATAATACATGGCATGGTATTCAGGTAAACCTTGGGACCATTTCCATCGAAATTGAAGCATTGCTGCAAAAAAAAAAAATAGCACGAGTACGTAATAATAATTGAACCTCAAATCACCATATTTACAGTCAGCAGCTGTACGACTGTGCCACTATGACCTCAAATCATATGTAAAACGTTGTATAATTTCCATAATATCGTTTTTCTATTAAATAATAAGGCAAAATATTTTTCCAATACAAAGCATTTCTACGCCCTTTCATTATAAGACACGCTGAAAGGTTATTGCAATACCGATAGGATCCGAATATATTGGTTTGTATAGTACCTATATTGGTTTTAATTTAATATTAAAATATTAGGCTCGCAGGGGCACAATGGGCGTGTGGCTGTAAGCTTGAGGGTTCGAACCCCGCTTGAGGTAATGAAATATTTGATATTTTAATTTCATCGCTCTGGTAACGAGACAATCATTAGCGATAGTTTTGCCACTCAATAAACAAAGCTTTCAGGTGAATAAATCGGAAGTGAAAAAAAATAAAAAAATCTGAACGAGAATGTAGTGCCAAAATTTTAGGTTCCCAGGTTCCCTTTGCTTACCATTTTTGTGAAACTTACGGCATAAATCTAAATCGTATTACAAACATTGAAGCATATCACATCTTACTGTAAACAAACGATTGTAGACGTTCCACTCTCAATCGTGAGAATGAATTATTTTTGGTAAAGCGCGGCGTTAAGTTCCGCAGTTTTGAAATTTAACACGATTACTCAGTGCATAGGGAACGAGCATCTGACCACTAATTAGATCTTACCGTCTTAATTTACTATCCATGAAAAAAAAAATGTGAAGCTGCAGCTTTTCTACGAAGACTTTTGTGCCTTTTGTGTGTTTTTTTTGACATTTGAATATAACTGTAACTAAAAAGTCAGAGAGATACAAGGTAATACTCGTGGATTCCTTACTAATATGAATGAACTACAATCATCTCTCCTACCTTAGTAAGATAGAGCGCGGCGTTAAAATCCACCACGTAATGTCTAAACACGAGCGTAGCACGGAAAATCTTACCATTATTCTAATCTGAATACTATAAAAGAAAATTAAGAACTGAAAGTAAAAAGAAGGCCTGTCGTGGCGCAGCGGCACAAGAGTGTGACTGTAACCGACTGGTTCTGGGTTCGATCCCCAGTCGAGGAAATGAAATATTTAATATTTTCAATTTAAATATTTAATGTTTCATTTCTTCGCTCTGGTAATAAGGCAAAGCGCGGCGTTGAGTTCCGCCACTCAACACGCAATGCCTCAAATTCGGCGGAAAGTGGGGAACGGAAGTGGAACGGAGTGTCATAACACTAGGTTTCACTTCCGTTCCCTCTGCCTACCCTGCCTAGCGCGGGATACAGCGTGAAGCTGAGAAGTAAAAAGAATTCAGTTCAACAACTTTTTGACACATTGTTATTAAAATAAGATCACAATTTCATTCAAATCATGTATCTCTTTTAATTAAGCTCTTGATTATTGTTCGTGACACTCACCTTATGTTCTAGTTATGTTAAATAGGTAAAGTTGAATCGAGAATCAATTGTTCTTTTCATACAAAAGAGTTCTTAATATACGATATTTCTACTGATTTATTCATTTTTTTAGATGGCCTTATTTATGAATATATAAATGACATTATCTTATATTAAGATTATCAACAATTTCTAGGATTTACGTGTTGAGTGGCGGTTCTCAACGCCACTGCTAGTCTTTCAAGTAAACATGGCGAATGTTAGTTCGATTCTCATTTAAGGAAATTTAAGGTTTTTTTAACATAGCCCGGTAAGAAAATAAACTGCGGCGTTAAGTTAAGTTTTTGTTTATAAAACGAAAAGTAGGCAATGATCTGGTATACGCGGAATATAGCGTGAAGCTAACTAAAATTAGTTATGAGGAAATAATTGAACACATAATTCCATGTAGATGTTAAACATCTGAGGTCTGTTGTAGTGCTGGAGAACAAATATGTGACTGTAAGCGACAAGTTTTGGGTTCGATTCCCATTCGAACAACTGAAATATTTAATATTTTCATTTATTCGCTGTTTTAATAAAACAACGGCGGCGTTGAGCTCCACCAGCAACCAAACTCAAAAAGCAATACCATACATTTGGCGGAAAATGTGCAAGGGAACGGAGTGTCTTAACACTAGGTCACCAGGTTCACTCTGAAACTGAAAAAAAAACACTCGATTAAGGCGTTGTAAAATATTTCAGCAAAATCCCCTAGAGTTAATTTTACATTTATATCAAACGACACCGAGGATTTATCACGTAAAATTAAATCAATAGTTTTATGCCTCACAATCATCATCTCAATTTACCTCGAATTTATCATGCAAAATTACAAAAAAAGCATTGAAAGAGAACGAAATACCAAATACTGTTTTTTTTCTTCATACTACTTCATACTTTTCGCTTCGTTCACGTATTAACCCTTTATCTAATATTATGCGACCTTCCTCCAGTATAATCAATACTGTGGATTCAAGTGTTAAACTTAAGGCCTCCGTGTACCTTTCTTTCTGTCGTTCTGTATATATTTATATTGCAGCAGTAGCGCGGCGTTGAGTTCAGCCAATCAACATGCAATGCCTCAACTTCGACGGAAAGTGGGGAACGGAGGTAGAACGGAGTGTCTTAACACTAGGTTCCCGGGTTCCCTCTGCCTACGCTGCCTTGTGCGCGATACAGTGTGAAGCTACAAAAAAAAGAAAAAACAATATATTGCAGATTCAATCAGGTAAACAGATCTGACGCAGCTCTAGGACAAAAATGAGCGGCTGGGGATGGGGTTTATGGGCTCGATCCCCACTCGAAGTATTCACATTAAATATTTAATATTTTCATTTCTTCGCTCTAATAACAAGGCAAAGCGTGGCGTTGAATTCCACCAAATCTCAAATTCGTTGAAAAGGATACCTAATGGAAAGATGTATCTTAACATTAGGTTCCCAAGTTGCCTCTGTCTATACTACCATGTGCAAGACACAACGTGAAGCTAAAAGATTTTTTTTTTTCTTTCTTTTTTTTTCTTTCAGCTTCACGCTGTATCCCGCACTAGGCAGGGTAGGCAGAGGGAACGAAAGTGAAACCTAGTGTTATGACACTCCGTTCCACTTCCGTTCCCCACTTTCCGCCGAATTTGAGGCATTGCGTGTTGAGTAGCGGAACTCAACGCCGCGATTTGCCTTATTACCAGAGCGAAGAAATGAAACATTAAATATTTTTAAATTGAAAATATTAAATATTTCATTTCCTCGACTGGGGATCGAACCCAGAACCTGTCGGTTACAGTCACACTCTTGTGCCGCTGCGCCACGACAGGCAAGAAAAATTATGTAATCTGATTTTGCATATTCTATGAAAATATGGCATCATCATTCTTCTTTCTTTTATTATTATTTTGTAATACCTACGTTTTGCTGGCGTATAAGCGTTTGTACACCGCATTGCGTACGACCAAACCGAAGCTATGCCGATATTAAGATAAGGCATTTTTAAATTCTGTAACCATACTGACGAGAATTATCTATTTACAATCAACTCAATCTATCAGTCTAAAATAAAAACGGAATCTTTTTAAGTAACTTTTTTTAGTCTACTTTGTAAAATACTCGATATAGAATCCAGATAGAATAAAAATGTAAGATTCATGACAAATTACTTTATGTTTCAATTCTAATATAACTCTTGGGAAATGAATGAAAAAGCGTTGAACTCTCAAAACTAGGTTGCGTCAATGAAAAAATGTATGAAAATATGAACGTTCGTCATTTTTTTTTATAGCTTCACGCTGTATCCCGCACTAGGCAGGGTAGGCAGAGAGAACTCGGGAACCTAGTGTAAAGACACTCCGTTCCACTTCCGTTCCCCACTTTCCGCCGAATTTGAGGCATTGCGTGTTGAGTGGCGGAATTCAACGCCGCGCTTTGCCTGATTAATCGATAAGACGTTCGTCATGCAATATGAATTAATAATAAATGATTTCGTATTGAAGGTGATGCGTCGTGGCGCAGCGGCACAGTTTGTATGTAAATTAGATGATCGTGGGTTGAATTCCATTCGTGAAAATGAATATCTCTCCGTACCTTTTTCTTCTATATGGGGAAAACAGCGTTAAACTATATGAAATATCGTTATATTCATAATAAGTTCAATGGAAAGAGGGTAGCGAAACGTAGTGTCTCAAAACTAGGTTCCCAAGTTCCCTCTGCCTAGCCTCCCATCTATTAAATACAGAGTGAACTTAAAAAAAGTAATAAATAATGCGATCACCATAATTTAGTGATTCAAAAACTGATCATAATCACGATCAAATTAATGTAATAAATAGGTTTTGGTAAATTGGCCGCTGTGATATACGATCCGTTGAACAAAGCGCTTGCGGCTATAATAAAGTGACTTACGTAAGTTTAATTATAATTCCTTTGTAAGTATATTTTCATGAGTTTCCTGGACTTTAAGGACGTTTAGGGTGATTAGGGTAGGGTATAGGGTGTACTCAATATGTTTTTCAATGATTTAGAAACATAGCAAACAAGGCAAACCGCGTTGAGTTCCGCCACTCAACTAGCAATGCTTCAAATTTGGCGGAGAGTGAGACATGTAAGTATCTTAACACTATCATCCCTCTGCCCTGCGGGATACAGCGTGAAACTGAAACATAGCACGCCAACAAAAACATTATAAATATATTGAAAATTTTAAGAAATAATAATATTTTTATTAATATTATTTATATTAAAATGAATGTTAGAGCGACTATCGTTATATAAATCAATTCACCACAAAAAATAATTTACAATAAAAATCAATAATTCTTGAGATTAGAATGCTTTGGTTAAACTCTTTTACTTTATAAAATCAAAATTATACACTTAGGTGGTTGGTAATGTGAAATACACTGAAACAATTTTATATAAAAAAAATATTAAAATATTAGAGGCCTGTCGTGGCGCAGCGGCACAAGAGTGTGATTGTAACCGACAGGTTCTGGGTTCGATCCCCAGTCGAAAAAATGAAATATTTAATATTTTCAATTTAAATATTTAATGTTTCATTTCTTCGCTCTGGTAATAAGGCAAAGCGCGGCGTTGAGTTCCGCCACTCAACACGCAATGCCTCAAATTCGGCGGAAAGTGGGGAACGGAAGTGGAACGGAGTGCCATTACACTAGGTTCCCAAGTTCCCTCTGCCTACCCTGCCTCGTGCGGGATACAGCGTGAAGCTAAAAAAAAATATTAAAATATTAAACAAAACAAACAGTAGCAAAAGGCAACGATTCAAGCAATATGAAATTATTCAGATGTTACATCCAAGGGAATACCCGACAGAATAACATTAGGGACATCGATCGGTATATGCGGATCCAGAATATTTTAGGTTTCGATAAATAGTCTCAAGGGCGCAGTGAAAACACTAAATAAAAATATTAGTACTTTCGTGTAGAAAACTGTATATGATTGCATATTATTATTTATTTATATGTAAAGTTCAACGGAAAGTGGAGAACAGAATGGAGTATATTAACACTAGGTTCCCGAGTTCCCTCTGCTCACTCTGCCATGTGGAGAATACGGAGTGAAGAAAAAACAACAATATTTTTTTATGTGGAACTCTTAAATTATTCTTTTAAACTAACGTTAGTTTGAAATAAGAACTATTTCGAAATGAAAAAATATTTTTGGTCTTCTCAGGTTCAGAACACCGCTCTACAGAGATAATAGCATATATATATATATATATATATATATATATATATATATATATATATATATATATATATATATATATATATATATATATATATATATATATATATATATATATATATATATATATATATATAATATATATATATATATATATATATATATATATATATATATATATATATATATATATATATATATATATATATATATATATATATATATATATATATATATATATATATATATATATATATATATATATATATATATATATATATATATATATATATATATATATATATATATATATATATGTAAGTCGTAATAAAAACGTCAGATTGTAATGTAGCACCATGAGATTTTCAACCGTGTGTTTCCGGCTTAGAATAGGATCATCCTGGTACAGATGGTGTCATAAGAGGCGACTAAAGTACGTGTGGAAGAGTCATGTTGTCAGCAATGAGAACACGCATGGGCAGACTCGACTGGATCATTACCACCCACGGCATTTATTAGCAGCGTTAAGTAGTGGCTTCGGCCACTGTGTTTCGCATTGGGTAATGCCGGGCCCCGGTACCCGTCCACTTTAACGGTCGGAAACGCTCCTGTAGCTCTTCTGGAGTTACACAGAGCAGTGGGCGACGGTGATAACTTGCCATCAGGTGACCCGTACGCTCGTTTGCCGTGTCTTGTCCATAAAAAAAAGAAAAAAAAACCGAACCTATGCTTTGTAGTCAGATTGCTTGATCGGTTCCTAACAGATTCGATTTCAAATCCTGCTGAGTTAAGTATTTTATACATTTTGTAAATAAAAATGTTTGTTCTTAAATTTGAAATAACGCTTAAAAAATGTAATTTACTATTTTTGTGTTGACTGTACTTACGTGTACTTGGACATTTAAACATGAACTACTTACTGAAGTATGCAAATAAATCTTTATTGTATCTTGTTCAATTTAACTTCCCCTTTCTATCTAACACTGGGGTACAACCCTTATATCTTAGATTAGAACGCAACTTTACCTTGATTTTTCTCTTTCCATATCTTTCCCTCTTACAGATACTCATTTACCGTAACGGCATATCGATTGTGGATTTGCTTTTCCGTAGAGATCTGAAAAGATATATCGATATATATATTTTTTGAAAAATCCTTGCTCTAGCTTTAAATTTTTATTCGTTGTCAAATAACATATATTAGTATCCTTAGAATTATCTTTGAAGCTTTACAAAACTTCTATGATGGAATATAGCGATGACGACTTTTGCTCATATAAAATAGAATTTCTTAGTTATTTTTATATGATTTTTTATATTTTGTGAAAATAATAAAATGTTTATATATTGATTTATTTGTTTTAATACACATCTCTATTAGAGATTGAACAAGATAGTTATGTGTTCGATTCCAATTTGAGGAAATTAATAATATTCACCTTCATCACGTTTGATTAAAAATAAACGCCCGCAAATGATTAAAAATTATTCGTTGCGTGGTGAACGTAGTTGACTAAACATGTGGTTGCTTTCGATTTCCTTCGATTTCTAATAAAAAAACATTAAAAATATAATATTTTTATTACTTTACTATTGTATCGAGACTGGCAAAGTGTTGATTTCCATCACTCAACGCCCAATCCCGCACATTATTTTAAGCATCTTAGATCATAAGATTAGAATCTTAGTTGAAATTTTCTTAACACTAGATTCCCGGGTTCCTTTTGCCTATCATTATATTAAGCGGAAAGCTAAAACTTACATATTAAAAGACCGTCCTACGTTTCTACGTTGCCAAGCAAAAAATCAGTACAATTTCGATTTCTCCCATACAACGCGTATTGTAAACAAACATTTGTATGCAAACTGTACAACACGATGCTCAGGCTTGGCAGGGTAGAGAGACGTAACATTGGAACCTAAGACATTTTATTACGTTTCCCACTCTCCGCCAAATTGAAGACAATGCGTATTGAGTGGGACGAAATTAACGCATCGCTTTTGGCTTATTTCCAGAGCGAAGAAAAAAAATCATTCCCGATTGGGAATCGAACACACAACCAGTCGCAGTTACAGTCACACGCTTGTGCCGCTGCGCCATGACAAGCCTCAAACCAAACATCAGTTTTTTAATATTATTATAAACTATATATATAGTAATAAGCAAAATTTTGAATAACATTTCAATTAACCTGTATTCACATACGTTTCTAAGGACTAGCAATTTCAAATTAAAAAGTAAAATTAAACCAAATTTCAGGTAAAAGAACGAACGAAAAACCAAACGAAAGTTCAAACATACACGTACATTGGTTGGCGAATGAAATCTAAATACGTATTTCGATAGCTGTAGAGCATCTGCCGTATCGTGTTGTGCAGTTTGCATACAAATGTTTGTTTACAATACTCGATGTATGGGAGAAATCGAAATTGTACTGATTTTTTGCTTGGCAACGTAGAAACGTAGGACGGTCTTTTAATATGTAATTTTTAGCTTTTTGCTCAATACAATGATAGGCGAAAGGATCCTGGAAATCTAGTGTTAAGAAAATTTCTACTAAGACATGGTCTCTTGTCTACTTTCACTGTAATGCGGAATTGCACGTTAAGTGATGGAAGTCAACACTTTGCCAGTCTCGATGCAATAGAAAAGTAATGAAAATTTTATATATTTATTTTTTCTTTATTGGAAATTGAAGGGAATCCTTAGGGAACCTAGTGTTAAGTCACGCAACGTATAATTTTTAATAAATTGCGTTCAAAACGCGATGAAACATCTTGTTCTATCTCTAATAGAGATATGTATTAAAACAAATAAATCAATATATAAACATTCTATTATTTTCATAATATAAAAGAATTCTTACGAAAAAAAACCAGGAAAATTTACTTTATATGAGCAAAAGTCGTCATCGTTATATTCCATCCTAGAATTGTTGTAAAGCTTCAAAGATATTTCTAAGGATACCAATATACGTAATATGACAACGAATAAAAATTTAAAGCTAGCGCAAGGTTTTTTCTAATATATATATCGATCGATATTGCCTTTTTGGTCTCGCAGGGGTACAAGCGTATGGCTCGAGGAAATAAAAAAAATATTTTCATTTCTAAGAAAGTAGGGAACGGGGCGGAGTGCCTTAACATTAGGTTCCCAACTTCCTAATAGCCCTCTAATGTGCAGGTTACAGCGTGAAGCTATATATACTATTTGTATTAATAACATATATAAAAGAATATCAATCGATTTCTTTGAATGTAAAAATGGTGTGAGAAAAAAAGTTTTTGTTAGTAAAAAGCAGTTCTAGGACTGTGATTGCGCTCAAGCCAAGCATTTGTGGGTTCAGTTCGTTTACGAGGGATTTCAATATGAGCGGCAATGAGTTCTGCCACTCAACACGTAATGCCTCCAGAATTCTCCAGTTGTAATGTTCTTGGTTCAATTTTTCCCTTACTTAGGGAATTATGTCTCATATCCTCTTCTTGGCGAAAATAAAAAGCATGGCGTCGACTACCACCATTCAATATTGCAGAATAAAGCCTAAACTAAATATCATGTATATAGTATATATTTTAAATACGATACAGTAACTAATTTCATACATAGATATAAATAATATTCTTGATACGCCAGAACGTTCCTAGAATTTTTTAGGCCGAATTTTATTTTAATAAAGCCATTTACAACGTATAAGCTTTGGCAGAGGCTTTCAAAGTTTAATTTGAGCTTTTTGTGTAAGAATAAAACACGTTCAACGATGTTTCGGGGCAAGTACCTAATTGTAAGATTAAAAATGTATTGTGTGTCGTAAAAAGTTTTATATATTCTCCGGTTTTAATTTTCCTCGGGTTGGTTGGTATAGGTTTTTGGGGGTTGAGTGGTTAATATATTTTTGTAGGGAGAGGTAATCTGGGAACGCAGTGCTTAAATACTCTGTTCCCATAAAGACACTTCTGTTTTTCTCTTTTTGTTGAATTTTCTAAGTGTGAGTGTTGAGTGGCGGAACTCAACGCCGCGCTTGAGTTATTATGCTTGTATGTATTATTATTATATATAACAGACAGAATTACTGGATCTAGAAGGTAGAGTAATGGCTTGTAGGTAGATTAGGGAGTGTAGGGTCTATGAGAACTAGTCGCTCTACGCCATACATTGCATATGTAGAGGGAACCTAATTTCCATCAAGTTACTTCCGTTCATAATTTTTTGCCAAATTCTGAAGGTGTTGTGTGGTGGAACTCAACGCCGCACTTGTCTCGTTAATAGAGCTAAGAATTGATAATAACAACTATTTTGATTTCCACAACTGAGAATCGAACCGACAATTTTCGCGTTTGATTGTGCCGATGCGCCTCGACTGACTTATAGAGCTACGAGAGGATTTCTGGAAATTCCAACGTAGCGGAAAATTACACCCTTTTGACGTACCTACACTAGTTTTTTGTATTTTTACTTTTTTTTTTAACTTTGTATAAGTAATTCGAGAACGGCACGGAATGTCTTATTACTAGGGTTTCTATATTATTTACCCTGCTCGGTATACAAAAAATAATAACTTAAGCTATAAGATCAGGCTCTAGGCTCACTCCGATGTCCATACTCCTAGGAGTAATAAATAAAATTGCACCTCCAAAATTTTTGTTTATTTTTTTTTTCAAGCTTACCGCTATATCCCGCGCATAGCAGGTAAGCGGAGGGAACTTGAATAATTATATTAAAGGAGGCCGGTCGTGACAAGCGTGTGACTGTAACCGACAGGTTCTGGGTTCGATCCCCAGTCGAGGAAATGAAATATTTAATATTTTCAATTTAAATATTTATTTTTTATTTCGTCGCTCTGGCAATAAGGCAAAGCGCCCCACTTTGCCCAGCGCGGCGTTGAGTTCCGCCACTCAACGCCGCACTGGGCAAAGTGGGGAACAGAAATGGAACGGAGTGTCTTAACAATAGATTCCCGGGATCCCTCTGCCGACCCTGCCTCGTGTGGGATACAGCGTGAAGCTGAGTATTATATTAAAACAATGGGTAGGTACATCATTTTACAGTAGTGTGAATAAGGAAAGACCGTAATAAATAATATTTTTTCTTTCTTTTCTTATCGATTTGATAGCCTGTGCAAAGTGGCTTAACATGCGCGCGAAGCCTTCCTGTGCCTTTACAAATATTTCACCAATGTAAAAGATTTTTTGAGTAATAAAATGCGTCAGGACATAAAATACTCATAGATATCGAAGTGCAGAGCGGTGTTCGTTTGTCACTATAAATTTAGTTTAACAGCGTCGTTAAATTTCATCTGTTTTATATCAAAGATTTACTTTGGATCCTGAGATTGGAGTATATCGGGGATTTTGTCATCCTTGAAATATATTTTCTTAATATACAAAAAGGAAAATCAACATAAAAATACAATTAATTTCTTTATTAATAATAAAAAATAATAAGGTTTTAGTATTAAACCCTACAAATGGAAAATTTAAACCAAATTTAGAGATATCCTCGATTAAAAAAAGCCACTAGATCATTTGGAAAAAGTGCTTGCATCTCTCCAAATGCTAATTCGATTTTCATAAAACTATTGCGATGAAAAAATATTTTTGATTGAATAATTGACTTAAATTCGGGATTTCAAGAGCTACGGTGTATTAGACAGGAAGGTCAAACGTAGAAAATACAGTTTTTCGCGTTTCAAAATGGGAATAAAAAAAAATACGTATTACCTATATTTAATAACGTATAAAAATACATAAGTAACAGAAATTTGCAAAAATCTCCTTACAAAGATGTTAACAACATAAATAAGTTCTAAAAAAAAGCGTTTAAAAATGTCGACGTAGCTTAATGAGAACGTATGGCATAGTGGTCAGAGTGCTTGGACGGATTCCAAAAGGCGCGAGTTCTTACTTAATTTATACGTTCTCTAAATAAGTAGTATAAAATTTATGCACATATTATATTCGCTGTATCACATATACCAGGATTGTAAAGGGAATATGCAGAGGGAACATGGGAACCTAGTGTTAAGACAATCCGTCACTTTCTTCAATTTTTGAAATAGAGACATTGCCGGTCGAGTGGCGGAACTTAACGCAGCGTTTTGATATAATACCACGGCGAAAAAAAAATAACAAGTATTTCATTTCTTTGTGATAGGATTGAACTCACGACCTGTATCATTTATCTCTACAGGCCTCTAAGTATTGTATAAAATACTATATTTAAAATTGGGGAAACTCCTTTACAATTTAATACTAAAATAAATAAATCTCAGACTCGTAAAATATTTACAGCCTTCGTACCTCACATTTTAAGTCGCACCTGAGTATAAATAAAAGATCAATACGCTTAATAATTCGATGTGGATTCGATGCCTATTCGAGGAAGTAAAATAATTAACATTTTGAAATTAAATATTGAAATATTTTTCATATCTTCACTCTGGTCATAAGGCAAAGCGCGGCGTTGAGTTCCGCCACAGAAAAATAATTTATTCCATCGAGTGGAAATGGAATCCAAGACCATCACACAGACAATCAGTCACTGTGTACCTTTTCCAATTATAACACCCGAAATATCTAATTCAAATAAGCATAAAACACTTTGAAAACCATCGCGAAGTGTGAAATTATTCTGTCTGATTCAAAGCAAAAGTTTAAATTGACGACTTGGTTTGTACACTTACCTGTCAAAAGCGATTTTAACGAGGTAGATACAATTTAATTTTGTTACTTTAATCCTTCGTATTTTTTTGCTTTCTAAAGTTTTTTCAACTTAACGTAAAAAAAAGTAATAAAGTGGGTAGAGGGAACCTGGAAACCTAGTGTTAAAACATTCTGTTAACATTAAGACACTACTATTTTCCAATTTCTGCCGAATGTATAATATGTGTATTAATATGTATATATATTTATTATACCTGTTGTAACTATTGAGGCCTGTTGTGGCGCAGCGGCACAAGCGTGTGACTGTAACCGACAGGTTGTGGGTTTGAATCCCACTCGAGGAAATGACTTACTTGCTTAGCTTCACGTTATATCCCTAGCGAGGTAGGCTGAGAGAACGGAGCGCCAAACGCTACGGTCTCGGCATACCTCTTTCGCCTCGTCCACTGTCATCAACCTCTTCATACATGCGGGGGGTCCTCATGCTCTTTACGTCACCTTCCTCCAGTATCGTTGATACTGCGTTTTTCAAAGGTAACTGAGGTCTCCCCCTCCCTCTGTTACCACTCAATTTTCTTTCATAAATCTTTTTTACCATTCTTTCTTCACTCATTCGCTCGACGTGCCCAAACCACCTAAGCACGTTCTTCTTTATTCTCACTGTGACAGCCACGCTAGTACCTACCATTCTGTGTATCTCTTCATTGGGTATGCGATCAGCTAAACTGACTCCGCATATCCGACGAAGAGATCGCATCTCTACAGAATTCATCTTTTTTACATTCTTCTTCTGTAATACCCAAGTTTCGTTGCCGTATAACAGTGTCGGTACCAACACTGCATTGTGTACGGCCAAACACGCAGCTATGCTGATGTTTCGCCGTCTCAACTATGCAGCTGAGGCACCGTTAACTCTGTTACCGGCAGCAATACGCCTTTCCACATCCATTTCGTATCTTCCGTCTCTGCTAAACATACTTCCCAGATATACTACCTCATTCACTTGTTCTAATATCTTATCATTTACCCTGATCTTGCCGATATGGTCTAGTGTCTAGGATACCTGGCTCTCTCGTGGAAATGAAATATTTAATATTTTCAATTTGAATATTTAATGTTTTTATTTCTCCGCTCTGGTAACAAGGCAAAACCCGTTGGATACCGCCACTCACAACGCAATGCCTCAAAATTCGGCGGATAGTGGGGAACTAAAGTGAAATGGAGTGTCTTAACACTAGGTTCCCAGGTTCCCCCTGCCTACGCTGCCATGTGTAGGATACAGCGTGAAGCTAAGTGAGTTATATATACATTTATATATATTTTATTTTAGCTTTTAACTAACCGCTTTTTTGTGTTTAAAAATATATTTTTCAGTGGTGTTCCTTAGTAGTATGTCCTCATCAAGCTCTAAGAGAATATTTCCCGACATTCCTACGGTAAATTTCAATTTCCCTTTCCCTTATAAATAAACCGAAGTAGCGAGCCTGTTGTAAAAAAAGATATTTGGCATACTTTTATGAGAACCTATGGCTTAGTGGTCAAACCGAGGATGGTTTAAAAGAGACGCGAATTCAATATATAAAATAAACATACATAATGTTTAATTTAAAATGTTTTTATTTCCTTGGTGTGGATTAACATTTTGCAATTCGTAAAGCTAAGGTCAGAGCTGTTTTAGCTCGGCCTCTACAAGTCCGGTGACGCTGTTGAGGCCAACAGGGCCATCAGCCCACTCAATCGTAGATACATTAACGCTTTTTTAACCTATAGAGCTTAGTCTGTTTGAATGGATGCAATCACATCTTTTTTTTATGGGTGGAAATCCTCATGGACTACCTCCGTCTAGGAAAAGACGGTGGGGCGTGCCGGACTCCTACCGGCTAAAACCACCCCGGGGTCTCCTCGCACGTAAGCGCGGGGCCGCGGGAGTCCAAATTCATCCGCAGCCCCTCACTAGTGCTGGCCGGGCCTATCCGGGCCTCATCTCCTGCGCGGGTTAGTGAGGTGTGTTAACCCGTGCACCGTCCAAAAGGCACGCGCCTGCGACACGGGTCTACCGTATAGGGGGCGAGGACTTCCCCAAGTCCCTGGCCCCTGGACCCATTCATGGGGGCCGGAAAAGGGCGTTGTCCGACCTTCTCCTGCGTCCTGTGCGCCTCCTGCAGCTGGAGAAGGGAGCAAAGATCTCCCTCTACCTTTCCACAGTTTCCTTCTGCGACATCACGTCCTCGCAGAAGGACGTCACCACGTGCCAAGACTCTACGTTACTAACCATCCTCCACACTACGGCAGGCAGCGATAGATCGCCCCCTTCTTTATTTCTGAGAACACGACGCTGCTCCTCCCAAGCAACACACTCGGCGAGCGTGTGTTGCTAGCTCCCCGCAATGGACACATTAATTTCACATATACACATGGAGAGCGTCCGGCTCTCTATCTATGCGGCACAGGTACTTGCCGAAGCAGCCGTGCCCCGACAGCACCTGCGACACCATAAACAACAGGGAGCCATGTCTTCTCCTGAGCCAGTCCTCGAGTACTGGCCGGATCGCCTCGCCGGTATTGAGTCCGGCGGTAGGCCTTTGCCGCCATTCCGCCACCAGAACGTGACGGAGCTTCTCTCGGCGCAGCGCGATCTGCCGCTGCACCGGGCTCGAGCCCCGTGTCCGCTCTTCCTCGCGCCATCGATATAATGACGCGAGTACTTTTGCCACTAGGTCCCATGGCGGGGATCCCGCCAAGACGCAAGCCGCTTCGTAGGAAATCGTGCGATACCCGCGGACGACTCTGGCGGCCATCGCCCTTTTGCGGTTTGCGCAGACTAACCCTCAGCACCCAGTCGTAACCAATGTTCCACAGAAGCTGTCCCAAGACCGAACCCTGTGGAATACCGCACGACATGAGGTGCCGGCCGGCACCGTTACATCCCCTATAGACAATGCATCTACCCTCTAGGTAAGTCTCTACTGTACGGTGGAGGTAGGGAGGCACGCGATGGTATTTCAGAGCCTCCCGAACACAACTCTAGGGTAGGGTGTTGGATGCGTTGGAGATGTCTAAAGACACCGCCAGCACCACCCCACCCCGGGGCGCCATCTCCTCCACCAGGCCCCTAACACGCCTGATGGCGTCTATGGTGGAGCACCCCGACGAAAACCAAATTGGGTGTCGTTCAGGTTTGGCCCCTCCGTGCATAAGTGGTCGACATGCAATCACATCTACAGTAACATATTTCCTAAAGCTATACGAAAATCCAATATAACATTTCATAAAAGAAATAAAAGTAATATTTCTTTACAAGCGTGAGTATGTAAACGAGCGTAAATCGGAGGTTAGAAATAGCGTTATGGTTTAACTTGGCTTTGATTTTCCTTTACTTATATAATCTTCAAAGACTATTATAATTTGGTTAATCGTCTTTGTATGTAAGGTTAGCTGTGAAAAAAACATATAGTATTTTTTTTTTTTAACTTATATATATTTTGTTCATTTTTCACTCTGGTAACAACTGGTGTTGAGCTCCGTAACTCAACACGTAATGCCTCTAATTCGTATTACATAGGGAACAGATAAGAGTGTCTAAACAGTAGGTTCCCAGGTTCCCTCTGCATACCCTGTCATGTGCAGGATACAGCGTGTAGCTAAAACACTTATATATTGCAAAGGTAATTCTAGACATTGATGTTGTCTCACGCAACTCAACGCCGCACTCTATCATGTGAGCGCGTATAAATTTAATTAATTCATTCCCTCGGTTAGTAGTAGTAATCGAACCTTTAACTGTCGTAATGAATTAAAAAGTAAATCAAAATAAATTACCAGACAAGGGAAGGAAGAATTTTCCTCTAAATCTTACATTTTGCTACCAAAAATTCAACATTTTGGGGCTATGATAAAATCTGTGAAGTGCCGAACGATGTTCTTTGGTCGTTATAAATTATTGCTTAACATTTTTTCCTTTTTATATGTATTTAAACATGTATAAGGATCGATATCAATTTTATACTTTCTACTTATTTTTTCTGTAAAATTAAATATTACCGTACCCGTAACCTGTCGTATGGCTGTTAACCCGACAAGTTAGTTACGTATACATTCCCCTAGAGAACTGCTGATATAGAAATTCCTTCCATGTGAACAGTGTTAAGTGTTGACATCATCGGCGTGAGAAATGCATAATTGTAATTTGTGAATTATATTTTTATTGTATTTTCTGGATCATTAATTATTAGAACTTACATCGAGTAGGTCTTACTTTAATTTAAATAATAAGTTAAATGTAATTATTTTTAATTAATTAAATAAGTTTAAATAGTTTTTGGTTTTTTTTTCGACCTTCTGGCTGTAGCTAACGTAACTGGCGCAGTCGGTAGGATACTAGAGTAGGGACTGTTAGGTCATCGATAGTATCCTGAACCTACGGACCAGCTGCAGAACCGGGAGGAGAATCCAGACTTCGATTCACGAAGAGAAACCAGAAATGAAATTTATGTGAGTACATTTGAACTATTCTCGTGTTGCTCTGTCCTAGTTGTAATTCCTTTCCAAAATTTTTCATCCTAGAGTTTATAGACGGGAATCTGCATCGCAGCAGGCCCGAAATCGTAGTTTAGATAGTAATAGAGATTTAAATTTAGGAAATTATTTTGAATTTTTATTTAACGAAAAATTTAATATGGCTCAAGATCTTGATAACATTTATAAAGTTCTTAGGATAGTGCCGGAATTTGACGGAAACCCTAATGTATTAACTAGATTTATTAATATTTGTGATCAAATTGTAACGCAATATTTGAATAGTACGCCGGGTAGTGAATTATCTAACTTATGTTTATTAAACGGGATACTAAATAAAATTACGGGTAATGCCGCTTCTACAATAAATTCTAATGGTATACCAGATAGTTGGCTGGGTATAAGAACTTCATTAATTAATAATTTTTCTGATCAACGCGACGAAACAGCCTTATATAATGACCTTTCTTTGGCCGTACAGGGAAATAAATCTCCCCAAGAATTTTATAGCCACTGTCAGACGCTATTCAGTACGATAATGACCTACGTTACATTACATGAACCTGTACCAACTACAGTAGAAGCTAAACGTGATCTTTATAAGAAAGTTACGACTCAAGCATTTGTACGCGGCTTAAAGGAGCCCTTAGGGTCACGAATTCGTTGCATGCGACCCGAAAGTATAGAAAAAGCTCTTGAATATGTGCAAGAGGAATTAAATGTTATATATTTACAGCAACGTACTGACGGACAAAAACTACAGTCAAATCCTAAACCAAACCTTATACCGTTTTCACCCCCTAGACTACATAGTTATCAACCCCCAGTTTTTAACTCTCCAACCCCTGTAGGACAACGCCCTGTTCCACAACCACAACCATTTAGATTTAATTTTAATCGCAACCAACCCCAACATAGTGTTCCTATGCACACAAGAACGCAACAAATGTTTAGCGCACCACCCCCCAATTATAATCCACATAGTAACGTTTTCCGATTGCCGTATAGAAGTAATCCAACTCAAAATTCTATGCCTAGACCTATGAGTGGAGTTCAAAGTTTTACCCCCAGACCTTTACCACATACCTTGATGACTGGACATGACTGGCGAAAATCGGGTAATCCGCCACCCACAAATTATTTGAAAGCACGCGAAATGAACATGAACGAATGTTTGCCTTATGACAATATGTATTTTACTTATCCCGAATATTATTACGACCCAGAGTACAGTTACTATCACGATTTTGATGTCTATAACAACGACTACAAACCCGACTTTTGCGATAATAATCTAACTACATATGATAACACGAAGGATGACAACTTGTTAAATGAATCTGAACCGCTACTAGATCCCAATGTTTTAGATCAGGATTTTCGGTCAAAAGAGATATCTATCAAACCAAAATAGACTTAAATTTACAGACGCAGAGACAACTTCCCTACATTCAAATGAACAATCCCCCACTTAAATTTTTAATAGACACTGGCGCAAACCAGTCTTTTATTAGCCCCAGTGCTGTAATGAAATATTTTTCACATATCCCCCTCAATTATGACCCATTTGAAGTCACAAATGTACATACAGTTAGTAGAAATGAGTATTCTATAACTTTACCATGCTTTGAAGAGTTCAAGGACCCTGGAAATATGAAATTATTCATATACAATTTTCACGACTATTTTGACGGACTTATAGGACTAGACTTGTTAGCAAAATGGGAAGCAAAAATCGATTTAAAGGACGGACTTTTAACTACGCGCTCTGCTTCGAATCCTATTAGCATGTATAATTCTCGTAATGTTAATCTTTACGAAGATATAATACCAGCCGGGACCTCGAAAATAATTCGTATCCCCATAAATTCCCGAGATGGCGAAGTTTTTGTTAAAGAACAATTAATTTGTAATTGCATTATTCACGATTGTATCACCACCGTAACTAATAACCGAGGTTACTTAGAAGTAGAGAATCCGACACCAAATGACATCATACTATCTCTCCACCGACCGGCAAGTGCTGAATTATTTAATATTGAGGACACTTGCACTCGATATATGACACGCAGACAAGACGTAATATCGCGATTACGAACTAACCATTTAAATAATGAAGAAAAAACAAATCTTATTGCCCTCTGCTCTAAGTATTCGGATGTTTTTTATATTGAAGGTGAAGCATTAACTTTTACTAATAAAATTAAACACAGAATTAGGACGACTGACGAAATTCCCGTACATGCGAAAAATTACCGTTACCCTTTCGTACATAGACAAGAGGTTAGGGACCAAATTACAAAAATGTTAAACCAAGGTATAATAAGACCCTCTGACTCTGCCTGGAGTTCACCAATTTGGATAGTACCAAAAAAAAACTGATGCCTCCGGTAAACAAAAGTGGCGACTTGTAGTTGACTTTCGAAAATTAAATGAGAAAACCATAGACGACAAATATCCTATACCTAACATCAACGACGTACTGGACAAGTTAGGGAAATGCAACTACTTTACCACTCTAGATTTAGCGAGCGGTTTTTACCAGGTAGAAATGGACCCTCAAGATATTTCTAAAACTGCATTTAACGTAGAGCACGGTCATTTCGAGTTCCTTCGTATGCCCATGGGATTGAAAAACTCACCCTCCACTTTTCAGAGGGTAATGGACAATGTTTTACGAGGCTTACAAAATGAAATATGTCTTGTGTACCTAGACGACATTATAGTTTTCAGTACATCTTTACAAGAGCACATAAATAATTTAGAAAAAGTATTTCAAAGACTCCGTGAGTCTAATTTTAAGATCCAAATGGATAAGTCTGAGTTTCTTAAACTGGAAACAGCTTACCTTGGACACATAATTAGTAAGGATGGTATAAAACCAAACCCAGATAAGATCTCCGCTATCAAAAAATATCCTGTACCAAAAACAGCTAAAGAGATAAAACAATTTTTAGGACTTCTTGGTTACTATCGTAAATTTATTCCAGATTTTGCCCGTATTACGAAACCCCTCACTCAATGCTTAAAGAAAGGTAAAAAGATTACACTTGATACTGAATACTTAAGATGTTTTGAAAAATGTAAAACTCTCTTAACAAACGATCCCATCCTTCAATACCCAGACTTCTCTAAAGACTTTAACTTGACAACTGACGCATCGAATTTAGCTATTGGAGCCATCCTATCTCAGGGTCCAATAGGAGCTGACAGACCCATATGCTATGCATCCCGAACTTTAAACGATAGTGAAATTAATTATAGCACGATCGAAAAAGAACTTCTTGCCATAGTGTGGGCAACTAAATATTTTAGGCCATACCTTTTCGGACGAAAGTTTAAAATACTGACAGACCATAAGCCTCTACAGTGGATGATGAATTTGAAAGAACCAAACTCACGTCTCACTAGATGGCGACTAAAACTTAGCGAATATGATTTTACAGTAATATATAAAAAAGGAAAAATGAATACCAACGCTGACGCCCTATCGCGAATAGAGATCCATAACGAGGAAACTAAAACTTTAATTGAAGAAATTGACGAACTAAACTCTTTGTTAGGAAATCCCTCTGAACACGTACCACTTCTATCAAACTCTTCGACTGACACAGTACATTCTGATAAAGAAAATCCCATATTAAACATACCAATAACTGATGACCCTCTGAATAGATTTAGTAGACAAATATGTTTTACAGTAGTTAGCGACGTTAAACGAAAACCGATAGTGACTAAACCTTTCGATAACCATACACGAACCTCTATACAATTATTAGAAAGCAATCTTGAAGAAGATGTTATTAACTCTATTAAAGAATATGTTAATCCAAAAATAAAAACTGGTATCCTTATTAATCCACCCCTTGCAATGTATTCTATTATCCCTATTATTCAAGACAAATTTAAAAGTTCATCTCTAAACCTTGTTTTAGCTAAATTTGAAATGGAAAATATAAGAGACTATTTACGCCAACAGGAAATTATATCTCACTATCATAATGGTAAAACTAATCACCGCGGAATAAATGAATGTTATCTTGCTTTATCTCGAAAATATTACTGGCCTAATATGAAGGAACATATTTCTAAATTTATAAACGAATGCACGATTTGTGGTCAAGCTAAGTATGATAGAAACCCAATAAGACCCCAATTTAACGTTGTACCTCCAGCTAGTAAACCTTTTGAGATTATTCATATTGATTTATTCACAGTACAGAATGAAAAATACATAACTTTTATAGATGTTTTCACTAAATATGGGCAAGCCTATCATTTGCGTGACGGAACAGCAGTTAGTATCTTACAAGCTTTATTAAAATTTTGTACGCACCATGGTGTACCTATGACAATAGTAACTGACAACGGAACGGAATTCACGAATCAATTATTTTCAGAATTTACAAGACTACATAATATTAACCATCATAGAATCCTAGCTCACTCCCCTAATGATAACGGTAATATTGAGCGTTTTCACTCAACTCTACTAGAACATTTACGAATCTTAAAGATACAACATAAGGACGAACCTATAGTTAATCTTATGTCATATGCTATTTTAGCTTATAACAGCTCTATACACAGTTTTACTAAATGTAGGCCCTTTGCTTTATTGAATGGACACTTTGACCCAAGAGACTGTCATGACATAGACTTTACCCAACACTTACTACAGCAATACGTTATTAATCATAAAGAAAGCATGAGGAAAGTATATGAAATTATAAATAGTACATCCCTTGAGAACCGTAAAACTTTAATAGATAATAGAAATAAAAATCGCGAACCAGAAGTAGAGTATGCACCTCAACAACAAATCTTTATAAGAAACCCTCTTGCTAGTCGTCAAAAGATCGCTCCACGTTATACGCAGGACACAGTTTTAGCTGATTTACCGATTCACATATATACCTCTAGAAAACGTGGTCCTGTAGCCAAATCTCGCCTAAAACGAGTTCCTAAAGGAGCTAACTTGTTACAGGACAGTACTGGTAATGCTGACAATCCGCGCGGTGAATCCCTCCGAGATAAAACTTGAGAGCTTAGATGATGGACCTGGACTGTTACCTTACAAACTTGGACCAATAAGACTGACGACCCACTATCATACTTTCCTACAATATATTAAATTAGATTATATAGAGGACAAAATAGAACTTGTAATGACCCAGTTGGACAGACTTCAAAACCTTTTATACAATGAAACTTACCTACTTTATGAACTACAAATAAATTATCTTACTGAAAAGCTTCGTAAGGTCTCTGACCAACTCAAGTCACTAGAACCAAGTCGTGCCAAAAGGGGTCTTGTAGACGGCTTGGGTTCCTTAATTAAAAGTATTACAGGAAACTTAGATTATAAAGATGCTTTAAATTATAATAACGCAATAAAGTTATTAGAAAATAATCAGGACAAAATTGTATCCGAGTTTAATAATCATGTTAGCTTAAGTAAGGAATGGATGTCGAAACATAATAGTATACTTACTCAATTAGTTCAAAATCAAATTAACATTAATAACACTTTAGAACTCATTTTAAACTCAAGTATCTATAAGGAAAATAGTTTAATTAAGTATGCAAAATTTGCTCAACTTTTGGTAATAACAGGAGAAAATATAGAAGATTTAATGGCCGAGTTAATTAGGATAGAAAATATGTTAGCTTTTGCTCGTATTTCTACTACTCACCATTCTATGATAGAGATAAGTGTTTTAAAATTAATGATAGATAAATTAAGAAGTATATATGATAAAGATCAAATTATAGATTTAGAATTAAGAGAATATTACGATATTATAAAACCAGGCTGCTATTATACAGAAAAGCAAATAGTAATAATTTTTAAATTTCCAATAGTTTCCACAGATATCTACGATCTCTATAAACTTTCCATCGTACCTAACAAAGTCCAAAATATCCTTATACCCCCATATCCTTTCATAGCAATTAAAGAGAACTTGTTCTTGTACATGGAGACTGAATGTCCGAAGATCAAAAACTGGTATCTTTGTGAAAAGGAAGTAAATCAACGTGTTCGTGCAGATCCCGACTGCGTGCAGCAACTTATTGTTAATCAAATTTTAAACGATTTTTGTCAGTACACATCAATAAATTTAACAAAGGTAGCAATGGAAAAGCTTGATGATCAACATTATGTGCTATCCTTTCCGCATCTCAGCAAAGTACAGTTAGTCTGCGACAGAAAGGAATTCACATCACTCCAGGGCAGCTATTTAATCACTATTCCTGTGAAATGTTATATAAAAACTACAGAATTCACCATCATAAATGACAGTGATGAAGTAAGGGGTCAGCCACTTAAATTGATGCAAATACCGTTCAATGCAGTATATCAAGATAATTTTCCTACTCGTTTCAATGTAAAGTCAATAGATTTACAAGAACTTCATAGCATTCAAGAGAAAATTATTCAAGAAAAACCAATGCTACTAGATAAGTTACATTCAGATACATTTTATCATACTACAATACCTTTATACGTTTTCATGTTAAGTGCAGGTGCACTTATTATAGGCATCGCAACCTATCGTTATAAGTTTCCGAAAAATCGAAAACATAATGAAGATACAACTTTAAATACAAATGATAATATAAGTGAACAGTTGGATGGAGCAGGGACATCAGGAGAGCGCAGCAAGATGCCAGCCACATTTTATCTCAATGTTCTAAAATAGTTGCTGATCTGAGGGTGGAGGAGTTACGTATACATTCCCCTAGAGAACTGCTGATATAGAAATTCCTTCCATGTGAACAGTGTTAAGTGTTGACATCATCGGCGTGAGAAATGCATAATTGTAATTTGTGAATTATATTTTTATTGTATTTTCTGGATCATTAATTATTAGAACTTACATCGAGTAGGTCTTACTTTAATTTAAATAATAAGTTAAATGTAATTATTTTTAATTAATTAAATAAGTTTAAATAGTTTTTGGTTTTTTTTTCGACCTTCTGGCTGTAGCTAACCCGACAAGTTTATAAATATTATCATTTATTCGCTCTGCTAACAAGGCAAAACGCGGCGTTGAGTTCCGCCACTCAACACGCTATGTCTCAAATTTGGCAGACACGCCCAAGGCAAGCCTCATTCAAAATGTATTTACAACTTTCCAAAATAAACACTGTTAGTTACATCGACGTTATATTTTATTTTCACACGCGTATATGTACTTTAGCGGAACGAGGCTAAAAGCTTGGCATCGCAGGTTTTCCGCTGACAAAAAAAAATTAAACGGCCGAATGTGAGAAAAATTCGCTTAAGGTTTTAATCGCTTGAGTTAAATTGTTCCATTCTATGAAATATTGTAATGTTCATATGGTTTAGGGATGAGCTTGCTTAAATTTTAAGGAAGGAAGAATGAATTATTATCCTTCTTACTTAGCTTCACGCTGTATCCTGCACAAGATCCGTGGCGGAACTCAACGCCGCGCTTTTCTTTGTTACCAAAACGGAGATATAAGAACAATAAATAATTTATTTTTAAATATAACATATAAATATATTTAATGACAAAATGTTTTAAGTCAAATTTGTAAAATATTGCCTTAGATATAAGAGGGTAGTTAGAGGTTAAATATTGTCATGAATTATTTTCTTAATTTTTCTTCCGATCAGACTGACTTTTACTTCCGAGTAGATTTTACGTGTTGACTGATGTAACTTAACGCCGCGTTGAGTTCAAGTCCTACCCTAGATTGGGAATCGAACCAGAAATCATTGTTTACAGTCAACTCTGGAACTAGACTACACTAATTACACAGTGGCTATAAGATCACACCAACCAAGCGAATAACAAAGAAAACCTAATTAAGGACTAACATTAAAACTCTATTTCAGCTGCAATCCAAGATACCATCTTATTGCACCCTCGGGGCTATTTCACAAATTGACCTAACATTCAGCCTTAGCCCGAACTTTACTTTGATAGCTCGAATTAATTTAATAGTATTATGAAAGTTTTGTAAAGTTTCAAAGTAGTTCTTGAATTTGAGTTTGTGATCGATAGCTGTTTTGATCGGCGGCGTTGAGTTCCATGAATCTGCAAGTAGATACGAAATGTATATATTTTTAAAAGAAAAGTGAATGGAGTCTTTTAAGTATATAAAGTGTATAGCTAAAAAGATATGTCTTTAACGAAAAGACAAGGAAAGCTTCAAATGCTGGATGTTTACATTCTCACCGACTGAATAAATTCAAATGAAAAAAATTTGTTAAAAACACAAAAGTCATAAACTTTTACATTATTTTTTTTTAATTAACCACTGTGCTTTGATCTCAAAGTTATTTCTATATTATATATTTCTTTCTAAAATTCTTCTCCACAAGCAGGATAGACAAAATAATTTCTAAATGAGAATCAAACCAACAACCATTGTAACAGCCAGTTGCTTTACTCCCCTGAACTAACTCACTCAGCTTCACGCTGTATCCCGCACGAGGCAGGGTAGGCAGAGGGAACCCGGGAACCTAGTGTGAAGACACTCCGTTCCACTTCCGTTCCCCACTTTACTTTTGCATTACGTGTTGAGTGGCGGAACTCAACGCCGCGCTTTACCTTATTACCAGAGCGAAGAAATGAAACATTAAATATTTAAATCGAAAATATTAAATATTTCATTTCCTCGACCGGGGATCGAACCCAGAACCTGTCGGTTACAGTCACACGCTTGTGCCGCTGCGCCACGACAGGCAACAACCCTTTAACATTTTTGATCTTAAATAACGTCTTACGTAGAATATTCCAATTCCTTACAAGATTTCTTCCAATTCATCCCCAAGAACGCTTACGTGTCCACTTCACGTGAATGTGAATACGAATCAAATATCGAATGGATATTAAATTGCAGAGTAATGCGTTCCGCAGTTATAATGTGGCCTTAGAAATGCCTTTTTGAAAATATTGTTATGAGGCCCGCCTTATATTTATAGGATACTGGTTCAGTTTCCACTGGAGGAAATTAAATGTCTTTACTGGCAAACGTAACGAGGCAACGCGCGGCGTTTAACTCCGCCGTTCATCACTGTTAATAAGATTAGAGTGTCTTAAGGCCTTTTCCAGTTATATGCGGGTTACAGCGTGACACTAAAAAAAAATTAAATAGAATAACATTATATTTTTATTTACTTTATATATTCTTTCACTCCATTATCTCCTTTCACTTCGAGACATCAGGTGTGGATTCGTACATGATGTACATGACGTACATCTTACCGGGTATTTTTTTACAGACTCAGATTCATGCTCCTTTCCGCTCATGTCCTTCCTCTGCCTATTATAGGTAGAGGAAACTTGGGAACCTAGTGTTAAGACACTCCGTTCCACTTCCGTTTCCCACATTCCGCCGAAATTTAGGCGTTGCGTGTAAGGTTGCGGAACTCAACGCTGTATTTTTTAATTTTCTTCGATTTACCCTCTCTGCGTTGATAATATACATACCATGTTGCCATATTCACCCAGTGGCATGTCCATTTAAATTGAAAAAGTATAAGAGAAAAAAATATGTTATTTTATCATAATATAAAATACTCGAAAAAACTATATTCAAGGAAACATTTATAGCTAGCATATATAATTTTATTAGATTGCGATCATTGAGGCATGTCGTGGCGTAGCGGCACAAGCGTGTGACTGTAACCGACAGGTTCTGGGTTCGATCCCACCGCCACTCAACACGCAATGCCTCAAATTCAGTGGAAAGTGGGGAATGCAAGTGGAACGGAGTGTCTTAATACTAGGTTCCCGGGTTCCCTCTGCCTACCTTGCCTCGTGCGGGATACAGCGTGAAGCTAAGAAAGAAAGAAAGCTATCATTCAAGACACTATGTCTCGAAATTTTGATGGCAAAAGAGGAAGTTAATTTTAGGTTCCCTGTATTACCCTCAGGCATATACCGGATATAACGTTAAGTCAAAGAATATTAAGTGAAACATTTTTATTTAAAGTAAAGACGTTCAGCTGTTACACATTCATTTTTCATTACTAAAGACCAAAATGACGTGATGTTTCAAAAATCACAAATATCTCATATTTCATAATAAACAACCCTCTGAAGAGTAAAGACACTGTCGACGGTTACTTTTTACACGTTTTCATCAATCTACGTCGCTTTGACGCACTGTATGGAAAAAAAATTGTCTATATATGTATACTTGTATGTGCGATATGGAAGATTTCTTTAGACATTATAAAAAAAATATATTTATATTTATATATATATATATATATATATATATATATATATATATATATATATATATATATATATATATATATATATATATATATATATATATATATATATATATATATATATATAATTAATATTTTTTCAGTTTTGAAAATTATATTAATTATATATATATATATATATATATATATATATATATATATATATATATATATATATATATATATATATATATATATATATATATATATATATATATATATATATATATATATATATATATATATAATTAATATAATTAATATAATTTTCAAAACTGAGTGGCGAAACACAATTCTGCGCCGTGTCCAAATAATTCAAACCATTAAAATTTAGCTAATTCACAGCTACCTGAAACAACAGTTTAACGCGATTTTGCTTTAAAACTATACGTATTTGTTTATGTATGTATATATTGTTGTTACGATAAACAATAGAAAATTGCTGCGCCCCACACCAGTATATAGAGTAGTTGAAAACTCATTCAGTATGCAGCATAATAGTGCCCCACGCCCTCACGTAAAACAAACATTTGTATGTAAACTGTATAACAGAAGATACGGCAGATGTTTCAACAGCTACCTATTGGAAAATGTGGGGAGCGCGGTTAATTTCAGTTGAACGTATGGGAAATTGAATTTTGTCTCTTGGAAAAAGACTTTGCTTATTTTATGAATTGGTCGCTATTTTCTGTGTCTTTATAGTTATACTATTTAATATTATAATTAAGTATTTAATATTTTATTTTATTTCAAATCTTGAGGCCTGTCGTGGCGCAGCGGCACAAGCGTATGACAGGTTCTGGGCTTGATCCCCAGTCGAGGAAATGAAATATTTAATGTTTACAATTTAAATATTTATTGCTCCATTTCTTCGCTCTGGTAATAAAGCAAAGCGTGGCGTTGAGTTCCGCCACTCAACACGCAATGTCTCCAATTCGGCGGAAAGTGGGAAAAGGAAGTGGAACGGAGTGTTTTAATTCGAGGTATTGCGTTTTGACAAGTGGAACTCAACGCCGCGATTTGCCTTGATACTGGAGTGAAGAAATGAAGATTCATTTACTCGAGTGGGAATTGGATCGAAAACCAGTTATAAATATTTTTTAGATTTTGTAATTTATATGACTATGGTAAGGTAGTAAAAGTTAATTTATAAAACCTAGAAAACATATGAACTTTATAACACGAAAATACAAAACCTTTCAAACGAGAAAGTTTTTACTTTATCCTTAACTTTTACCTAATTTAGTACAATAAAGCTTTTGAAAGCTCATGACATGTTAAAAGCGCTTTCAGTGTTACTTTACAATATACGAGTAGCAGCATAAAAGTGTGTAAGTAATATATTTTTGTAATATTCTCTTGGCTGTATTATGTTTGGTTTTTATTTAAGGCGATTGTAAGTATGATGGTTGTGGGTTCGATTTCCACTTAGAGAAATGAAATATTTAATATTTTATTTTTCTCGATGTGCTGACAAGGTAAAATGCAGCATTGTAATCCGCCAAGCAATGTCTGAAAAAGTCACCGGTAGGTGGTGAATGAAGTTCCCATTAAGGAAACAAATTACCTTAACGCAAGGTTCCCAGGTTTCTTTTCCCGACCTTGATATATGCAATACAGCTTCAAGTTAAAAATACACATATTACTTTTATGTATATTTATTGTAACTATTTACATAATAATATTGTATATAATATGTTAAATTTAATACTAACAGAGTCATGGCAAGAACATAGTCAAATAAAGCATTCAAGCAATCAACTTTGGGGAATTCATTTAACAATCACTCAAGCTATTTCTCTTCATGTATTTTGGTAGCTAGCTTTATACAATTGGAAAAGTTCCAAAAATAATTCATATTTTTAATTGACTTGACTATATACTTTCACATTTTACGCCTCAAAATCGGTGAAAAGTGGAGCACAAAAGTTTTTTGATATGTACGGAATGTCTTAACATTAGGTTCCCAAGTTCCCTATTCTTACCCTGCTATATGCGGGGTACAGCGTGTATTGAAATTAGGTTTTACTTACGGCTTCGTCCGTATGGATTAAAATGAAATAACTAATAGTTTTGTATAGAACGTAACACATTCTAAGTGGGCAAGATAATATTGCATAGTTAGAAAAGCAAATTTAGTCTTACTTCTAACCATCATACAGCTGAATTGAAGCAGTAAATATGTCATGTCTATTTAAATAGGTATATTGAGGCCGGTCGTGGCACAGCGGCACAAGCATGTGACTGAAAACGATAGGTTGTGGGCTCGATCCCCAATCGAGGTAATGAAATATTTAATATTTTCGGTTTCAATATTTAATAAACTCATTTCTTCGCTTTAGTAACAAGGCAAAGCGTGGCGCTGAGTTCCGCCACTCAATAGGTCATGCCTCAAATTTGACGGAAAGGGGGGAATGGAAGTGGTACGGAGTGTCTTAACACTAGGTTTCCAAGTTCGCTCTGCCTACCTTGCCATGTGCGGGTTACAGCGTGAAGTTGGGTAAATGAAATAGGTATATAAAATTGAATTATTTGTTGAGTACAAATAATTCACTACCGTTATGATGGTAACTGTGTCACATAGGCGTCACTGAATGGATTTATTTAAATTAAAGTAGACAAAATCTTCTTCCTTTTTCATGTTATTTTGTTCTGTAAATCCGTTTGACTTCAAAAAACGACCACTGTTTGTTAAATTTATTTGGTTTTACTTAACAAATGTTTATTTTTGTTTTTTAAGCTTCACATTGTATCCTACCTACGTAAGCTTCATACTGTTGCAGTGTAGCGGGGTAGTCATTAAGACAATCCTTCCCTATTAAGACATAAAAACCTTTTAATTTTTCATTAAGAATTATCGAGGACGCTTGTTGACCAAAGTTAAGACGCGTTTTTCTTCTTACTAGAGTAAGGAAATGATAATATTAAATGTTTCTAATAATGTTGTATATTTTTTATATTCACTTTGAGAGTTAGACAAATTTGTATTAGCTTCACGCCATATACCTCAAACAGCAATGTATACTAAGGAGCATCTGACGGTATGGTATGTAATTACTACAACTCCATGTGTGACGCTATCATGCAGTTAAACTGCAACTAACCGACTTACTACTATAACTGCCTGGTGGGGAACGGAAGTGGAACGGAGTGGCTTAACACTAGGTTCCCGGGTTCCCTCTGCCTACCCTGCCTCGTGCGGGGTACAGCGTCAAACTATAACTGCCGCTGCCGTAAGACACTGTGCTTCATGGATCATCAGTCTCTTTCTCCTATTGAGTAAATATGGGGTATGTCATGGAGTACTGACGTAGTTCCAAAGTTTTCTATTTGAAGGGAGTGTATTAATTTTCTAGAAGATACCGCAGTATATCTCTTGTGGCATATAAGCGACATCTATGGAAATTCTATGGGTCTTGATTGATGTTGACTATACGTGTTGAGTTACAGTAAAATTGGTCAAAAGTATTTCTCAGTCAACATAGGAAAGTTAATTTATATCCTTTATCAGTGGTAATTCTTTTACTCTATGGATTTTAACAGATTCATCCGCAATCAGGCTTGGCTTGGCTTGCACGTTTCTGACTCCTCATTTCCTTTACTAGCATTGATGCCATAGTGTAAATCTTAGTTTTCAACTTATTAAGCATTCCGTCTTACAGTATTAGCTATGACTAGGATAGGGTTGGGTGCGTTGAAATTAAGGCTGTTCGTTTGGATTCTTCTTTATTCAATTCCACAAAACCGACTATAACATTGTTCACCGCCATATAACTATTTTTTATGTTGCTTGTGATGGTTTGGGCGGTGTAATTGTTATATAAGGCGGCGTCTGCTTCTTTAGATTAGATTAAAGAACTTTATTATCAACAAAGACATTACATTGTCACTTATGTGATAACAATTAATAAAAGTATTCACTAACAATCGTCGTAGCCATTTTATGTACTATTATTACAATTTACAATAATCAAAAATGTTTTAATAATAATTCACAAGCAAAACAAAAACAACAAAACAACAAAACAAATACACTTAACTTTTTAGCTTGTACCACCTCATACATCCAATACATTTTGTTTCTTTTTTTTTTTTTTTTTTTGCCAAACTATCAAAAATAATTTTTCAGAAAATAATAATTGGCTAATTGTTTTTTAAATGTATGAATTGACTCAATATTTTTAATATGTGAGGGTATATTATTGTACAGCCGCGCTCCGTCGACCGTTATTATTGTTTTGCCGTATGACGTGCGATGTCTCGGTATGATTAGGTAGCTAGCCCGTCGACTGCTGCGCCCGGATACTTGATTTTGTTTAGTAAACGAAAGCTTAGTATGGATAGTCCTATTAAGATATTTTCGAATAAATATGCAGATACTATATTTGTATAATTTTTTTATATTCATTAATTTAGTTTCTTTATATATTTTGGTAGTTGGTGTTAGGAAGTGGTAATTAAAGAGCAATTTTATTATTTTATTTTGTTGGCGCTGTAATTTATTTACTTGAGATTTAGCTGCGGTTCCCCATATCTCGATAAGATATAGCAGGTGCGGTTTGACTAGAGTGTTATAAATTGTATATCGGTTTGACTAGAGTGTTATAAATTGTATTGGGTGTGTGGGATGCAGTTTGTAATATTATTGAGTGAGCCGCGCAGTGATATTAACTTTGTTTTAATTTGTTG
Organism: Eueides isabella; assembly: GCA_019049475.1. Classification (NCBI taxonomy): domain Eukaryota; kingdom Metazoa; phylum Arthropoda; class Insecta; order Lepidoptera; family Nymphalidae; genus Eueides; species Eueides isabella. Next base: position 2,132,826 of record CM032385.1, on the reverse strand, counting down.
CAAATGAGTATTCCAATTTAGTTGACTATCAATATGAAGACCGAGGTATTTTTCGTGAGTTTTCTGTTGTATGGGTTCATCATTGATTGTAAGAGGAGGAAAAGTGGGTATTGGCTTATTTTTAGCTTTAAAAATTACATAGGATGTTTTCTTTATGTTAATAGTTAATAAGTTGTATTGGAACCAGTTATATAAGGTATTAAGGTCCTCTTGAGCTTTAGATAATAAATCATGAATAGAGGTTCCGAAATAAAACAAGGACGTGTCGTCGGCGTATAAAGTAATATGACCATGTAAGCCTAGCTCAAAAATATTATTTATATATGTAACAAACAGGAGGGGCCCGAGTACTGAGCCCTGTGGGACTCCGCAGGTAATAGGTAATTCGGCTCCGCAGGTAAAAGGCTTCTTAAAGCTTTACATACAGGATCGACCGTCTTCGCTTAACGACAACTACTATTTAGAGCTGCTAGAAATTCGAAGCGCTAGGTTGTGATATACTAATAAAATCAAATATTAAAATGTGAATTGATATACTTCTCAGTTGACGCTGTATTTCGCACATGGCAGGATAGGCAGTGGGTACTTGAAAATCACTCCAAAAATATTCCGTTCCCATAAGGATTGTTGCCCATTTTCTGCGCTAAGTGACACATTTCGTGTAAAGAAAAGGGGCTCAACATCGAACTTTGCCTGGTTATCAGGGTGAAGAAATGAAACTATAATTAATTTAATTTTCTCAAGTGGATGGGATTACACCACGCTTGGTGCCCCTATGCTACGACAGCCATCAAGAGTGAGAAATATGTTATTTAATGAGGCTGTCCGTAGCGTTATTATTCATGATAGTTGTTAAGGATATAGGAGGAATATTATTTCATCAGTACTAATGATCCATGAAGCCCAGAATCCTATGGCTGCGGCAGCTATATTAGTAAGCATAAAGCCGATTAAACTGCAACTGCATGACAGCATCACACATGCAATTGTAGTAATCACATGCCACACCGACAGATGCTCCTACCATAGCGGAAGTGAGGACGATGCGATTAAAGGACTTACCCGAAAGGCAACAGGAACAGCGACAAAAGGCATTCTAAAGTATAATCTGAAGATGACCAAAAAGGATACAAACGAACCAATCTTGGCCTCTCTATGGCAGTTATACCTTCCATATCCCAATTTTTTCAACCTTAATCTATATAGAAAACGTAAGAAACGTCCAAACTGTAAAATATTAAATAAATAGAAATCCAAAAGTGCACTTTGTGCTAACTTGTAAATCAAACGTATTTTACTACATAGTTGTACATTTGGTTCAAGTCAAGTTGACCAGTTAACAGAATAACTGGACTCTTTTACGGCCCCATATAAATATTGAAAATGAACCCAAACAATCAAATAAGTCTGAATAAACAAACTTTAAAATAAAGCGTTGTTATTTTTACAGATCAGAGAGATATAAATATAAATATTTAATTTATATATTTATATTTTTATTTTAACTTAATAATAACACATTAAGAATTGAACTAAAATTAAATTTAGAATTTTGTGTACAATTCAACCTTCGTCCATTAATTTAGACAAAATGAACTTGTTTAAATCAAACTGGGCATTTCGGCCTACTTTGGACATTACTTCATTCCACGATTCTATTTTACGTTTGACTTCAGCGTTTAGACAGACAGCACTGTTGTAGGTACTCTGATATATTACGGACTATTAGAAACTGAGACTACTAAAATTCAGACTTTGAATATAAATACTATAAAATGTATTATTTTAATGTTTTAATGACCTATATCGAGGGTGAAATTTTACTGAAATGATGTTTATCAGTTCTATTTCCATTTATATTCACAAAAGATTGTCATCAAGTGAGGAATGTAACTGTTTTTTGATAGATTCCCAAGTTCCCAAGTGTTCCCAAGTACAATGTGCATGATACAGCGTATCTTTACGCTAACGTACGTAATTAAAAATATTCTCATCTTATCTTCACGCTGTATCCCGCACGAGGCAGGGTAGGCAGAGGGAACCCGGGAACCTAGTGTTAAGATACTCCGTTCCACTTCCGTTCCCCACTTTCCACCGAATATGAGGCACTGCGTGTTAAGTGGCAAAACTCAACGCCGCGCTTTGCCTTGTTACCAGAGCGAAGAAATGAAATATTAAATATTTAAATTGAAAATATGAAATATTTCATTTCCTCGACTGGGGATCGAACCCAGAACCTGTCGGTTACAGTCATACTCTTGAGCCGCTGCGCCACGACAGGCCTAAAAATATTTATACCTATTTTAAATATTTTATTCTCAACAATATATTTTTGAAACATTTTTTTATTGAAAGTGAAATTTACCACCGGTTCATTCATTAAAGTCACTGCCCCAGATCTGAGAAGAGCCGATGTCAGAAACTCAGTGGAACATTTAGTTTTCATTTTTAAAATTAATATTTACATCTTTACACTATTTATTCACTTATAAATAGTGACATGACATATTTCAAATAGACGGGGGAAAGCATATCTTTTCCTATGATTGTCATCTATTATACTATACTATACTTATAATATAATCTGTAACTGAGATAAGTAAATAAATTAGTGTGATTTAAAAGAGCGATACCGCTAGCGGGTGACTAATCTTTTACAAAATCATTAATTTGGTAATAATTCTTAAAATACTTAACTTTTTAAATTGAAATAGAACATTATCGGGCGCTTTCTTAGTGTAAAAATGTCATTTCCCCAACAAAAAAAAAATACTAACGGAAATAAAAATACTAAAAATACTAACGAAAAGCGGCGAAAGGTTGTATTCAACAACATCTCTGTGGAGAAAGCTGTCACTTTATTCTCTTTATTTATTGATTTTTTTTAAGCGTTAAATTATATTCTATAGATTTACCCAATATTTAAGACATTGTTCATTGATAGGTGGAGTTTAACACCGTGATTTGTCTTCGTACCAGCTTAAGTGAAACATGTTCCACAAGTGTTAATCAAACCCATAACCGCTACGTTTTAGGACCGACGCTATTTTTTAATTTCGTTGCTGTTCAAAAATACGACAAGCAAAGACTTTGAAGTAATAATAATTATTCAATTTTAAACTTATCTTTCATTCATATTGAATAATGAATATTTCGAGGTAAAATCCTTAATTGAAATGTAGAGGAGTAACGTAATGTTTTAATTGGAAAAGTCAATCTTGAGTTACGTCGTTTGCGTATAGAAGACATTTTGAAGCGTTTAGGAACATGTGGCGTTATTAGCTGCATTAGCACAAATTTGCTTAAATGGAATATTCAGCTTCACGCTGTATCCCGCACATGGCAAGGTAGACAGAGGGAACTTGGGAACCTAGTGTTAAGACACTCCGTTCCACTTCCGTTCCCCACTTTCCACCGAATTTTGAGGCATTGCGTGTTGAGGGGCGGAGGTCAACGCCGCGTTTAGCCTTGTACCCGAGCGAGAAAATGAAAACATTGAATATTTAAATTGAAAATATTAAATATTTCATTTCTTCGAGTGGGGATCGAACCCACAACCATCGGTTACAGTCACACGTTTTGTGCCGCTGCGCCACGACAGGTCTCAGATTGTAAGAATTTTTTTATATAATTAGCTACGTGTATAGTACGAGGCAAAACGCGGCGTTGAGTTCCAAATAATAAAAGCTTGATGTTCCCATGAATGACGGAACTCAACGCCGCGATTTGCCTTTTCATTAGAGCGAGAAAATGAAAATTTTATTATGTTTATTTTATTCCCTCCAGTAGAAATCAAACTTACAACCGTTGAGTTTATCATCACATACTTGAACTTTGTTATATTACATGAAAAAAATCCAACCGCTCTGATTACTACACCATACGTTTTTATCGAATTGCGTCGAAATTCTTATACTTTTATTATAATTTATTTATGTTGTTAGCATCTCTGTTAGGAATATTTTACAAATTCCAGCTACAGAAGATAGTTCCTTAGAATTATAGTTTGGCAAGAGAATGTTATTTATTTAGTGTATTTTTTATATTTTTCAGGTGTCAATCCAAATTTAGGAAACTTAGAAGAATACTTATAATATTAATAAAAGTCAAAATTAAAAAAAAAATTGAGGCCTGTCGTGGCGCAGCGGCACAAGCGTGTAACTGACAGGTTCTGGGTTCGATCCCCAATCGGGGAAATGAAATATTTAATATTTTCAATTTAAATATTTAATGTTTCATTTCTTCGCTCTGGTAATAAGTCAAAGCGCGGCGTTGAGTTCCGCCACTCAACACGCAATGCCTCAAATTCGGAGGAAAGTGGGGAACGGAAGTGGAACGGAGTATCTTAACACTAGGTTCCCGGGTTCCCTCTGCCTACCCTGCCTCGTGCCGGGATACAGCGTGAAGCTAAGAAAGAAAGAAAAGACAATATTTTAAAAATAGTGAGAAAAAATGGGTAATTTAAAAAGAAAGAGTTAGAGGCCTGTCGTAGCGCAAGGGTGGGCACAAGCGTGTGACTGTAATTTAGTAATTTATGTTTTATTGATCCCCCATTCGAAGAAATTAAGTATTAAATATTTCCTAATTGAATATTTAACTAAATGTTTTCATTTCTTCGCTCAAATAACAAGGCATAGTGCGGCGTTGAGTTACACAACACGCAATGCCTTTAACGTCTCTTAACACTGAGTTCGGAAATTTCTCTTACATACCCCGACATGAGCGGTGTACACTGGGAAGCTGAAAAAATGAGCTAATTAATATTGAGACCAGAAAATTTTCATTTAAAAAGACCCAAATTATTTATTACAAAATTCCCTCTGTTGATTTCAAGAGAAGTACGCGTGGTTTCACTAAAACGTATTAAATTTATATAATTCACATGTCCATTGACATAATTACGAATCACAAATTCATTATAATATTCTGGTTGCGTTCATTTATTTCATACAATTTACGGACCTATGATTATTTAATGTTATTGGAATTAATTGTTAGAAAGAGATGATGTTCCCATTGTAACCCGCAGGGTAAGTGTAGGGAACCTTGTATAGAAAAATTTATGTTAACCCTTCTTTCCCCGATTTCCAAGATAATGCATGTTGCGGATGATTTGTTTTTTCTGAAAGAATAGGAAAAAAAGTATTATAAAATTAAAAACATAATAAACTAAAAATACCTTACAAGCTGTCTCACCATTTTTTACCAATTATAGCTAAAATCCACAAAAAAGAAACAGTTTTTTATCAGCTACACGCTGTATCCCGCACATGGCACAAGGTTTCCTCGTTCCTCTAGCCTACCTGGCAGAGGGAACTTGGGAACATAGTGTTAACATTGTGTGTGTACACTGGGTTCCCAAGTTCCCTCCGCGTTCCGTTCCGTTCACCATTTAAACGATTTACGTTGCCACAGATAGAGAAATACCAAAACATTGATTTTATTAAAACATCACTCTATTGACGTGGGTATTTAAAAAAAAAAACAAAATATTCATATACGATATGTGTTTGATTTCTGGTTAAAGAAAATAATTATTATCATATTCTTCCTCCATTAAAAATATAAAACTAAGTTTTGAATTTCACAATTTATTAACTTTCTCACTCAGCTTCACGCAGTATCCCGCACGAGGCAGGGTAGCAGAGGGAAACCGGGAACCTAGTGTTAAGACACTCCGTTCCACTTCCATTCCCCATTTTCCGCCGAATTTGAGGCATTGCGTGTTGAGTGGCGGAACTCTACGCCGCGCTTTGCCTTATTACCAGAGCAAAGAAATGAAATATTAACTATTTAAATTGAAAATATTAATATTTCATATCCTCGACTGGGGATCGAATCCAGAACCTGTCAGTTACAGTCACACGCTTGTGCCACTGCGACACGACAGGCCGTTATTAACTTTTCTACTACTTTTAAAACAATTTAAATATAATTTTCTATACTTAACATTTATTCATATACAAGTTTGTATAGTTTTGTAGTCTGTTTTTTTTTGTTACTTTACAGTAAGATCACGTATTCCTTAGAAATATGTTTTGTTTTATCATAAGACTTGTACACGCACATGTTGTACCAATATATTTTATTAACCTATATAGAACTTGAGTGCCCTAATATTGGCTATAATAAAAGGCTTATAAGGTTTTAGAGTCTATACAATCGAATGTATGCTGATACAATTTGAATTGTATGTTTTTTTTTATTTAAAATATCTTATACTGTCACGAATCCTGTCGTGATGTGGGATTGTGACTATAAATGCAATATGGTTATGGATTTGATATCTAATCGAAAGAATAGAAAGAAAGCGCGGCGTTGAGTTCCGCCACTCAATTTGGTGGAAATTGGGGAACGTAAGTATCTTATTGGTACCGGAGTGTCTTAACACTAGGTTCCCAAGTTCCCTAAATAAATTGTGCATTATCTTAAAGAAAACCAGCGTTCAGTATTTAATTATATTTTTTTTTCTTAGTTTCTTTTCTCTGTATCCCGTACATGGCAGAGTAGGCAAAAGGAAATTGAGAACTAAGTGTTAAGATACTTTCTTCTGTTGCCCACTGTCCTATAAATTGAGACATTACATGTTTAATGGCGGAACTCAACGCTGCACTTTTCATTGTCAAAACAAATAAATTCAAATGTAAAATATTTCATTTCCTCGTATGGGGATCGAACCTAGAACCTGTCTTATACAATTGAATGCTTTTGCCACTGGGCCACGGCCGGCGTTATTAATTATTATGTTCATATTAATTATACTTTGTTAATATATCATTTGGCTGAAAAAGCTGTAAGTTTATTTTGAATAAATGATTCATTGAAATTCAGTTATGCGTAACCCTGTATCGGTTGAAGTGTAATTACGAACGTCACATAGATATAATTAATTTGACATTAAAATTATATTTTAAAAATATTTCGTAGTAGTCCTGAGTTTTATCCCCACGTTAAAGACTGACTGTTCAGCGTTCAACTCCCACTTGAAGAAATGAAATATTTAATATTTTAATTTCTTCGCCCTGGTAATAAGGCTAAGCGCGGTGTTGTGTTCGGCCAAAGCATCAAATTTGACGGTAGGTGGGAAAAGCCGTGTGATTCCGGCTTAGAATAGGATCACCCTGGTACTGATGGTGTCGTAAGAGGCGACTAAAGTGCGTGTGGTAGAGTCACGTTGCCAGTAATGGCAACACGCATGGGCAGACTCGACCGGATTATTACCACCCCCGGCATTTAAGACCAGCGGTAAGTAGTGGCTTTGGCCACTGCGTTTCGCATTAGGTAATGCCGGGCCCCGGTGCCCTTCACCTTAAGGGACGGCAAAGCTCCATAAAAAAAGGAAGTATCTAACAAAGTAGTGTCGGAACACTAGTTTTCGTTGAAGTGTGAAGTTTGTTAGTTTGATTGTTTGTTCAATAACTGATTGACTGTCAGTATAGACAAAATTACTGATATAATTTGAAAAGTTTGTTCAGGAATTCTCAAAATTCTCGTAAAGTCAGAAAAAAGAGGATTTTCAAATAAAAATCTTAAAGTAAACAATATATGACAGCTAACTTTATTTATATATTTTGTTTTTATTTTTATTTTTCTTCAGCTTCTGAGGAAACTTGGGAACCTAGTGTTAAGACACTCTGTTTAACTTTCGTTCCCTACTTTCCTCTGAATTTTACTTAACTCCACGCTGCACTTTGCCTTGTTACCAGAGCGGAGAAGGGACAACATAATAATAATATTTAATTTGAAAATATTAAATATTTAATTTTTTCGAGTGGGCATCAAACCCACAACCTATCGTTTACAGTAACACGCTTGTGCTGCTGCGCTACGACAGGCCTCATTATTTATTTATATACGTAAAATAAATCAAGAGGTTAAAGGAAATTTCACTGTAAACCAGGCTATTAGTTTGTAAACTCTGAACTGCAACAACTGAACAGTCTCGTAGTTCGATGGCGGCAAAGGGTAAAGTGTATTTGCAATTTTAACGAGGTATTCAACGTGACAAAGTTTATATTTATTTAACTTTACTGGTTTTAGAGAGCGAATTTTCTAAAAATTTTTTTTTTTTTTTCAGCTTCACGCTGTATCCCGCACTAGGCAGGGTAGGCAGAGGGAACGGAAGTGGAACCTAGTGTTATGACACTCCGTTCCATTTCCTTTCTCCACTTTCCGCCGAATTTGAGGCATTGCGTGTTGAGGGGCGGAACTCAACGCCGCGCTTTGCCTTATTACCAGAGCGAAGAAATGAAACATTAAATATTTTAAATTAAAAATATTAAATATTTCATTTCCTCGACTGGGGATCGAACCCAGAACCTGTCGGTTACAGTTTTCTAAAATTAGTAAACTATATACTCGAGTGAGACCTGTCGTAGCGCAGCGGCACAAGTGTGTGACTGTAACCGATAGGTTGTGGGTTCGATATCCACTCGAGGAAATTATTATTATTATTAGTTACAGCTGTTTATTGTCGATTGACTTAATGATGACAATGATTTCAATCATCATCAGTCAACCGACGTCCACTGCTGGACATAAGCGTCCCCAATGCGCCTACAATACGGACGGTTCTATGCGGTCTGCATCTAACGGCTCCATACGACCTTTATTAAGTCGTCAGTCCATCGAATGGAGGGCCGACCCATGCCGCGCCTTCAGGTTCATGGTCTCCATATGAGAACCTTACGGCCCCAACGTGAGACAATATAATATTTCATTTTCTTCGCTCTAGTAACGAGACAAGGCGCGGCATTGCACTCGATCCCTACAGAATTCGGTGGAGTGTCTTAATGGTAACGGAGTATTTATTACTATGTTCCCAAGCACCTCCTGTCTATTCTGTTTCTGTGATATGCGGGATACAGTGAGAAGATAAAAAATAATAATTTATTTTTTTGTATGAAGCACTTATTAAGCGCTATTCAGAAGCTACTTAGTCAGATATTTTGATTTCAATTTATCGCACAATTTATTTCAGCCCTATAACTAATATCCATAATATGAGCCCTGCTGAGAACTGTATACGTAACAGGTAGGTTAGGTGAAGGTTCGATTCTCACTCACGTAATGAAATATTTAATATTTTAATTTCATCGCTCTGAGACAAGGCAGAGCACGGCGTTTAATCCCGCTAGTCAACACGCAATTCCTCAGCGGAAAGTAGGGAACGGAACGGAGTGTCTTAACATTAGGTTCCCAAGTTCCCTCTTCCTACTCTGCCATGTGAGCCGCATCAGCATAAAACTGAGTTCTCAAGTAATATTTATTATTTTCATTTCTTCTTTCTAGTAACAAGGCAAAGCACACCATTGATTTCCACTACTCAACTAACTCAATCAATGCCTCAAATTCAGTGGAATGTAAACATCGTTAAGACACTTCGGTGTATCTTAAAGTTAGATTCCCAAGTTTCTTCTGCCATGTGCGGAATACAGACTGAAACTAAAAAAAAATCAAGCCCCCAATCTCTACAATTGAAAAAAAAAAAAAAACTAATAGCAGTCGTGGGACTGCCGATAGAAGTGAAAACGGAACTATTAAGTTGAGAGTAATTAAAACTATATGCAAAAATTATATGATTTTTTTTATGTTTTATTTATTAGTTACATATGATGGGTTAAACAAATCATGAACAAAATATAAATACAAAGTGGTTGAAAAAATAATTAATATACAATTATCTTAATTATACATAGTATTTATATTTACACGAATTTCAATGAATTCAAGTTTGAACATTATTTTCATTATTTACATCATTGTCATCATTAATTTCAACAATACTTAGATTATCTGTTCGTTCAATTATTTCATTGTATTCTAAAAAAGATACAATAGGTACTGCTACTATAACGTATTGGTGACGTGACTCACAAAATTATACTTATCCAAAAAGCGTCCAACGCGCACATAATACAGTCAGAAATAGTCGATGTATTAGTGTATACGTGTACTACTGCGCATGCGCTAGTCGCACGCCTGCTATTATCATTAGCATGTCGGTGACGCGAACCGAGGATTTTACCCTCTATCAAAACGCTCAACGCGCCTAACTAAAGAAGTTTTCACTTCAAAAAAATTTATAATTGTCTATATATAACCCTTATCACTCATTACCGAATGTAATATAATAATTACATTCATACCAATACCAGGTGAGTAAAAGTGAATTTCAAAATTATTTATTCAAAATAAATAATGTTGAAATTCACTTTTTCAGTCTTCCAGATTGTTTTAGTCAAATTATTCGCTAACAATGTGTAATTAATACTGGAAGTATAATTTGAACAATAATAGAATTGAAATGTCCAGCTCTTATAAAGCATAGGAAGCATTTTAGGTTCTGTTGTGGCAAAAGCACAAGCGTTTCCAAGCACTTTTGTAGCGATAATTAATATAAAAATGTTAGTATTGTCACACAATTTCGTACTTTTGCTTTTTTTTTTGTATTTCTGTCAGCTTTACGCTATCATTCATACAACAAAGTAAGCAGAGGAACTCTGGGAACCTGGTGATAAGACACTTTGTCCTCATTAAAGCGCCTCCGTTTTCATTTTCTTTTCATCTCTATTCTTTTCTAAATATCTTGTAGGCCGCATGTAACAGGGTAGACAGAGAAATTAGTATTTACACACTCCGATCTCCAAATACTAACCAATGTCCGACGACTGTAAACGCGCAAACGCAAAGTGTCTTATCACTTTTATAGGTTTCCAGAGTCCATCTGCTTACGTTGTTGTATGAAGGATAGCGTGAAACTAAAAGAAATACAAAATGAAATGGAAACGTACGAGATTGTGTGACAATACTAACATTTTTATATTAATTGTCACTACAAAAGTACTTGGAAAAGCGTAGTTGAATAAAATATATTTACATTTCACGTATGAGGAACGTAACGAATTTATTACGTGCAATTTACTTTTGTCGCAGGTGTGCTTACCACAGATTATTGCAATGTACAGATAAAAAATGGTTTTAAAAGTTAAAAAGTAATATAATCAATATGCAGTTTCCATTCAGTTTCACGTTCTGATAACGGCGTTAAGCTCTGCCACTGATCCAAATAACTCCTAATCGAGTAGCAACTGGAGGACAGAGTGTCTCTACTATAGTATACATATATCAGTTTTTTATTAGCTGAGTAACCTTAAATAATATTTATAAAATTTTTTCTTGCAGCGTAAACAAATGAAAATATTTGATAGACAACCATATAAAGCTGTATATTTTGAAAGGCAAGCGTATTAAGGTATCAGAGAAAGATAAAAAATAACAAAAAAAAAACTTTTGCAAATATCCAAATTTTCCCTATAAAAGTGGATTTCATAAGAATACTCGACGAACCCAAATCGATCAACCCTTACCGAATGAGGGTACCGTAGAGTAAACTTCTGTCATTAGTTATATACGAGTATATACATACATATACCTGTAGTAGTACAGGGGCACAAACATGTTAACGCCACAAGTTGTGGGTTCGATGCCCACTCAGAGAGAGAAAATATTTAAAATTCTCATTTCTCTGCTCTGGTAACGAGACAAAAAAACGGCGTTGAATTCCGCCACTCAACAAGCAAAATGTCTCAAATTCGACAAAATTGTTACTATAGGATACTTCCTGACACTGGGTCTCCAGTTTATCCTTGCCTATCCTGCCAAGTTCAGGATTTGGAACAAAACTAAAAAAAACATATATTTAAAAACTTGCTGAAGCAAAATCGATAAAACCTGAGAATACATGAATAAAAGTAAAAAGTGCAATATTTTTTTATTGATTGGCCATAAATGTGGATCTGAATTGCAGTTACGTATATATTTTTTAAGGTAAAGTTCAACGAAACTTTCAGGTTAAGCTGATATCTTGTCTTTCTTGTGTCAAGTTTCTACCCATACTATTTTTCTTTATTTTTACAATATTTATTTTAGTAGTAAATATATATTTAAGGGGCTGTTGTTTGTTTAATTATAAGAAACTCGACAGTAAATTTATCGTATATTGAAAATTGTACATTTTTGGAAGCCCGAACTTTTGAAAACATTGCAGTAGTCAATAATTTTTTAGTTGGCTCATGAATTCATGCGACATTTGTTAAATATACCTTACAATGTATTGGACTTGGACTTCAAAGTTTGTAGATGTGCTCTTTGTGCAAAGCTTCTTCATTAAAATTAAGATGGTCGTTTGTTTGTAATAAATTTAAAGTGATATTAAATACTTAAGAAAGCAAAATTATTGTTAAAACACATAGGATAAAAACCTTATTGGGATTAAAACTCATGCCCCTTGGAAATTGTTTAAGCGCTCTAAATAACTAAGCATCTTGGTACGTCATAATTCTTACACGTTTCTTAGAGATTATTACAACTACACACAACTGCTATTCAAGATTTTATGCTCAGAATTATCACCTGATAAAAAAAATGGTATTTATTAAATATTATTAACATATTGATTCGTGGCGCAGCGGCACAAGCGTGTGACTGTAACCGACAGGTTCTGGGTTCGATCCCCAGTCGAGGAAATGAAATATTTAATATTTTCAATTTAAATATTTAATGTTTCATTTCTTCGCTCTGGTAATAAGGCAAAGCGCGGCGTTGAGTTCCGCCACTCAACACGCAATGCCTCAAATTCGGCAGAAAGTGGGGAACTGAAGTGGAACGAACGGAGTGTCTTAACACTAGGTTCCCGGGTTCCCTCTGCCTACCCTGCCTCGTACGGGATACAGCGTGAAGCTAATGTGCGAAATATTCCTTAAAAAAATATTTTTAAAGGAATATTCCGCACTTAGGAAAATAAAATACTGGGTATTTAAAAAACGTAAATAAAATATCGGATAGTTTCAAAGGGTCACAGGTTCAAATACCGATGTATTAAAATTGTTATACATTTTCTTAAAAATAAGTTTGACTATCAGAAAAGGAGTAGGTAGCCTCCACTCCTAACCATTATAATAGCTTTGACAACTCTCAAATTTTAAAATTGTAATTAAACAATATTGTACCCAGCCGTGCTAAATGCAAATTTTAAGTAGGTAATTCCAATCTTAAAGAATTGGAAAATGAAAATGACTCTCAAAAATCAAGATCGAAGCCAGCATTAACAGTCGCACGCTACGCTCTCCAATTGGACCACATCTGTCGGGTAATATCTATATAACATCAAAAAACTATCACGTGCCACGCGTTTGTAATAGGCCTACTTTCGGCATTGTTTTTTAGATCGATACGTTATGGCTATCTTCAACAAGAGGGTCTATCTCCACCTGAAACTTTGCTTCTCTAATCTTACTTGAGGTGACAGTGATCACTTACCACCATGCGACCCGTTCGCTCGTTTGCCTTGTCTTTTCATAGAGAAAGAAAAAACGACAAACCGTCGTTCCGTAGTTTAATTCCCATCTGAAGATAGATTCTAAGCTCGCCAATAGATACTGGATGAGGAAGACAGAAGACCGAGCAACATGGTGCGTTCTAGGGGAAGCCAATGTTCAGCAGTGGACAGTCATAGATGATGATGCTGATGATGATAGATTTTAAACGAATTTCCTCAAAACTAAGCGCGGCGTTGAGTTCCGCCACTCATTAACCAAAGTTTTTTAAAGTAGACAACGAGTGGTCTATGCGAAATACCATCTGCCTACTCTATTGAAATTGGGATCAAGTCATGATGAAAAAAATACTTTTAAATAGGCATCAGTTTCAATCCTTTCCGTTCACAGTTTTTTCCAAGGTCCGTCCTATTTGGATAAGTTTGCTCTATATTAGGGACCTGACGATGAATAAATTTCTCGTTCCACTGGATTCTCATAGTGTATTTGTTTGTAAGCTACTATCCCATTTTTTTTTTTCACATTTTCAGAAATTTCACCATTTCTAGTTTTTACTGAGTTTAATTCGAAACGACTTTTGTGATGTAAAACGTTTGATTTTTTGGTCAATTTTGTTTGCTTGAATATATTTAAATTTTAATGATCTGTTTTTACGCTAAGGGTGGATATTTTGGGATGTTTTCTGTCATTATAAAGGGTCGTTGTGGCTCAGCGCCATAAGAATTGATACAAAGAGCGGCAGTTGCAAATTCGATTCCTTTTTAGGGTAATATAGAAGGAATTACTTATCAATTGTAAAATTTAATATTTAAAAAAATTGTGTCTTAAGATTAATTTCAGTCAATATCCATCTTTTGTGATATCTTTTGACACAAACTTTAAAGCCTTAAATTTATTTTCATTTCGTGTAAAAATAAATTTAGGTTTTAATCGAGTTTAAAAGCTCTGTAGCGCTTAAATATTTAAGAGTCATATTTAGTTAAAATTTTAACATTGAAACGACTTTCATTTTATGGTAAATGATAAGAGTATAAAAGCTCACGTAATGGAAAGTAGTCACGTAAGGATAATTGAGTTTTCTCCTCAGCGTGATGAATTTTCAATATTATTAAAAAAAATACAGAATTACATATTACGGCTTGAAGCCTATCGTGGTGTACAGTTTGTGGGTTCGATCCCCACTATAGTAGATGAAATAATAATATAATTATATATTTTTTTTTTGTCTTGATATTCGCAAAAAAAGCAAAAGCACGGCGTTTATTTCCACCCAACAACATGTAATGCTTAAAATTCGGTGGAAATTAGAAAACGGAATTAATTATCTTAACGATAGGTTCCCAATTTTTCTCTGACTACCTTGGTGCATGCGGTGTAAAAACAAATATTTAAAAATTAATAATGGACTATCTCGAGTCAAGCTCCTTGAGTGATTGATGAGGGCTCAATTATAGTAGGTTTATTAATTATATTTCATTTATTAAGATTCCTCGCTTTTGCAGATACCACGTGGCGTTGAGTTACGCCGCTTAACACACAATATATCAAAATTCCGAGCAAAGTGACGAATTTAACGTCTCAATACTTTGCCTACACTGCTTTATGGAAAAATGCCATGTCTTTTTTTATACAATGACCTATATTACACAGTCTCTTAGACGAGAGAAGTGGCTATTAAAATTCTCTCACAATATTGATTAAGCTATAAGCATCCCGTTAAATTTTATATAACGGTTAACGGTATAACGACTGTACTTCGCCGTTATTTAGTATTTAATTACAGTGTAATAATATCTTAGGAGAATGTTCTGTTGTATATTGTTATAAGCATCGTTGGAGGTAATTATTGATGAATTTAGTAGTTAACGATGTTTATTGGATATCTTATATAATTTCACGATGTATCCCTGAAAGCTTTTTTCCCGCTGGGAAACAGAGTGTTTCCGGAAGCTGGGAACCTTGTGTTATAACACTCACTTTTCACTTTCTGAGGAATTCTGGAGATATTGCGTGTTGATTACCCTAACGTTACTAGAGCGAAGAAATTGAACTTATATAAATAATTAGGCATAGTATTTCCTAACTAAGTCAAAAGCAAACGTCCAGCAATAATATTAGCGTTTAATAATGTATAAATTAGTGTTTTTTTTTTTTATAATAACAGTCCTAATTTTAATTTATTTTAAAATTTAAAATGAATTTAAAGCTGTTTTTTTTCAGCTGTATCCAGAACGAAGCAGAGTAGGCATAGGGAACCCGGAAACCTAGTGTTTTGACACTCTGTTCCACTTCCGTTTCCCACTTTCCGGAACGGAAGTGGAATTTGAGGCATTGCATGTTGCGTAGCGGAACTCAACGCTGCTCTTTGCCTTATTACCAGAGCAAAGAAATTAAACATTAAATATTTAAATTGAAAATATTAAATATTTCATTTCCTCGACTGGGGATCGAACCCAGAACCTGTTGGTTACAGTCACACGCTTGTGCCGCAGCGCCACGGCAGGCCTCGCTGGCTTACAGCTGGTAAATTTTATTTAATACTAAATTCAAATGAAATTTACAATTCATTTATTGATATAATTAATCACTAATTAGTACTTGTGTTTATGTAGAATATTGATTATTTATAAATATAATAATTATGGAGGCCTGTTGTGGCGCAAGGGTGGCAAGTATGTAAGAGTGTAGGCGTGACAGGTTGTAGATTCGATCCGCACTCGAAGAAATAAATTATTTAAGGAAAGAAATTTAAGTGTATTGAGTGTTATACATTTTTGGAAAGACAATTGAATTAGCAATTTTTCAAAGTTGTATATTAAAAATATTTATATATATATATATATATATATATATATATATATATATATATATATATATATATATATGAATATATATATATATATGAATATATATATATATATATATATATATATATATATATATATATATATATATATATATATATATATATATATATATATATATATATATATATATATATATATATATATATATATATATATATATATATATATATATATATATATATATATATATTCATATATATATATATATATATATATATATATATATATATATATATATATATATATATATATAGATATATATATATATATATATATATATATATATATATATATATATATATATATATATATATATAAATATATATATATATATATATATAGATATATATATATATATATATATATATATATATATATATATATATATAGATATATTTATGTATATTCAAAATGCCTCATAATATTTTGCTAGAACCAATTTTCATTGTCAATATATTCTGTTCATTACCTTTTTATGGCACAGCGGCACAAGCGTGTGACTGTAACCGACAGGTTCTGGGTTCGATCCCCGGTAGAGGAAATGAAATATTTAATATTTTCAATTTAAATATTAAATGTTTCATTTCTTTGGTAATAAGGCAAAGTGCGGCGTTGAGTTGCGCGCCTCAACACGCAATGCCTCAAATTCGGTGGAAAGTGGGGAACGGAAGTGGAGCGGAGTGTCTTAACACTAGGTTCCCGGGTTCGCTCTGCCTACCCTGCCTCGTGCGGGATACAGCGTGAAGCTAAAAAAAATAGGGTTATATAGTAAGAGATTTTTTCAATTTCACGCTGTATTACTCAGATGGCAGAATCCTCAGAAGGAACTTGGAAACTTAGGATTAAAACACTCTGTTCTCGTTAAGACACTTCCGTTCCCAATTTACCACTGATACACCTTGGTGTTGGGTGGCAAAATTCAACGCTGTATTTAATCTTTTTACAATTCAAATCCGTAGATCCTGAGATTAGAGTGTTCAACCAAACAAACACTTTACATTTTTAATATTAAGACAGATCGAAATTCAATCTTCAAATTTTCGTTTTGCAAAAGAAAAGTTAAGATTACAGGTAAAGTATTAAAGATTGCCCAATTTGATCGTTCTAATTAATCCTTTGAGTAACACGACTGTTAACGAGTTTACTCGGCGACGTGGAAAGTTGACTGATCGATATGGCAGTAGAAATATTTACACTGAAATAAATACTCGGTATCGTTTCGATACTATACGTGAAAATTTGTTTGTTAGCATATATTTCAAGGTAGGTAGAGGGAACTTGGGAACCTAATAAAAAGAATTTCCTTTTGTTCTTTCGGAACTCAACGCCGCTCTTTGCCTGAGTGAATAAATTAATATATTAAATAAATATTACATTTTCTTGAGTGGGTATCGAACCCACAACTAATCGTGCTAACAGTCGCTTGCGCTACTGCGTTACGACAGGCCTCATAGTATAAGGGGCATTTCACGTGAAGCGGACAGGGAAAAAAAGTGAGGTTCTGAAAAGCGACTATATTTAGCCTATTTGTACCTCCAGCAGGCATGAATGGATACACAAAATATTTTTTTTGTATAGTGTATATTTACCAAGTTATAACATTGTAAAGAATTGTTGGGTCTGTAATTACAATTTTTTGAAAATATTTTTTTTAATATAAAAAAAATGTTATAAAATATTTTACATAGCGATACATATTGATAATATTCTGTTCTTTTTGAGGATAAAATTAAATTATTTAAAAAACATTTTTTACCTGTTCAAAACCGGAAGTGAACTATTTAAACCAGAATTACAGTCACTTCGACCAATTTTATTTTCTTTTTTTTTTCTTTCAAATCATAGCTTAAAGTATATTAAAAGTGCATTAAAAATTTTAAAATGGGATCTCTGATAGTTTAGGAGCTAGTTTGATTAATGTACACACGTGTCACAATGGGCGTGACTTCTGGCGCTGGCATAAGTCGAGTAGTTAGCGAGATATTGCATTAAAACTTGTACCTTATTAATAATTTATATAATTTTAGCATATTTAACTTCGTCCAATGATATAGAATAAATTTTATTAATATTATATAAATAAAAACACAAAGACCCAAACAATATACCCGCGTAGGCGACTACCGACCGAACCCATATGGTATGTGTTTGTACTAACCATCAAAATAATGTAAAGTTGACGTTGAATGGAGGAGAGCTGATCTCACAGCTAGAATTGCTATGCTACTTTACTGTAATAAAATAAATAAAACATAATACACAACATTTAAGCAACGCAAAAACTAGCTTATTTTCAAAATTTCACTTTCATATTATCGTTTAGGTGTTACAATTGCTTTACTTAAAGGTAACTGTACATTAAAATCTTCTGTGTAATAAAAGAAATTCACAAACTTAAATTTATTTTTAAAATGTTAAGAAGCCCCGTCAGTTATGTATATAATTTGATCCAACTACTTCTAAAACATGCATGTGTAGTACCTGTTGAAAAGCGTAAATTGTGGCTGTGTCATGTTTTAAGTCATCAGAAATCATAACAATGCTACCGTGCTTTACTTCACTGCCGTCAATCTAGTAATAAGCTGATGTTATAAGCATTATCTGTTCGTTATTTCAATAAAAAAAAAAATTTACTTCTTGGACAATAAAACTTTATTTTTTTGCATGTTATCAAATAAATCCTCTCGAATTCCACTTAAACCCGGACAAAAATTACAGCGTTTATTTGGCGGTGACTTAGTAGTCATAATATGACACGACAGTGTTGGATTTGGACAGATCAGCATGCGAAGACAAGCCCTATGAAAGTAGCATAGCAGTTCCAGCTGTAAGATCAGCTCTCCTCCATTCAACGTTAACTTTACATTACTTTGATGGTTAGTACAAACACATACCATATGGGTTCGGTCGGTAGTCGCCTACGGGGGTATATTGTTTGGGTCTTTGTGTTTTTATTTATATAATATTAATAAAATTTATTCTATATCATTGGACGAAGTTAAATATGCTAAAATTATATAAATTATTAATAAGGTACAAGTTTTAATGCAATATCTCGCTAACTACTCGACTTATGCCAGCGCCAGAAGTCACGCCCATTGTGACACGTGTGTACATTAATCAAACTAGCTCCTAAACTATCAGAGATCCCATTTTAAAATTTTTAATGCACTTTTAATATACTTTAAGCTATGATTTGAAAGAAAAAAAAAGAAAATAAAATTGGTCGAAGTGACTGTAATTCTGGTTTAAATAGTTCACTTCCGGTTTTGAACAGGTAAAAAATGTTTTTTAAATAATTTAATTTTATCCTCAAAAAGAACAGAATATTATCAATATGTATCGCTATGTAAAATATTTTATAACATTTTTTTTATATTAAAAAAAATACTTTCAAAAAATTGTAATTACAGACCCAACAATTCTTTACAATGTTATAACTTGGTAAATATACACTATACAAAAAAAATATTTTGTGTATCCATTCATGCCTGCTGGAAGTACAAATAGGCTAAATATAGTCGCTTTTCAGAACCTCACTTTTTTTTCCCTGTCCGCTTCACGTGAAATGCCCCATAAGTCAAATTGAAGATTAAATAAGTAAATTAAATAAGTAAAAAGTAACTGAGACTACATTAAATGCGATAGTTTATATTCCTATTGCAGTTTCTTACCCTCGCAAGATAAAGCGCGGCGTTAAGCTCCGCTACTTGTCACACTACCGTGTGGTTGATGGGGATGATAAATAAACGTTGCAAAATTTACTACAAGTTTTAATTTTTTAAACCAATAGAGTAATGAATTATATAAAATCTGTGCCGTGAATTTTATCATTTAAAATTTTATTTAAATTTCTATTTAATATTTTCAATTTGCTTTGAGAGAGTTATTTAATAAAATATAATTAATTTTATAATATTTAAAAGTAATTACTCGGTAGCCTACTTCTTGCAATAATTAAATAAAAATACATAGTAGTGAGACTAGCAGTCCAACGCGGCTTCGCCTGTTATTTTTCCATTTATTATTTAAGAGTATTTAGGAAAAATTGGTTGGTTATTTTAGTATAGTTACTTTAAATTGTTCTTAAATGTATATAGCATCTTTATTAATCAAAATTAAATATTATCGTATGTAATAGAAAAATGATTGTTTATACCATATGTATGATATTAAGCACGGGAGTAGTATGCGTATACGACAAACTTAATGTTTCCCGTGGGAATTCCGTGTTAAAAAAATGCTTCTATATCAGACCAGAGGAAGTTTTCTCTACATTGTCAAATAAATATTGGATAGGAATTTATTTAATGTTTAACTTTTTGTATCACTTAAATATTCTATCTTGAATATATTCTATTTTGAACCATCGGTATAGTATAGTGTTTTGTAAGCAATAAAATTATTTGCCTCAAAAATATCTCGAACCTGGACCATTTCGTCAAACTCAGAACAGCATAAGTCAGTCGATAAAAGCGTTTCATACTGAATAGAATACCCGAAGCTGCTCGTTGAGATTGCAATGGAAAGCAACTCTTGTATTAAACGCGTCAGACCGTAAACTATCCTAATCCCTTAGCAGATATCCAAAGTGTGATTTCGTGTTATTTCAAATAAAAAATAATATAAAATTCCTTTTAAATATATGTATATGTATACACATATACATATATATATATATATATATATATATATATATATATATATATATATATATATATATATATATATATATATATATATATATATATATATATATATATATATATATATATATATATATATATATATATATATATATATATATATATATATATATATATATATATATATATATATATATATATATATATATATATGTATATGTATACACATATACATATATATGTAGATTTGACAAAGAAAAATGCTATCATTAAACGTTTTTACTGTTTTTAAACTGGTATTTTTTTGCCGTGTGATTCTGGCTTAGAATAGGATCACCCTGGTACTGATGGTGCCGTAAGAGTCGACTAAAGTGCGAGTGGTAGAGTCACGTTGCCAGTAATGGCAACACGCATGGGCAGACTCGACTGGATTATTACCACCCCCGGCATTTAAGACCGGCGTTAAGTAGTGGCTTTGGCCACTGCGATTCGCATTAGGTAATGCCGGGCCCCGGTGCCCATCCACCTTAAAGGACGGCAACGTTCCTGTACCTCCTCTGGATATAATCGGGGCCCCGTGGGCGACGGTGATCACTTACCACCAGGTGACCCGTACGCTTGTTTGCCGTCTTTTCCATAAAAAAAATAAAAAATGGTATTCCATATTTAGCTAAGAAAAATACTTATTTAAAAAGTTAAGTTAACTTTGACTCAACTTCACGCTATATCCCGCAGACGATAGGATAGGCAGAGGGAACTTGGGAAACTAGTGTTGAGACACTCTGTTCAACTTCCGTTCCCAACTTTCCGCTGAATTTGAGGCATTGCGTGTTGACAGGCCTAAAAGAATATAAGTTTCATTATATCACGTTAATCATTTCTATGTTTGTGATGATTCACTTGAAAAGGCCACAGCTAATGAAATTGTACGCGTTAAGCGTGTTGAACCGTAAACTATTCTAACGGTTCCCCCAATCCTTTGCTAGACGGTATAAGTAATTTTATTACTTCGAAAAACATTTTTTATACTAAAATATATTTTAGATATCGTCGTCGTCGCTAAGTATCGTAGGGTTTTTTCTTCTTTCTTTCATTTCTTTCAGCTTCACGCTGTATCCCGCACTAGGCAGGGTAGGCAGAGGGAACGGAAGTGGAACCTAGTGTTATGACACTCCGTTCCACTTCCTTTCCCCACTTTCCGCCGAATTTGAGACATTGCGTGTTGAGGGGCGGAACTCAACGCTTTGCCTTATTACCAGAGCGAAGAAATGAAACATTAAATATTTTAAATTGAAAATATTTAATATCTCATTTCCTCGACTGTGGATCGAACCCAGAACCTGTCGGTTACAGTCACACTCTTGTGCCGCTGCGCCACGACAAGTCTCAAAGGTTTTTTCTTTGATTTTTATAATGTACAGTAAACTTCGTTTTTAATTTTTCATTCAATTCTGTAACATCTCTTTTTATGTTGCGAAACTGAACACCACAATTTGTATAATATGTAGATTTTCAATATATAACCATCGCGTATGTAGTTCCAACAATAATATCGATAAGTACAAGAGCTGTGTTATTCGGCCATAATGACATTTTTATACACTGTAGCGTCATGATTTAATTTCTATCAGTTATAATAAATTATTCAGTATTCAATTATAGTGCATTATGCCATTTATTTATTTATTTATTTATTTATTTATTTATTAAGAAGACATCCTGGACATCCTGGCATTTCTTCTTCATTCCTTCCACTTACTTCCGGTTAGGTTTACTTTAGGGATAGACGTAGCAAGGCTCTTTCTGGCATTGGTCTAGACTACACCAAATGATGTGATGTTCCCTAAGTACTTGCCAGTATTAATACAAAACGTCCGAGAATTTTTTATTTCATAATTTAAAAAAGTTGTAAAAACACGTTTGGGTGTTAAAAGATTATCAAATTAATGATTTTATAAATAATGACATGCCTTGGGAATGAAATTCTAAGTCTATTTTAGAGGTATCACTGCCACTTAAATATTAAATTGTAAATAATTGATTAAGAAATGTCTACGTAAAAATATTTAAAAAATATGTCCCGCTGAGTTTATTTCGCCGGTTCTTCACAAGTCTGAGGTAGTAACTTTAGTGAATTGGTGGTAAAATGTTTGAAGTTAAAAAAAAAAACAACTTTGTAACCTTTTATTTTGAATAAAATATTTACATTTGAAATTCAATATATACTGCCATATAAAAGAACAGATATTTCAATTTTCTGGTTATTATTACATCTAGGAAATAAAAGCAGCATTCATTCTTTCAACTGGAAATCGAACCCATTGCTTTGCTTTCACTTCGCTGTCAGAAACAGACGCTGTCCTACTGCAAAGGCTTCATATAATTTTATAAAAGACTGTGCACAACTTTAAATTTAATTTCTAAAATTACTTTTTATAAATCCTTTGTTTGTAAAAAGTATAATGGAACAAAACCAATAGCAGAAAGTGCTTGGAGCGTTTTACTTAGATTTTTCTTGTTCCTACGATTTTTCACAATTTATCTGAAAAAATGCCGTCGTAGTTCAATTGGAAGTATTCGATTCTATATGAGAATTGCAGCTTCAAAGTTTTTTTGGGGCTTATATTTATACTCAGCTTCACGCTGTATCCCGCACATGTCATGGTAGGCAGAGGGAAATTGGGAACCAAGTGTTAGGACACTCCGTCCCGTTCCTTACTTGCCGCCGAATTTGAGGCATTGCGTGTTGAGTGGCGGAGCTCAACGCCGCGGTTTGCCTTGTTAAAAAAATAGGTATTTAATTTGAAAATATTAAATATTTAATTTCATCAATTGTCGTTTATAGTCACACGCTTGTGCCACTGCGCCACGACAAGCCTCAGGAATATTATATTTATATTTCAAGTATTAAACGTTTTAGTATCATGGTCTTAACAGGTAAAGAAGTTTTACATAATGTTAAGGATCTTTTCAGTTGACCAAATTAACTCTGTTTCAAATAAAAATTGAAACTTATAGTCTCCTTTTGTGTGTTTATCTAGTTTATTTAACTCCGGATCGTTTACATCTACGGATTTGAATC
The DNA here is from genome assembly GCA_019049475.1 of Eueides isabella. Lineage (NCBI taxonomy): Eukaryota > Metazoa > Arthropoda > Insecta > Lepidoptera > Nymphalidae > Eueides > Eueides isabella. Next base: position 2,108,894 of record CM032385.1, on the reverse strand, counting down.
GGCATATGTAATATGAGCTGAAAGGGACTGTAGATTTGGCTAGTTCATATACATTTCAGACTCTACGCTAGGTTCCCGGGTTCCCTCTGCCTACCCTGCCTCGTGCGGGATACAGCGTGAAGCTAAAAAAAAATTTCAGACTACAAAAGAAATCTAACATCTCACAGTAGGTTTTACTTTTTTCTTAGAACGAAAAACTTATTAGTTTTAGATAAAAAATAATAAACATGAGCTAATTTCTAGGGTTTCATAGAATTTATTAAAACTTACAAAATAAAAAAAACATGATTTTCAATTATATATAATAATAAAAATATAGAAAAGAAAAAATATTAAAATATATTCGTTCTAACGAGTGGTTAGCGAATAGTGAATTGTTGAATATATATAGAGTGCCCTTCGCCACTTAAATAACAATAACATTGCTGTTAGTGGTTTTTATATTAAACTATAAAAAGTAAGGGAAGAGATAGAAATAGTATTAGAAAGAGATCTAGTAGTAGAAAGATCTATTTATATTACGAATGACAACAACGGAACTACTATCCGTTTTTATTATAACGGAACGGAGTGTTAACACTAAATTCTCATATTCTCCTAGACCTACCCTTCCATGTACGGGATCCAACATAAAACAGTTAAAAATTATTAAATTTACTGTAAAGATAACCATTCAATTTTCAATGAAAACTGGTTCCTATTAAGAATTTCAATTCAATCTTTTAATGGTATACATCCCAGATCAGTTTTAGCATAAAAATGCAGATTTCACATTTCTATTTCATTTGCCAATTGCGGCGTCGCGCTGATTTTAATAACATTAGCATAAATTTTAATGATGAAAAATATATATATTTTTTGTATTTTTTGTTTCATTTACTCAGCTGAAGATATATTTTATGAAATTAATATTCTTTTTTTATTTAATATATATAATTGTCATTTTGCCGCTCTAGTATACTAGTCACGGGGTTAAGTTCCGTTACTTCCCGCACAGTCTCGACCACTTGGCCGAAATATGGAGAAGGAAGTATTTTAAAATTAGGTTCCCTTAAGCTTTACTATCCAGAAAAAGGCGTGAAATTGTAGTTTCATTATCTATTTATAAGATGTCGTTCGCAACAATGTTTGCATTGACTTTACGATCTTAAATCGTAAAATTTCGTATTTCTCATTCCCGTAGGATTTTCGAGGAATTTATTATTGCTCCCCTTTATTCCCTAAGGAACACTATGTACATGAGTCACGGTTCAGCTTTTTACTCTGCGGCTATACGTCGTCTGTCAGTTACTAAATAACAAGAACTTTTTAAATCTATACTTGTAATAAATCTAGAACAGATCGCCGAATAAAAAATATTATAATAAAATAGTGATTTTTGAAAATTTTTAGTAATAAGGCAAAGCGCAGCGTTGAGTTCCGCCACTCAACACGCAATGCCTCAAATTCGGCGGAAAGTGGGGAATGGAAGTGTAACGGAGTGTCTTAACACTAGGTTGCCGGGATCCCTCTGCCTACCCTGCCTCGTACGGGATACAGAATTTGCGGGAGGTGTGCGGGAGAGAGAATTTTTTTGAAAAAAAATATCTGTCTATCTGGTTGTCTGGGCGTTTGTACACGATAATCTCAGAAACGGCTATTTAGGTTTAAATGCAGGTTTCTACTATTACATTATGTCAACCATAACATGTTAAAAGATAGCGGTTAAAAGATTGCTACAATTTTTTTATTCATTTAGTTGAAAATCTAGTTTGAATGTTAAGATATTGTCTTTAAAACGATAATGTCATTAAAACATGAAAGTAGTTATTACTAAATAAAATAGTGTAATTAAAAACAAGCGGGCGAAGCCTCTGGCAGGTCGCTTTTATCGTATAAAACGTCTTATTTAGCGTGCTTTCGCCTTTATTTAGCGTGCTTTGCCCCATTTCACCAATTTTCAGCAAATAGCAACATACATAGTTTTTTTAGGTTCATATTGTATATCTACTGACTACCCTACCCTATATTTAGTGTAGGGTAGTCAGTGGAAATCTAATATGAAGTTTAGAAAAAATCCGTCTACCACGTCTACCCTTTTATGCATCATTTCGAATTATGTATATATTTAAAATAACGTGATCAGGGGCACATGCGTACGACAGTTTATGGATGCCCACTCAAATAAATAAAATATTTAATATTTTCATTTTCCTCACTCTGGTAACTAGGCGTTGAGTTTAACTACTCAACACGCAATGGCTCAAAGTAGTTTAGTTTAGTTTAGTTTAGTTTGGCAAAAAGTGGACAATGGATATGGCGAAATTGGAACAGTCTCCCGTTCTTACTGATATAAGGTTCCCAGGTTCCCTATACTTATTCTGCTACATACGAGACATAGGCACAAACTAAAAATATATTATTAGATATACATATTGACTGGCAGGAACTGTACAATGTTAATCATGATATTTGATGTCAGCAATTTGTTTTGTTGGATATAACCCAAGTGTATCTGGCCTTATGCCAGCATCGAGAGTTTTATGAAATCTTTATATATACACATATATTACGTTTAACTATCGCTGTTAACTTATCGGATTTGTATTATAATGATATATATTCACGATCATGCTTTAGAAATGGTTAAAGTTCTTTCTAAGGTTAGATTGTTAGCCGTGTGATTCCGGCTTAGAATAGAAACACCCTGGTACTGATGGTGTCGTAAGAGGCGACTAAAGTACATGTGGGAAGGTCACGTTGTCAGCAATGGCACTATGCATGGGCTGACTCAACCGGATTATTACCACACCCGGCATTTAAAACCGGCGTTAAGTAGTGGCTTCGGCCACTGCGTTTCGCATTGGGTAATGCCGGGCCCCGGTGCCCATCCATCTCAAAGGCCGGCAACACTCCTGTAGCTCCACTGGAGTTACATGGGGCCGGGAGCGACAATGATCACTTACCACCAGGTGACCCGTACGCTCGTTTGCCGTGTCTCGTCCGTAAAAGAAAAGATAATTGGTTGAGGCCTGAGCATCGATCCCCACTCGAGGAAATGAAATATTTAATATTTTCAATTTAAATTGAATATTTAATGTTTGTATTTCTTCGCTCTGGTACAACGTGAAGCTGAGTATTGAGAGAGAATTAACTTAATGATATATATTCACAATCATGCTTTAGAAATAGTAAAAGTTCTTTCTCGGGTTAGATAATTGTTTCAATTACCTCGCCGGTAAGATAAATCGCGGTGTTGAGTTACGCTAATTGCCATGTTTGTATGGAATTTTAGTGGAAAATAAAGAACGATGTTTCTTGATGCTATGCTTTCCCTGCCTTTCCTGGTTATCCCGTTTTGGTTAGGAATACCGTGACACTTTTTTTTATTTTCTTCTTATACCCCGAACAAAAAATTGTCGGCTTGTTTACATATTAGCAACGGGATGTTTACATATTAGGAGGGTGGCTAAGATATACCCCAAACTAGAAAAGAGACATTCCGTTCTGCAAATTCCGCTAAATTTTCTCTTGATTATATAGACTGGCAGAATTCAACGCTACACTGTGCCTTGCAACTAAAATAAAGAATTGGCATTAAATAATTTGGAGACTGTGATGGAAGATGAAACATATTAAAGACATCCTTACTATACTGCGACAAAAATACAAATCTTTCGTCAAAGTACGATCTTATTACTATAAATATGCATATTTAAGGTATTCCCTACCCTAATGGTAAAAAAAAACCATATAACTAAAATTTTGCTGTTCGTCCATCCGTCCGCCTATCTAGGTATCTCTATTATCTTATGAATCATGGTAATGAAACAGTGGAATTGTCATGAATAATATATATCTATTGTAGCTTTATCAAAAATAAAGTAATAACGACAACAAACGTGGTTTTTCGCCATTTTATAGACAATATTACGGAACCCTTCGTACGCGAACCGATTTAAACTTAACCGATTCTATATTTAAATTCAAATTTCAAATTAAAATATTTTTATTCAAAATAAGAAGTTATAAGTTTCGTTTTTTTAAACGTCAAACAATTTACCACCAGTTCACTAAAGTTACTGCCTGAGACCTGACAAGAACTGGTGAAAGAAACTCAACGGGACATATCCTTTTACTTTATACTGAATTTTTATCATATATTTTTCATTTAATCGTCCTTAAAAGCATTGCATTCTACGTAGTCTACGTAGCAGTATTACGCGAAACACATTTGTTTAAACAAGCATGCTTAATCTGCTCAGTGGGCCGCGATGATAACCGGAACCAGCCATTTGTCACAGGATATCCGAGTCTCCAACAATGCTTGTACTCCCGATCTAGATATACATATAAGTATGTATATCTGTATGTGTATTATTAGTCTCGTGAACAAATGATATATCAAAAATTTCATTTATATTGTTTTGTGATGGAAATTTGTGATAAAACATTTTCTTATTTCAATATTTTAATTATTTTAAAGTGCTGGTTTTATTATGTTAGTCAAAATGATCTTTTATTAAGTCCCTACCTCATAACTTAACACTGCGTTCGGTCTCCTAAAGTGGAGTAATAAAAAATATATATTAATATTATCAGTTCCTGATTTGAATGTACTACTGTGTCTCAGTTGGCCACGACGGTCTCAAAATAAAATGTTTTCTGCAATGATTTTGTTTCGCTCTTACAAAGGTTTTTGGTATGATTCGTTTTCTTCTTTTGCATTACTCTGTACCCTACGAACTGCAGGTTAATGAGAGGGAACCTAGAGTAAAATCACTCTGTTTCCAATAAGACACTTTCTTTCTCTACTTTTCGCCAAATTTCAAACATTGGATGTTGAGTAGTCAACGTCATGCCTTTTAATCGGAGGGTAGAAAAAAAAATTTAATATTTAATTTCTTCCAGTGGTGATCGAACCCACAACCTCGGATTTTTTATGTTCGATGAACAATGATAATGATGCCACTATCTATTTACAATGTAACCAGATAAACAAAAACTAGTGATTACTTAACTTTGGAATATCTTTTGTACTATAGCGATTGTATGATACAAAGACCTTGTTTGCAACTTTAACTATATTAGTAAAGAAGAAGCAACAAGCGACAAAGGCATCAATTATAGTAACTTTTGTTATTGAAGTGCTCTTAGAGTCAGTGCCCTTTGAATCAAGCTGCCTTTGATAAAATACTTTGAAATAATAATAGTGTACGATAATAATAGTTTTAATTGCTTGTATTTGTTTTCTTTTTGTTTACACGCTGTAAAATCTATATACCGCACATAGCAGGGTAGGCAGAGGGAACTTGGGAACCTAGTGCTAAGACACTCCGTTTTCGTCAAGTAGAGATCGAGCGAACGATCTGCCGCTTCACCACAGAGGGCCTCAATTCACATGATATTTTTTTAGCTTCGTGTTATTTTCAGTGTATGTATATCAGAACAAAACATTCCTTTCTAAGTTTTACGTTTCTCAAATTACATCTCAATGATCGGAATGAACTATGTAGCTTTATCCTCTTAGTTAGGATATCTACGGCGTTTAATTCCGTCACTTAATTACGTAATATTCATTTTTAAAGTATTATTTATTATTTACTTATTTTGAAAACGTATAAAAATTTAAACATAGCAAGACTTGAATCCGCACCCGTCTCAGACATATTCCACAACAATCCACCACCTGGGACCCACTGTTAAAAAATTTAACGTTAAGTACACCACACTAGAGGACCAGATACAGTAAGCTAATTCTGCAAGAATCCAGGGCAGTACGCGAGGAAATTAAGAAATCGTTGGCGGTAGTTTGATATAATAATTATATCAACTGACAGACAAATGCCACCTCAGTCTACCCGTGACCACGGACTACTGTAAAGTGTTCGAAACGTCGGGTTTCCAAAAATCTTACCACTCAATATACACGTTTAATCCGGTTAAAAGTGTTTCATTTAAAATGAGTAACAATCGCGAAAATCAAACACATTGTCATATTCCAAAAACCATACCGTTCATATCCTACTACATTCTTTTATTTATTTATTTTTTCTTTTTTTTTTAGCTTCACGCTGTATCCCGCACTAGGCAGGGTAGGCAGAGGGAACGGAAGTGAAACCTAGTGTTATGACACTCCGTTCCACTTCCGTTCCCCACTTTCCGCCGAATTTGAGGCATTGCGTGTTGAGTGGCGGAACTCAACGCCGCGCTTTGCCTTATTACCAGAGCGAAGAAATGAAACATTAAATATTTAAATTGAAAATATTAAATATTTCATTTCCTCGACTGGGGATCGAACCCAGAACCTGTCGGTTACAGTGACACATTCTTTTATACATTTTCTAAATATGTATTGGATATTTTAGTTCTAAACGCCAGGTATTCAGTACACGTTTGGCAAAATTTTCTACCATGTTGAATATGCGTGCCTACAATTTCATAGAAATCTTCTGTGTATTGATCTTCTTATGGCGTTCTTTGCATATACACGATATCTGATGGCTTGGCATTGCCAGGATAGGATACGGTATTTCATATGTACTCTTATACGTTACGTCATTTGTTTTCTATCTAAGTTCAAGACACTGGTGGAACTAAGCGCCGTACTTCGTCTCTTCTAATATTCTTTTCCAGCTTTACTTTTTGTTAGAATACTCCGTTTTCTTCCTCACTTTCCGCCGAATGCGTGATGCATTGCGTGTTGAATCGATTTAACAATAACGTGCGAAACTCAACACCGCGCTTTCTTGTTTGTAAGCTTGTGACTTCGTTGTTCATTTAAAGAAAGCTGTATTAAATAATATTTTGGTCTTCTCGTTTGTTTATACAAAACGAGCTTTTCGTCTCCGACAATCGTCCCTAATATTTATTTACTGATGACTTAAACTACTTAAAATTATAATTTCTTTTTTATAACATTTGTATAGACTGAGGCCAGTAGTGGCGGGCAAAAGCGTACGACAGAAAACGCGACATGTTGTTGGTTCGACGTCTATTCGGGAAGAGAAAAGAAAACATTTTCCGCCAGCCAACACGTAATGCCTCAAATTCGGCGGAAAGTGGAGAACGGAAGTGGAACGGAGTGTCTTAACAATAGGTTCCCATGGTCCCTTTGCCTACCTTGCCATGTGCGGGATACAGCGTGAAGCTGAGTAAGTAAATGAGTGCTAAGGCTAAGCTAAGTGTTTAATTCCACAACAACACAGCGTCTCATTCCAGTGAAAAGTGGGAAGAAGAAGTGTCTTAATGACATATCTTATTACTAGGTTTCCAAGTTCACTCTGCCTATCCTACCATGTGCGGGATACAGCGTGAAGCAAGAACAAATGAATTAAAAAAAAAACGTGAGACTACATTTTGCGTTTCTTAAAGAAACTAATAGAAATATTTATAAGAAATATATATTCATTATTGAATTTCCATACTGTGATTGTAATTTTTAATTTTCCGGCACTTTTAAAGTAAAGTACTGAGAGACTGATCAAAGAGGACTTTGCGATTCTCAGCAAGAAGAACAAGTCATTTTGCTCATCTAATTGGGAATGGATTTAAAAATTTCAATTTTTCAAATACAATTTTTAAAAATAAATCTTCCATGGATTGTACTTATTAGAAAATATTTTATTATAATGTTAGGATTTTTAAATATCTCGAAGCCGATGGTCGCAGGTTTGATTTTCAGTCGAATTAAATATTAAAAAAAGCCACAGCGTTAAGTTCCGTGTTTTTCCAATTCGTCTGTGGCTTAGAACGTGAATTAGACAAAAAATTATACTTCATATTTAATTAATTAATTATAATAACTGACCTTTAAACTATTATACAATTACTTGAAGTAATTTTAAATATTTCAGTTTAAATTGTGCTTAAAATTTATTAAAAATTATGTTGAATTATTAAAATCAATATTGAGGCCTGTAGTTGCACAGCGGCACGGGCGTGTGATTCTAAACGACAGGTTGTGGGTTCGATCCCTACTTGAGGAAATTAAATATTTTATATTTTCAATTTAAATATTTCATATTTTAATTTCTTCACTCCGGTAACAAGAGCAAAACGCGACGTTAAGTTCCGCCATTTAATTCCAACACTGAGCAATTTTGCAGAAAGTGGGGAACGGACGGAGTGTCTTAACACTAGGTTCCCAAGTTCACTTAGTATGTCATGTGCGGGATACAGTATGAACCTGAGAGTGAAAGAGCTTATCTATTTTGACCTTGTTTTCGGAACCTTATATGTTGAGTAGTATTGACGCGGCGTTGAGCTCCGCCACTTAACATGCAACACATCAATTCAGCGGAAAGTGAATAACAAACGTGTCTCAATAATAACGGAATATCTTATCACTAGTTTCTCTCTTATACGGGATACAGCGTGAAACTAAAAAGTATACAATATTGTTGGAAAACTGAATAAATTTCATTTCTATTTACACAAAATAAATTCTACGTATTGAGTTTAGTAGGAACCGTGAATATAAATGGCGGCCTTTTATATTGAGGTCGTGTAATCCCGGCCTTTAGAGACCGAGGGCACAAACTATAAAATGTTGACAGCGCGATTAGGTTTATTTAAAATTGTATAAATATATTTCATTAGCTTCAAAACTGTACTTGTGGTGTATGAGGCCTGACGAGGCGCACGGCACAAGCGTGTGCCCCAGGTTGTGGGTTCGAGCCCCACTTGAGAAAAAATTTTTTTTTTAATAATTATTAATTAATAAAATTGATTTTACCGAATTGCTAATTAATTATTTTGAAAATGTTAATATTAAATATTTAATTTTCAGTGGGATTCGAACCCACTGTAGTAGTGTACATACGCACCAGTCTTACGTTCATTTTATGCTGCTGTGCCACGGCAAGCCTTATAAATTATAGGTACAGTTACAGGCTCTATTAGAAGTAACAAAAGTTATTATTAAGTATAATGTTATATTCGATTATCATAGACTAAAAAAAAAGAAATAAATAAAGATTGACAAAAAAAAGGAATAACTATAGGGCAGTATTGATCTCGCATCTCGAGTAAAATATCTTTGATAAAGGTTACTGGCGACAGACACGCGGCTTCGTCCGTTCAAATTATTGTTATATGCTTTGCTCGTAAAATGAAAAGAATAGTGAAAATAATTATAAAATTATAAAATTAAAAATTAAAGCATTTTTTTTCATATTCAATCAGTATACTTTGTATCAAAGGAGAACAAACCTCCAATAACTTTCACATTTACAATATTACTAAGATAATGAAGAAAGAGATTTTGCGTGTGGTAGAGTCACGTTGCCAGCAATGGCAACACGCATGGGCAGACTCGACCGGATTGTTACCACCCCCGGCATTTAAGACCGGCGTCAAGTAGTGGCTTTGGCCATTGCGTTTCGCATTAGGTAATGCCGGGCCCCGGTGCCCATCCACCTTAAAAGACGGCAACGCTCCTGTAGCTCTTCTGGAGTTCCACGGGGCCGTGGGCGACGGTGATCACTTACCATCAGGTGACCCATACGCTCGTTTTCCGTCTCTTCCATAAAAATAAGAGATTACTTATCATTCACTTTTAGGATTCCGTATGTCACAAACAAAAAATGGAACTTTTATTATTTACTTCATTATTTTTTTATATATATCTAAATAGACTTGAGTTATCAGGCTGAATAACATTGAAGCCTACGGTCCAATGAAGCGCTGTAAAAATCAAGTATCGATAATGTTAATGCTTTGCTTGCATTTTGTATGGAATTGCTGTAGTTATAAAATTTAGCATAAAGTTAGAACTTATAAAATATAGAATTATAGAACATTTTAAATTGTACGTACAGTCTACCCGTAACCACAGAGTACTGTAAAGTGGTCGAAACTTCGGGTTTTCAAGAAAAAAAAAATGCTTACCAATCAATAAACACTAATAACCTGTTTAAAAGTGTTTTATTTAAAATTTGTACGTAAAATCCTTTTAAATTAGAACAGAATCCTCGCTGTACAAATTAGACTGGCACTTGACTGAGTATTACAATCAAATTAAGTGGGATACATAATATTAACTGAATTATATATAAATGTATATATGATATTTTTTCCTCTCTCAAACCCTTGACAGCCGTTGTTTTCGCTAACTAAGCTTTACGTTCTTATCGAGTTTTACAGATATTTTATATTACTGTTAAAAAATATTCTATAAATAACATTTTCCTTTACCAAATATTAATTTCAAGCAAGTATTTTTGTGTAGCGGAAATTAAAAATCCCTACAGAGATGCTTACAACATAAATAAGCCGCAGGTTCAATTCTCACGTTATGATTTTGTCGATTTTTCTATTTTTATACTCGGCTTCGCGCTGTATCCCGCATATGGTGGGGAACTTGGGAGCCTAGTGTTACGACACTCCGTTCCTTTTCCGTTTTCCAGTTTCTGCTGAATTTGAATTTGGCACTGCATGACGAGTGGAGGAACTCAACGCTGCGCTTAGCCTTGTAACCAGAGCGAAGAAATGAAAACATTAAATGTAAAAATATTAAATATTTATTTTCCTCGAGTGGGGATCGAACTCACAACCTGACGTTTACAGCCACACGCTTGTGCTGCTGCGCCACGACAGGCTTCTATTTTCATTATTTTTAATATTAGAATCCTTGTTACCTGAAAGTTTCCGAGTTTGTAACGAAAAAGCTCCCATACAATATATGTTGCGGCCATTATGAATACGATCGATCGAATGCTATCGGTTAATTTGTTCCTCGCCTATTAGGGATTATGTTAACTTCGCTACCAAACTAATCTGAAGTGATATTAGCGTGATATTAGTACAGGAATATACAATATAATGTAAATGTGCTTTAATTATAGTTGCCTGTCGTGGCGCAGCGGCACAAGCGTGAGACTGTTACCGACAGGTCGTGGGTTCGATCCTCACTCGAGGAAATGAAGCATTGAATATGTTCAATTTAAATATTTTATTTTTTCATTTCTTCGCTCTGGTACAAGGCAAAATGCAGCGTTGTGTTTCGACACTCAACCCGCAATGCCACAAATTTGGCGGAAAGTTGGGAACGGGAGTGAAACAGAGTGTTTTAACACTAGGTTCCCAAGTTCCTTCTGCTTACCCTGCCATGTACAGGATAGAGCAGTTGAGTATGAGAGTATGAGTAATTATAGTATACATATAATTTGATGTATAAATACACCAAATTTCCTGTCTTCAATATTTTCCTGATCTTTGAAACTATGTAAGTGCGATATTAAGCGCCACCTTTTTGTATTTCCTTTTTTACAGTATCAGGTTGTGGATTATCTAGTAGGATACTCAGAAAAAAGCGAAGAAGGAATCGAACCCATAGCCTTATCGTTTACGAGCAGCCTTTGAATCATCAGGAATTCGTACATTTCAATATATATGAGAATAATTTTAAAAATAGAACCTTTGTCATAATTGTATTTATACGGACAAACTTAAAAAAAAATCGTTTCGATTCACCCCATGCTCTCTAACCTCCTTAACCTTGACTTACGCAAAGATTTTTTTTTATATCATCTTCATACAATATGTCCTACAACAGACAAAGAAATACAACATATTGTCTATCTAATAGTGTTGAAGTCAGAAGAGTTTTTTTATTTTTTGTGCTCTAAGATTGACTACACTATATTTAAATAAAATTCAAATTTATCAAATTATTGCTATAGCGTTATCAACAAATAATTAATCTTTATCAAAATAAATACAAAAGTCTCCTTTGAATTCTTTCATTTACATAGAAAGTGTTGTTTACAGTAGATCAATACAATGAAAAATTTAGCAGATATCATAGACTCAAAATTTCCTCCTCTACGAGCCAATAAATGGCCAATCCGTACTTTTTTTTATGGAAAGACACGGAAAACACGTCGAACGAGCGTACGGGTCACCTGATGGTAAGTGATCACCGCCGCCCACGGCTTCGTGTAGCTCCAGAGGAGATACAGGAGCGTCGCCGGTCTATAAGGTGGATGGGCACCGGGGTCTGGCATTACCCAATGCGAAACGCAGTGGCCGAAGCCACTACTTAACGCCGGTTTTAAATACCGGGGGTGTAATAATCCGGTCGAGTCTGCCCATGCGTGTTGCTGACAACGTGACTCTCCCACACGTACTTTATTCGACTCTTACGACACCAACAGTACCAGGGTGATCCTATTCTTTTTTTATATAACTGATTTTGAGTCTAATTAAGGGCAAATCTTCAATGTAGATTAAAAGATACGATTTGCTCTTTTACCTTTTAATTTTTTTTTATATTTATATACTGTGTTTATGTTCTTTTAACCTTATAATGAAAGTAGATTAGTTAGTTTATATTAAATATTTTGGGTAAATAATGTAACCTTTTTTTATTTTGGTGTTATAATATGTTATATTTTAAATGTTGTATTCACATATTTGAGGTCTGTCGTGGCGCAGCGGCACAAGCATGTGACTGTAACCGACAGGTTCTGGGTTCGATCCCCAGTCGAGGAAATGAAATATTTAATATTTTCAATTTAATTATTTAATGTTTCATTTCTTCGCTCTGGTAATAAAGCGCGGCGTTGAGTTCCACCACTCAACACGCAATGCCTCAAAGTCGGCGGAAAGTGGGCAACGGAAGTGGAACGGAGTGTCTTAACACTAGGTTCCCGGGTTCCCTCTGCCTACCCTGCCTCGTGCGGGATACAGCGTGAAGCTAAGTAAATATTTACTTTAGCAATAAATAAAAGCGGACGAAGCCGTGGGCGGATCACTAGTTCTTAACATTATTACATAAATAACTAAATCGAGTTTCAATATTTTAATGTCTCCTTTTATATCACAAGGCTGTCTATGCAATATTAATATTTATAGCAATATCTCCAGCGAATAATTTATTTTTCCAAAGTTTCTGCAAGAAAGTTTCACGATAACTTGTATGTAGTTGCCCCTGAGACGATGTAGCATCTGTTCAATTTAAACACAAACCAATGCGTCATCTGTAATATTTATGTATACACATATACATATATATTTATATGCATTTTAGTACAATAAAAAAATATAATTACAATCTTATCACTTAGCGCTCCTCGATACTACTTAACTGTAACTCCTTAACGTACAGGGGCGAGTAGAAATCTACCTTATTTTTCACATTGCATAGGGTAGGCACTAGGAATTTGGAAACTTAGTGTTAAGACCGTCCATTTCCATTAAAATACTTCCATTTCAGACTTTCTGTGGCTATGTGTGGTGATGAAGCCTTAACACCGCAATATGCCTTTTCACCAGAGCGGAGAAATGAAAGTATTAATTATTTCATTTACTCGAATGGGGATTCAATCCTAAATCTTTACGTTTACAATCGAAAGCGCATGCGTTTGCACAACGATAGGCTTGGTCATCTTAAAATGACGGAATTTAACGCCGCGTTTCTTGAAATAGACTGCAGGCCCCTACGCCACAAAGTGTCTCAAACATAATCAACCTGTTATATAAAGCAATAAACATAATAACTGGCCAATCCATACAAAATTATATCGATTAAATGAATCGAATAATCACCCCTCTAACCGAGTGTTAACTCATTAGGCATAGCTCTGATCCAAATGCCAGCATAATATTACAAGATAAACGTGCAATGTACGATGTACATAGTTAATTTGGAATTGCGCTGTTCATTTGGAAAATTACATTCTCATTATTGTGTTTGGCATAAATTAATTATGAGTGTTTGTGCGTGTTTGTAATTTTAATTTGCAATTATTATTTTTTTTGCTTCACGCTGTATCACGCATGTAGTCAGTTAAGCAGAGGGAACCTGTTGTTAACTCTCTGAAATGTTTTGATTCTGTATATACTGTATAATTTAAAAGACATTAAATGTTACGCTGCAAGTGCGATGAAATAATTTATTTTTCCGAGGGGAAATCAAACCCTAAGCCGGCAAAGTTATACTCAAACGGCTGCACTACATCGATTATATTTTTTGATAATATTAATATTTATATTCTATATTGAACACGGAATGCCTCAAAATTTGGTGGAAAATAGAGAAAGGATGTGGAACATAATGCCAGAAAACCCGGTTCTTAAGTTATGCCTACTTTGACGTGTGCAGGAAACAACGTGAAGCTGAAAAAAAAACCTATATTGACCTAGAGTGAGAGTGAGATATCATCTAACTGGTATCAGTCGTAAATTCTATCACTATAAACTCGATTGAATATTTATACTTAACTTATTAGAATTTTCCTGTTTGGTAAACAATACGCGGCGTTGAACTCCGCAACTCAACAACAAAAGAAGGGAACAATGGATGTCATGGATTTTAACGCAATATTCGAGATTTAACACCAAATCATATAAGAAATGGCTAACAGTAAAGTAGAGAACGTACTCTATATATGACGCAAATTATTTGCAAAACTGTTAATCAAGTCAAAAACGAACGTCAGCTCGTTATTCTCATTATTGATGTTGACTTTTCCCGTTATTCTGTTTATTTGTAATATACTTTACTCAACGATATATTGAACCAAAGCTTCGTTGTTGAGTAAACATTTCATATTTGCTCAGTAATATTTTACAAAGTAAAAATACTGATGATCTGGTAGTATGGCAACTGGAGTGCTTAAATAGAAGATATAACAAAACTAAAGAAAAATAAATAAATTTATAATAAATATTTATTTTTTCATTTCTTCGGTCAGGTTCGATCAACTCGCAATACTTTCCTATCTTAAAGGATAATCCACTAATATCGCTTCACTTTTCTTTTCCTGTAAACAACCGCAAAAGAGAAGCGGACCAACTATTAGTGAACATAGTGAGAATGAATATTAATAGGATGCTTGAAAAATGAGAATGTTCTAGTTTCTGCAGGTATATCTGTAAAATAGAAAGATAATAGAGGCCCAGTACATAGTCATAGTGTAAGGATTCAGTGTTCCCCATTTTCTGACCAATTTTATGTGAAATTGTATGTAGAAATTCGAAACACGTCACGTCACGAGGCCGGTGGTGGCATCCGAGGAAATTAAATATTTTCATTTTTATTTCTTTCTTCTAAGGCAAAACGCAACGTTTAGCTCCACTGAATTAAACACTCGATACCACAAATTCGGTGAAAAATGGGAAATGAAACGGAGTATCCTAATATTAAGTTCTCAAGATTCCTCTACCTACGCTACCATGTGCGGTATACAGCGTGAAGCTCAAAGAAAAAGAAAATATAATTCTGTCTCTCTCTTTCAGCTTCACGCTGTATCCCGCACATGGCAGGCAGAGGGAACTTGGGAACCTGGTGTTAAGACACTGCGTTCCACTTTCGTTCCCTAAAAATATAATTTATCACCTTATTTTGTTGCGCATACAAATGAAATTCAAATCTATCACATTTTACAATCAGCTCCCTAAAAGAGAACTAAAGTTACAATCAGTATTACGTGCGCGTTTACACTAGCGTGAATGAATGCTGATAGGGCGCTTAAAAATGAGTGTTCTGCATTGGATTTTCCACAGGTATTTTTCTATCTTTGTTTTTATTTAGTTTTACGTTATATTCGCATAACGTACATACATTTTATTCACCCGTTCTAACCTTTTCCACTTTTCTTGTACCCCGGTTTTTTTTTCTCAAAATTTTCTCAAAAAAAATACCAGAACCATAGATTTAATCGTATTCAGGCTTAGAACATTATTTTCATAATTTTATTCCAGAGTAAAGACATGGGTTTCATAGGCCTATAACTTGCATTTAAAATATCTTTGCATCATCTGCGTAAATCAGTCCCTAAATATTATCTAGTTTGACTCCCATGTTTCCTTGGAGACAAAGTTTCTACAAGTAACTTGTATGCCCGAAATATGTATGTTAGTGGCCAATATCATCATCCAGTCATGGGTTTGATTCGGTTTTGGGGAATGATTTATTAAAAATGAATCATAGCCCAAGTCGGAGTTAAATCATAAACCAGGATTTTTTTTCTCCAATAACATGACTAATGTATCAAATTTGGGCTGTCCTGAAAATTTAGGCACCTGACATCAAGTTTCGTCTATCTACGTAGGGTAATACAGCGTGAAGCTAAAACTACAGAAAATGAGGTCATGAGATATTTTAGTAAGAATTGTACTATGTGATTCAAAGCTTTTTTGGCGTCAAAGCCTACAGATATCTAATTTTAGTGGACTTTTTGATCGTTGGCTATTTGTTAAAGAATTTAAATAGAAAACATATTTTTAATTCTCTTTAGATTTATATATATATATATATATATATATATATATATATATATATATATATATATATATATATATATATATATATATATATATATATATATATATATATATATATATATATATATATATATATATATATATATATATATATATATATATATATATATATATATATATATATATATATATATATATATATATATATATATATATATATATATTGTTTATTTTTAGCTTCACGTAGCAAGTTAGGCAGAGGGAACTTAGGAACCTAGTGTAAGACATTTCTGCACTTTCCGCCGAAATTGAAGCATTGTTTAACGCCGTGCTTTGAAATAAAAATGATTCAATTTTTCATTTGCTTGAGTGGGAATCGAACGAACAACCCCCAAGTGCTTATAAGTATAATCTAAAAATAAACTTTACTTACCTAAACGTCAACTTTAAAGGGTTGTCTAAGAAATTGTTACAAGAGTCTCAACATTGTCACTGGAGTAGGTGTTACAAAGCGATTAGACGAACAGATTACTTGACATACATACATGTATATATAGAGTGTTTTATCGTACTGTATGTGACTTTCTATAGATCTATTTTTATTTTTCTGTTTATTTTTTGTATGAAAATGTTTTAGAAATATATGTACATATTTGGACATTGTGCTAAGCCAATAAAAGAATATCTATATTTATAATACAATATTTATCGACTTATTATTTGAGTGAATTTAGAAAAAATATAATATTTTATTATGGCGTTTACGCTTCTTTACACTTAATAAATCGTACTTTCGGAGTAATATTTGGTTTTGTTGCAAAAATTGTTGTATCAATTAGAAAAGCGTTTAGTTGTTAGGCAATGTATGAAGGCGTGAGTAAGCAAAGTTTTTTAAAGCTCACGCGGTATATACGATAATAGGAGAACGAAAAAGGGAAAACCTTTACTCTACTTTCCGCCCAATTTTCGAAATAACTCATGTGAAGTAGCGGAATTAGACCCCTCTCAATAACAAATAATATAATTTTTTCGATTACTTCTCGAGGAAATGAAATATTTGATGTATACATTTCCTGTCAGAAAGCAAATGCGTGGCGTTAAGTTCCACAACACAATGTCTTAAAATTAGTAGAAAATGGGGGAACGGAGTGTCTTAATAATCGCTCCCAAGTTTCCTTTGCCTCTTCAGTACTCAAAATCTCCTACAAAGGCACTTTCGTAAACTATAATAAATGATTCATATGCAATACGTGGATCAAGTCAATTCCCTGCGGTACACCAACATTATTGATTCCCGCAAATCCATTTTCAACAAGGATTTTAAATTTATCTCGAATACGTCCATAAAATTGAAATGTAGTTTTACATCCATGGATTTATTATTTAATATTTTAAGCAAAATAAGAAAACTTTCAAACATTTTATTTGTGAGTTTGTTTGTTTGTTTATCACATCATAGCAATTAAAATTAAGTGTGATTTTTTTTTTATTTGAAAGTTGTTAAAATAAACGTTCATATTTTAAATTAGTATCGAGTTCTAATTGCAAACCGTAAATAAAAATAGTTAGTATAAATCCTCGACTAGGATAGGAAGCCGGAACTTCTATTTGATTTCAATCAATTTACAAACAATTTCTAATTTAATACTGATCTAAAGAGAATTAAAAATATGTTTTCTATTTAAATTCTTTAACAAATAGCCAACGATCAAAAAGTCCACTAAAACTAGATATCTATCTGTAGGCTTTGACGCCAAAAAAGCTTTGAATCACATAGTACAATTCTTACTGAAATATCTCATGACCTCATTTTCTGTAGTTTTAGCTTCACGCTGTATTACCCTACGTAGATAGACGAAACTTGATGTCAGGTGCCTAAATTTTCAGGACATCCCAAATTTGATACATTAGTCATGTTATTGGAAAAAAAAATCCTGGTTTATGATTTAACTCCGACTTGGGCTATGATTCATTTTTAATAAATCATTCCCCAAAACCGAATCAAACCCATGACTCAATAATGATAATGGCCACAAACATACATATTTCGGGCGTACATGTAGAAACTTTGTCTCCAAGGAGACATGGGAGTCAAACTAGTTAATATTTAGAGACTGATTTACGCAGATGATGCAAAGAAATTTTAAATGCAAGTTATAGAGCTTTGAAACCCATGTCTTTACTCTGGAATAAAATTGTGAAAATAATGGTCTAAGCCTGAATGCGATTAAATCTATGGTTCTGGTATTTTTTATTGAGAAAATTTTGAGAAAAAAAAACCGGGGTACAAGAAAAGTGGAAAAGGGTAGAACGAGTGAAATATATATATTCATGTAACGTAAAACTAAAAAAAAAAAACAAAGACAAAAATATCTGTGGAAAATCCAATGCAGAACACTCATTTTTAAGCGCCCTATCAGTATTCATTCACGCTAGTGTAAACACGCAGTAATACTGATTGTAACTTTAGTACTCTTTTAGGGAGCTGATTGTAAAATGTGATAGATTTGAATTTCATTTGTATGCGCAACAAAATAAGGTGATAAATTATATTTTTAGAGAACGGAAGTGGAACGCAGTGTCTTAACACTAGGTTCCCAAGTTCCCTCTGCCTGCCATGTGCGGAATACAGCGTGAAGCTGAAAGAGAGAGACAGAATTATATTTTCTTTTTCTTTGAGCTTCACGCTGTATACCGCACATGGTAGCGTAGGTAGAGGAATCTTGAGAACTTAATATTAGGATTATATATATATATATATATATATATATATATATATATATATATATATATATATATATATATATATATATATATATATATATATATATATATATATATATATATATATATATATATATATATATATATATATATATATATATATATATATATATATATATATATATATATATATATATATATATATATATATATATAATAAAATTATATGTGAACTTATTTATCGAGGCCTGTCGTGGGGCAGCGGCACAAGAGTGTGACTGTAACCGACAGGTTCTAGGTTCGATCACCAGTCGAAGAAATGAAATATTTAATATTTTCAATTTAAATATTTAATGTTTTCATTTCTTCGCTCTGGAACAAGGCAAAACCGAGCCGATTGGATTCCGCCACTCAACACGGAATGCCTCAAATTCGGCGGAAAGTGGGG
Organism: Eueides isabella; assembly: GCA_019049475.1. NCBI lineage: Eukaryota > Metazoa > Arthropoda > Insecta > Lepidoptera > Nymphalidae > Eueides > Eueides isabella. The sequence continues at coordinate 2,089,513 of CM032385.1, read as the reverse complement.
AACAGAATGGAGTGTCTTTACACTAGGTTCCCAAGTTCCCTCTGCCTACCCTGCCATGTGCGGGATACAGCGTGAAGCTGAAAAAAAAAATGGATCAGAATCATTAAAAAATGAAAATATATAACGTTTTTTTTTTCTATGATTATTTATTATTAGTTAAAGACTAAAATCTCAGTTAATATAACAAGAATAAATAACAAATTCCTTTACAACTAATCTGATAGACAACAATGACCGACCTAATAAATTATGAAACTTCAATAATATGAAAAAGATATTGCTTATCTGGCAGATAAGTCTATCCAGTACTATATCATCCAGTACTGAAACCGGCCATAGAGAAAAGTAAAATAACGGGAAAAGTAAAATAACGCATCACTATTGATGTTTATTTGTATTCAGAAGCACGTTTTATATCAACACTTCCACCGAGTTAGATAAATGGAAGCCTTTTCCAACTTTGCTTTCGAATGCTCAAAAAATAAATGTTCAAAACATTCTTCATATATGCCAATTTTCTATTTAAAATATATACTTACTATACTTCAAAATAGAAAACAAGGCAGCTAGTGTTAAGATACATCTTTCTCCAAAGTTCTTATTGTTTCAGGCATATATATGTTGAGTATTGTAACTCAACGCTGCACTCGGTTAGAGGAATCTTATTAAAATATTTCATTCCTGGAACGAACATAGAAAGCTTAAGTTTAGAAAATTATAATTTTACTTAATTATATATAATTATACAAGCATCGATATAGCACAGGGTCACGGGTGACCGGCTGTGGGTTTGATTCCCAATTGAGGGTATGAAATATTTAATATATTCAATTCATTGCTCTTGAACGGATTAAAAAATAACCAACCAGAATCCAATAGTTGAGGCCTGTCGTGGCGCAGCGGCACAAGAGTGTGACTGTAACCGACAGGTTCTGGGTTCGATCCCCAGTCGAGGAAATGAAATATTTAATATTTTCAATTTAAATATTTAATGTTTCATTTCTTCGCTCTGGTAATAAGGCAAAGCGCGGCGTTGAGTTCCGCCACTCAACACGCAATGCCTCAAATTCGGCGGAAAGTGGGGAACGGAAGTGGAACGAGTGTCATAACACTAGGTTTCACTTCCGTTCCCTCTGCCCACCCTGTCTAGTGCGGGATACAGCGTGAACCTGAAAAAAAAATCCAATAAACAACACAAGTGCCTTAATTGAAACAGAGTATCATAAAAGTATGTTCCCAGTTTCCTTCTGTTTATCATGATAAGCAAAGCTGTAGCGTGAAGCTGGAAATATAAATATAATTATAAAAACTTGTATGTACATATACGAGCTTTTCATAAAATAAAAAGAAACATATATGTATATACAGCTGAAATCCAAAACAATAGAGTCTATTAGAATACAACTACATGAATATCTGAAATCTGAATTGTTAGCAAATTTTACCTATAGGTAAAAATATCTTTTGAAATACGAAAACATACATACAAAATATTGGTTACTGGTTTTTTAGCTTTTTTAGTTGAAAAATTAATACATTTTTTACTTTCTGCCATGCTGGAATTAAAATACTTAGACCTAGGAATTTCAAAGCTCACTTGAGCTGGCATATATATATATATATATATATATATATATATATATATATATATATATATATATATATATATATATACATATATATATATATACATATATATATATATATATATATATATATATATATATATATATATATATATATATATATATATATATATATATATATATATATATATATATATATATTTGCCGATGTTACATTTCATATTGTAATATACACACAAGGTTGTGGGCGAGAATTATTTCTGTATATAGCGGAAAAGCTTTGTGTCAGGTGATTTTGTTTTCTATTTATAACAAATAATAGATATATAGAAAACCTAATAATAAGCCATTTTTAATTTTAAATATCATCAAGTTTATGTTAGTGCTGACGCTTATGTTAAATGTGGAGCAAAATATTGAAATAATTATTTTTAAAAAATAAAAATAACAAGATGACAAATAAAACTTTCCGCTGAGTTCTTAAAACAGTGTGTATTGAGAGGCGGAACTCAACGCTGTGCGTTGCCTTTACCTTTTAGCAGAGCGAGATAATAAATATTTCACATACTCAAGTGGAGATCGAACCCACATCCTGACACGTTCACAGTCTAATAATGATGCCCGTGTGACGAGGCAAGGCTCCACAAATATATTTGTTTAACACAAAAAAATCCATGGTGAATTCAATTTGCTACGTCGATCATGTCAAATGAAATGTAAAAGTTGCGGCGGGTGCTATAAATAATACTATTCCACTGTGTCTCTTGATGTATCACTTTCATTACTCTTGTGACTCAATTTACTAACATAAAGGCTTAATTTAACAACTTTTAAATAGACGTGATGGCTTTTGAAATTATTTTTTTTTAGATAATCTTGGCACAGGACACAAGCATGCGACTGCAACCGGGGCAGGTTTTTGGTACGATTTCTATTCATGGAAATGAACTATATCTAATTTTAATTCTCTAGCTCTGGTAAAGAGGCAAAGCGCGGCGATAAGTTCCACAGCTCAATACGCAATTTCTACAAAAACAAAATTGGGAACATAAGAGAATTAATGGGAATGAAATGTCTTGATACTAGGTTCCTATGTTCCCTCCTAGGCTCCAGTAAGCAAAATACAGCAAAGCTACAAACAAAATAAATAAAAGAATACACCACCATTCATAGTATTTAAATAATTAAAAACTAAAATAGAAACATTTTAATGTTATTAAAATATAATTTGAATAACAAAACGAAACTACTTCAGTGTTATAAAGTCATAAGTTTCTTGGACTTAAAACTCCAAAGTTTTCACCAGACAAATTGAAATAAACGAATCGAGAGAAAATATTTTATTCATAACAAAACTTGTAGAAGATATAAAAGTTGAAAAATGTTCGAAATTATATTACAGAAGTTGTATTTAACTAGAACACTTACACCGAATGAATGGGATTCACCTTTTATTTGGGCACTCAAAGTTTTTACGGTTGAGTGGCACTTAAAATTTGGATATTGAAAATTTCATAAGAATTTGTGTATGTAGAGGTAGATACCAAAGATCGACCGAAGAGATGTTTTCATAAAACTGGATAAGAATTTCCAATTCTATTCGAGCTTATGAAACAAGTCGTGATATATGCTATGCTTTTTAACCATACTTTTTAGCCATATTTTATTAAATTTCCAAAATCTTGAAAGCATCAAGATTTGAAAAGCTTCTATAAAATATAAAATAATAATAATATCAAAACATTCAACTTGAAATGTTTATGTACATACTCGTAGGTACATATATGTAAAATATACGATTTGATGTCTTATAAGTCAAGAAACCCCGGCTGCACGCATGAAAACGTGAATTTATTGTCACGTTCCGCATGAGTAGAGCGTGCAAGCGAGAGCGCTAAATAAGCGATGGAGAATGAGGATCAGTTTAACCGTATGCAATAATGAGTTGAAATAAATATATTTTTATTGGTGAAATTGTAAATTTTAGTTACTTTTTTTGTATTATAGAAAATAATGATAGTAAATAAAAAATAATTAAATTCATCACAGTATGCCAACGTACCATACGTTATAGTTTATATCGCTTTCCAATATAAGAACGTCTAGTTATTTTATGAATTGAGCTGAATTACTTTCTACTGTAATTAGTTTGTATAACATAAATAAGGAGTTAGTTAGTCTCAGTCCACACTTTTGTTTGTACACTTAGCTCAGGTGAAAAGTGTAAATTTTCATTGACGTTAGTTATCTTGACAAAAAAAATATTCCATTCATTATTCAGACATAATCGTAGAGTAGAGTTTGAACTCTACCAGTCAACTAAGTCTTTTAAATTTAATTTTTCAACTAGAACGATAGTCACAAATATACAGCTAAAAGCTAAATATTAATAAAAACAATAATTTTAAAAAACATCAAATAATAAATCGCAAATCTCATTGAAAAACCATTACAAAACAAAGCAAAGTTTAAACAATCAAATGGTCCAACAACTGCATATAATATGTCCGCAAACAAACGACTCTCATAATGCTAAATAGCCGCATATTGGGAATTTATATTGAGTAATAGAATAAATAAAAACCGCAGCGTTTTGATATAAAACAATGTAATTTGGAACAGCTAATGATTGGTGTTACGTTGTGGATTCGATTCTCACTAGAGTATATATATAATATAAAATTTTAAATACTATAATTTTTTTGTGGGGAACGGAAGTGGAACGGAGTGTCATAACACTAAGTTTCACTTCCTTTCCCTCTGCCTACCCTGCCTAGCGCGGGATACAGCGTGAAGCTAAAAAAAAAAAACACTTTTTTTTGGAGGCCTGTCGTGGCGCAACGGCACAAGCGTGTGACTATAACCGACAGGTTCTGGGTTCGATCCCCGGTCGAGGAAATGAAATATTTAATATTTTCAATTTAAATATTTAATGTTTCATTTCTTGGCTCTGGTGATAAGGCAAAGCGCGACGTTGAGTTCTGCCACTCAACACGCAATGCCTCAAATTCGGCGGAAAGTGGGGAACAGAAGTGGAACGGAGTGTCTTAACACTAGGTTTCCGGGTTCCCTCTGCCTACCCTGCCTCGTGCGGGATAAAACGTGAAGATGAAAAAAAAAAAGAAAAAACAAATAGTCTTATCTGGTAACGAAGTGAAGTACAGCGTATAGTTCTGCTACTCAACAAGTAATGCTTCGAATTTTTTGATAACCTGGGGGAGTTTCTTAACACTGGGTTTTAACGATTCCTCTGCCTGAAGTACTTCGTATGAGATGTGGATTATAATGTGTATATCAGAGAATAGTATCATGGCCCAGTGTCACTTTGTTAATATCAAATATTATTTCTACGGTCATTTAAAATACACAACACAAATTACTTTTAGATCAACATAATCATAAAATACGTGGATTTATGTTTATTTTTTGCCGTATATTTTATTAAATTTGCCGCAAAATCAATACCTATTCTTCTATTTTAGCCGTGTGATTCCGGTTTAGAATAGGATCACCCTGGTACTGATGGTGTCGTAAGAGGCGACTAAAGTGCGTGTGGCGACTAGAGTCATGTTGCCAGTAATGGTAGCACGCATAGGCAGACTCGACCGGATTATTACCACCCCCGGCATTTAAGACCGGCGTTAAATAGTGGCTTTGGCCACTGCGTTTCGCATTAGGTAATGCCGGGCACCGGTCCTTCCAATTTAAAGGATGGCAACGCTCCTGTAGCTCCTCTGGAGTTACTCGGGGCCGTGGGCGACGTCGATCACTTACCACCAGGTGACCCGTACGCTCGTTTGCCGTCTTTTCCATAAAAAAAAATGTATAGGTAGTATTTATGGTATGGAAATCGTGAAATATGACACGGTAGGCAGAAAGTGCCTAATTTTACACACTCCATTTTCCTCTTTTTACCGAATTAGATAACAGTTATTATTAAAATAAATAGTATATATTTTAGAATTATTAATAATAAATTATTAAAATCAAAAAGGTTATATATTTCTTCCATAAGTAAAGACTTATTAAGGTATAAAAGTACTTATAGAAATAATATAACTGTATATAGTTGTCAAATCATCAAAATGTCAAATGGCGTCTATCCGCAAAAGTAACTCAAGTATCCTTCTTTTATATTATTTATATTTGCACTTAATGTACTTAGAATAAAGCAAAATATTTAATAAGGAAAGAAATAATAAATACTGTATTTTAATACAATATAATATATACGAGTATATAAAGCGTGGAACAGATATTACGATCAGTTATAAAAATAATAAATTAAATTACTGACTAAATATACTGACAACGCGATTGAACTCACGTCACAATTTTTTTTTTGTAAGAACCAAATCTGTATGTTTTTATGGAAATACAAGCCCGAATTTCAACGCCAGCAAAGCGGAAGCGGCATACTTGTATTTCTATCAAAAAATAATAAGGCAAAGGACTATGCGAGCTGAAAGAAATAAAGTTGCTCTGCCTAGAGAGCGGAGAGAAATAATTAAAAAATTAAGTAAATTCTTTGTAAGTGGAAATATAAACCTATATTATTCAAAATTCCGTTTTGGGCTCTTTGTCTGAAAGTAACCTGACAATAATATTAAAATGTTATTGCACCTTACTTGTCGATACAGCGTAATTAAAATTGAGGCATCTATCCCACTATCCGAGTTTTATCTTATTAATAACATTTAAATAAGGTATATTTTCTAATAAATTTCTTTGTGTAATAATAATAAGTGAACTAAGTCAGTTAAGTGTTAACAAACAATATATTTTTGTTACAGATGCCGATCAAAAATTTTGAAGCCAACACACAAACACAGTCATAAATCGAATACAAAAATGATAACGTGACGAAATATGTTTCCAGTTGGGCAGTTTCATGAAGCGCGGACTAAAATCGAGAACGAGGCGATGCGTCAATATGACCAGCGTACAGATAGTCGGAATTGCAAAGCGTTTGCTAAAAAACTAGTGTATTTCAATTCATATTCATTTCTATTGATATTTTTTCTATCTCTACAAACAGCCAATTCTAACACAACAAATATGAATCGCAAAAGCGACAAAGTTAACAAATTCGATGTTAAGGTTCAAAACGATCATCCAAATGAAGATTATGATGAACAAGACAAATATGCAAAAGTCAATTTTGATAAGAATCCCTTCTATAATAATGAAGAATTTCCTCATAATTTCTATGAACATGAAAGAAATGGGTACAGCGATTATGGAGATTATAAAAGATATTATTTGAATCCATCAAATCCTATCCCTAAATCTAGTGTTAAGTTCAAAATAAGCAGTAGGATAGTTCAGACTAAATATGGAAAATTACAGGGGATAGTTTTGGCGATGGATGAACAAAGGTATTTGAGTCCTTTGGAAGTTTTTTTAGGTGTACCTTACGCAACGCCTCCTGTTGGATCTAATAGGTACGTAAAATAAAGAACAAAATATTTCTTTATTTATATATCGTATTTTTTTACCGTCGATACGATACGATAAAACGAAAAGGATTTAAATATATTTTTGTTTTGTTTTATACTGACTTTCTAGTAAATTATTTTTCATTAGATGCGATAGACCTGAGAGATAATTACAATTATTACGTAAAGGACAATAATCTTTCAAGTATTTTCTTTTCCTCAATTAATATTTTTACCTTTTTATACTGTTATGTACATTTCATAAAGTTTTATCAAGATATTCCTAAATAATGTTTTATTTATTATCTATTATTGCTAACAGAAAAAATATGTCGGAAATAAATTTAAATAAATTACTTTGTAATTTTTTTTTCTTGCAATATTACACCAAATGTAAATATTTTAGATTTAGCCCTACAAGAACACCTTCACCTTGGGATGGTGTCAGAGTTTCTGACCGTCCAGGTCCAGCTTGTCCTCAAAAGTTACCGGACTTGGATGAAGAGCGACTCTTGTTAGAAAAAATGCCTAAAGGCAGACTAGATTATATAAAAAGACTGATACCTTATCTTAAGAATCAAAGTGAAGATTGTCTTTATTTAAACATATTTGCACCTTTACAAAGTAAGTACCTATTATATTTAAATTAACATAAAAAAAGTGTGATTTACTGGTAATTAATTTGGTTAGCAAGCCGCGGTTATAATAATGATAATGCCAATATTTTTTACTAATTTGATGGGATAAATAAGCAAACAAAAATCAAGATAAAAATAAGTCGCAAAAAAGAATATTACTTTTCCGGTGAAGGTTTTGCAAAGTGCTTGGAGTTGTTTAACTGCTCTTAGTCACTTAAATCGGCTCATTCAGGAGCTACGATACCAGAGACCAACACACATAATGTCAGACTGGTTAAACTTATAACACAGCTCTTTTTGGATCAAGGGTAAATTATTAGTTTCTATTTTAGTGGACGAAACAAAACTAGCACTGCCAGTACTAGTGTACATACATGGGGATGGATACTCCATAAGTTCCGGAAGTCCTTACGACGGTTCCGTGCTTGCAAGTTACACAGATCTAATTGTTGTAACGTTAAACTATAGACTCGGAATATTGGGTAAGTTAGCAAATATATATTTTTTTATTAAATATACTCAATACCCATGAAGACACTTCTGTTCTCCACTTTAAGCACTTCAAGCCGCCACACTCTGCCTCGTTACCATAACTCGTTTCATATTTCATTGCCGCAATTCGGAATCGAACTTAAAACCACTGTTTTTACTATGTTTTTAAGTGTTATTCCACACTTAGGACAGAAAATACTAAACTTAAATTTAAAAAGCGTATAAAAGTTCTGAACGAAACAGGATTTGAACCCGCGCCTCTGCAAAACCGTTCCAGCACTCTGACCAACTAAGCCATTCGTTCGTGATAACGAATTGCTTAATACGCTTTTTAAATTTAAGTTTAGTATTAAAACCACACAACAAACTGTGTTTACGGTCGCTACGCTAATGCTACTGCGCTACATTGACCTGTTATATATAATATATAGCTAAAATTAATATAATATTTTTTTCTTTATTTCCTTACCGTATTCTTAATGAAACAGACAAAGACTCTAATATCTATCCTAAATAAACCGCAACACGTGAATAATACGGGAATACAAAGAAACCAGACATCCATTATTATCATGATCATTTATCATTTAACATCACTCCTACTATATAGTGATACTCGTATATGCTTATCAATGTTATATGAGGCATAAGCTTACGGATTTGACGATGTAACAAGTTGTGGGTTTGATACCCTTACGACGTAACGAAAACAATACTATTTTCAATCACATGGTCTAGTGACGAGGCAGAGAACAGCGTTAGGTTTCGCGCCATGTCTTCAGTGTTTAGCAGAAAGTGGGCAACGGATATGCTTTTATCGCTATCATCTGGATCATCTGGGAACAAAAAAAACTGGGAGTCATCATCAAAGGCAGCAAAAGCTAGTAAAATCTTCAATTATTTGATCACGTACAACGTAGAGCGGCTCGAATTGTTGTGGAAACAATAATCTGTAAAAGATATATCTGTGTATGTTTTCTACGGTATTTATCATGAGAATGTTCTGCTGCCTAATACCTTCTGTAAAATGTTCTAACCACATAGTACATCTTAAGCTTATGTATCGGTCAAAAACGGAGTGTCTTAACACTAAGTTCCCAGGCTCCCTCTGTCTATCTTGATAGTGTAATAATAATACCGCTTAAACTATAATATATTTCCTTTTTTCTTTAGCTTCTCGCTATATCCCATAGCACAAGGCAGGGTAGGCCAAGGGAACCTGTGAAAATTGTGTCATGACACTTTTTTAAAATATAAGGCAAAATATACTAATCTAACCTATCGTGTTTGTTAATTATAATATATAATACAACTGATGGAAGAATCCTATATCAAATTATGGCTTATACACAATAAATAACTTTCACAACAAGCAATAAAACTCTAAATTGGTCTAATTAAGATAATTTTCTGGCAACGAGGCGTAGAAACTCATTATTCGTGACTTGGAACACATTGTAAAATATTGGCAGAGTCTTCGCTTTTCTTAAAGGATTTGGAGGAACGTTTTTCTTATAATAATAATAAGTTGTTATTTATTTTGACCAATTTGTATTAAAATTTTATACCAGAAAATTGTATACGAGTAAAACTTGGAGATAGAAGCTATCTATGAATTCGGAAAATGTGTCCCGAGTATATATATTTTAAGAAGAATATTTATGTATTTCATTGATACATGTATTTAGTTCCTGACTCTAAAAACGAGTCAAAGCACGGTGTAGAACTCCGCGCTTGAAATTGCATTGTTTATAAGAATTCTGTCGAAAGTGGACAAGGGTAGTGTCCAAATGAGATCGAAGAAGTATTGGACACTAATAACTCTTCAAGCTCCAAAATATTTTCCCCTGAGCGGAAATCGAATTCAATCTCACTTCACTATGACAGCCTACGCTTTTAGAGTATGTTTTTTTTAAAAAACGATATACGATAGAGGATCACCACTTCAATCAATTTCATACGCCAAACGAGACGAGATGGGTGTTCGTGGTGTTTTTTTAGCCATATCTAACATCGCGTATTGTTTACTGTTTCGAATTGGCTTTTTATTTGTTAACTTCTATATATACATATATTGAACGTACATTGAACATTTTTTTTAAATAGTGTGATTTTTTTAACTTCCCTAGTCTAGTCTGATCTAGAGCGTACTAATAATAACGAGAGACTGTGGGTTCGATCCCCAATCGAGAAAATGAAATATTTAATATTTTCAAATTAAAATATATAGACGCCTGTCGTGGCGCAGCGGCACAAGCGTGTGACTGTAACCGAAAGATTCTGGGTTCGATCCCCGGTCGAGGAAATGAAATTATTAATATTTTCAATTTAAAAATATTTATTATTTCATTTCTTCGCTCTGGTAATAAGGCAAAGCGCGGCGTTGAGATCCGCCACTCAACACGCAATGCCTCAAATTCGGCGGGAAAGTGGGGAACGGAAGTGGAACGGAGTATGTTAACACTAGGTTCCCGGGTTCCCTCTGCCTACCCTGCCTCGTGCGGGATACATCGTGAAGCTGAGAAGAAGAAGTTGTAATGAAGAACACAAATAACTGTACTATAAGTTTCAATAAAAAATATATATATATATATATATATATATATATATATATATATATATATATATATATATATATATATATATATATATATATATATATAAGTTTCAATAAAAAAAAATATATATTCATTATATAAATTTAGTTTCAATCCGCAATGAAGTGCATAATTAAATCATAAATTTCCGCTATTCACATTATAAACGTGCTTAACTTAATAAAACGTGTGTACATATTTTAAAATGTACTATTTCCCTCTTTTATTTCGCCATTTTCGAACTGAATGACTCTGTATCTGCTTTATATATGCAAATAGGATGAAATTGGAAAGCAAATGTATTGATAAAGTTAAATACGTTTCAGATAGTCTATCTCTCTGTGTCTTATCCGTGAAACGAGATGGCCATTCGATGTAGTGAACTCAATGTTGCTTGTAATGTAAATAGATTTCAAGATGTTTAACGTTTGTAAAATCTGAGTTAGAAAAATGCTTTTTTAGAAAAAGATAGGGAAATATGTGTAAGCCCGCTTAGGGTTTGTCGTGGCGCAGCGGCACAAGCATGTGACTGGAAAGGAGAGGTTGTGGGCTCGATTCTCCCTCTAGAAACTGAAATATTAAATATTTTCAAATTAAATATTTAATGTTTTCATTTCGCTCTGGTTACAAGGCAAAGCGCGACGTTGAGTTCCGCCACTCAACACGCAATGCCTCGAATTCGGGCGGAAATTGAGGAAGAACGGAAGTGAAAGGGAGTGTCGTAACACTAGGTTCCCAAGTTTCTTCTGCCTACCCTTCTGTGAGCGGGATGCAGCGTGAAACAGAGAATTAGAGAGGATTTTAACCCGCACTTCTTTAAATTGTAAATGTCATTAACGACCCTAATCACGCTACGTTCTATCTACGAGTATATATGGTTTTTAGCAAAATATGCTTCTTTTGTAGCAAATTAGTAAGTTTTTTAGCGTGAAATATTTTAATCATATTAAAAAGAAATAGAAACATTTGAGTTTCATTATTTTTTTATATTTTTAAGTAATTTTAAATATATTTGTGTGAGACATAAATGAAATGTATTTCGTTTTTATATAGCATTGCTATTAAAATATGATAATATTTTTCGGCGAATTAAATAATTGTATATCTGAATTCGAGAATAAATATCTTCATTGAAGGTAAATAATAAATATTTCTTAAATGGATCTGTCCATTATCCATTTAGAGATATTTGAATGAATATTACAATAATAAAATACGTAATATTTTGAAAAGAGAAAAAAGCGTTTCACGTTATATTCAGCACATGGCAGGGTAGGCAGAGGAAAGTTGGAAACCTAGTGTTAAGACACTTTTCGCTGAATTTTAAACATTGTGTGTAATGGCGGAGCATAACGCCGTGCTATGCCTTGTTACCAAAGCGAAGAAACAAAAATATTAATTTAAGGCATTGGAGTGGCGGAACTCAACGCCGCGCTTTGCCTTATTACCAGAGCGAAGAAATGAAACATTAAATATTTAAATTGAAAATATTAAATATTTCATTTCCTCGACTGGCGATCGAACCCAGAACCTGTCGGTTACAGTCACACTCTTGTGCCGCTGCGCCACGACAGGCCTCATGTAAATAATTGGAATTATTAATTTTAATATTAATAATTACAATCAAATTTACATTAACAAAATATATATTTTATTTATTATATTTATTAATAGAGAAAAACGATAATAATGTGTTGTAAGACGATATATACATAAGTCATATATTTTAATGAATCTTTTTAACAATATGTATCTAGGATATGACGTGATGAAAAATTAAAAAAAATAAGATGCTAAATTACGCATAAATAAATTGTTAATTATAAAATATATAAATAATATAATTTAAAAACGTTCTAAACGAGAGTATTTCGTTTATTAAAATGGTCATCATTTTAATCTCCCAGGTGTCGCAACCGTTGTTATATATATTTGAGCAGAAAGAAGAATATCGGTTGAATCAAACTGTTAAATACTACGATTCTAATGTAAATGATGCGCTAAGAATCTTGTACCAAATATAAAAACAGTTTACCCGTGACCACGGACTACTGTAAAGTGTTCGAAACGTCGGGTTTCCAATAGTTTAAATATTATATAATTATTCCAAGCCTAACTATTATAGATTTGAGACGATACGCATTGACAATCAAAGTGAGCTTTGACCAAAATTACAATATTTAATGTTGTTAAATCATTGTCATTTTTTGTAGGCCTGTCGTGGCGCAGCTGCACAAGCGAGTACTGTAAGCGACAGGGCGTGGGTTCGATCCTCGCTCGAATAAATGTAATATTTAATATCTTCAATTTAAATATTTAAGGTTTTCGTTACTTCGCTCTGGTACAAGGCAAAATGCGGCGTTGAGCTCCGCCATTCAACACGCAATGTCTCGAAATCGGTGAAAAGTGGGGCATGGAAGTAGAACAGAGTGTATTAACGCTATGTTCCAAAATTCCCTCTGGCTACCCTGCCATGTGCGGGATACAGCGTAAAGCTGAGTAGAGTGAGTAATGTTGTTAAACGTCTCGGAGGCTTTTACGGTGAACTTTTAATATATGTCATGACTTCTTTTAGTATGTAAGCAATACTTAAATAGAGTTGGTCATTTTCTAATTTAAAGCAATGGTGCTCTATGATTCGGTGAAAAATAAGGATGATGTTATTTCATGTCAGGAAAACTGGTGTATATGTTCGCCTATAGGTCTGATACCTTGTTCAAACGTAAAGATAGTGACTGCGGGGTGATTACCTGCCTGGGTTCCCTTTTTATGGAAAAGACGGCAAACGAGCATACGGGTCACCTGGTGTTAAGTGATCACCGTCGCCTACGGCCCCGAGTAACTCCGGAGGAGCTACAGGAGCGTTGCTGTCCTTTAAAGTGGAAGGGCACCGGGGCCCGGCATTACCTAATGCGAAACGCAGTGGCCAAAGCCACTACTTAACGTCGGTCTTAAATGCCGGGGGTGGTAATAATCCGGTCGAATCTGACCCATGCGTGTTGCCATTACTGGCAACGTGACTCTACCACACGCACTTTATTCGCCTCTTACGACACCATCAGTACCAGGGTGATCCTATTCTAAGCCGGAATTACACGACAAAAACTACTTACTAACGGTGGTGCGCTTGATTCAATAATTATGTGCTTGATTCGATAATTTATATTGATCTCATGAATCCATCAACATTCATAGTCACCAATTTGATACAATCTTAAAATAAACAAACGTAACAAGAATTAATTGAAAGATCACACACAAGCGTCCCGGAGGGTTCGATAATTACTCTTGCAGCCGCGGTCTTGTAGGAAATCTCGATGTAGGGGCGCGATGCTGTTTTTGTGCTTTCTTCCTTTTATTATAAGCTAGCGAAGTGAACATTTATAATGGAGAGGAAGATAAAACGTATTCTTGGTGCTCCTTCGGAAATATTTTAAGTTGTAATATTGCGACGTTGTTGAGATTTCAGTCACTAAATAATCTTCTTAGCAAATATTTTATTTGAATGATACCTTCTGATGGCTTTATCTAAAATCCATACAATACCACCACCAACTATCACCACTACCATAGTTTTAACTTTCTTAACACTATTACCTCTCAGTCTTTAACAGATATTGAATTACTTACGGTTACAACGATAAAATGTTCTGACAAACACATCACGAGCTAAAAAATATAATTTAAATGGGTACGGGGAAATAATTATACATTGTATCGCAAGCAGTTTCTTTTCTGTTTAACTCTCTCTCTCTCTTTGTGTTAACACAGTATCCCCCACATGGTAGGGTGCGTAGAGGAAACTTGGAAAACTAGTGGTAAGACACTCCGTTCCGTTACCCATTTTCTCCAAATTTGAGGAATAGCATGTTGTATAGCGAAACTCAATGCCACGCTTTGCTTTGTTAGCAGGGCGCAAAGAAAAAAATATACTAAATATTTCATTTCCTGGAGTAGGTGATCTAATCTACAATCTCTTACAGGCCTCAGGTAGATTTTTTATTAATAAGAGGCCAGTCGTGGCGCAAAAGAACTAGCGTACTGCTGTAGACGTGGTTGATTTCCCCGCTCCGGTAATGAGGCAAAGCGTGTCGTTCAGTTTCGCCTTTTTGCTCGCTAAACCACTAGAATGCGATAAAAGTAACGGCAGTGTCTTAAAAGATACAGAGTGTTTCGTTTCTAGACTCCCAGGTTCCCAAAGATAAGGTTCCCTTTATCTACTCAGTTATATGCGGGATACAGAGTGAAGCTAAAAAAATATTTTTTAATTTTGTTAATAGAACAAAACGAACAATTTTTTTATTGCTTTGCAAACCTTTCACGATTACTCTCCAATTTCACGTTTAGTTTATCAAAACTAAATCAAAATAATCTTTTCAAATGAAAATTCGATCCTCTAATTTCAAATTTCATTTATACATTTCGATAATGGAAGTAAACAATCAAAGAGCCCTTGTCTGCTTAAATAGCTTCATTGGAGTCAATTTCATTTGGATTTCACAATATATTTAAATTATTTTTAACGTTATATAATAAATTTTTGGTTTTGCTTGGATTTAAAGATATTTACTCTCAACAAAAACATTTCTCCATTTTGGCGGAAAGTGGGGAACGGAAGTGGAACGAAGTGTCTTAACACTAGGTTCCCAAGTTCCCTCTGTCCACCCTGCCTTGTGCGGGATACAGCGTGAGGCTAAGTAAATAAGTAAGTAAAAACATTTACATGTCACTTACTTGAGAAAAATAGAAAACTTAGAGTATGTAGTAAATATAAAAGTTCGTTAACTATACAAATCTAATGCTTTCAGTAGTTATTCATCAGATGTTTACATAGTGCGTTCTAGAAAGCATCAATTGAGCTTACATTTTTTATGTGTATTGGTTTTTTATGTGTATTGGTATTTTATTATAAATATTTGCTCCTTCATGGATTACCGTTTTATTGGCGTAGGACGTTTTGTAGGACTAAGAAACTTGCTTGACGACTGCTGCGATGAGAAATTTGTTTCAATTTGCTTAATATAATGCTACTTGTAGCATCATATTAAACAAATTGTGAATATGTTTGATGAATAAAAGCTAGAGTTAACTTTTTGTTTTGTGTTTTTAATTAATATCTGAAAACAGTTTTTTTTTTGGAAGAGACGGCAAATGAGCGTACGGGTCACCTGATTGTAAGTGATCACCATTGCCCACGGCCCCGTGTAACTCCAGAGGATCTACAGGAGCGTTGCCGTCTTTTAATGTGGATGGGCACCGGGGCCCGGCATTACCTAATGCAAAACGCAGTGGCCAAAGCCACTACTTGACGCCGGTCTTAAATGCCGGGAGTGGTAACAATCCGGTCGAGTCTGCCCATGCGTGTTGCCATTGCTGGCAACGTGACTCTACCACACGCACTTTAGTCGCCTCTTACGATATCATCAGTACCAGGGTGATCCTATTCTAAGCCGGGGTCACACAGCACAAATTATATACAGTAATTTATATGCTTACTTATTAATTAGCTTCACGCTGTATCCCGCACGAGGCAGGGTAGGCAGAGGGAACCCGGGAACCTAGTGTTAAGACACTCCGTTCCACTTCCGTTCCCTAACTTTCCGCCGAATTTGAGGCATTGCGTGTTGAGTGGCGGAACTCAACGCCTCGCTTTGCCGTATTACCAGTGCGAAGAAATGAAACATTAAATATTTAAATTGAAAATATTTAATATTTCATTTCCTCGACTGGAGATCGAACCCAGAACCTGTTGGTTACAGGGACAAGCTTGTGCCGCTGCGCCACGACAGGCCTTGGCATATATATTAATTATTGAGGTTAATTTTCGTCACTCAACCTGCAATATCTTAAAATTTGCGCAAAATGTAGAAAATTAATTGCCTTTAAAGCATTTATGGAATACAATGTTAAGCTACAGAGAAAAAATATTTCTATGATTTCTAGAAATGTCTATGAAAAAATATCTATTTATTTCACGGGATGAAACATCCCTTGCTGCAAAATGAACACATATCCTTGGCTCTCATCTACTCGTAAATTAAAATACTAGATCTGGATGATGTAATTTATATAAATTTACATATTTGAATTGTGATTTGTATAATATTTAAAAAAATGTTTTTTTTCTACTTCACGCCATGCCAAAACACTTCTCCCCATTTTTCACTTTCTGCCGAATTAGGGGCTTTGCGTGTTGACTGGCGGAACCCGCAGCCCCACGCAAAGACAAGCCTCTAAAAAGTCTATCATATATGTTATATTTACATAAATATTATGGTGTAGCGGCCTAAACGTATGACTGTAACCGACGGGTTGTGGGTTCAATCCCGAAGAAATGAAGTATTTAATATTTTCAATTTATATATTAAATATTTTAATTTCTTTGCTCTGGTACAAGGCAAAACGCAGCGTTGAGTTCCACCACTCAACACGCTATGCCTCAAAATTCGGCGGAAAGTGGGGAACGAAAGTGTCATTACACTAGGTTCCCAAGTTCCCTCTGCCTACCCTACCATGTGCGGGATACAGCGTGAAGCTGAGTATAAATATTATATTAAACATTTTCTTTAAATTCACTAGATTAAAATTAAATTCAAAACTTTATATACGAATCATTACATCGTATAATGTAAACTTCTTAACATGACCGAGTTTTCCAGCTAAAATTCAATGGCTTGAGCACTGGAGGTCGGAATAAAAATATTTCTGTGC
Organism: Eueides isabella; assembly: GCA_019049475.1. Classification (NCBI taxonomy): domain Eukaryota; kingdom Metazoa; phylum Arthropoda; class Insecta; order Lepidoptera; family Nymphalidae; genus Eueides; species Eueides isabella. The sequence continues at coordinate 2,072,051 of CM032385.1, read as the reverse complement.
CACATTATATATGTATAGAATTCGTATTACGGACTTGATAAAATGTTTATAAAAAATGCATTATTCAAACATAATTATATGAAGGAATCGAGGCCTGTCGTGGCGCAACGGCACAAGCGTGTGACTGTAACCGACAGGTTCTGGGTTCGATCCCCAGTCGAGGAAACGAAATATTTAATATTTTCAATTTAAATATTTAATGTTTCATTTCTTCGCTCTGGTAATAAGGCAAAGCGCGGCGTTGAGTTCCGCCACTCAACACGCAATGCCTCAAATTCGGCGGAAAGTGGGGAACAGAAGTGGAACAGAGTGTCTTAACACTAGGTTCCCGGGTTCCCTCTGCCTATCCAGCCTCGTGCGGGATACAGCCTGAAGCTGAAAAAAAAAAGTTATATGAACGATTTTTTGGCGCATTGGCACAGCATCTGAATGTGAAGGTGACAATTGTCGGTTCAATTCCCACTCGAGAAATTTTCATTCATTCTGTAAAAAGACGTAGGGCAGCGTTTAACAAAGCTTGTGATTTTCTTATACGCAATTTCTTCCTACCCTACTTTCCGGGGAAAAGCATAAAAAAAATTATCTTGGCTAACCTAATTTTAACATAAAAATAAATTTGACATCCTTATTTATTGAATAAGACATTTCGTGGCGCAGAGACACAAGCGTGTGACTGTAAACGCGACATATGAGTTTGATTCCTACTTGAGGAAATTTACTGAATTTTAATATTTATTGTTTTCATTTATTTGCTATAGTAACACGGCAAAGTGCGGCGTTGAGTTGCGCCCTTCAACGTGCAATGCCTCAAATTCGGCAGAAAGTGGGAAACTGAAGGAAAGTCTTAGCACTACTTCCCCAAGGCCAAAAAAAATATTCTTACTTTAATGTAGATGTCATTCTAAAAATATTAAAATTAATTCAATATCATTGACAGGTTTCCTAAACGCGAACCCGAAGCCACATTTAAAGGCTCGAGTGGCGAACTACGGTCTAATGGATCAAATAGCTGCCCTGCATTGGGTGCAACAGAACATAGCACTGTTTGGAGGTGATCCAACTAACATTACGCTAATGGGCCACGGATCGGGAGCGGCGTGTATTAATTTCCTAATGATATCACCTACTGTTATGCCAGGTTCGTATATATTTCAATTTACATAGAAAGAATGAAATGTTTTACGTTCCATCGCTATGGGAAAGATAAACGCGGCGTTTAGCTCTGCCACTCAATACACAATGTTTTGGTAAAATGAATGGAAGCATCTTTATGGATAGAGACTGAACTTAGCACTAAGGTACATCTGCCTCTCTCTTGTGTGGATTATAGTATAGCTTAACGAGGTAAAAAAATAAAGAATCATGGGGCCTGTCGTGGGGCAGTTGGTAAGTTTGATCCTTCCTGGAAAAGGAATATTTAATATATATATGCTCTTGTTACTTGGCAAAGGAATGGCATGGGAAAGTTGGGAACGAAACACAATGTCTTAATAATAGGTTCCCAAGTTCTCTCTGCCTACCCTGCCATATGATATGAAGTAGAAAAATAAAATACTTAAACATTATTAAAAATCCATTGATCAATCATTCCGCTCTACGCTCGCCATCGACTCTACTACTCTTGTTCAGAGACAGTGTGATCGATGATACAATTATCATTACCATTTTGAAATCAAATAATGTGTGAATAAAACATTTCTTTCAACACTATTATATTCTAGTATCATTATAAACTAATCTTTAAGTTTTTTTTTCAGCTTAACGCTGTGCTTTGTCCCGCACATGGCAGAGTAGGCAGAGGAATATAAAAAACCTAGTGTTAGGACACTCCGCTTCGTTTCCCACCTTCCGCTGATTTTGGGGCAATTCGTATTTAGTAGCAGAACTCAACGCCGCGCTTTGCCTTGTTACCAGAGCAAAGAAAAAAACATTAAATTCTTAATTTTAAAATATTAAATATTTAATTTCTTCAAGAAGGAAGGAGGAAGAAGTGTCAAGTGTGTATTGAACCCACAGCCTGTCACATTTACTGACTAGAGAGCTACAACAGGCTCGAAATTAATTATTAAGTAAACATAATTAATACTCATCTCGAGTAAGAACTAGACGTCCATCAAATGTAAGAGTGTTGGATCTGGTAATTAAATGGCGTGATTTGGTAGATCTTCTTCATTAGGGTTAATTGAATTTTCCTTGGTTTTAACATACATGTACAATTTGCTTAGGAATGTCTCCTATTCATGCTGGTCTGTTTTACGGAGTTCGAGAATAGTAATCTGAGTAGTCAGTCTCTTCTTTTGATTTTTCCTTATTGTCCATATGTAAGAAAATCTATTGGTAAATTATTTAGTTTGGTTTTTAATAGCTATTGATAGATTAGTTTTCTATTATATATAATTTTATGAAAATACATGTTGGATGACAAAACCTCATGTTTTAATAAATATTCCAGATTTAATGTTTCTTTTTTATTCTCTCTCTGCTTCACGTTGTATCCCGGACGAGGCGGGGTAGGCAGAGGGAACCCGGGAATCTAGTGTTAAGACACTCAGTTTATTTTTAAATTCTGGAATTATTTTTTTAGGTATTTTTTTTAAGCTCGATTTGAAAAAAAATTGCTTCTCTTCACTCTTCATGTTAAAACTAAAACCAAGAGCATTAAAGTACTTTGTCACAATTTTAATATATCTTTTCTATATAATGTATATATTATGATATTTTCTGTTCAAAAATATCAACGTTATGAATATGTCCTAGACGTAATTTCAAGGATTTTTTACTTTTCATACGATATATTCGTATACCATATGTGATGCAGATTAAATTACCATTGAGTAAAGCCTTAAAAAGGTCAGAATACTTAGCTTTTCATACGAAGCTACGCTGTTATGTTCTATTTCAGTATTTATAAATGAAAATGCTTGCTAGACTAAAAATATTAAGTTAATTTCTGTGATCTAATTTAAATATTTTATCACTACAAGAAAATTAATTTAGATGAGAACGGGTTGTAACCCGCATCTTTGTCTGCGTGGACTATAAAAAGGAACACTGTTTTCTCTCCTTTTTTTCTAATTCTATAAAATTATAAAATTTTATAGACACTTCGTATACACGCTCTCAAGAGACCAACGTACCAAATTTAAGACCTCTGCACTATCTATCATTCGTTCAGTAACAAACGGTTTTTTTTTTCACTCTTAGAAAATTACTTAGATGATAGCACTTTTATCATATGATATTTTAACAATAATTTGTTACAGGTCTTTTTCATCGAGCCATCCTCCTTTCTGGATCAGCGCTAAGTTCATGGGCAATTGTTGATGATCCTGTATACTATGCATTGAAATTGGCAAAACATATTAACTGTAGTATACCAGAGGATCTGGCAAAAGACCATGAAGTAATCGTGGACTGCTTACGTGATGCGTCCATTGAGGAATTGCTATCTTTCGACATATCAGCGCCAAACTTTTTGACAGCCTTCGGACCGTCAGTTGATGGAGTCGTCATAAAAACTGATTTTGCCAAAGACTTCTTAACTATGCATTCTACATCAGATTTTCCAAGTTTTGGACCACTAAATAATATGAATCAAAACAATTTTCATATAAAAAGGAGTGACAGTGGGCGACGATTGTTCCAAAATAAATACGATCTGTTATTTGGCGTTGTGACGTGCGAAGCTCTATGGAAATTTTCAGCGCACGATATACAGAATGGCATCGAACCGGAAAAACGGGACCGTATGTTGAGGTTAGTCTAAAATTGGAAATGGATATTTTGTCTAGTGCAATACTAAAAAATATATATGTATATGTATTGATACGGTAGCCTCAATATCCAGTGTATATTGAAATAACAGTGAATCGATTCTCTTTAATATCACAATTTTCTACCTACATATTTGTTTCTTTCTATTTATTTCTTGTGGCAGTGCAGGGGCCCGAGCATAGGACTGTAAAGGCGACATGAATTTATGGATTCAATTTCTATTAATTTCCTCAAATTTAATACTTAATATTTTAAACGAAATATCTCCATTTCCACGATCTGCTTATAAGCGAAAAGGCGGAGTTAAGTTCCACCACACAACACAACGCAATACAATGCTTAAATTTCGGTGGAAAGTAGGAAATGATGTGTCTTAACATTAGGTAACTTTCCTTTTCCTTTTTTCTTTCAACTCATATCGTGCTTTCAACTCATATCGATTGAGGTGAATGAAAATATAATATGTTCATTCTATTATTTACTAAGGATTGACCCATAGTTTTCATACTTACCAGTCAGCCAGTCAGTCACTTTGATCAACAAAGACGTAAAAAAATCTTTTAAATTTGCTATATAATTTAAGATATTTCTAAAAAAAATGACAATTGACTTTTTCATGACAAAAAAATTCTCTTTTTGCTATCCTGTTTATTATTTAAGTTGTGTTAAGGGTTACCCTTTCGCATAATTCAATGTTTATTGCACAATAAAGCTAGTAGATAATGAAACAACAGGAGGGATATCTTGTATTTGGGCTGTCGTGTGAAATATAATTGATGATTATAATATTTGTTCAATGGTATATTTTCTTTAATTTTGTTATTATAAACAATGTTTCTTTCTTTATGGCCTCTTGGGTTGCAGAGGCACAAGCGTATAACTGTAAACATGAGGTTCTATGTTCGATCCCCACTTGAGGAAGTGCATTAGTTTAAAATGAATTATTTAATATTATAATTTTTATGCTGTGCTAACAAGGCAGAGCGTGGCGTTGAGTTACGCCACTTGCCTCATGTTGAGCAGAAAGGGGAATACAATAGAGTGTCTTAACATTAGGTTCATAAGTGCCCTCTGCTTATTCTGCCATGTGCGGAATACAGCGTTTTTTCAGATAATAAACAAAATATTTTGGAAATATAAAATATTTATATTAAATTTAGTGATACAAGAAAATTCTATTACCAAATTTTACGTAAAACTCTAACCACAGATGCATTTAGTGTTTGCTCTGCTGTATATAGTCTATATGCTGTATAGAAGATGGATTAGTACTCCTAATAAAAAAAGACTTTTACTTTTTTTTATTTTTAGTTTCACGCTTTACCATATAAAAGAGTAAACAGAGGAAACTGTCACTGTTCACATCTCACTTCCCACTTTTCGCATATTTTTTGAGATATTGCACGTCGTATGGCAGAACTCAACGCCGGGTTATGTCTGGATCGACTAGCTATTACAGGATCAAGAAAATATGAGAGTTGAAATTAATAATTTATAAAAGATAGATTAATATACGTTTCAATAAATATTCTTTGTTTCAGGACGTACGTCAGAAATTCATATACATACCATTTGAGTGAAATTTTCTATACAATTGTCAACGAATACACTGATTGGGAGAGAACGGTAGAGGTTTGTTTTTATATTAGAGCAAGTTGAAAAGCTAAATGCTTAGTTTCTTTAGTTTATGATCATATTTTATTATATATACATAGTTTAAATTAGTTTTTTGATTGCTTGTATTGTTTACTCAGCTTAACGCTGTGTCCCGCACATGGCAGCGTAGGCAGAGGGAACTTAGGAACCTATCATCAAGACACTCCGTTCCACTTTCGTTCCCCACTTTCCGCCAAATTTCAGGCATTGTGTGTTGAGTGGCGGAACTCAACGCCGCGTTTCGCCTTGTACCAGAGCGAAGAAATGAAAACATTAAATATTTAATTTGAAAATATTAAATACTTCATTTCCTCTAGTGGGGATCGAACCCACAACCTGTCGTTAACAGTCACACGCTTATGCCGCTGCGCCACTACAGGCCTCGCTTGTATTGTTTATTTTATTTAAAGACCTTATAAAATTTAAATTGAAGATATACTGAGTGAAATTAATCTTGTATTTATATACAAGCATTATTACTTTTAAGGTGGATTCTTTGAGACTATTGTAAAACAGTGACAACGCTGTTTAGGTCTCTCCGTTCGTAAAATAAATCAATTTAAATAATCTTTTCTTCCCGTTCCCAAAAATATATCTGAATCTTACCGCTTTAGCCCGCGCGTATATCACGTAAAGCTGAAAAAAATATATCCAAATGATATTACTTACTTTCCTAAGTGAAAGTGGGCGTTTATTTGTTTAAGTACAAATTAAGATCAATAAATATTAATCTAAAACTGCCACACTATTACAATTTTGTAATTAGTTGCCGTAAAGTTATAATTAATATTCGTTTCGGGCTTTCATAGGCTTGTTGGTTTTAATTTTACTTGAAGGGACGTTGAATTACAATAAAGCAATTTCACACTTTCTGAATAGTAGGGTAGGTAGAGAAAACGTAATTTTAAAATATCTGACACTTAAGAAAGACATACTGCGGCGTTGAGTTCCTCCACTCAACACGTAATATCTTAAAATGGGACAAATTAATAAATTATAGGTGCTGGCTGGTACAACCAATCTTTCTTTAAACGAACAAACTTTTAAAATAACATAAGACAGTGCCATATCTAATTGCAAGTGCATTTACTGGTGTGAATCCCATTCGGGCGAAACAATCATTTTCATTTCCTCGCTTTAATAACTAGATAAAGCGTGGCGTTCAGTTCCGCTAATCACCACGTCATGTCTCAAACATGGAGTATCTTAACACAAGGTTCCTCCTGCCTACCTTACTGAGAATAAAAAGTTATAAAAGCTGTAAAAATATACTTTCCACGAACCCCTCTAAGAAATCGTTATCATTTGTTATCAGTAAGTTTATATTGGATCGGTAGCTTTATCAAAGCGTCAGGTGGTGAATTACTGTTATTTATTGTGGCCATCAACATCTATCCTACGTTTCCTTCGGACGTAACTCGAGAACGGATCTTGGATAGATTTAGTGGATTCAATTTAGTTACGTATTGATTACGGAGTGCTATCTTTTAATTAAGTGGCTGATAAGTTTTAGATAAGTTATTGATAGTTATGAAATTATATTGGTATATGGTATTTTTTGTATTCTATATATACCAAGTTGAAGAAAGTTCTTAGTCATATATAAAAATATTTGGAGTCATAATAGATAGAATTGTATGGTGCGTGTTTTTTTTTGTTATTTTTTTTCTATGTACGGTTTATCTTTAACACATTAGAATCTAAGAAGAGGCTGTATTATATTAAATGACATGTTTCTTTTTTTTACAATGTACCTCGATTAAAGCATGTTACATAGATGGAACCAATTTACATAACACTCTTCTACTATATGATCGAGACATTAAATTTTCAGTGGCGGAACTCAACGCCGCAAAATTACACTGCGTCAAGAATATCGTCATTTTTTATTTTCCAGAATCCAATCAACACAAGAGATGCGACAGTATCAGCCTTATCAGACGCTCAATACGTGGCGCCTCTAATACAAAGTGGTGATTTACTGAGCGGTGCCAAAGTGGTGAATGATGAAGAACAACCGTCCAGACAAACCAGGACGTACTTCTATGTGTATGATTATCAAACTAAGGATGGGCTTTATCCGCAGGTAAATATGGATTCTCTCGAACTTTCATTCATATTAGCAATTTAAGGTTTCGCCCGCGTAGTCCATGAGAATAAAAGGAATTTTGTCAAAGACATGGCATATTCTTAGTCCGAGGTGACTGAGACACAGTTAGCAAAGAAAAGTACTTATTTAGAAAGGGCTTAAGAAAAAATTAAATACGAGTATATCCAATTTCCAAATATATACATATAATTTCTAACTTAGCTTGATGAGAACACTTGGATGGATTCCAAGATATATCTTTATAATATTAAAATATATTTATATATATGATCTAGCAAGGTAAATCTGTTTTCAATGAGAGTGAGTACTATATTTATATTACTAAAAGAGACGGGAAAACGGATTTTAGGATAGTGCTGTCATGCCTTGCTGCAAACCATAATGCTGTTTTTTTGTATTTTAGAGCTTCACGCTGTATCCCGCTCATAGCAAAGTAGTAAGGAAAAACATCAGAAACTAGTATTAGGCACTCTGTTTTTATTAAACCGTTTCCGTTCTCCAATTTCCGCCAAATTTGCAGGTCCTATGTTTTATGCGGCGAAACTTAAAGCCGTGCTTTGCCTCATTACCATAGTGAAGAAGTAAAATTATTTAATATTTAATTTCTTAGAGTGATATTCAAACTTTTAATCTCGTATTTTTTCATTTTTGAATTAAAAAAAAAGATATAAACATAATACGTGGCGCAGCGGCACAAGCGTGTGACTGTAACCGACTGGTTGTGGCTTCGATCCCCACTCAAGGATATGAAATATTTAATATTTTCAATTTAAATATTTCATGTTTTCATTTCCTTGCTCTGGTACAAGGCAAAACGTGGCGTTAAGTACCGCGACTCAACACGCAATGACTCAAATTGGAACGGAGTGTTTTAACACTAGGTTCTCAAGTTTCCTCTGCCTATCCTGACATGTGCGGGATACAGCGTGAAGCTGTACTAAACACAATAATTCTAATAACTAATTTAAGTGCCATTTGAACGTATAACAATTTTACATCCACGCTTTACAGCAACTTTGTTTCAGTATACTTACATTTGATTCCCAAAAATTGAGTCACTTTTGTTCATTTTAATTCTTAACAATGATTAATGATCATATTTTACTGCGATACATTCAACTAAATTGGGCATGTGATTAGCTCATTACAATCTCGTACGGGTGATTTAAATAAGGATTAAAATATTGTGTTTTATTACTTTTGTATTTTCTTTCACGCTGTAACCCGCATGTAGCGGGATAGGTAAAAGAAAGTTAATTAAAGCACAGCCCTTATATTTTACCACCTATTTGTCAAGATTTTATGCGTTTCATAACGGAACTCAACGCCACGTCTTGTCATTTAAAAAATATTTTATAAGATGCTTAGTGTGAACATTACTATTTAAAAAAATCTGGCCTCTATTTTCTGCGTAATTTTATACATTGCGTTTTGAATTACGGAGCACAACGCCGCATAATAGCACCCTTTTCATTTTTTAGTTTTATTCAGTATCTCGCACGTAGCAGGATAGACAGAGGAATCGTGGGAACTTAGTGTAATATATATAACTAAAACCAATTATGAAGTTCATACGATCGACAGTTTCTGTACCATACTTATTTTATCTAGAAGGAGATTTGATGCCTTAACAAGAGTACTATAAAAGAAGTTAGATGATAAAATTTTAAATCACGTACCGTAATACTCGTATCGTAGTCTGTATTTCAAAAAGTTTTTATTCTTTTCTATTCTGAAGTATATTAATAACGATTTTACTTAAGCAAAAAGAAATTAATATTAAAACTTTATTAACTTTGCCCTGTGTACTGTACGTGGCTGAGTAAGCAGAGGGATCTTGGGAACATTGAGTTAGGACACTCTGTTCCATTGCTAGTTGAGTGGCGGAACTCAACGCCACGCTTTCTTGTTATCAAAGCAAAGTAATGAATCATAAAATATTCAAATTGAAAATATTGAATATTTCATTTCCTCGAGTGGGGATCGAACCCACTACCTGTCACACATACAGTCGCACGCTTATGAGCACGACGCGAGACCAAATTGATTTAAGAATATTATTGATACAATATAATTTTCACAGAGAATGGGAGCAGTGCACGGTGAAGAGCTACCCTACATATTTGGTGCACCTCTCGTCGAGGGATTCGCTCATTTCCTTGAAAATTATACCAAATCAGAAGTATCATTATCTGAGTCAATAATGTTGTTTGTGGCGAACTTCGCTAAGACTGGGTAAGTGAGGCTTTATCTGAGTATCTCTTTATTGTTCGAACTTCTGAGCGAGTGGTTTTGTTATATTGACGACATACTGTCAGAATTTATGGATGAGATACTTGGACTAGTATAGATAAGCCGTTTATACATTTTAGGTGGAAGTGCCTTAATGGGAACCCTAGGTTCCCAAGTTCTCTCTCTCTCCTGTCATGTGCAGGATATAGCGTGAAGCTTAAAAGAAATATTTTGAGTATTTATTGGTTATTTGAATATATTATATAACAGGTTCTTTAAATAGCAGAATAGACATAGTATTTCTCAAATGTATTTATTTATAAAAGTTTAATTTTCATAAATAAAAATAGAAATGAATTGAATATAATGTAAATTGCATTAGTTAAATGAAGATGTATATGAATGTATGTCTTTTTTCGGTTCCAATGAAGTCTTTAACGTGACGTTAAAGGATTTCTATGGTTTTTACGTGACTTTCCTCCAGTATCAAACTTTAAGTTAACCCAATATATCTCTCTATTTCTTTTACCATTAACTCTTGCTTTTCATGTTGACTCGTCTACTTCAATTCCTAGTTAGATAATTATATCTATATCAGAACAGCATCTATCATAATAAGGCCTGTCGTGGCGCAGCGGCACAAGCGTGTGACTGTAACCGACAGGGTCTAGGTTCAATCCCCACTCAGGAAATGAATTATTTAATATTTTCAATTTAAATATTTAATATTTTCATTTCTTCGCTCTGGTACATGGCAAAACGCGGCGTTAAGTTTCACCACTCAACACGCCATGCCTCAAATTTGGCGGATAGTGGGCAACGGAGGTGTAATGGAGTGTCTTAACACTAGGTTCCCATTTCCCTCTGCCTACCCTGCCACGTGCGGCATACAGCGTGAAACTGAGAATTTATCATAACATCACATCCATATATATGTAGGTCAATTGTCTAATCGCTATAGAATCGACTTTATTATTCGAAACTTCCACAAAGCGGAAGTGGCTTTGTCTTACTATCGACATAATGTTCGAGTTTCTAGATGCTAAACGATCTTTTGATGTCGTGGTTAGAAAATATGATTGCTTAGCCGAATTTTTATTTCACACATTTTTACTCAACTAGACGCTGTATCCCGCACATGGCAGGGTAGGCAGAGGTAACTTGGGAACCTAGTGTTAAGACACTCCGTTCCACTTCCGTTCCCCACTTTCCGCCGAATTTGAGGCATGTATGTTGAGTGGCGGAACTCAACGCCGCGTTTTTGCCTTGTACCAGAGCGAAGACATGAAATATTAGAAATTTAATATTTCATTCCCTTGTGTGGAGATCGAACCCAGAACCTGTTGGTTACAGTCACACGTTTGTGTCGCTGCGCCACGACAGGCGTCAACTATAATTTTTAACTTAATAATTCTTTATACCTAAAATTAAATTAAACCTAGGTACAAAATAATATACAAAAATATTGTAGTATGTAGCGGAAATCAAGCCGAAAATCATATATTTCCGCTTTTGGATTCTAAAAATTAATATAAGCGTTTATGTGTAAAATCTTGCTATAAAATATATCTACGTGATTAGATAAGAATATAAAAATATTTATTTTTCATACTCAGGAATCCTAACGATAATACCCGTCAAGAGGCATTCCTTCCGGCGTCGAGGGAAAAGAACAAATTTCGCGGCATTAATTGGGAAGAATACGATTCTACACATCAAAAGTATCTTGAAATTGGTTAGTATATCTTAATTTATTATTAAGAAATCTTTTGAGAATATGGTGGTGATGGAAAAATTTTATATTAGTTCTAACCAGATTGGATAAATTAATTTAGCTTTACGCTGTATCCCCCGCACGGCAGGATAGGCAGAGGGAACTTGGGAACTTAGTGTTAAGACACTCCATTCCACTTCCGTTCTCCGATTTCCGCCGAAATTAAGGCATTGCTTGTTGAGTGGCGTAATTCAATGCCACCATACCATAGATTAATTTTATTGATATTTATTTTAAATTATATTATGAAAAGAGCAACTGTTGAGTTTTTTGCCGACTCTTCTCAGCAGACTCTCCTTCCGAGCCGGTGGTAGCTCCCTGTAGGACTGACACTACATACATACATTTCTATGTATCTTGACGATTAAAAAGTGCTTATAATTGTAATATATTTATGTGCATGTGTGTGTATGTGTGTGTGTGTGTATGTGCGTGTGTGTTGTTCTCATATTTGCAAGCAAATAATATGTATATATTTTTTATTTTCACATTGTATCCCACTTGGAACATTAAAACACTTCTATTCTTGATTTTTATTTTATTTCTTAGACTGGGAATTGAACCCACAACCTGTTACATTTCCAGGCGCTACTTTTAATAGTATAAATACAAAAAAACAATAAATCGTTATTTACTTTAACAATCACGAAGCCGAACCTAAGTATGAAGGGTACGAAATATGCTATCAAAGTAAATTTTACATCAAACATTCCGGATGTGGTATTCAAATTCTCATACCTTCATATATAATGTATGGAACGTCAATATATGTAACTATTGTTCATTCGCTGTAAGAGTTCCTTTGGATTTGAATATTCATTGTTCTACTTTACTCAGCTTCACGCTTTATCCCGCAAATCGTAGGGCAGGCAGAGGGAACTTGGGAACGTAGTGTTAAGACACTCCGTTCCACTTCCGTTCCCCACCGAATTGGATCCATTACGTGTTGAGCAATGGAACTCCACACTGCGCTTTGCCTTGTTACCAAAACGTTACCTTGCTATCAATGGAGATATTATTTTTTTTTCATTCCACCCAGGTTGTTGGTTGGTTGTTGTTACAAGCCCAAAACTTGTCGCCTTTACAATCACAGATTTATTAACCTTTACATTGAGAATCAAATATTTAATTTCTTATGTAAATATTTATATTTTTAGTGCTTTATTAACGTTTTTATGCAGGATGCTAAAAATATTACATTCCCAGTCTCCTTCTGTCTACTTTACCTCGTGTGTTATACAGGGTGAAGCTTCTAATTAAAGTAAAACAAAAAAAAATGGCTTTCACATGCAAATTACCGTATATTTTAGTCTTAACCTTACCACCACTCAACTAATTTCCATTCAAAGTTATTTCTGACTAAAGCCTAGCTATTAAAATGTAAATTTATTTAAGCATTCAATTGTAGCCTAAAATATTATGAAATATCGATTATTTATTATAACTTATAAGAAATAGATATAGATAGATAAGAGATCTGTCTGCAAAAATAAACTCGGGTGAAAGTGAGGAACAGCTCTCTGTTCCTCACGTTCCAATCCTTCCAGTGTCTTAACCCTAGGTACCAATATCCCTAAGTATGTATTGTATGTATTTCCTTCCTTGCCATGTGCGGGATACAGCGTGAAACTGAAAAAAAATCTATGCAATATAAAAAGAAAATAAACTGAAATTGAAAATGAATATTTATAAATATATAATAATACAATATAGGAAATGAATTGCCAGTTTCACCTTTAATATTTTTACGTATACCATCTGCTTTTCCTTACATTTACGGCATACATCGTAAAGCTATAGGATTATTTTTATGTGTTAGTATAATATATTGATTATTATATCAATATTTTCTTTAACAGGCATGAAACCTCGAATGAAGAATCATTTTCGTGCGCATCAGCTGTCTGTGTGGCTTCGCTTAATCCCTGAGCTCCATAGAACTGGTATGGAAGACGTCTCAGCACGGCATAATCTATTCAAAAATTACAACGAACAGGATCTATACGAGGGTATTATTAGACCAGATCCGTTGTCAAGGAACGAAAATGACCAAATAAGGAAAAATGTAACCTTTGACACAGCTTTGACAACAGTGGACACTATATTGGCCACGTGTGTCACGATAATACCAAATAGAGACATAAATTTTACCACCACAGATAATACCCTAGCAAATCTGGAAGCTGCAGGCTACGCGGCTTATTCCACAGCTTTGAGTGTCACAATTGCGATTGGATGCTCACTCCTCATTTTGAACGTATTAATCTTCGCCGGGGTTTATTATCAACGAGATAAATCAAGATCTCGGGGCAAACAACGTTTCAACGAGAAACATTTTGAAACTATTTCCGGAAAGCATTCACATTATCATATAGATCCTAATATAGCGCCTAGTTTGGTTGTAGATATTGAACGGCAGAATAGAAAAAAGATAGATTTGGCTAATATGAACTTTAAAGGTCCTAAAACTCCAAGCCCCACACTAAGTATAGATATGCCAAGCAAATTGAATAGTAGTTTCAGATTGCCCAACACTTATCCCGAATACGGGACGCTGCCTAAGAATTTAAATCAGTTTAGTAGTCAGGATATGCGAAATCCGAATGGATCGACCGATTTTAATGAGCCAAGACTTCCTCACGCCACTCTGAGGCGAGGCAAATCGATACACTCCACTACCTTACCGCAGGCCGCGATTGATGAAATGAGAGTGTGATTTTGATATTTTGAATTGTAAAGTGTATATTAAGTAAGAAGATTTTTAGAGATGGACGTTAATGATTCAATTGTAAAGATTATTAATTAAAGAATCAAATGTATGTATGTTGTTTTTATTATTGTTATTTTATTTTACCTTAAAAGAAATATTACCAAGACATATACTAATTAAATTCTATATTGAGACCTGTCGTGGCGTAGCGGTACAAACGTGTGACTGTAACCGATTTGTTGTGGGTTCGATCCCCACTCGAGGAAATGAAATATTTAATATTTTCAATTTAAATATTCAATATTTTCATTTCCTCGTTCTTGAGTTCCGCCACTCATCACGCTATGCCTCAAAATTCGGTGGAAAGTGAGGAACGGAAGTGGCACGGAGTGTCTTAACACTAGGTTCCCAAGTTCCCTCTGCCTACCCTGCCATGTGCGGGATACAGCGTGAAGCTGAGTGAGTGAGTGAGTAAATTCTATTATATGAGATCGTCATGGTGCAGCAGATCTATAAAAGCGACATGAGTTCAGTTTTCATACAATACGCTTAGTCTTATAAATAAAGTGGAGAATCGGCAATGGAGTGTCTTAGCTCTAGATCTCTGTTATACCTTGAAGATATGAAAGTCTTGCTGAGTTTCTTGCCCCGGTTCTTCTCGGTATGTGGTAGTTTGAGGCAGAAAATTTAATAAAAGAATAAGAAGTATTATTTAAATTTTAAGTTGTATTTTTATTGTGATTTTTTACTTCACTCTACCAATATTTTCTATTCAAAAAAATATATAAGAATGCATAAAAAATAAATAAATATAACATTTTTATTTTTTCATTGAAGACTAGGTAGTCTTATTATATATAGAAATAATAATGAGTCCTTATATACACAACGGACTTTACCTTTTAATTTCGAGTCTGGTTAAAATGACACTAACTGGGACACGTAACACATTCTACTCGTAAATTAATTTCACTACCAGTAGGCGTAGCGTATTAGGTATAGCCCTTCTTGGTGTAGGGATAACCAAAGATAAAAATAGTTATTCAATTTTTAATAAAACAATTCTATACTTCAAAAATAATTTATGCTGTTTGAAAATGTCTATATATACAAAATTTTGCTTATATTTATTAGGCCAGTCTGGTTGTGGATCCGATTCCCAATCAAGAAAATGAAATATTTAATATTTTAATTTTTCTCGCTCGCACCAAGGCAAAGCGCGGCGTTAAACTCCGTCACTTAACAACAAAAACTGAAATTAGCGGAAAGTTTAAAAACGACGTATCTTAAGTAAAATGGAGTGGTTAAACACCAGGTCCCAGGTCCAGCTCCAGGTTAATTTCGTCAAACTTAATTTAGGGCCATATTGTGGTTAGCGCCCACAGAGTAGTCATATAATTTACAAATCTCAAGGACCTTTTGGATAGAGATGGCTTAAACGCACATCTCGCTTGAAACGCTAGCGGTCGACGATAAACAAGACTATAAAGACCCTTTGTTCCATTCAAGTATACATAAAATAATGTTGTCGCACACAACTATCGATGTTAAGCCATAGATTTATCGATTCGATAGACGGCAACGTCAATTTTTACGGTAGCTATAAAAGTATTTACGAGATGTTTTACTATAGCATAGAGTAAATATTGCTATGGATTTCAATATACAAAGTTTGAATTTTTTTTTTCGGTGAATAAAGAATAAACTATAATCATTTGTAGATCGCTTTGAGTGTCAATAAACGGTTTTATGATAGCATATTTTTATTACAACACTTTTGAACTTATTTTATGTGATTGAATTGAAGTAACTTAACGATGCCGTAAATTATAGGACCTGAAGTTGGACGTTATCTTCAAAGTTGAATTGTTAAGGTTGTTGGTGAAGTAGGTGGTCAAGGTCATTGGTTCAATTCCCGTACAATAATGGATAATAATTGTTGTGATTTATAGTAATAATTATTATATATCTAATAAAATTATAAATTCATTATTACGAGTATGTTATTATTGAGATCTCCTAATGATCTTTATTCAAAGTATTTTTAAGTCAAAATCTTCACAGAACAGATCTATATAAGTTTAGAAAACACTATAATCTAACTAAAAGTATACTAAAATTATACATCTTTTTTTATATCAATATACAAAAAACATTCATAAATAAACAAAATATGTAATAATTCAATTTTTTTATCAAAATTACTGAAGAAAATCAACCATTTAAAAAATATGTATAACAAATTTTAAGAATTAGATCGACATAAGATAGAACAACTCTACATACATCTAATGTTCTATCATATCTACATAGAAGTCTCAAGTTGTCTGAGTGACGAGAGGGCGGGGACACAATTACAATGTTATATACTTTTTGTCTAAAAATAACAAAGGTTTATTCTTTAAATCCACTCCACTCGAAATATTTTTCTTCAATCATGGTGTCTAAGAAAGTTAAAAATCTAAAAAAAAATATTCCCGGATTTTAAGATTCACTCTGGTAGTAGCGTAACTCTACGCCGCGCTTTGTGTTGTTACTGTATCCCTATGGGGGTAGGCAGAGAGAACGGGGTGCTAAACTCTACGGTCTCGGTATACTTCTCGTCACATCCATAAAAAAATAAATTGGTCAATTTAGTAACTAATTTCTCAATCCCGTTATAATGAGTACTTAACATTATATTTTAATTTCTTTAATTTTTTTTTCTAATTTTCTTCAATAAAGGACAACACAGTGTATGCAAAAAGTCTAGCTCAAAATATAAATATATTTATTAGCAATAGATAACGCGGCGTTAAGTTCCGTCACTCGATACATTATGTTCCGAGAACGAGATAAATCTTGTACGTCTATGATATGATGATATATGCAAAATATCGATAAATCAACTATACTGTAAATTACATAAAATATCGATAAACCTAATTAGTACATCACTATAATGTTTCATATCTTCATTGTGTCATAGTTTCTAGTTTGACTGACTATGAGGATAACAATACGCTTGTCTTGCGCGAGTATCATTGAATGCCACGAGTTTAGAAATACAAGATTAGCTGTCTTCAAATTTAATGGAGTGAAAACAACATTCGGTGGATGTACTTTCAATACTATATTTATGATGTTTGGTATAAGCTTACCGAATAAAAAGGTAGCGGGTTCGATTTAGTTTCGAAAAAAAAATTGAATGGTAATATTCATCATTGCAAGTTTATTAATAAAAAAATACTTATTTATAAAATATATAACAAATTTAACGTAGCAGGATCTGAACGCGCGCCTCTTGGTATACGTCCAAGCGGTCTGACCAACTAAGCCATACGTTCTCATCAAGCTAGGTCGACATTATTATACGCTTGTTACAACTTATTTGTTTTGTAAGCATGTCTGTGGGAAGCTTTTAAAAAAATCCGCTACTCGAAGAAAATTTTCTTTACTAAGTGGTGATATCTATGAAAAAAAAAAATGCTGTCATGGCGCAAGGGCACAAGCATATGACTGTAAACGACAGGTTGTGGATTCGATTCCTCCTGGAGAAAATGTAATATTTCGTATGGGATCCTATTATAAAAGCGTACACCCTGATCCATAAAAGAATTACGGACTCGATGCAATCAACTTACAGACGCACAAGTTCAAGCCTATTTCTATTATTCATATTATGTACATCATCGATTTTAGTAAATGTATCAATATTTTTCTTAACATATATAACATTTTCAAAAATGTATTGAGATGCAAAGGTCAATATTTTAATTTTTTAAAGGTTTCCGTACCTTAGGGCTTAAATTATAGATTGCACGAATAGCTCACTTCTACAAGGATATGATTGAATTAATACTTTGGTGTTAATGGTTACATCACAGTTTCGAACTACAATAACCACTATCGAAATATCTCGTGACATTAATAAATTCACACAGATACAGCGTAAAGGTGAAATCATTTACATGTTCACTTAGTGAGAAGACACTATGTGGACATATCTTTCCTAACTTTCCGCCGAATTTGTGGCATTATGTGTTGAGTGATGGAACTCTACGTTGCGTTATATTAGTAGGTTTTATACCTGAGCGAGGAAAATAAATGTAAAATATTTAATTTTTTCGATTGGAAACTAAGTCCAGAAGCTGTTGGGCTTACAGTCACAGGCGACATCAAACTTCAGGCTAGTTACATTGTTTTTTAATAAAAAAAAATACTTACCATTATAATTTTATTGTTAGTAGCAAAATGGTATAGACAAAAGATAAAATAAAAAAAAAATCAAACCACTAGGTTCCCAGTTTCCCAGGTTCCCCAGCGTTAAGCTAAAATAATAATATTTTAACTTTAATATTAAAGAAATCAATTCAATTAATGTATATGTTTTAAACTTGCAAAGTAAGCTGAAAGGCGAATGCCACACGCGATGTTCTCACGATCGGATAATGCCCCTTGTCAGCATCTAATACGTTGTTGAAACCCCTTTGTGTAGAACGAAAGGAATTTTATTTAGTATAGATTGTGTAAAGGTAATAAATAATAAATAAGGTTTTAGAAAATAAAATTGTAAAGTTTATATTATTAATAATTCTTAGAAGTTAGTTGAGGCGCAATGGTCCAGTACGTGACTATAAATGCGATAGTCTATGGGTTCAATCCCATTTCATATTTTCATTTGCGGCGTTGAGTTCCGCCACATCACATGCAATGCTTCAAATTAGGCGGAAAGTGAGGAACGGAAGTGGAACGGAGTGTCTTAACACTAGGTTCCCAAGTTAACTCTATCTACCCTGCCGTGTGCAGGATACAGCGTGAAGCTGAGCTGAAACCAGTCGTGGCGTAGGTGCTCAAGCATACTACACCGATGGGTTCGTTCCCCAATTGATTTTTTCCCAATAAAATCTATATGTATAAAGCTGAATAGTTTGTTTATTTGTTGGTTTGTTTAGTTGAACGCGATTATCTCAGGAACTACTACTACTAGTCAGCTTTTCGCTGCAGAGGGAACTTGGGAACCTAGTGTTAAGACAATAAATAATTATTCTCAGGAACTACTGGTTTGAATTGTAAAAATATTTTTGCATTCGATAAACTATATATGCTACATGTTTACATAACGATAAGAACCTAAGGAGTGGAGAATAAAAAAAAATGAAAATAGTAAGCCTTTGAAGCTCCGTAAAAACCTTGTATGTCAGAATTGGTCACCTTTATAAGTTCTAAATAAGTTTACGAGAGCATATGTCTATCACCAAAGGCCAATAAAGGGATATTTTACAAGCTATTTTAAGCAAAACAGTATCATCTTATCCACGTAGCGTGTACGTATAATCCCTCTTATCTTTATTAATTATTATAAAACGCTGTAATCTGAGAATCTACTGGTTTGGAGAATTGTAGATAAACCCTATATCTAATTATACTATACTATACGGGTGGACCCGCAAGCAAGAGCTAGTGATTAATCGAACAAGTTAAGAGGCTAAAACCGGCGTTGAACTCCGCCAATGAACACATAATGTCTCCAGAATTCAACATAAAATGGGAAACCGCTTAAAGGGTCTCACTGGGAACGGAGAGTCTTCACATAAGGTTCCCAAGTTCTCTCTGCCTACTTTACTATATGCAGGTTACAGCGGAAGCTAAAAATAATAATAATGTAGTTTTACTATGTTTTAAAGTGTTATTCCACACTTAGGACAGAAAATACTAAACTTAAATTTAAAAAGCGTATAAAATTTTGAACGAAGCAGGATTTGAACCCGCGCCTCTGGAATACCGTTCCAGCGCTCTGACCACTAAGCCATTCGTTCTCACCGAGCTCCGTCGAAATTCTTATACGCTTGTTACAACTTATTTTTGTTGCTGCTTCGTTCAAATTTTTATACGCTTTTTAAATTTAAGTTTAGTAATAATAATGTAGTTACTGTTTTTAGCACGCTTTCCGTGTATTGATTGATAAGTATGAAATAAAGTTTAAAAGTACAAGGCAAACGAGCGTATAGGGTTACCCTATGATAAGTGATCACCGCGGCCCACGACCCCGTGTAACACCAGGTGAGCTACAGGTGCGTTGCTGGCCTTTACATTTTAGCCCGTTCATTAAAACTGTACAATAAATATTATACAGGGTGGGCCTTGGAGTTTTGCGAATTTGAAATCACCATAGCGTTGGAACGGGGGAGGGGGGCGGAGCGCGGGAGGTGGGGATCTGTAACTCGGGCCTTGGAAATTTAGTTGCAATGGAGCACTTCACGGGTGAACAGCGTGCGTTCTGTGTAAAAAATTATTACAAAAATGCTGATTCGTGCGTTATTGTTCGACGTTCATTTCGCTCCCACTATGGATTGCATGATTTAAAACAGTGTCCGAGTGAAAGTTTGATTAGGGCGTGGGTCAGAAAGTTCGAGGCTACCGGTTCGACCCTTAATCAGAAACCTAAGGGGCCCGAAAGGACGAAAAGGTCAGATAAAAACATAAACAAAGTCGGAGCTTCCGTACTACGCAATCCTGGGCAATCAACTCGCAAGCGATCAGCAGAGCTATCTGTATCAAGAACGACTTTGCGTCGTATTTTGAAGGAAGATTTAAAATTGCACCCGTATAAACTTCAACTAGTGCAAGATTTGAAGCCAAATGATCACAATTTACGACGTGATTTCGTCGAAACAATGTTTGAGCGGTTTCGGAGCTTCAACAATATTCTCTTTTCAGACGAAGCCCATTTTCACTTAAATGGGCACGTAAATAAACAAAATAGTCGTTATTGGGCCTCAGAAAATCCACAATTCAAACACCAAAAGCCTTTGCATTCGCCAAAAGTGACAGTTTGGGCGGCTATTTCAGCACACGGAATCATCGGACCCTTTTTCTTTGAAGACCAGCGAGGGAATTCTGTGACAGTTAATACTGAGCGATACACAGCCATGTTGCGCGATTTCTTTTACCCACAGCTGTCAGAATTTCGAGGGTACAATAGTTCGACATGGTTTCAACAAGATGGCGATTTTTTCTTGTGGGGCTACATGAAAAGTAGAGACCACGATTGCAAAGTTGAAGGCCAATATCCGCGAAGAAATGGCCGCTATTCCGCGTGCCATGTGCGAACGAGTTTTTGTCAATTTGAGGTCGAGATTCGAAGAATGTTTGCAGCGGGATGGTGCGCATCTGGATGATGTTATTTTTAAGAAATGATTTTCCCAAATGTTAACTTTAATTTAAAAATAAATTGGTTTTAATATTACTT
This sequence comes from Eueides isabella, assembly GCA_019049475.1. NCBI lineage: Eukaryota > Metazoa > Arthropoda > Insecta > Lepidoptera > Nymphalidae > Eueides > Eueides isabella. The sequence continues at coordinate 2,050,564 of CM032385.1, read as the reverse complement.
TTGTTTTTTTTTTTTATGAATTTTTCAAATTCGCAAAACTCCGGGGCCCACCCTGTATTATCATGAAAATTATATTACGATTGAGCCTGAAAGGGAAAAATTGGAATTTAACGAAGCATTACGTCTCGACGTACTCCTCTCGGCTTCACCTTAACAAAGCTGAAGAATGTAAATAATTCCTGCTTGCTTCAAGTAGAAATTGAATCTTGAACTAACGCATTTACCACGATGCCACTGTGCTACGATGAACTATATTTTTGCTATGGTAAAAGGTGTGGTAAATTTTGGCATAGCTTTGTGGCTATGGTAAATGGTGATTTCTTTACTATATTTTTTTATTATATTTAGTGAAATATAAAAGATCGTTATAGTGTAGTGACATAAGTCCGACTGCAAAGAAAACGGTTCGATTTCAAGTCGAGATAATAAATTACTATCATGTACTTGCCACGAAATCAAGATAAAATTCGATTATATATTAACACTAACTCGGCTTCACGCTGTATCCCGCACATGGTAGGGTAGACAGAGGGAACTTGGGAACCTAATGTTAATACACTCCGTTGCCCACTTTCGGCCGATTTTGAGGCATTGTGTGTTGAGTTCCGCTACTCAACACGCAATGCCTCAAATTCGGCGGAATTCAAAGCCATGTTTTAGCTTAAACTAGAACGAAGAAATGACAACATTAAATATTAAAATTGATGATATTAAATATTTCATTTTCTTCATTTTCGCGAGTGGGGATTGAACCCACAATTCGTCGGTTACAGTCTCACGCATGTGCCGCTGCGCCACGACAGGCCTCATATTACATATTTGGTGCAGTCATTTAAGAGCTACGACGCTACCGACAGACAGATATGTTAACCCTCCCTCAACCCCCCTTTTTCGAGGTCGCGTCGAGGATAAAAGTTAAAAATATCATACAATAATTACAAGCCTTCACATCCATTATAATAAACTATTATATTGACCTAAATGGTATGTCGACTCATACAAATATGCAACATAAATTTATTTCTTAGTTAAAAGTAAAATAAAGAAAAATCACAGTAAAAAAACCTTTTAACTAATCATAACATGACTTCTCTTCATTGTTTTAAGTTCATTTAAAAACAATCTTGTTGAAAACCAAAAGCAGTGAACTATATAAAGTGTAATTACTACTTAGCTGGGACAAACGACTATAATTTATATAAAACTGCATCATAAAAGGCACATTTCTACACACAGTATAGTATATATAAACGCTCGTAAACATATTTAGTGCTTATTGCATAGGTAATAAGTACAGTTTTTCTATTAGAGAAAAAAATTCTAGGTAAACCCTGTTTTAACATTTCATTTCAATTAAAATATAAGGCATGATGTATGTTTGTGGCGTTCTTGCTTTTTTTTTACATATGCATAACTTAATAATTAATTTGAATAGTATTTTACATTGTTGACTTGTTGAGGCCTGTCGTGGCGCAGCGGCACAAGCGTGTGATTGTAACCGACAGGTTGTGGGTACGATCTCCACTCGAGGAAATGAAATATTTAATTATTTCTTCGCTGTGCTACAAGGTAAAAAGTGGCGTTGAGTTCCGCCACTCAACACGGAATGCCGCAAATTCAGCGGAAAGTAGTAGTGTAACACCGTAGCACGTGTAAGCGTTCTCCACGTTCCGCTGAATTTAAGACATTGTATTTTATTTGTGGAACTCAACGCTGCGCTTTGCCTTGCCATCAGAACGAAAAAAATTGTTGAGAGAATATTTTATTTCTACCAATTAAATCCGAAATAAAAAAGTATATATGAATATAATAACACGATTGTGCATTTACAACACGATGGTCTCAACAACGGCTTCTATATATATTCATTAATATGTAAGATTTATTTTTATGGAAAGACAAACGAGCTTTCGGGTCTCCTGATGGTAAGTGATCACCGCCGCCCACGGCCCCATGTAGCACCAGAGGAGCTACAGGAGCGTTGCCGGTCTATAACGTGGATGGGTACCGGGGCCCGGCATTACCCAATGCGAAACACAGTGGTAATGATGCTGACAACGTGACTCTGCCACAGGTACTTTAGTCGGCTCTTACAACACCATCATTACCAGGGTGATCCTATTCTAAGCCCGTATTTCACACGGTGAAGAAAATGTGTTTTATATTTTTAAAAGTCCTTTTTACAATGAACTTAAATATTTTTATTCATATATACTTTAATTTCAATTTATTTAGATACTTATGCAAAGTATCTGTACCGGAATATTGAGCCAAAGCCAAGCCAAAATGTTAGAATTCGGAAAAAAAAACATTATACTTACAAAAATACCAAGATATTATTAAATTATTCTTATCCTTCACAATGATACGGCCTTCTATCCAAAAGTTTAGAAGAAAAAAATTTCGGCTAATTCAAATAAAACTTCAAGGCGAGATTTCATCTCGCTCTCTAATTACCATACTGTCGCTTATAATTCAATAAAAAAATATTTGACGTAATTTTAACACAGTTACATAAATTAAGAGTGATTCTGTCTTTTTGGGCTCAAGTTGTAAGGGATGTAAACTAGTTGTGGGTTCGAATCCCACGTAAAGAAATTATATTTAATAATTGAATATTTAATATTATCATTTTGTCGCTCTGGTAACAAGGCAAATCGCGGCGTTAAGTTCCGTCACTCAACACAAAATTTCTCAAATTCGCTGGAAAGTGAGGTACGAGACGGAGTATCGGAACACTTGATTCCCAAGTTTCTATTCACCCCGCCATGTGCGGGATACAGCGTGAAGCTGAGTCAGTGAGTGAGTTCTAAATATGAAATATTTAATTTCCTCTATTCCTCTAGTCATGATCGACCTGTCATATCAATTATATCAAGGAAATAAAATAACTTATCTTTGCCTTCTTCCGTAATAATTACTGACCAGGAATAGATTTTTTTTAAAACACAAAAACACAACTATACGTCTATGGTTCAATAAGATTAGTAGAGTTCTCGAGCAGTTTTCAGTGTACTGGTTCAAATCTCAACGAAACTCATTTTTTTTATATATTCTAAAATATATTTATTCTATACACTAAAATATTAAATACCTTTTAAATTAATTTCCTATATTATATGAAAAAATATTATCCATATATATTTCAATATCAGTCTAACGCAGACATGTATATTTGAAACCAAGTAATAGCTTTCCAATACCAATTGGCAGGTAGTCTAAGCCTCCATCACTATGATTGCGTCTATTTCGAGCGTATAACGTATTGAAATTAAAGATTGGTTCATCCATTTATGTGGAGTTGGTAGCGGATACAAATTTGTTAATGTTTAAAATTGAAAACTGAATATTACATATTTAATGTTAACTTAAGTGGGTAACTTAACACTAGGTTCCTAAGTTCCCTCTGCCTACCCTGCCATATGTGGGATACAGCGTGAAGCTGAGTAATGTTATTTAAGAGCGACAGGAAGTCATGGCTGGACTATCGTAGGTGCGTAAGAATGCGACAGTAAAGGCGTTTTCAAAGATTTTCGAAAAAAATAAATATTTAATTAATTTTCTCGCTCTGCCAACGTTACGTTAAGTTCCGAGCAATCAACATGAAGTCATCAGAATGAGGCTCAAAGCTTAGAAAAAATATTAACATTGAATATTAATGGAGAACGAAGTGTCTTAATACTAGGTTCCCACGTTCCTTCTGCCCACTCTGCGATGTGTGGGAAACAGCGTGAAGCTAAAAGAAAACGTATTCGCATATCACGTCGCCAACCGCATTTAACTGAATCCTGATGACAGATTCTTGTTTTAAGTTTTCAATTAATTATATGAAATAATGTTTTGTAGTAAATAATATATATTAATTGATCTAAAGTACAGTATCTAGACTACTTTGAAGTCTCGTTTGGCTTATATATATTTTTTTAACTTTACGTTTTAGAGTAGACAGAAGGAACTTGTTGTTGAACAGAACCGCCAATCAGGAGAACTTAATTTATTTTACCTTAATTGGGAATTGAATTCACTACTACGTTAAGTCAAGCAACGTCCTACAGTGATTTTCACATTACTTTAATAGAAACTAAATGAATTTTCATATACATATCTTTAGAAATTTTATAAGTATTCAATAAAATACGATACAATATATATATATTGTACATATATTTGTTTACGCTTGACCTCAACAGATCCCAAATAGATAGGCTCAGTTACAGAAGAAAAGAAAAACTTCCAAGTGTTTACATTCTTGCGTAACGTTCATTCGCCCTTTCGTTTATAGGAACACTTGAATTTATATGAAGTATAAAACTTTCTCTTTGCTTAGGATATCTTTTTGTTTATTTATGTTATTCAAGGTCTGGATTAACATGTTACATTTTTACATAAAAATACTTGTCAAGTGTGAGTCGTATTCCGCTATTGAACGTTATCTTCCCTCCATACTTACTGGTATCATTAGATCGGCTTGATGATACCATATTAAGGTCATACATGGCAGGATAGACAGATGGATCATGGAAACCTAGTGTTAAAACACTCCGTTCCACTTCCGTTCCCCACTTTCCACCAAATTCGGGGCATTGCGTGTTGAGTGGTGGAACTCAACGCCGCGTTTTGCCTTGTACCAGAGCGAAGAAATGAAAACATTAAATATTTAAATTGAAAGTATTCAATATTTCATTTCCTCAAGTGGGGATCGAACCCACAACCTGTCGGTTACAGTCACATGCTTGTGCCGCTGCACCACGACAGGCCTCTAAATGTTCGTGGCTGGTCATGGTTGTATGTTGTTGGCAGTTTGTAAGTGCGATCTGCACTCTAAACAATGAATTTTTTTTTTTTGGTCCGGTAAAACGGCAAATTTGGCTAAAAATGGGGAACAGAAGAGTCTTAAAACGGGACGGAGTGCCTTAACACTGAGTTTCCAACTTCTCTCCGCCTACCCTGCTATGTGAGGGAATGAAATATAAAAGCATACTAGGGAATATATAGTGTCGTATTTCGTTCGAAATGCAAACATCAATTGCATTATACAAGCAAAACCGTTGGAAAAATCCCCAAAAGCTCTATAGCGGAGTATTCTTTTCTTTTTTCGCAAATGTATTTTTTACTTTATTTTCGCACTCTTTCCTCAACTTTTGAAGATTTAAAGGGGCGCTGTAACAATAGGATAGAACTACGATTGTTCAGTTCTTGAATTATAGAGGTATATTTTTATATATTTAAGGCACAGTGACTAAGTGCTTTCGAGTTCTGGCCCTTTTAATAATACAAAACGCAGTGTTAAGTTACGCCACTTAACACGAAGTCTCAATTCAGACAGAACATTTTAAACGGAGTGTCTAAACTCCTTTTACCTATTCTATTTAATTGCAAAAAACAGATTGTGACTTCTGATTTGATCATATTACTCGAATTTTTGTGAACAATGAGGAAAATATACCTGCTGTATCCATTTTAATTTAACTTAAAAAATATTTTAGGGACTTTTCAAAATTAAATATTTAATGTTTTCGCTCTGGTAACAAGCCGAACTGTTACCATATATACCTTTTCGTTATCCAGTTTCCACCGAATTTTGAAAGAGATGTATGTCAAGTGATCTCATTACCAAAGCGAAGAAATAAAAATAATAAATATTTTGTTTCCTCAGTTAGAAAGTTAGTTGAAAATGTCTTTAATGGGAAATAAATATCATTAACCATAAATTCAACCTACAATCATATTTACTACTAAATACTATTAAGTACTAATTAATTACAAAAATCGTATTTATTATTATTTTTTATCTTCACGCTGTATCCCGCACGAGGCAGGGTAGGCAGAGGGAACCCGGGAACCTAGCGTTAAGGCACTATATTTCGTTCGCTACTTTCCGCCGAATTTAAAGCATTACGTGTTGAGTAGTGGAATTCAATGAAGCAATAAAAATATTAAATATTTGATATAAAAATATTAAATATTTCGTTACCTCGACTACCTATCACGTGTACGATTACACATGTGTCCCTGCGTTATGAGAGCAAAGAGAAAGCAAGTGTCTGTAACCTCGATAGGTTATGGGTTCGATTCACACTCGAGGTTTCGTGTGCCTAACCAGCTAAATGCGGGTTACAGCGTGAATCTTGATTTATTAACGATTTCTTCAAGAATGAGATGATATATCTAGAATTTTGAATAATTTTCTATAATATCTTGATACAATAATTAGTGTAAAAGCTATATAATACTATTTATCTATTCATAAAAACTAAAATTTAACGCTTTCTAGTTCTAAGTAGTAGTGACTTCTCAGTCACGACGTATTCTGAATAAGACATTTCGCGGATTTCTACGCCGAAGTTGATAGAACCTACTGCCTGCGTTATACCGCGACACCATAATTCAGCATTAAGCATCTAAATAATAACAATCAAAAAGAATTTATATAGAGAATAGAAGAAGATAAAAGTAACATAAATTCAGTAAATGCGGGGTTATTTTAGACTTACCCTACTATCCCAATTTCCTTTTCTTATATTATACGAAACGTAAAATCCAGACAAAGCTAACCCAAATACGTTCTCGCTTAGTTCACAAAGAATCTGGCAATTTGGTAGTAAGGGATCGGACGTTGACCTTGAAATAAACTAATATTGTACTGATACCAAAAAAAGTAACTACAGATAAATCTGTCAATATTAAAGTTTGTGAAAATGTATGTGTGTTTGTTTCTCTTTCGCATAAAATCTACTGAATGGCATTTTTAAAACGGGAATTATTTTCCCGTTTCACTCTATGTCACGCACAAGACTAGACAAGCAAAGAGAAGTTAAGAACGTAATGATAAGACACTCTGCACCGTTCCCCAATTTCTGCTAAATTTAAAGGATTGCATGTTGAGTGACGGAACTTAACGCCGCGTTTTGCCTAGTTATGAGAGAGAAGAAATGAAAATATTAAATAATGAATTTCAAAATATTGAGCTTTTCATTTTCATTTTCAGACCTCAGCTAGGCCATTTATAGAGCGGTTTTAATTAACCTAGACTACAATTTAATTAAAATATATTGTAAAATTTAGCTATAATAATTAGTTATGGCGAATTCGTGTGAGAGTCATTAGTGTTTAATAAATTTCTCCTTCTCTGTCTTCTTCTATTGTCCTTTTTTTGTGATTTTATGACTTTAAGTAAATTTATTAATTCACTATACTAAAGTAAGGTAAATGCAGAATGGAACTGAGTATCTAACATTAGGTTCCTAAGTTCCCTTTTCCTCTTGCCATGTGCGGGATACAGTATGAAAATGAAAAAAAAAATTCAAAACAAACTAGTAATGCTGCTTTATACTACTCCTTTATACAATATTTAATGGCTTTAGAATTGTGTAGACAAAATTGAAGTCAGCATTGCACAGTGGTGGTGGCCACCACCAGGTGGCCTTTTATTGCAAGCACAATAGTTTTGAGTTCAATTTGCAATGGCAAGAAAGAGATATTGTTATTTTCTCTATGCCTCCGGTCTGAGTCTGCCATCTGTAGAAGTAGAAAGAGGATCATTTTTACCGTAACATATAGTGTAGGACTACATAAAAATAAAAAAATATATTATTTTGTGGAGATTCAATATGTCACGTACAGGATCTCTTACCGATTTAGCTGCACGTCCACCACTCAATAAAGTTAAGTTCTACGTAATTGCTATGATCTTTTGCTGTTCAGTCTTAAATAGAAGATTTAAAGAATTCTTTCTAAACTAGTTTAGTATTTTTTTACAAAAAGAGCAATGTTATACTCCGTAACTCATGCACATTTCCGTGTACTCATGCACATTTGTAAACAAGTCTCAGTTTCGCGCTATATGCCCTACATGGCAAGGTAGGACTGAGAGAACTTAGAAAACTAGTGTTAAGACAATTCAATCCGTTCTCCACTTTCCGCCAAATAAAGTGGTGGAACTCAACGCCGCAACTATAAACAAGTAAAAGTAGAAAACAGAATGAGTACAATATAATGAGTACATATGAGTAATATGTACTCATATTATTGTACTCATATATAATGCAGAATTTGTTTGATTAATCCCTCTTATCTCAGAACTAATGGTCTGGAATGGAATTTCGCGCCATATGATTCCGGCTTAGAATAGGATTATTATGGTACTGATGGTGTCGTAATAGAGGCGACTAAAGTACGTGTGGGAGAATCACATTCGGCAATGACAACACGCATGGGCAGACTCGAAGAATCATTACCACCCCCGGATCCGGACCGGATCATTAAAACCAATTAATAAAAAAGTTAATAAAACATTTCATTCTGTTCCCCAATTTTCGGCGAATTTAAAATATACTTATTTAAAATATACGTGTTGAGTGGCGGAACTCAACTTCGCGCTTTGCTGTGTTGCCAGAGCGAACAAATGAGAATATCAAATATTTAATAATATTGATTATTACATTTCCTCGAGTGGGTGGTTGTATCTGTACCTTACCGGGTGAACCCATAAAACCGATTGCACCATGGCTGCTAACTGATTCTCTCTGAACCGGCTATTCCAATACCCGGGGATAGTCAATTCGCAACTGGATCTACGGGTCCGGTTGTTTGTCTAGGGTGCCGCGGGAACCGGCTGTTCCCAAAGCACTTGTCCGGTCATTTAAGGTTGGACTTTAAGGTTCCCCGACTCAAGGGCTGCCTGGTGGACCTAGCGTGCTTTGAACCGACCGATAGTGGCGGCCTAAGTACTGATGGACTGCCGCAGTTCGGGTTCATGCCTGCTTGGCATGAGAGATGGGAGCTAGACCCTGATCCAAAATAGCCGATTGTAGGTCCAGGCTAGACGGCGAGACGCGTGTCGAGGTCAGTCGCGGGCATGCTGGACTGCGTGCGGGAAGTGAGCGTGCCTACAGCTCCAATGCCTATCTGGAAACAGAGGTAGCGTGATTGAAGACCGTCTTCCATCTGGTAGGCGGTTAGGTTGCGTGGGACTTATCCTATAAGTACTACCACGAAAGTAGTAGGAGCCTGACCTGTTAGGCCCCTGCCACTGAGGTTAACCGAAAGGCTGGGGGACAGTATAACATTAACAGTTAGTCTAGTTAGAAAGGACGCATTTCCTCGAGTGTGGATCGAACCTACAACCTGTTTTGTTTACTTTTAGTCACATATATAGAAAATATACAAAGAAATATATATTTATATTCATATATAGAATTTTATCTTGAAAGTTTTTATAAGTAGTTTATTTAGCGAATCGACTGTCTGCGCCGGAATCCAGTAAATTACTCTATTAGACGGCTAGAGCTCTATGCTGTGGCAATTTTTCTTGGAAGACGAGGGTCTTGATAGAACAATATTAATCTAGGATTGAACACTGTGTAAGAAACCTATTCTTAAAATAATAATGGAAAAATACTTTTTGTTTCTTTTATAACTAACGCGCTGCTCGCGGCTTCGCCTGCTTAGTTGTTTAACCGTCCTTGGTTATACTACTTATTATTGTTTAATCGTCCTTGGTTATACTACTACTTACTTATTTGCGTTCTTTTTCTAACCAATACACGAGTGTCTATACGGCCTTTATAAGCATTGATCTAAAAAAATTGTATACTTCTTTATTGTACACAATTTACACCAATAAATTTTCACAAAAGGAGAGATTAACGCTAAACAATATTTTTTTACCAGCCAACCTCGTCAAGTGGGAAATCCCTTAGTAGGTGTACAAATATTATATATATACACACATATATACATATACACATACATAAATGTACACACGCACATGCACGCACATACATACATATATACTTAATGATAGATCAATCTCTATGATATGTTCTCTACAAACGATGTCTGTTTATTTCGTTGACATAAACGATGTTTTATTCTCCTTCTCCAAAGGTAGTGCTTTTGTTGTGAACTAACGAGTGCTTTCCAAAATCATTTATGTGATTTCTATGAAAAAGATGATTTTTATTTTCTGGAATTCTCCAATTTAAACAAGTTGTAGCCTGAAATCCCAGAATTCCCCAAAAAAAATCCTGCTTCTGTAGCAATTTCAGGAAATCTTCCGTTGTATATAAGGATATCTAAGGGCTAATCTATCTACCATCCCTCATATTTGGTATCCTATACATATACACATATATACATATATATATATATATATATATATATATATATATATATATATATATATATATATATATATATATATATATATATATATATATATATATATATATATATATATATATATATATATATATATATATATATATATATATATGTATAGGATACCAAATAAATTTAATATTTCATATTTTTTAGTGTTTTCTATTAAAAAAAGTATTCAAGACACTATTTTTAAAAGCCATTAGTGCAGAAAGGAGGTGTTTGACAGGTCTGTGTCTGTGCAACGTAGTCTAAATGAATGAACCGATTTACGGTTCGAGCTTCACTCGAGGATATATTCAATATTCATATAATCCATATTTAATATTTTCAAATTCAATATTCAATATTTATTTCAAGCAAAGCGCGGCATTTAGTTCCATTCAACACGCAATGCCTCCATTTCAGCGGAAAGTGGGGAACGGAAGTGGATCGGAGAGTCGTAACACTAGGTTCCCTGGTTCCCTCTACCTACTCTGCCATGTGCGGGATACAGCGTTAAGCGGGGTATTGTGTTATTTTTTTAACAAAAGCTTTTTTCATCTCGATAGTTTTAATTTTAGATATTTTCAATAAAAATACGACTAGCAGTTTAAAGAAGTCAAAGATACAAGCAATTTGCTAAGATTACTTAAAAGTGCTTCTTATTGTCCTGGGATTTTTTTTAATTTTTTTTTTAAGGTATCTTAATTTTTCGTCAAATCTAGAGCAGAGTGATTATAAATTAGATAAAAACATTGTTAAATATCATATCATTTACATAACTTTAGAACAAATAAAATATATCAGCCAAGATAATCCGTTGTATCATATCATATATACATTTCACACTTCTAAGTAACCCAACATGCTGACGGTATAAATTTAATAGTATTTATGTAATGCTTTTTGCACAACCGCTAAGCGTAGTTGTTACGTAAAACCACGTATATTAATGTTTGCTTTCTCTTTCTTGTATCATGTCTCCTTTCGTTCGCATACAAATTTTCTTACTCGGTGCCAAAGTATTTACGTCACGATTGGTCCAAGTTTAATAGTTTGAACTATTTATATAAGTAAGTTATGTGCTTTTCTTATTAGTAAATTTTAGTTTGATACTTTCAAAAAACTTGAGGAGACACTATGTTCTCCGCTTTCACAAATTTCCGATATCGAATATCTAGTTGCGTAACTTAACGCCGTAAATAGCATTTACGTTATAGTACTTAAACAATATAGTATGTAAATACAAGTTATATGGATAACTTTCACCACTTGATGGAATTAAATATTTAGTTCTATTCTTTTTTTAATATCAGTTCGTAATAAAACAAGGCACCGGGTTAAGCTCCGCCAGGCCACTTGCTATGCCTTAAATATTTGGCGGAAAGTGGGAAACCGTAAAATTTTACATAATGAGGCCATAATATCTTGACTAGCTCAAGCTCTAATATACATGCACCCATAAGTCTCTTATACATGTACGTAAGTGTGTGTTTGTGTGTGTGTGTGTGTGTGTGTATGTGTGTGTGTGTGTGTGTGTGTTTGTATGTGGTATGTATGTGTGAGTTTAGTGACACTTTTTCTTGCTTTGCTAGTTATTTTTTAATTATTGCTAATCTACATTGTCACATGTATTTTTTTTTTTAGTTTTCATAAAAAATATATATATTAATGCATGCTTATTTGAGTCATACTATTAAATACATTTACTAAATGTGTTACGTTCACTGAATGTGTGTAACAACAGTGAGGTTAACGTAAAAATCATAATTTTTGTCATTACCTTTTTATAAAATAATATATCATTTTCACATACAAATTAAAATAAATGTTCAATAAATACCTTTATTATACCACTAATAACCACGGCGTTAAGTTACGCTGCTGAATACGTAAACAATATAAATTGAGCTGAAAGTAAAAAATAAAGTGTTTATACCTTTTTCCCCTTCCATTGCTATATATATGTATATATATATATATAGTCCACTACAAAATACTCCATAGGACGCATAAAGTATAACGTTTTAACGCACCCAAGTCTAAAATCCTAGCAGAATCCCTTTCGCCGTGTAATTGTCGCTTTTAGCGTGAGTAGACCTCTGCTCTACTTTTTGAAATGTTCTTTTAATGTATCCTTAATATGCCTTTACGACAATTTAATGTACTTGAAAATGTTTATAAAATTTATAATTTTAGCCGTAATATAGTTATAAATGTATAATTTGATTATTTTTTTATTTACAAAAACTTAACTATTTTATACTTTATATCTTGATAATCTGCTTGTCTGTCGGTGGCACATCTTCTCAATGAACAAACCGAACTGAGTGCAATTTCTTTATCGAAAGCTTCATTTATGACGTTGGTCCTTATCTATATATTATAACAATCGGATTAGAAGATTAAGAACTATAAGGCTTTTGCCAGGAAGAGCTTAACGTTTGTTGGGTCGAGCATTTTTATACCTAGTACCCATAGAAACCATAGAAAATAATAAGCCTATATTTTTTCTGCACTATTTTATACAAAGTTTAGCGAAAAGAACGCAGTATACCGCACATGGCAGGGTAGGTAGAGAGAAATTGGGAACCTAGTGTTAAGACACTCCACTTCCACTTCCGTTTCCCATTTTCCGCCGAATTTGAGGCATTGCGTATTGAGTGGCGGAACTCAGTGCCGCGTTTGGCCTTGTACCAGAGCAAAGAAATGAACACACACACAAAATGTTTAAATTGAAAATATTAAATATTTAATTTCCTCGAGTGGGGAACGACAGGCCTCGAAAATGTAATCGAACGAAACATTTTTTATTATAATTTTTCTTCATTTTAAAGTCACTTTTCTAACCGTAGAAAGAGTTTAACATACATATCTATATCTTGTTATCGCTGTTCGACCATAACTCGTTCGTTACCAAAAGGAAACCGCGCGAAACATTTCATATACGTTATGTGGGGGCGTCATAAATTATTTCCCTCCATATAATATAAAAGGCCGAAGGATTGGAGACGCGACAAACTGGAATAATTTCACATGGAATAGTGATGTTACTCGCTCTTTGACCTGGAGGGTTGAAAAGATTTAGATTATTAAAAGGGTTTAAAGCTAAGGAAACGGTGGCACGTTACTAGAATTGAAAAATAATGTGTAATCGATATTTTATAGAATCAAATCGACATTTTTTCTAATCGCATATCCAATGAAGAAATACACAGAATGACAGGTACTAGCATGGATGTCACAGTGAGAATGAAGAGGAACGTGCTCAAGTGGTTTGGGCACGTCGAGTGAATGTGTGAAGAAAGAATGGTATAAAAGATTTATGAAGGAAAAGTGAGCGGTAAGAGAGCGAGGGGGAGACCTCGGTTGACCTTCGCAGACACAGTATCGACGATACTGGAGGAAGGTAACGTAAAAATCATGAGGCCCCCCCGGAGGGCATGTATGAAGAGGTTGATGACAGTGGCCGAGGCGAAAGAGGTATGCCGAGACCGTAGCGTTTGGCGCTCCGTTCTCTCAACCCCCGCTAGTAAGTAAGTAAATCGATTTTTTTATTTATTGTTATTTTGGCACTATGTATAAAATCTTGATGAATGCTTAAAAGACAAAGTGCGGTGAACCGTTACTCAACACTCAATTGCCTATTTCGCATGAATACCATACATGACAGTGGTAATTTAAAAACTTAGTATTAATATACTTTATTTCAATTAAGACAATTCCGTTTCCCATTTACCCCATTTACCGAATTTGAGGCTTTGCTTATTAATTGGCGGAACTCAACGCTGCGCTTTGTACTTATACTAAGCGTGACATTAAATTCACGACAATTCCCGGCTTTATTTTCTATACAACATCGAGGATGGAAAATAAAAACGTTTTAAAATCGTAACTATCTCTATATACATAAAGAGAATCATACACCCACACCGAGTACTCTACTCATTCACTCATCTTCAGGCTGTATCACGCACATGGCATGGTAGGCAGAGGGAACTTAGGAACCTAGTGATAAGGCACTCCTTTCCTTTCTCCACTTTCCGCCGAGTTTAAGGCATTAGGTGTTGAGATGGAACACAGCACGGCGTTTAGTTTTGTTACCAGAGCGAAAAATTAAAATATAAAATATTTAATTTCAATTTAGATATTTTATATTTTGATTTTATGATGAAATATTTCATTTCCTTTAGTGGGAATTGAACCCACAACCTGTCGTTTACAGTCAAATGATTATGCCCTTGCGCCACAACAGGCACTATTTTAATTGAAATAATATATCCTATTGACCCTACAGTCATTTTCATAATAAGCAAAGCAAAAGAGAATAAAGATATCCATTTAAAACGAGCTATCTTTTGATCGTAGTTAAAATATTAATAGCACATAAGTATTCAGCTCACGTTAAGTGTTGGTAAAGCGCTCTGTCGAAAGGCAGTTACGGAAAAATCAAAGTAAAATATAGCTTGTCTGTATCTGGAAATAATATTGGAAAACTATATGTTTACTAATTTTAAAGTGTTATTAAATTATTAGTAGAAATATAGATTTCCAATAATATTTCCAAATATAATATTCATACTAAGAGAATTTTTTTTAGATTACGTTGAAAATTTGGAATGGTCCAGAATTTGAATAGTTTTTAAGAAGTGCGAGTTTTAATCACGCTTCGTTATATTTTTTATACGTTTTCTAAATAAATAAGCTATTTTTTTATTTTTCTATTATATTTTAATAGCTATATGCAACAGCGGTATTTCTCCAGTGATCCAGTAGAAATAAGTATAATATTTTCACTTTTTAGCTTTACGTTGTCTCGTGCACATATCAGTGATTGGCAGAAGGAACCTAGTGTTATGACACTCCGTTCTTATATATTTCTGTTCCCTACTTTCCACCAATATGGCATTACGTTTTTTTTTTAGCTTCACGCTGTACCCTACACGAGGCAGGGTAGGCAGAGGGAACCCGGGAACCTAGTGTTAAGACACTCCGTTCCACTTCCGTTTCCCACTTTCCGCCGAATTTTAAAAAGAGGCGTTTCGTGCTGAGTGGCAGAACTCAACGTCACGCTTATGCCTTGTTACCAGAGCGAAGAAATGGAAACATTAAATATTTATTTTGAAAATATTTAATATTTAATTTCCTCGAGTGGGGATCGAATCCATAACCCGTCGTTTAAGCAACGTTATGAGTGGCGTTATTCATTGTCCTGGTTTGTCGTGTTACCACAGCGAAAACGTGAATAAAATATTGCGTTTTTGTGTCTATACTTTGTTGGGGACTGAAATGCGACAATATTAAATGCTTTCAATTAAAATATTTAATAATTTCATGTCTTCTTTCAAGTAACAAGGCAAAGCGTTTATCTTTGCCACTCAACACGCAATGCTGCAAATTCAGCGTAAACTTCTTAACACTATGTTCCCAAGTTCCTTCTGCCTAACCTTCCATGTGCAGGATATACCTTGAAGCAGAAAGAAAGATTTTTTCCTTGATATTAACCATTTTCATTATCTTTCTAGACAAAAGCAAAGTTTATTATTTCTGAATCTAGTACAAAATTTGATAGTTCCATTACAACTATATCATGACTACCTGAATGGTAAAATTTTGGCACAGCGCCTAACTACATCATGATTTCACCTATAATATGAAACGATATTATCTTTGGAAGATTCTATAAATTTTTGTAAGGCTAAAAGGATTTTGTTTACTTTGGAAAATTTCTATTCTGTTAATATACTATAAATTTGATTCCACTTGGTCAGACAAAATCAATATTTATATAGATATATATGTATGTATATATATTTTTTTATCACCTTCACGCTGTACCCTAAATATGACAGGGTAGGGAGAGGGAACTTGGGAACCTAGGGTGAAAATACGATTTACTTCCCTCTATCCACCAAATTGAGACATTACGTATTGAGTGACGGAAGTTATCGCCGCGCTTTGTCTTAATATTAGAGCAAAGAAATGAAAATATTACGTAGTTCATTACCTCGAGTGGGAATCAAGCCTACCAGTTCCGGTCGTTTATAATTTAAATATTATTAACATTATATATACTTTTTATACCATTTTTCTACCAAGTAATATAATAAAAGAAAATACTTACAATATTTTATAAATCACAACGTTATTTGAAAATTCAACAACAAATATTTTCAAATAAATCTAAACCCAAAATACGCTTTAACGGTCTTAACTACTATGCAGACGTTGAGAAACTACAATCATTAAGGCATTCTAAAGATATGCGATTCTACTATCACAGCTCTGGAATGGTATTGTTAAGATCGTTACTTCTGCTTATGTAAAGCGACATGACCACAGTATGGCTTAGGAAAACGAATAACAAAATAAAGTTGTTAAACTCAGCTTCACGCTGTATCCCGCACATGGCAGGGTAGGCAGAGGGAACTTGGGAACCTAAAGTTAAGACATTTCGTCCTTTTCTAATTACGTCGAATTTAAGGCATTATGTGTTGAGTTGCGAAACTTAACGCCGCGCTTTGTCTTGTTAGCACAGTGAAGAAATGGAAATATTAAATACTAATGCTGACCTGGCAAACGTTGTTTTGCCATAAAAAAGGAAACATGTTAAGTTTGTTCAACCATTATCACTTAAGGGTTTGAAAAATAGATAGTAGGCATATTCATTTAAATCGAATGATGTTAAGGGCAATATTGTTTTAAATTAAATAATTGTGATGAATAATATATTTATTTGGATAAGAGTTGTTTATAAAAGCACCTTCGCAAATAATCCACTATTTAAGAGCAATTTCGTTAGCATAAAAAAACTAACCTTAAAAGATATATATACCTATTAAAGCGGACTTTTTTTAAAACTTTTAAAGGAGAATAATTCTGCCATACATGATTTTTGCGAAGCTTTAACTGTTTACACAACGCACGCAGCGGTAACTGTCAATTAGGAAAATAATCCCCCGGTTTTGAAACATTCTTAATTAGTGCTCCGGTCTTATTGGCCTTAGCGTGATGATATATAGCCTATAGCCTTCCTTGATAAATGGGCTATCTAACACTGAAAGAATTATTCAAATCGATCTAGCAGCTCCTCAGATGAGCACGTTCAAGCAACAAACAAACAAACTCTTCAGCTTTATAATATTTGTATAGATGTCATTTCAATTACAATGCTAAATTGCGTAACGTAATATTTTACTTCTTGAACTCACTAAATTAATCATATCTTTTGATAGAGTGAACCGATTTCGACGAAACAAAAACTAAGTTATACCTCAATTTGCGTTTAATATTTATGCATAAATATTGTCTGTATTGAATTCGTAGATTTCACGTAATGTGCGCACAAACAAACATATAACCAGACAAAAATTTCAAAAACGATGAAAATGGGTAATGTTACTTACCTTTTTACACGTTGGCTATTTATTTTTTCAATTTCTTCAATGTACAAAAATGACTTTTCTACAGATTTATTATATGTATAGATTTAATTTAAAAATATTAACTATTTCACTGCTTTTTCTTATCGATATTGAAACGTTATTTAAAGAATTTACTAAAAAGCCGGGAGCTATCACCTGTTCGTAGGTATAGACCTATAATGGATACCTACATAAATTTTAAACTTTTTTTTTCAGCTCAGCAATACATCGTATACAGAATCACGTCATTTATTCATTTTAAGTAAGTTGAAATATAAAAAAATAAATTTGTACTGTAGCCATTCTAGCTATTTTTCCGACTATTTAACAAGTATTTTTTATTCTGCTTTTATTATGAAAGACTTTTATAATAAAGGAACTAATAAATCATTGCAAAAAAGTAAAAAGAATATAAAAACAAAAACCCTAAAAAATAAGCCAAATAGTTCATTAGTTCACAACATGGAACACGAAAATGTGAAAACCGATATATTCTTAAATGGTGAAGCCGTGGATTCTATTGATTCTATGGTTTTTCATGGTATCACCATTGCCTCCAAATTACAGTGGGAACCTCATATCGATAGATTAGCGATTAGATCAGCAGCTTTTGTGAATAAAAATCAGATTATTGGCTGACGGAGAAACGGCTCGCCTTATTCACTTTAGATACTTTCGTAGTACTATGTTTTTGTCAGCTTTACGCTGTATCTCACACACAGCAGGGTAGGCAGAGGCTGAACCTAGTGTTAAGACAGTCCGTTCCACTTCCGTTCTCCACTTTCCGCCGGATTTGAGGCATTGTGTAGCGTAACTCAACGCCGTGCTTTGCCTTGTAACCAGAGCGAAATAAACACATTAAATATTTATTTTGAAAATGTTACATATTGTCATTCCTCGAGTGGGTGTCGAACCCATAACCTGTCGTTTACAGTCACACGTAGTACTATGTCCTACGGTATTTTGCTTTGGGGTAATGCAGCCAGTATTAAGTTAATCTGTGTCTTGCAGAAGTGAGCTATTGTTGAAATCTATAACATAGGCATTTAAGATTCTTAAAGGGACTAATTTAAAGAAATTAATATATTGACCGTTGTGTCTCTCATTTTTGAAAACCTTTTGTTACAAAAAATATCGGTAAGAAATAAGTTTAAACTTAGTGCACCTATAACGTGATTGCATCGGGTCTGTAATTCTTTTAAAGGACAATGTGTACGCTTTTACAATAGGATCCCAGAAAACGTCTGAGAATTTTCTACTTCACAATTTTAGAAAGTTGTGAAATAACATTTATGTGCTAAAGGTTATTACCAAATTAATGATTTTATATATGACGCTCCAGTCTATTTAAGATGTATCATTGTCGTTAAGCAATAATATGATGTAAATATTTTTATTTAAAAAAAAAATCTGCCATCTCGTTTCTTGCCCCAGATCTTATGAGGTAACTCTAGTGAACCGGTGATAAATTGTTTGACGTTTAAAAAATAAAGCTTGTTACTTCTTATTTTTATAAAATATTTGAATATGATTTTTTGTTTTAACTAATTAAATCTTCACATGGAGCCTTTTAAAATGAAAATATATCCCGAATGTGAATCCTAATGAAGTATTTAACTTGCTTTGTTCTTGCGTTGGGAATGAAGTTAGATTTTTTGTTGTCTATAATAAGGTTAATATTTAAAATTAAATCGGAGATAAGCCCGTCAGAGAGATACAAACAGATAAAAATATCAAACCAAATGTTTTTTTAAATAACACTTTTATTTAGTGTTAAGACAGTCCGTTCCACTTCCGTTCTCCACTTTCCGCCGGATTTGAGGCATTGCGTAGCGGAACTCAACGCCGCGCTTTGCCTTGTAACCAGAGCGAAATAAACACATTAAATATTAATTTTGAAAATGTTACATATTGTCATTCCTCGAGTGGGTGTCGAACCCATAACCTGTCGTTTACAGTCACACGTAGTACTATGTCCTACGGTATTTTACTTTGGGGTAATGCAGCCAGTATTAAGTTAAACTGGGTCTTGCAGAAGTGAGCTATTGTTGAAATCTATAACACAGGCATTCAAGATTCTTAAAGGCAAAAATTTAAAGAAATTAATATATTGACCGTTGTGTCTCTCATTTTTGAAAACCTTTTGTTACAAAAAATAGCGGTAAGAAATGAGTTTAAATTTAGTGCACCTATAACGTGATTGCATCGGGTTTGTAATTCTTTTAAAGGACAATGTGTACGCTTTTACAATAGGATCCCAGAAAACGTCTGAGAATTTTCTACTTCACAATTTTAAAAAGTTGTAAAATAACATTTATTTGCTAAAGGTTATTACCAAATTAATGATTTTATATATGACGAGAACTAACGCTCCAGTCTATTTAAGATGTAATCATTGTCATTAAGCAATAATATGATGTAAATATTTTTATTTAAAAAAAAATCTGCCATCTCGTTTATTGCACCAGATCTTATGAGGTAACTCTAGTGAACCAGTGATAAATTGTTTGACGTTTAAAAAATAAAGCTTGTTACTTCTTATTTTTATAAAATATTTGAATATGATTTTTTGTTTTAACTAATTAAATCTTCACATGGAGCCTTTTAAAATGAAAATATATCCCGAAAGTGAATCCTAATGAAGTATTTAACTTGCTTTGTTCTTGCGTTGGGAATGAAGTTAGATGTTTTGTTGTCTATAATAAGGTTAATATTTAAAATTAAATCGGAGATAAGCCCGTCAGAGAGATATAAACAGATAAAAATATCAAAACGAAATGTTTTTTAAATAACACTTTTATTTACAAAAGCCATTTAATGTGAGATAGCCCTAGCCTACCAAAAATTCCTTTTACAGTGGGTAGTACAACTTATAAAAAATGATAATTAGGTTTTATATGAAACTAATTTGTTATAAAGTTAACTACATTGACTTTGTTATGGCTTTTTACCGTAAAGGTAAACCTAACTATTCGCTATTAATTTGATTGGAAAGTAAGTGGAACAGAGTGTCTTAACACTAGGTTCCCAAGTTCCCTCTGAATACCCTGCCATATGCAGGATACAACGTGAAGCAATATTTTTTTTTAGTTTGATTGTACCTTCATGCGAGATAAAAGATCTTGACAGAAAGATAGGCGGAAAACAGAGTAATCTTTTAAAGATTTCGTTTTTATTAAGTATGGAAACCAAAAAATCTATAATATTTGTATTTACAAGGCAAGGGGGCGAAACAAAGTTATATGTATTTAAAATATACATAAGATATATTTCATGTACGCAAAATATCTCTGACTACAGAAACAGTGAATATAGCCTATACTTATATCTTTCTTTATACTGACTTCTACTGGCCTTCGCATACGATTTTTATAACACAGGGTAAGCAGAGAGTTCATAAGAACCTAGTGTTAGGACACTCCGTTCCGTTCCACACTTTCCGTAGAGTTTGAAGTATTGCGTTTGAGTGGCGGAACTCAACGCCGCACAAAAGTATTTTAACTTCCTTATTCTAGAATATCACTTTAAATTTATTTAAAAAAAAAGTATAATGTCATAGAGATTCTCACAATCGCATTATCGGTAAGTCATTTAAAATGTATTTCCCCGGGGATTTTCCACATTAAAGCTAATTGTGCTAACAAGCTTACTTTATATGAGTTTATTGACTGTTTATATTTTATTAATGACCAATGAATATGTATATATTATATAATATTATATGAATATGCATACAAGGCTATCGTGGTGCAGGGGCGTGACTTTAAGTACGACAGGTTGTATGTTCGATTCCCACCCGAGGAGATGAAATGTTTAATATTTTCTTTTTTTTTATAGCTTCACGCTGTATCCCACACTAGGCAGGGTAGGCAGAGGGAACTCGGGAACCTAGTGTAAAGACACTCCGTTCCACTTCCGTTCCCCACTTTCCGCCGAATTTGGGGCATTGCGTGTTGAATTCAACGCCGCGCTTTGCCTTATTACCAGAGCGAAGAAATAAAACATTAAATATTTAAATTGAAAATATTAAATATTTCATTTCCTCGACTGGGGATCGAACCCAGAACCTGTCGGTTACAGTCACACTCTGGTGCTGCTGCGCCACGAAAGGCCTTAATGTTTTCAAATTATATATTTAATATTTTCTTTTTTTCACCCTGTTAATAAGAAATCTGTTAATAAATTTGGTAAATAGATATTTTCAATTTATCGTTTTGGTAATGGTTTAACTCTATGTTCATTTTAGTTCAGAACATATTGTTAAGCTAAAATTTATGATGATTATTTTTGTTTTAACTGCACGATGTCTAGCAAGATAGATCATAGAAGAGAATATATTTGTATAGTAGCGTCATTAAGGTCGATGTCGACCCGCAAGGGAAATAAGGAAGGTATGAAATATATATGAACGTTACATAGATAATATAGATAATTTCATATAATAAAACAGTGTAAATAATTATTTTTTCTTTTTCACGCCCTTAAAGTCATCCACGGCGTTAAATTCCGCGTACCTAATAAGTGTTATAGGTACTAAAGATACTTATATATTAAATTAAATGTCATTTAATTTTTCATCAGAAAATTGGGGAACTACCTTAACAAGGTTCCCACTGCCTCCCCTGCGATATTGAAACATGAAAAACAAAAAAGAAATCAACTAATTGGTATATCGATTTGACTCTCAAGCCATTACATTCAGTACTACAAATGTGAATATCGAGTTCAGAACTAGGCCGTATCAACACTAGCAAACGTATATACGCTTGCTTCTACTGTAAAATGGCAATTGGGTCACTGACACTCTTACCTGACGCCTGCCATATGGATGAAAGTTATGTGACATATTTAATGTAAAAATGTTATTTAAAATGTGATTTTTGTTTTTTTTTTTTTATCTTCATGCCGCATATTTCCCGCGCAACCCAGAACTTTTACTTGGAAACCTAGTGTTAGGACACTCCGTTTCATTCTTCACTTTTCAAAAAGTAGGGTACGGAACGATTTGAGGCATTGTGTTAGTGGCGGAATTCAACGCCGCGCAGTACAAGCTCCACCATAACCTGGACAGCTTGTGAGCTCGATTCCACGAAGAAATTTAATATTTAATATTTACATTTCTGCGCTCGGGTAGCGAGGCAAAGCGCGGCGTTGAGCTCCTCCATCCAATACGTCATGTTTTAAGAATTAGGTGGAAATTAAAGAACGGAAATATAAAAAAATGCTTAAACCACATTAACGACTTTCTAAAGTCATTTCATTGTGGCTATGAAGACATATCTTTACTATAAAAATAAATTTAATGCCTTGGAAGGTGGTGGTAATAAAAAATGTTACATGCAGTCATAGAAAATACGCGAGAAACGAAAAAGCCTACCCTCAGAGTTTATCAAAAAGCAGTATTTTTGAATTACTGAAAAAATATATAGCTAATAATCTCATACTTGTACTTGTTAACGTGACAGGTTGTGGGTTCGATCCCCACTCGACGAAATAAATTATTTAATATTTTCATTTCAAGGTAAAGCGCGGCGTTTAGCTTAGGAAGCGTTAATACTGTGAAATTAAAAAAAACATTCTATCTGTTTAATATCTATATGCCAAAATTTTTTTATACTACTTTTAATGTTGCTTATATTAGAAGAATTTTAAATTCTACGGTATTTGGAATGCTCCTTTGTAACCATCTCTCAGTAGTGGATCTTTGTTATAACTGCTACGAAAATGTTTGGATGTATGGAGTATGCTACATGATATCAATATATGTTTATCTTATACCCAAGCTTAGTAAAGCTATTAATATATTACAAAAAGGACGGAAAGAGAAAAAAAAGAATAATTATATTGTTTTTACCTTTAATGCAGATTCTTTTTCAAAGATACTTGGTCTGGATACAAGGTTATAGACATACAAAAACAAACTTTTTTTTAGCTTCACGCTATATCCCATACATGGCAGGGTAGGCAGAGGTAATTTGGGAACCTAGTGTTAAGACACTAAGTTCTGTTCCCCACTTTCCCTCGAATATTGCATTTTTTTTAATAATAATAATAATAACACTTTATTGCACTCTACAATTAGTATCGAATTACATAAAAATTCGACATTTAAATATTTTATATGTACAGTAAATGTGCAACGGCGGCCTTATCACTAAAAGCGATCTCTTATAAGCAACCGATTCTATAGAATTGACTAATACACAATGCAGAACGGCGCACAAAAGTACCACATATTTAACAACAACCCACAAATTGTATTAATAAAATTTTAAATATTTCAATTCTTCGAGCGAGGATCTATCTCACTACCATTCAATCTCACAGTTGCTTGCTTGTGTCCCTGCGCCACGTCAAATTAACAAAAATCATTATACTGATTTTAATAATTCACCCAAAGCAATAAAAAACTTTCGTATCTCTTTTCCCATACAAAAATTAATAGGTTAATAAAAAAGTCAACATATTTCATTATGTCACTAAAAAAAAATGGATACATAACGAAGAAAATTAATACACTAATATTTATAAACTGATAATCTACACTCAGACCACTAAATACAAATTATTATACATTTTATATAATATGTAGGTTGTGTGTTTGATCCTCAAATGAAATATTTAATATTTTCAAATAAAATAATAAATGTTTTAATGAAATTAAAACAGCTTTTTGGTAACTGGACAAAGCGCAGCGTTATATTGCGCCCTTCAATACGTAGTGCCTCAAATGGAATGGAATGGAAAAAGGAGTGTCTTAACACAAATTCTCTCTGCCTACCCTGCCATGTACAGGATACAGAGAAAAACAAAAAAAAATATTATTTCCTTTCCATGATCAGATCGCATACTATAAATCGTACTTATATTACATTAACAACGGATTGTATGGTGAATTGTTTAGAAGTAGACGCTAGAAGAGCGCTCCTAACAATACTGAACAAGGTACAGAAATTTTGTGGTGCAAAGCTAAAACTTAGAAGACTAAAATAATATGTTGATTAAATTATTTACTTATAAATGTCATACTAAAAACTAAATACTAATTAAACTATGCGGCGTTGAACGCTGAAATTTTTCGAGTGTATTCTTTGGGACATCATATCAAAGTCAACTAAATAATGTTACGGAGAACAATTATCCTATATAATTATCAAAAAAATGAAGATCGAAGTGATGTGTCATAGACTTAAACCATACAACCGTAGCTATGAGACTTATAGTGGAACAGTGGTGCAAGCGTGTGACTGTAAACGTAACAGGTTTGTGGGTTCGACCCCCATTCGAGGAAATGAAGTATTTCATATTTTCAAATTAAAAATTCAATGTTATTTTATCTTTTCTCTAGTGACAAAGCAAAGCGCGGCGTTAAGTTCCGCCACTCAGTAATACAAAGTCAGCGGAAAGTGGAGAACGAAAGGGAGTGTCTCACACTAGGTTCCCAAGTTCCCTATAGTGTTCCCATACCCTGCCGCGTATGGAATACAGTGTTAATTTAAAAGAAAAGGACATCACTTTAAAAACGTTCAAAATAATATTTATTTCTAGAAGCTTTCATTCGTAATAGCAATAATCATGCCCTCAACTTGTATAGTATTGTTGGACAGAATGTTCATACAATACACTCTTATAACTTGATCCATCACAATACTATGGCTCTTCTAAGGCTGAAGCGCAGTCCAGACTTGTTTTATTTACCTAGCTCAGGCTTAACCTGTCACCGTCTACCTCGGTCGGCGAGACCAAACGCTAACTTTGTAAAATAAGTCTATTAGATACAGCTGGTTTTTTTATACTGCTCATATAGAAAGTTTATTTTTTTTTAATTTATTATTGATTTTATAAACAGAATTTATTATCTATTCTACTCATATTTTAAATGATGATGTTTATTCCACTTTCACGCAAAATCTGCTGACTAAAAAAACTGATTTATGTATACGAGTATAAACGTTAGTATATAAGTATATGTACTTAAAAGTATTTATATATAATTTTAGTTAATTTCGATCAGATCTTAGAACTATTTAATTAACGGCCATATAATAGTGTGCGCCAAAGTCTAACATTGCACTTTCATCCTAAAAAAATATATTAAAAACATAAATAACTGGCCGGAAAGTGGGGTATTACATATAATATGAAGATAAGTGTAAGAAATTCAAAGTAACGAAACTTAAATAAAACTCGTTTTCAAATCAAAACTTTTATCGCCTTTTTTTTTCTTTATGCATGAAGATCATGGTAATGTAGTCATGAGACACCATTTCTTCCGTTGGAAATATATATTCCATATATATATTCTCAACGGATCCTGGTAGGGGCAGATCTTGGAGAATATCTGTTGGGTAACGACCTTGGAATCTTTTCGCTGTTAAAACATATTATCAATGAATTTTGTATGACATTATACTGACAATTCATGTTCATATTATGGCAAACCCAATTTCCACTACCTTATACCACTTTACTATAATATTACCTAGAATTCCATTGAACAGTGTTTATAATAAATTCATTTCTATTCACATCACAAATTTCAAAGGAGATTTTCTTCACCACACAGACGTCGAGGAGCTAAATTTTTAAGCAGTTATATGAAGCTATGTATGCTTTTGTATGATAATGCTGAAATTGTTTCGCCTTGATGCATTTTCTCAATTTTATTAGGTAACTTGCCACTTTGCTTCTCATTTAAATAGCGTAGTTATTTGCGGAACTTAACCTACTTACTAATGAAAAGAAAATATAATTGTCTCTTTTTTAGCTACATCCTGTATCCTTCAAGGCAGGATAGGCAGAGGGAACCTGTAGGATACTCTGCTCTCATTATGACGCTTATATTTCTCATCTTCCCCTAAATTCTGGCGAAATTGCGTGTTGAGTAGCGAAACTCAACGCCGAATCAAGTTTATATAGAAATGTCTTATTATAAAATAAAATCATTTCTAAACTAAAATAATTGTATTAGTTTTCTTTTTTTACAATGAATTTTTCATCACCACACAACCGTGGAAGGGTTAAATGTTTAACTAGCTATGGAACAGTTTGCTATATAAAGCTTTTGTGTCAGAACGCTGTGTTCTCATTACGTTTTGAGTGATAACGGCATGGTATACAATTATTGTGGATAAAGACCTTTTTTTTTCTTTTGATTAAATTAGTTTTCTTTTTAAGGTACTATAGAAATATTTGTTTGTTTTAACATATTTATTGTATTATGTAATGTAGGCAGAGAGGTTGGGTTATAAGTCATGTTCTTAGCTTTTGCAGTAATTATTGCTTGGTGAGTGAACTAAATAAAATTCAATACTACAATTCGTATGGGAATAAGGCCGAGGCTGTTGTGGCGCAGTGGCACAAATGTGTAACTGTAACAGACAGGTTGCGGGTTCGATCCCCACTCGAGGAAATGAAATATTTAATATTTTCTATTTTAATATTTAATGTTTTCATTTCTTAGCTCTGGTACAAGGCTAAATACGGCTTTGAGTTCCGCCACTCAATATGCAATGCCTCAAATTCGGCGGAAAGTGGGGAACAAGAGTGGATCGGAGTGTCTTAACACTAGGTTCCCATGTTCCCTCTGCCTACCCTGCCATGTGCGGGATATATCGTGAAGTGGAGATTGAACCCACAACCCTTCCTATTTACAGTCAGACGCTTGTGCCACATCGCCACGACGGGCCTCTAGTATTAAATTTAATCGATCAAACCTCTACCTTACAGTTTAAAACTTATAACCTAGACAGCTTATCTACTTATCTTGACTTGCAGTAACCTTGTTCTACAAAAGTTCGCAAACTCCAAGGAATACCTCATTTTATAGCTTTGTCATACTATTCTCAGAAGACATCTGTTTCGAAATAAATAGAAAAACAATACTGTATCTAGTATTCGGATTTATCTTTTAGATAACGGCCTTATCCAATTTGGCTGCCTTTTTTATTAGGGTACCGTACCTGAAGTGTTAATGATACCTTATTACTGCTACGTGTTAGTTATAAATAATTCTTCCTGTTTGATCTTTAAAAGATATATTTATGTATGTGTAGTTTTTCCTTTATTTATATATATATATATATATATATATATATATATATATATATATATATATATATATATATATATATATATATATATATATATATGATCACAAAGTGATTTTACTCAACTAAGCGCCACATATGCCTGTCCATCCGCAAAAGTTCGGGACGCTAAATACACCACGGCGTGGTCTACCAGAGCTTCAAGCCTAATCATGGTCAAAGTTCATTATAAGAGCTTTCTGACAAGTCCAAATACGGCTATGATACGATATGCCATCATGGGATGCTATTGCCTATCATTCGATCTCATCATCTGACCTTGAAACCTAATAACCGTCAACGTTCATTACAAAATCTTTCTAATAAATCTATACACCGTTTCGATACGATCATCCATCATGAAGTTCTAGTTCATATCTTCCGGCTCCATCATCAGGTCAACTCGACACTACCGTATTATTGTACTGTCATCAAAATCACATACAACTGCCAATTTTCATGACGTTACGATCTTTAGAAAATGGTTCAATTAGTTTTCTTAGCTTCACGCTGTATCCCGCACGAGGCAGGGTAGGCAGAGGGAACCCGGGAACCTAGTGTTAAGACACTCCGTTCCACTTCCGTTCCCCATTTTCCGCCGAGTTTGAGGCATTGCGTGTTGAGTGGCGGAACTCAACGCCGCGCTTTGACCTGTACCAGAGCGAAGTAATGAAAACATTAAATAATTAAATAGAAAATATTAAATATTTCATTTCCTCGAGTGGGAATCGAACCCACAACCTATCGGTTACAGTCTTATGCTTGTGCCGCTGCGCCGCGACATGCCTCAACTTTCTCTCAATGTTCGGCAATCTTCCCTCAATGGTTAAAGCTTATTTCAATTGGAAAATTAGAAAAAAAGTTAACTTAAAATATTTAGTTAGACATAATTTTACTCAATTAGCTCAAGTTATAATGTTATTAGAACACGAAAGTATGAGAATTAAGTGTAATTAAAGCGGGCGAAGAGAGCCGGTTGCTAGTATGGAAAATATGTATATGGAATTGTGAAATTCTAAGGCTTTTTTTTAATGTTTTATAAAGTTAAAGCATATAGTGGTGCAGGGCCGACAAGCGTGCGACTGCGCTTTGAAAAGTTGTGGGTTCTATCTTTACTTAAGAAAATTAAATATTTAATATTTCTATTTCTGATATGATTTTAATTTAATAATTAATTCAAATTTGGTTTCAATGTTTTAAAATTCGGTGAAAAATTGATAACAATGTGACGTTAGGTTCTCTCTTTTTCACACTCTTCCTTCATACAAGTGAAGACAGAAGCTAGTGTTAAAACACTCCGTTCTCAATTTCCGTCCAATTATCGTTTTATTTTGTGTTGAGTGGCAGAGCTCTGCGCTGTGCTGTGTCTATCATAAAAATGATAACAATAATCCCCTAAACAAGAGCCAAACCAACGATAATTTCGTCTACAACCAAGTGCTACGACTGTGCTACGACGGCCTATCTTTCTTTGGCTTCACGCTGTATCCTGTAGCAGAGGAGGCATAGGGAACCTGGGAACCTATTGTACACTGTGTTCTCAATACAATACTTCCATTTTTCACTTTTCTAATGAGGCATTGCATGTTCATTTCCTCGAGCGGAATTTGAACTCATAATATGCACAAGTATGTATATAAAAATGAGCTCCGTTCCGTCCGTGTCATTTTATTTTTATGCCCAACAGCTCGTGTTATTAAAAAGCGCTACATAACTTGCTTTCATCCCCACAGAGTCTAGTTAATAATCACAGTTAAAAGTAACATAAAAAATAACGGTTCCGCTCAACAAACATTTTCTGGCCGGTTGCCAGTAACCTCGTATTAACCCTGCGTAATAATAGCTCGATTTTGACTTTTGTATTTGTACAATGTGAAAGTTGTATATAAATTAATTTGTACAAGATTTTACTGTGGATGTTTTTATGAGTAAAAATAAGAGAGAATAACTTGAAGACATGGCAAAGTAGATATAAGGAACTTGGGAACCTAGTGTTAGACTCTCCGTTTCATATATATATATATATATATATATATATATATATATATATATATATATATATATATATATATATATATATATATATATATATATATATATATATATATATATATCTTATTTTAAGGTCGACGTTTCAAATTCATCACTTGGGCACAGTAACGAGAGTTTTAGACGAAGCTATTATAATTATGTTCATACTTAAAGTTTCATGTTTCAGCTGCTAGCTATCAAAGAGTTTTCTTACTTAGAAGCAATTCTCGTAGTAGAATTATTTTTGTCATAAGAATACATTGTAGTCAGAAATATTCATTTTGCAATTGTGACAAAAAAACTGTGTTTTTAATAAATTTATTCCATAAATAAAATATGATATCTTATGTTTTTTTTAAGCGCATATAAAGAATATATATTGTCTATAGAAATAACACTCTTAAATTAATAAGTGACTGACAGACTTATAAAATTGACTTTGGTGTGTATGTCATGTAGGAGAGTGCATGGAAGTTAATGGTTTCCCGAAATTTCAACAAAATTTTAAACAAATCTTACATAAAGCCCATGCAAATAACTTTTAGCCTATTGGCCCTTCCTCATACTTCTCCATATGAAGATATAATTTTTGGAGAAAGACTTCTCTCTAGCTTTTTTACCTTTACCTTGGCATTATATAGATTTCTTATAACATTCATATAAGTATGTAAAATACTTGGGAACAAAATTAATATAAAACCAATTTTGACTACTAAACACAGTAGAATATCTATCTAAGAAATGATGACATCATAAGAACGAAAAGCATTACTCTCAGATGTTGGCTTTACGCCCGCTCTGCCTACTCCAGAAACGTACACGTACATATGTACATACGTATTAGGTGCATTAAACCATTTTATGACTTAATTTGTAGATACGTATGTTGGTACTTGGATTTGTAGATACGTATGTTGGTACTCGACCGTTGGGAGTTAAAGGGACGTGGGTTCAAATCCCGCTACGTTAATAATTTTATATGTTTTCTAGATATTTTTTTTTCTAAATGTAGATTAACAATTTAAAATAACAAAACATTCATATGTTTTTACTAAAATACTTTTGTAATAATTTTGTATGGCACTATAGAGGCTTTTTTTGGTATTGGAACAGCGCTGAATTGAAATTTAGAATTTTAATTCCAGAAATGATATTAATTGTTTTAATGTCCTCTATTTGACGTACGATGTTTCGAATATGAAGCAAAGCATAGAATGCAGCTCTCCACACTAGGCTGTCATATGGAAAAGACAAGGTAATCGAGCGTACATGTCACCCGATGTGTAGCATTAGACGAGCTACAGATGTGTTGCTGGCCTTTATAGACACGCTATCTCTCTGATAAGTTCTCTCTAACCACACTACTATAGAAGATATATAAAAAAATAAAAGATAAGGCAAATACAATAAATGCTAATGTATATAACTAACTTAAGAAACACCTGTATCAACATTTTTTTTCCTACGTCTCAATAAACAGAAACAGTAAATATACTGATATCGATCACTTAGAGCCAATTACACCAGTTACGAATAAAGTTTCATATAGTAATCAAAGATCTGAAACTAAAACAGTAATCTGACAGTTAATGTTATCTCATAAACTGGGGCTGCTTGTATTTTATTATGTTTCATCATAAAATACAGCCAATCCCCTTATAGCTAATCTCTAATCTTATAGACAATTATAGGTGACGGGACTTAAACAATGCCAAAAAGAAAAAATCCATTACTATATCAGACAGTGGTGCAACTGGCCCTTAGAATCTTAAAAGTAAATAAAATATTGTAACCAATAAAACCATTTTTTCCACAATATCTAATAAAGAAAAAAACCACATTAATATTAAGAAAAAAAAGATAAAAAAATCTGCAACGCAGGACTTCTCATTTAAAAAAAATATGTACCTACTACAAAATATATAACATCAATGTCAACTTTTGCCTGTGTCAAATATTAAGTAAAAAGCTACCAAATACTGGGACACATAGAACTGGCCCCAGCTATTAGACAAAATGTGTATGCAAGATCTTTTTTTAGCTTCATAGCTGATTAGCCAGAGGGAACCTTTGGAAAACTTTGGAATTCAGTATTAAGACACCCCGTTTCGTACCTCACTTTCTGCCGAATAATTCTCCACTTTACGCTTAAAATGTTGAGTGGTGGAACTCAACATCGCACTTTGCTTCGGTACTAAAAAAAATATTTTCTCAAGTAAAAACGTACACAACTGTTACCGTTATAGTTATGCTCACGTCCCCAACAACGGCCTCAAAAGAATTTTCGTTATTGTTTAAAAGACGATATTTATTTCCATCAGCTCTTACTATCATTAAATAAAAGAGGAGACTGTTGTACCGTAGCAGCACATTGTCTCATAAAAAATGTGATGTTTGTGCATTTAATTTTCACTATAGATAACAAAATATTTTTATTCCCTCTCTTTGGCAAGAACACTAAGGAGGAATTGAGTACCGCCAACCAAGACATTTCTCATCAAATTGACAGAAGGTACGAATCGGAAAATCAATCAGATACCCTCTGCCTATAAATAGAAAACAGGTTGAAGGTGGCAAAAAAGCGAGAATCAAACCGGCAACGCCTAAGCTCATTGCCAGACACTAGTCGCCATTAGTCACCACAACACTAAAATTTCCAACTAAACAAACATAAACCACTAATAAATGTCACATGCACGTGTAACCAAATTTATTGTACAAATTATTACTATAAATATGATAATACAAATGTACGGCAAATATAACTTTTAGTGTCGCATATATTCTAAATGCGGCAAGATCAAAGAGAACCAAAAATATACACTCCTCAACTTTGATTTAAAAAAAAGAAGAAATTAAAATCTTGCTCCGGTAAGAGACAAAGCACGGCGTTGAGCTCCGCCACTTACTGCACAATACCTCAAATTTGGCAAAAATTTTGGTACAGAACGGAGTGTCATAACACTAGGTTCTCTGCCTACTCTGCTTTGTGCGGGATATAGCGTGAAGCCTAAAATAAAAAGAAAATTAAAATATCTCACATTATATAACATTTCTACTACGAATCAAAGCAATAATTATCGTCAGTCAAAGCAATAATTATCGTCAGATAGTCCCATTGTACAATAAATAAATACAATCCGGTAGCTGGATCCGTATATAATCTTATGTTAAAACACTTATTTCCCCCATTCTCTCGTGACTTTAATCAGTAAATCCTCCTGGTTCGTAGGTTGTGGGCTCAATCTTCACTTGAGGAATTGAAATATTTCATATTTTCATTTCTTCGCCCTGGTAACAAAAACGCGGCGTTGAGCTCCGCCACTCAACATGCAATGCCTTATTTTCGGCTAAAAGTATTAAATGAAAGTGTCTGAAATGAAACACATTGTCTGTAATGGAACACAATGTCTTAACACTAGGTTCCTAAGTTCCATCTACTATTATTTATTCATTTATTTATATCATAACAATTCATAAAATTTAAATAACTAAAAAAATATGTGCATAGCGACCTCTACCTTCCCTGCCATGTACAGGATACAGCGTAAATTTACAAAAAATAATATTCAATTATACAAATGGGACCCCTATGGGAACCCTAGAACAACTATCATGTGTACAGTGATTTTAAAATTATAACTGTTATATAGTAAGCCATAGATTATTATTTCATAGAATATTTATGATATGCTGAGAAGGAATACACTCCGAACACGAAATTCACCGTTGTTCGAATACATCTCAATAGATCAGTGTCCACGTCGTCCTCAGATTGGAAGTAACTTTTATAAAGTACGATACGATTGGCATTAAAATATTCAAATAATTTTGATTAACGTGTGTTTTTTACGTTATTCATTATTTAGTTCGTATAGACGTATAAATAAGAAAATAAATACTGTGTAGATTTATTAAAATCCTATATATTCTATATTTAAGCAACAAAAATGACTTACATGAGGCAAATGATTTGTGTCGAAAAGTAATTATTTGTTTTGTATAACTAGATAGGTGGTATATAAAATTAAAAAGTTTTTTTTTATTTTCTTCAATATAATTAATATATTCGTGCAGAAATGTAATATTTCGGTTTCCCGACATTCATATATATAATGTATATAGCATGCCATAATTTATCAATATTATAAGAAAAAAGCATTAGAAATCCTCCCTAAGCAGTAAACCTAGTTCGGACTGAGCGAACCAAAACGAGTCTCATAGGAGACGTCATTGCGAGACCGTATTCTCTATTGCTGGTACTTTTCACGGCAACCAAGCTAAAGTCGGGCTCTTTTTTCTTGGATTCCCTAAGTCCGGTGATGCTTTAGAAAAATATTGATTTTGCAATCGTAAAAAAACCTAAACGTAACGGGATGTGAATCCGTACCTCTTGTATGATTTTATAAATAAGTAAAATATATAATAACATACTTTTTTTATATATATTTGAATAATATAAAGATTAGGCAGAAAGGGGATTAGAAAGGTTGGCAAAGGGAACTTTATTTTTTATCCGTTCCTCATTGTGCCTGATTTTTAATATATATTATCTTCAATATCGTAGCTCAACGCTCTATATTATTAGGTTATCACAGCAAGGAAAATACTTTACCTCCAATAAAAATTTAGCTTACTCTATAGTAAGTAATATATAGAAAAGAAATATAAAAATCGTATCGATATCGTATGCTATAAGTTGCCCTAATGACTGCAACAGAGTGGTCGTTACGTGACCAGAAATGGAAAATGGAATGAACTATGGGTATACTTTACCCCTTTTGTCGTGGCTATCAAAAATAACATAAACTGAATACCGAAACGATCATCGATAGATAGATTAGATACTTTGAAAAATGTTCGCTTTTATACCCAAATAAGGCAAAAGAACGGTTTATGTAAAGTGATACGATGAAGATTAGCATTTGGTGGTCAATCATATATTGATTATTATTGATGATATTGAGGCATTGCGGGAGTTCTGCTAATCATTTCGTAACTCAACGCAGCGCTTTGGCTTGTCACCAGAGCGAAGCATTGATATTTTAAGTATTTCAAGTCACCGAATGGGGACCAGGATTAAATAATTATAAGAATAATAAGAACTTTTAAAAAATGCCTATAAACCTTACCTTTTTCTTACAAGATATAACGCATGAAGAAAGCAAATGTCAAAATACGGCGTTGATTTCCGCCACTCAACATGTAATGCGTTAAATTCGCCAAAAAAATAAGGATCGGAAAGGAATATATCAACACTAGGTCCCTGCAGGATATACTGTCAAAAAAAAACAAGTGAAAGTGAAAAAAATGACGTAAACAAAGATACGGTAACTAGTACGTGTGACTTATTAAGATACGTCACTCTCTGATGCAAAATATATTAATTTTTAATGATATTGAAGGAAATGGAGGAAAAAGAAACTTTTTTAATTTCATTTACCACAAACAAATAATATATTCAATTATACACATGGGACCCCTATGGGAACCCTAGAACAACTATCATGTGTACAGTGATTTTAAAATTATAACTGTTATATAGTAAGGCATAGATTATTATTTCATAGAATATTTGTGATATGCTGAGACAAAGATACGGTAACTAGTACGTGTGACTTATTAAGATACGTCACTCTCTGATGAAAAAAGAGGGGAAGAAAGTATGGTTTATTTTGTATATCACTATGGTTTTTAAGCGTATTTATAAATAAAAAAGCAAAAGCAGGTCGTTAATTTAATTAATAGCGAATTTTTGGTTGAAGAATTTAAAAAAAAATCAAATTTACTTATTGTTAATATAGTACACAAATTATAAACTGTAGTACGGTCTTCACTTTTTGGATACATGATCTGATAAAATGTAATCATTTCTTATTTGCGGAACTCAACGCTGCTTTGTGTTTGGTTACCAGAGCAACGAGAATATTTATTTAATTTAAGTGGTAATTGAACACTCAAACTGTCACGTTTACAGTCGCACGTTTGTGCCACTGCGTCACGACAGGCCTCAAAAAATGCAATTAATTTTGCTTTACGACATATCATTAATAGTTCCAATTCAATTTGGATATTTCCATTACCAAACTTATAAGATAGTAAATACTCAGCTTTACGCTGTATTTCAACACATGGCCGGGTAGGCAGAGGGAACTTGGGAACCTAGTGTAAAGACAATCTCTTCCACTTCCGTTAATTAATTCCCACGATTGGGAATTGAACCCAACTATGGAGTTTCAACACAACTTCTTCCCAACTATCTATAAAATAAACGTAATATAATTTAACATAACAATCTGTAAGCTCGTAATGGCGTCATTTAGCAAAACGTTAGAGTAACATAACGGTTTGTAACATTAGAACCGAGCGAGCTTTAATCTTCTCTATTAGTGCCTTGAATTTGAAACATTGTTTGAATATAATTTGTTGTATTTATCAGTTTCGTGCTGCATCTCGCACATGGCAGGGTACCTAGAGGAAGTTACGGAACCTCAGTTTCACGCTGAATCCTGCATATGGGAAGTTACGCAGAGGAAACTTAGGAACCTATTCGTTAATATCGATGTGAATTCGTCAATATCGAGTGGAGGATACCAATGTCGTACTTTGTCTTGGTAGCAGAGCGAAATAAATAAAAATACCAAATATATCATTTCCTCGAGCGGAGATCTATATCTGATTGGAAGTGTGAAAAGTTTATAAATAATACTTTATTTTATGTTTATGTAAAATTCGTATTCGTAAAAAAATTGTGATATTTACTTATAGTATACATTTAAGCAATGAAATATAAAGTAAAAATTAAAGCGTGACCGTCCCCGATGCCGGCTGCATATGTTTTTCACGTTGTCCGTATACAACAAAAAACATATGAAAAAATATTTTTTTTTTATTTCGTGATTATTTTACATTTTAAAAGAAAAAAAAAATAAGCGGATTCATCGTGTTTATTCAATTATGAACATTTTTGGAAAACGGACGTTTCGAACACTTTACAGCACTTTTCAGTCCGTGGTCACGTGTAGACAGCCTGCCAGAAAGACAGGCGAAGGTGCTGTTAAAAGAAAATACTGTTCTAGCCTCAAGGTTTTATTAAAGATTGGTAAAAATTATAGTACCAGTAGTTCTGTAAGTATTACAAGTTGAAAGTGGTATCGTATATTTAATTTATATAAAAATGATTCTACTCAGCTTCACGCTGTATCCCGCACGTGGCAGGGTAGACAGAGGGAACTTGGGCACCTAGTGTTAAGACACTCCGTTCCACACTCATTCCTCACTTTCCGCCGTATTTGAGGCATTGCGTGATGAGTGGTGGAACTCAACGTCGTGTTTTGCCTTATACCAGGGCGAAGAAAAGATAACATGAAATATTTATATTGAAAATATGATTTTTTTCATTTCCTCGAGTGGGGATGAACCCACAACCTGTCCGTTACAGTCACACGCTTGTGCCGTTGCGCCACGACGTGTCGTTTCATGACGTCTAAATGATTTTTTTGTTTTCAAAGTCTACTAAAAGAACCTAGTACTGAGACATTCTATTTTTAAATTTTGATTAATTCAGAAATATATACTGGTCGATGATATATGGATATTATGGTCTCATTTAATGAAAGATGATAAATATTTAAATCAAAACATGCAACATTTTACTGACCAAAATGATTTATATTTCAAATCACAAGCAAAAAAAACATGAAAACAAAATTAAAAAACAAAAACCATTTTATATAAATATTCATGAGTCAATTTTTTGGTTAGACTTTCCCCATTATCTCCTTAATTCCAAGAAAGCCCTCTCCATGTTGGAAGTAAATAGTACTACCATCTTTTTTTATTTGACGATGGTAATGTGTTCAACTTTTACTTGAGGAAATTATTTTGTTAAATATATTTTTAAAGAGAGACCTTCCGTAGCGCAGTGGAATAAGCGTGTGACTGTAACTAACAGGTTGTGGGTTTGATCCGCACTCGAAAGAATAAAATATTTAATATTTTAAAATTAAATATTAAATGTTTTCACTTCTACGCTCTGGTTACAAGGCGAAGCGAAGAAATGCCGCGTTGCCTCAAATTCGGACGGAAGTAGAATGGAGTATCTTAACTCTAGGTTCTAAAGTTTCCCCTGCCTACCCTGCCGTGTGCGGGAAACAGTGTGAAGCTGATTCCAGGAGAGTAACTTTTTAAAAACCGTTGAGGTGCAGGAGTATAAATTGGACGGTATTGGATTGAATTGTTTTTTTTTTTTATTTCTTCGCTCTGGTAACAAGGTAAAGCGTTTAATTTTGCTGTGGGCGGAAAGTAAAAGATGCAAATGTCCTTTTTGGGAAAAATTGAGATAGAAGTATCTCAACAGGTTTCCAGATTGTCTGTGTCCGTTCTTCTTCATATCGGATATAGCGTAGAGCCAAATACATAAATTCATTTTCTCTAATAGAAGGAGGGTTTGATGAGCCATATCAATAGCTCCTCAATATCTTGACACATTAAAAAATTAGGAGAAATTAATTTGTAACAAGGCAAAGCGTGGCGTTGAGTTTCGCCGCTCAACACGTAATGCCTCAAATTCGGCAGAAAGTTGGGAACGGAAGTGGAACGAAGTGTCTTAACACTAGGTTCCCGGGTTCCCTCTGCCTACCCTGCCTCGTGTGGGATACAGTGTGAAGCTGAGGGAGTGAGAGGAGAAATTAAAGAACAAAGTGTTTTAACATAAGGCTCCCTTTCTATACCTATATATGCAGGATACAGGAATTAGCCGTGTGATTTCGGCTTAGAATAGGATCACCCTGGTACTAATGGTGTCGTAAGAGGCGACTAAAGTGCGTGTGGTAGAGTCACGTTGCCAGTAATGGCAACACGCAAGGGCAGACTCGACCGGATTGTTACCACCCCCGGCATTTAAGACCGGCGTTAAGTAATCGCTTTGGCCACTCCGTTTCGCATTTGGTAATGGCGGGCCCCGGTGCCCTTCCAATTTAAAGGACGCCAACGCTCCTGTAGCTCCTCTGGAGTTACTCGGGGCCGTGGGCGACGGTGATCACTTACCACCAGGTGACCCGTACGCTCGTTTGCCGTCTTTTCCATAAAAAAAAAATACAGTGTGAAGCTGTCTTTTTTTCCATTTCTATGATATTATTCCATTTTGACATTTAATAGTTAATACCTTTACAATGATATTAAGAAAATACCCAGGTAATATAATTTACACTAAACTTTAACGTGTGTCACAATAATCATAATAAAATCTGTTAATGTTCGAATTTGTAATTGAAATTTCAGTGTAATGCTTCTCCAGTATACCAATGTACGTAGAGGGAACATAGTTTTAAGACATTCCATTCCCCATGCACCGTTCAATATTCGAGACATTAGCTTAACTAAATGCCACACTTTGTCTTGTTACCGGAGCGACTAAATAAAATATACTCATATATCCAAATGGAAATAAAACTCACAACTTAGTCTAGTTACAGTCAAATTCTGTGCCGCTGTGCGAAACGTTGTTTTTACTTTGACATATCTCTCACCTTGTACATTCTATCTTCAGCCATTTGGAAGCCATTATTGTGAAATGTAATGAAAGAAATATAATATTTGTCATTATATCCAATGATATAATTATTAATTAATTTAAAATTTTACGTATATAATTTCGAGGCCTGTAGTGGCGCAGCGGCACAAGCGTGTGACTGTAACCAACAGGTTCTGGGTTCGATCCCCAGTCGAGGAAATGAAACATTTGATATTTACAATTTAAATATTTAATGTTTCATTTCTTCGCTCTGGTGAAAGGCAAAGCGCGGCGTTGAGATCCGCCACTCAGCACGCAATGCCTCAAATTCCGCGGAAAGTGGGAAACGGTGGAACGGAGTGTCTTAACACTAGGTTCCCGGGTTCCCTCTGCTTACCCTGCCTCGTGCGGGATACAGCTTGAAGCTGACGTATATATTTTTTAACAAGCGGCATTTGAACCCTGCTTCTTGAAAATCGTCCAAGCGCTACTTTCACCAGAACGTATAACGTTTTCTAAATAACTATAAAAAACACTTTGATGAATTTACTATACACAAACGTTAACAAGCGTCACTGACGTAAATAAGTGGTGTGACACATTCGAAGTGTATGAAGTCAATCTAACCTCAGATTACATCAAACTAATAACACGTGGCTGTAATAAATAATCAATGGCTTGTTTAATATTTTAATCACGATATACAGAATATTCTCAGCTTTACGCTGCATCCCGCATATGGCAGGGTAGGCAGTGGAACCTTGGGAACCTAGTACTAAGATACCCTGTCTGTTCCCCACTTCCCGCCGAATTTGAAGCATTTAGTGTTGAATGGCGAAATTTGAGGCCGAGCTTTGTCTTTTTAGCACAGTGAATAAAGGAAAACATTAAGTATTCAATTTAATTACTCCAATGAACCCACAGCCTATCGCATTAAAAGTCACTCGTATATATATATATATATATATATATATATATATATATATATATATATATATATATATATATATATATATATATATATATATATATACATACATATATATATATATATATATATATATATATATATATATATATATATATATATATATATATATATATATATATATATATATATATATGTATGTATGTATATATATATATATATATATATATATATATATATATATATACATACATACATATATATATATATATATATATATATATATATATATATATATATATATATATATATATATATATATATATATCTAACAGAAAATCCATTTTCAATCCAAACCGAAGTTCCTGAGATAAACGCATTCAATAAAGCACAATTTATAATATTATTGTACTCATAGATAGAATAGATTGTAAATATTTATTATTATTTGGTAACTCTAAAAGCTATACATAGATGGCAATAGCACTTTAATTTAAGTGGACTTTCTACTTCCAGCATCGCGCAATATAAACTTAATATATCCGATGTGTTTGCGGAACTAAGAAATCTTTGAAAGCGCTCGAGGCGAAGCGAATAAAGCATTAGAAAGCTTGTTGTTTCTTGAAGTTCATTAAAAGTGTTGATTTTGATTGTATTTATTTTAGTTAATAATAGGGAAGTACAGGACGATCGGGAGTTCGACTTTTAAAAGAAGAACTACATTTTTTTAATTTCTTCACTCTGGTAACACGACAAAGTACAGCGTTGAGCTCCACCAACAGTAATC
The DNA here is from genome assembly GCA_019049475.1 of Eueides isabella. Taxonomy (NCBI): domain Eukaryota; kingdom Metazoa; phylum Arthropoda; class Insecta; order Lepidoptera; family Nymphalidae; genus Eueides; species Eueides isabella. The sequence goes on along the minus strand of CM032385.1, from coordinate 2,009,649 downwards.
TGTTAACCGGCTGTATTAAGATAATAATATATAAAAAAAAAAAACAATTCTGTGGAAAATGGGAAAGAAACGCAACACTAGGCTCCCAAGTTCCCTCTGCTTACTTTTACTTTTTTCTAGCTTAGCTTTGAGCGTTTCTTTTCTTCTTTTACTTCTTTTTATATTTAACGTACATGTTTTTTAATACATATGTTTTGAAATAAAACAGTATTTAAAATTGGAACGGAATTTTTAATGCATAAAAGTTTAGTAAATAAATAATTAAGTATTTTTCTTTCGAGTAAAGAATTTAAATTCATTCAAGAAAAGTCCATTAGCGGAATGAGAAGGAAACATCTAGCCCCAGAAATATATCATTATAAGAATAAGCAAAATTGAATATCTACTATGGTGGACTTGGGCCACGTAAAGAAGACCCCACGGAGGGCGTGTATGAAGAGGTTCATGACAGTGGCCGAGTCGAAAGAGGTATGCCGAGACCGTAGCATTTGGCGCTACGTTCTTACTGATTACCCCGCTAAGGACACATCGTGAAGGATGGAAGGAAAAGGAAAGAAAAAATAGTAAGCAGTGGAAACTTAGGAACCTAGAATTAAGACATTCCATTTCTTTCGTGTCATTAAGACAGTTTCCGTAATTCACAGTTAAGTGGCGGAACTTAACGCCACGCCTTAGATGAGCTAATGTTCCAGAAACAGGACGAAAATATGAATTATAAAATATTTAATTTCCACGTTTTTAGTCGCCTGCTTGTGTCTCTACGCCTCGAACAGACTTACTATAGTTAAATATTAAAACGTTTAATGCTTTCCTCAATCAATGAAACAATTAAAATTATATTCATGTATAAACACAAAATACCTTTTGAATAGCTGATAGACGTTGTCTATCAGACGCAGACGTAACGTAGAATTTATACAATAAAGACCAAATTACATATGAATAAAGTCGTAAATAGTATGGATGACTGGATTTTCTAATAGTTTTGATTAATTTTATATTTAATTATGTAATTTTCAACGCGACACGGTGTGGGTTCGATTCCCACTCAAGGAAATTAAATATATAATCATTTTTCTTCACTTCGTACTGAGATAAAATGCGGCGTTAAGCTCCGCCACTCAACACGCAATGCCTCCGACATTCGGCATTCAAAATGGTGAACTGAAGTGTATTAAAGGAAAAATAAGCGTTTAGGATTCACTAACAGTGTTACGTTTTTGTAGGTTCCATCTTTCTTTTTATTAAACTAAGCCTTTATCTTGTTCTGGTAAGTAAGGCGAGGAGTTAAATTACGCCATTCAAGGCCATTAATGTCTTATAAATTTACAAAAAAAAATGTTTCTGTCTTCTCTGCCACACAGGAAAAAACGTAACGATTTTTCCTGTATGGCAGAGAAGACAGAAGAAATTCAAACAGAAGAAATTCAAGGCAAAAGAAAAATCGACGTTGGTTTAGACAATTAAAGTTGTTTGCATTCACGTTGTGATGTTTTGGCTTAAAACCAAGTGGAAGTGTAGCTGATTGTATTACTCTGATTTTGCCAACATTCATTTAAACATCCGGCATCTTGATTACAATAGTAATAATATTTTTTTAGGTATAGAAGAGCCTGTATTGCTGGATAAGTAAAAGGAAACCAGGAAACTAAAGTTAAGATATTAAGTTCCCAAAAGGACACTTCCGTTCCCCTTTTTCAGGTAAACTCTTGAGGCATTACGCTTTGTCTTGTTACCGAATGGAAGTAAGAAATATATAAAATAGTTTATTACCTCGTGTGGGGTCCAAACCTTGTACACTTTTAGTCATATGTATCTGCGTTACGACAGCCCCATTTTTTTAAAAATAAATATGTACGAGTATGATCTTATCGAAATAAGAGATTCATTTCAAACTTCAGGAAATGAAATATTTAATATTTTTATTTTCCTCGCTCTACGATCGCTCCTACGCTCTAACGAGGCAAAGCGCAGCGTTGAGTTACGCAAATCAATACGCAACGCCTCCAAAATTATATATTATATAAACTACGGTGTTTAATTATGCCAAAAAATAATAGACATTCGTACAATACGATCTTCCATTAAATTTCAAAAGTTTGTCGGTAGTGCAAAAGCTGCTTATGGTGTAAGAAAGTTCAACATTAATAAGTAAAGTTCAAGTTTCCATTCAACTTTGGGATTAATGTCGAAGTATGTTAGTCAGAATTAATGATTACTACTCAAATGAAATTTAAATAAGCTTACCTTAGAAGTTGTATTGATGGGTCGTGATAGATTGCTTAGAAGGGTTTTTGGTTTATTATCTATTTAAGGTTGTTGGGAGGGAACTTGGGAACCTAATGTTAGACACTCCTTTTCGTTTTCGATGTTTCGCCAAATTTAAGGTAATGCATGTTGAGTGGCGGAACTCAACGCCGCGCTTTGCCTTGTTACCAGAGCGAAGAATGGAAATTGTTAAATATTTTATTTGCTCGAGTATATATCGAACCCACAACCTGTCACCCTTAAACGCTTGGGTCACAGAAGGCCTCATTTAAAAATATCCATATTAAATTTCTTTCTGAGCTTAATAATATAAGTAATAATTATATATTTTGCTGTTAATTTAAAAACAAAACCGATTATGACAAAATACAGTGGGAAAAGATGAAACAATTAACATTATGTACATATATGACTTATAGATAATAGCAGTCCTATGAGTAGGCTAGTCGATATATAAATATTTTTTCTTAAATAAGTGTGATTAACCAAATAAATTCTTAAAGTTCGTAATATTAGTGCAGCTGAGATAAATTAAACTGTAGTACTTAGATACATTATATTGAGAGCTGTCGTGGCGCAGGGGCACAGTGGTTTAACTGTTAAAGCGACTGGTTGTAGATTCAATCCCTGCTTGAGGAAATGAAAATTTAACATTTTCATTCCTTCGTTTTGCTAACTACGCAAAGTGCGGCGTTGAGTTTCTCATTTTTTTCGAAATTTTGGGGAAAGAACTGGACTGGCATTAGGTTCCCAATTTCCGTTTTCCTACCCTGCTATATCCGGGATATAACGTAGAGCTGAAAAAAAAAAGAAAAACAGAACAAAAAAAATTACAAACGTTTTGTGTAGAAGAACTACAATAGCATTTTGTTAAATACTGAGGTTAGTCCCGGTGCAGCGGCAGCAGCGTACGACAGTAAACGCGAAAGATTATGATATATTCATTCTCCCGCTCTGGTAAATAGGTAACAGTAGTTGGGTTGAGTTTCGCCACTAAACTAAGCATTACCTCAAAATCAGCCGAAAGCGAGAAACGACACTGTCTGAATTGGAACATAGTGACTTAATGCCAGGTGAAATTAAAAAAAATGCCTCCACAAGGTTCAAACCTACAATCATGGCATATAAATTTAAAAGTCCTACTGAATAACGATCCGGTACACTAAAAGTGCGGTGTAAACGAAACTTGACGTTGTTACTTCCGGTATCAAAACGTATTTATATCTTCCTGTTTTCTGTCCATTTCTACGATATTACTGAGTCAGTGATTTTATTTCATAGCTAGTAGTGACGTTTGCTCTATAAAATAAAATAGTAAATGAAATTCTTTGTATATATTCGGTTTAATATAAACAATGAGTGGTCTCAGCTTCTCGCATATGGCAGTGTAGGCAGAAGGAACTTGGGAACCTAGTGTGAGACACACCGTTCCGTTCCCCACTTTCCATCGAATCTGAGGCCTAATGTGTGACAGAATACATAGTGACCAAACTCAATGCAACCTTTCGGGATATTTCTAGGGCGAAGAAATATTTTATTAGAAAATACAAATATTTCTTCAAGTAGGGTTCGAACCCACAACCTGTCACGATCAGTACATGCTTGTACCCCTGGGCCACGACAGGCCTTATAAAACAATCCATGTGGAATGAAATTTTAAGTATAAATTTTGTTATTAGCTATAACCATATTAGTTTTTATTGACTGACCGACAGAAATGTATATAGGCTAGGAAGTGGTGGAAAGCACTAAAAAAGTATTTCCAGAAATAACTTTGAAAATGGAAATAAATATGATTGAAAAAGTTAAAGAAGAAGAGAAAGAAGAGGGTGATCACCAAATTTTACAACGCATCACAACGAAGCTAGTTATCAAATATGTTTTTTTTCTTTTTTTGCTTTATACTTATTATTTATTCTACTATGTAGTTAAATATATTAATTAGCCGTGTGATTCCGGCATAGAATAGGATCACCCTGGTACTGATGGTGTCGTAAGAGGCGACTAAACTACGTGTGAGAGAGTCGCGCTGTCAGCAATGGCAACACGCATGGGCAGACTCGACCGGACTATCACCACCCCCGGCATTTAAATATGGCGTTAAGAAGTGGTTTCGGCCACTGCGTTTCGCATTGGGTAACGCCGAGCACCGGGGCCCATCCCCCATAAACGACGGCAACGCTCCTGTAGCTCCTCTAGAGTTACACAGGGCCGTGGGCGACGGTGATCACTTACCATCAGGTGATCCGTACGCTCGTTTGCCGTGTCTCGTGCATAAACAAATAAAATAAAATAAAAATACGCTTTACATAAATTTCCGCATTGGAGGATGATCAGAGAGACCATAGCACTCTGCTATTTACTTTAAATTTTAGAGATATTGCGCGTCATGCAATGAAATTTAAAATAATTTATTCCATCAAGTAGAAATCGTGTTCACATCAGTCCCTTACGGGTTTTCTAGTAATAATATTTTTATGTGCATTTTTTAATATAAGCATCGAATGTTTGTTTTATTATTGCGATACGCTGTCGTACATTAAACGTTTTATATTTTTATTTATTGATAGTTTAATATTTTACAGTCTCATCAATTTTTATGCATGTATCTTTACTTAGTAAGCAATGAGGGCAGAAATATTAAAGAAAGGATATTGACGAAGTACAAAGTAAATTATATTCTTTTATAGAAAATTAACTGATTAAAATATGTTTTTCTATAGTAAATATTACATGAGCCTAAATTCAAGTAGTTTTTCGAATTCACGCTGTATCCCGCACATAGCGGGGTAGACAGAAGGAGCTTGGGAACATAGTGTTGGGACATTTCGTTCCATTTTCTACTTTAGACCGAATTTGAGGCATTGCGTGTTTTGTGGTGGAACTCAACGCTGCACTTTGTCTAGATACCAGAATGAAGAAATGAAAATATTAAATATTAAATATTTCACTCCCTCGAGTGGGGATCGAATTCACAACATGTCATGTTTCACAGTGACACGCTTGTGCCACTGCGTGACGACCGGCCTCAAATATTATATATTTATACCTCTGATGAATTGCACTATTTATATTCAGGCATCACTTTGTTTCAAAAACGTTAAATTTGAACCCAATATAATCAGTTTCCCACAACCACTGTACCATAATAAGCATTCCGTATCCATTACATTGAAACTTCAACATGAGAAAATAAAGTTAGATAAACCTATCTCGAGCGAGAGATCACGATTAATCCGCATTAAGACTCATATTGACGTCACTTCTAACATCTTTATCTTGCTCGTAAGCAGACATAGTCTAAGGGCCAGTTGTATAGGACTGGCAGGACTTTGGTAGAAACAAAATATATTTTTTACCTTGAATCAGTAATCAACCACAGAAAAAAAAATTGCGTTACTGTAAAAAGTTGTCACGTTAGACGCCAAATACCATTTGTAATAAATATTTTATATGAAATAAGAAATATTGATACAGTTAAGTACTTCAGTTGAGTTTAATTTTAAGTCTTTGAAGGTTGTTATTTGAGATATAACTCTTGTAGAGATAGCTCATAGATATGACTATCTATCTCTAAGATTTAGAGACAGTAGAAGCCAGTCCTATATTGAAATGAAGTATATAATATTTTCAATTGAAATATTTAATGTTTTTAACCCTGGCGGTGACGTTGAATTCATCCATTCAACATGCAATGCCTCAAATTCAGTGAAAATTGCAGAACGGAACTTGCAGTATTGACACTACTTTCCTAAGATCCCTCTGCCTACCCTGTCATGTGCAGAAAACAGCGTAAATCTGAAAGAAGCCTGATACCTTGATTCTTAGGAATAATCCGTTTAATCCAACAAATTGTTCAAATCTAATACTAGTGTAAATACTAAGCAGATCATTTCAACAGGAACAGCTCAGAGATGACCTCAATAACTTAATATACTCAATAATCTTGTGGTCTGACAGCTAATTAGCTAACGTATAATTATCTGAATAGTTAGCATCTAAATTATTGTATACACATAATAAATATTAGCAGAACTTTTTTTCAGCTTTACGCTGCATCCCACACGAAGCAGGGTAGGGAACCTAATGTTAAGACACTCCATTCCACTTCCGTTCACCGCTTTCCGTCGAATTTGAGGCATTGCGTGTTGAGTGTTGGAACTCAACGCCGCGCTTTTTCCTTATTACCAGAGCGAAGAAATGGAACAATAAATATTTAAAGTGAAAATATTAAATATTTCAATTCCTCGACTGGGGATTGAACCCAGAACCTGTCGGTTACAGTCACAGTCTTGCGCCGCTGCGCCACGACAGGCCTCATAAAATAATAAAAATATAAATAAGGAAGAGTAAGTTATTTTACTATGAAAAAAAAGTGTTTTTGTCTTTCTAGATACAAAATTAACCAATAAAATAACGAAAAAAATCAAACATAAATATAAAAAAATACATAACATAAAAATTAACAAAATAAAATCCGCTAAAAGTATAATACGGTACAATTGCTTTGATCATACAACAGTCTTAATCGTACCCCGCTTATATCTATATAGTTTACCTTTACTTCACGTTCTAGTTTGTATAATAAACTAGGCATACTTACTTACTTGGCTTCACGCTATATCCCTAGCGGGGTAGGCAGAGAGAACGGAGCGCCAAACGCTACGGGTAAACTAGGCGGAAAGGCTTTATTCGTTTTCCACTATAACTCCAGATATTGGGTGTTGAATGGCAGAATCTAATGACTCATTCTCACTTTGCTGAACAGGAATAGAATTTTGTAGAAGAGTTTAAAGTTAAACTTGACAAATATATAAATACTTATTATAAAAATAGTAAGTATTAAAACCTTCGTTGTTATTTTTTTTCCAGCTTCACGCTGTATCCCGCACTAGGCAGGGTAGGCAGAGGGAACGGAAGTGAAACCTAGTGTTATGATACTCCGTTCCACTTCCATTCCCCACTTTCCGCCGAATTTGAGGCATTGCGTGTTGAGTGGCGGAACTCAACATTAAATATTTTAATTAAAAATATTAAATATTTCATTTCCTCGACTGGGGATCGAACCCAGAACCTGTCGGTTACAGTCACACTCTTGTGCCGCTGCGCCACGACAGGCCTTCGTTGTTAATATGTAAAAAAATCGATACTGATCGTTTTATGCAATCGGATCATAGACTATAGCAAGATATAAAAGTTTCCATGCGCAAGAATATAATCCCCTTATAAAATCCTTTACTTAGCTCCATATTGTATAATTATATCAAAGAATATATTTTAATATGAATCATAATGTTTATAATATAATATTAAATTATTTAATTTATGACTTTATGTGAACCATAAAGTAGTCCGTAGGGCGGACATTTTTTCACATTTTTTTTGCATAATTTTCGTTTTTCCCATATTTGATAGAAATATTTCCTATGAGACATATTTGTAGTGATGGAGTATGATAGTAACTATAAATTATCTAAACTTTAGTTTAATAATCTAAGCCTTTGAAGAGCTATATTATTTGAATTCTGGTTTTTTCATCAAATCAACTCGACGATACCATGAGATAAGTACTTGAACTTGACTCAAATGGGAATCGAATCGACAACCGTCTCGTATACATTTACACGCTTGTGCCTCTGCGTCTATACTTAGAAGTATAATAACACAGTATTTGACTTTTGAACTGAAATGAAATAATTTCACAGCCATATCCCATACAAGTACAGTACAAGAACTCATAAATAGGTATTAAACCGAAATTATGGAAGTTTCAAACTTCAAAGCTGCGATTTCATTTAACTTTTCTTCACGCGGCGTGTTGTGTGAAATGTTACATTGTAGATGAAAAATATTAAGCTTTCTTTCATTTTGGAAAACTTTTTCCTTTAATTACTTTTCAATGTGCTTATTGAAATTTATTCTTGAATTGTAAGAAATCTGCAGGATACTTTGATGACATGGATAAAGTTGATATTTCTTATTTTTTATCTATATTGAGGCCAGTCGTAACAAACTTGACAGGTTGTGAGTTCGATATCTACTAGCAAAACATAAATATGCAATATTTTCATTTCTTCATTCTGGTAAACGAGGTTAAACACAGCGTTGAGTTACGCCGCTCTAAATGCAATTATTAAAGAATTTGGGAAAGGGAAGTCTTAATGAAAACTAAATGTTTCATCACGCATGTTCTTTCTGCCTAACCTGCTTTATGCGGGATACAGCGTGAATATAAAAAAAATACAATAGGATAGGATGCTTTCGTAAGTTTGGAAGTATTATTATTTATCTGAACGAGAATGTGTAACAGTATTTATTTTTGTAACAACCATTCGTCCGTATAGCATTGTGACTATTGATTAGAATGGAGCATGGAGGCGTACTCCACTAGAAATAATATTTTACATTATACAAGTCGCTATTTCGTTTACATATAATATAAAATTTTAAATTCTGTTTTTTTTTTATTTTCGTTTTAATTTCAAGAAACTCACTTTTAGTGTCCTATACTTCTGAAAAAAAAACTACAAACCAAACTGCAGCGTTCTACTCCGCGCAGTTTTGGCTGTGCGTTATCTATTCACATATTGTTATCTAGTTATAAAAGCTTTACTAAGACATGGCTTTAAGTTCCACTTCAACAAAGAAAATGTCATCCCAATTTTATTTAAAAATATATAAAACATGTAAAATCTTCAAGCAAGCATATTTAAACATTCTTCCGCTATTTTCCGAGAACATTTTAAAAGTAATTCAATTCAATACACTTCACAAAGAACGTTATATTTCTGAGTATTTCCATAACAATAAACCCTTTTTCCCCGTTTAAAAGAGAACGTAAATGCAATAGAGTTGACTGTCGCTATCTATGGAGTCCATAGAAATAGAACCGGATATATATTTTTGGTTTCTACTTGTTTATGAAAGTTTGAAATGATTTTTCTAGATAATTAAACATTCTCTGATTAAACTTTGGAAATATTGTGTGTGAGACGGAACTTAACTCCGCGCTTTGTATATAATGTTTCAAGGCGAGAAAGATAGTCGAAATTCAGTAAAAGAATATGTATTTTTTTAGGTTGAACCTTTATAAAGATAAAGAACCTTTCTTCTCTAAATAAAAAGTTATTGCTTTTCGATAGAGTGGTGTTGAATATTTAAATAAATAAATTATTGTTATCGACACTGGCTCAGTGTTTGCCTGTAAACATGATGTTTGAGGTTCGACCTCCCCGAGAGATTGAATATATTTTAAGTCTATTTTTTCATCTCTGGTAGATCGAAATGCGGATTTAAGTTTCACAGAAGAATATGTAAATTTTGTCTCAAAATTGGAAATGTATTATCTTAATACTAAATTTCTATTATTTGAGGCCTGTCGTGGCGCAGCGGCACAAGCGTGTGACTGTAACCGACAGGTTCTGGGTTCGATCCCCAGTCGAGGAAATGAAATATTTAATATTTTCAATTTAAATATTTAATGTTTCATGCCTTCGCTCTGGTAATAAGGCAGAGCGCGGCGTTGAGTTCCGCCACTCTCAACACGCAATGCCTCAAATTCGGCGGAAAGTGGGGAACGGAAGTGGAACGGAGTGTCTTAACACTAGGATCCCAGGTTCCTTCTGCCTACCCTGCCTCGTGCGGGCGGGATACAGCGTGAAGCTGAAAAAAAAAAAAGAAAAAAAAAATCTATTCCCAGCCGTAAAAATTAAAAAAATGGCTTTATTATAAATAATACCAAGGCTACAGTTAGGAAAAAGAAGAATAGCCCACTGTCCTTCCTTCGCAAAGAAGGGTAGGTAAATGGAACATGGGAACCTATATCCTAAAAATTTTATCAAAATTATACTAAAATTAAATACCTGTTTGTGGTACCTGGCGTAGAGCGAGCATGTGACTGTGGACGTGACACTTTGTGGCGTTGATCTCAATACAAGGAAATTAAATATATAATATTTTTATTTTTTTCTTTGCTAATGACAATCCGTAGCATTGAATTTCGCAACTCAATATGGAATGTATCAAATTCGGCAGAAAGTGGTGAAGGAAAAAATGTTAATGAGAAAGCAGGATCTTAACACTTGGTACCCAAGTTTCTTCTGGATATACCGTCTGATGAGTGCCATACAGCGTGATGCTGAAAAGGAAAAAGATCGAAAAAAAAATCGTGATTGATCATTTCAATTGAAAATCTTATTTTATCTTCCGTCGTGAGCGGACCGGACTCATTAAAGACTATTATAAACTCGCAAAAGTTAACTACATATTTGTATTTCAACCAATAAATATTCCAACAGAAAGGACCGAGCGAGCCCAAATACTTGAAATATATTCCATCAATCCTAGGGAGCACGGTGAAGTAATTACAAAATACAAAAGTCTTTGTAGATAGAAATGTATATTTGTTTTCATCAAAAGGACTCCGTTCCATTTATACATTACCCACGAGTACGATGTTGATTTTGACTATTTATCCTTCTCCACTCAGTTTCACGCTGTATCCCGCACACGGCAGGTTAGGCAAAGTGAACTTGGGAACTTAGTGTTAGGTCACTCGGTTCAACTTCCGTTCCCCACTTTTTGCCAACTTCGAGACATTCTGTGTTGAGTGGCGGAACTCAACGCCGCTCTTTGCCTTGTAACCAACCAGAGCGAAGAAATGAAAATATTAAATACTTTATTTGAAAATATTAAAATTTTCATTTCCTCGAGTGGAGAAGAACCATTCGTTTAAAATCACACGCTTGTGCCGCTGCGCCGCGACAGGCCTCAATGCGAAATTCGACAGATTAACCAAAAAGTGATTTTTTCTTTGACTGTGTATCCTGCACGTAGCATAATGAACCTGGTAACTAAGTATTAAGACACACTGTTCCCATCTAGCCACTTCTTTTCCTCGTTTTTTTTTTTTGTTGAATTTTAGAAAGATTGCGTGTGTAACTTAAAAAAATAATAATAAATAGTACATTTCCTCATTTTACCCTCGCACTACGACAGCCTCAATAAAATAATTAATGCTCACATATAATCTCCGTAAGTAAGACAAGAACTCAAACACACTGCGCGTACATTTGAATAGCATTGCATTAGTGCATCTAACTGCGTCTAATGCTAATGTAGCACTCAACTTAATCTTTAATCCGCTAAATGTATGTACATCTCATTAGATGTATAATTTTAAAAGTACAGCAGTCTTTCCCGCAAAGCGGGTTTGGCAGAGGGATAGACAGTGTTAAGAGATTCCGTTCCCTAAGCACCGCCTAATGTTCAAGATATTGTGTGCTGTGGCGAAAGCCAAAATCGTGTTCCATCTGTCAATTACACAGTTACCAAAATGATAAAATTAAATAACTTCATTGAAACTAGAGATGATTGAATTTGAACCCCTAACCGTTGTGTTTACAGTCTAACTCTGTGCCACTGAGCCGAAGCCTTAAAATTCACTTTGAATCCTGCACATGGCAGGGTAGGCAAAGGGAACTTGGGAACCTAATGATAAGACACTCCGTTTCAATCTTCACTTTCCGCCGAATTCAGGAATTGCATTGGATTTCCATATAATTTATATTTTGATTTAAGGTTTCGTATAGAATCATTTAATTGTTCGTCTGTGAAGAAAAATATTATATTTCATAATGGCTTGGGGTTATCGAGCTAAAACACTATGAAATATTTATGTTCTGCGACTAATTCAGACTTGTAGCATTGAATTCCACCACTCGACTAGCAATGTATCAAATTCAGTAAGTCTAATTCTTAAATAACTTAATAAAAAAATATGAGCGTATTTTTTGCTACATTTTATATGACTTTCGCTGCGTAACCTGTAGGATATTTCCTGTGGATCCACTGATCTTAGTAAAAATTCGGCATGGGAACCTAAAAATCTATTATCAAGACATTCCATTCCCATACATACATTTCCATTTCAGCTGAATCAAAACTTTAAGTGCTATATAGCGGAATTAAACGCCGCGTTTTTGATTTTGCTCCAGGCTTTGGATTTGGTTTTGATAAAAATATTAAATAATTCATTGCCTAGAATGAAAATAGAATGCACTATCTGACACGCCTACAGCTCGCAAAAATTCTGCCACAATTGGCTTCAATATACATATTATTTGTTAAAAGTATATCTTTCAAACGTCAAGTATTGTAAAAAGCTGTCAGTCCAACGGGAAGCTACTGGGCGGAAGACAGTTCTGGGAAGAGACGACGTGAACGTCAATACTCTTTTATAGTAAATTGTTTAAAATTTAAAGCCTATGCAAGCTATAAATAAATTTATATAGATATAAATAAAAAAGGGGCCGAGAAACGTGACAGGTTGTGGATTCGATCCCCATACGAAGCAATAAAATATTTAATATATGAAAACTGAGGCCTGTCGTGGCGCAGCGGCACAAGAGTGTGACTGTAACCGACAGGTTCTGGGTTCGATCCCCAGTCGAGGAAATGAAATATTTAATATTTTCAATTTAAATATTTAATGTTTCATTTCTTCGCTCTGGTAATAAGGCAAAGCGCGGCGTTGAGTTCCGCCACTCAACACGCAATGCCAACGGAGTGTCTTTACACTAGGTTCCCGGGTTCCCTCTGCCTACCCTGCCTCGTGCGGGATACAGCGTGAAGCTGAGTATATATGAAAATTAAATTACCTATTTATGATTTCATTTTTTCGCTCTGGTAACAAGGTAAAGGACGGCGTTGAAATCAGGCACTCAACGCGCAATACCTTATATACAGCGGAAATTGAAGAAGGGAATAAAGTGTCTTAATACCAGATTACTTATGCAGTGCGGGATACAACGTGAAGTTGATAATTGACTGATTTATAAATAAATAAATGGTATGGTCTCTAAATGACTGAGTGTGACAGCTGTGGATATATCTCAAGATGTTTTTAGCTTGACGCTATATCCGTACTTAGTAGGGTAAGCTGAGGGAACCTGGGAACCTGTCACAGCACTCCGCTCCCATTACCACAAATACGATCTCAATCTAATAAAATCTGAAGGCATTGCGTGTTAAGTATTAAATTAGTAGTGGAAGTCAACGGCGTATCTCGAGAATAGTTTCACGTAACATATTTATGAAAGTTTACTGGCTCAGGCGGCGTTAAACTCCGATATTCATAATACGTTCTCGTTAAAATTAATAATTTATTTTCTCGATTCAGTAATTTATTTAAATATACATTTGGGAATCGAAAAACACACAATTGTAAACAACGACGTTTTGATACTCCTATCAATTACAGCGTTTATTTATTTCTATGGAATGTCAAAGAACATGCGGGAATTCACGTTTTATACAAAGCTTTTGTATGTTGCTTTGGGAATAGTAAATATATTTTGTATTCAAAATAACAAACTAGTGTAAAGGTAGAAAAATACTTTCAACAAACGAAATAGTTATCTTTTTTTAGCTTCACATTATGAGTCGTATATAGCAAGGTAGGGAACAGGGAACTTGGGAACCTAGTATAAAGGCATTTCATACCCATTAGACAAAGGCTTTGTTACCAGAGCGAAAAATAAAAACATTCATAATTTAATTTTAATATATTAAATATTTCTTTTTTGATTAGGTATTAAACCCACAACTTGTAACGTTTACAGTCATTCGCTTGTGCCCACGCGCTTTTACAGGCTTCTCTTTTATTTATAACTATGTAAATTTATCTATGGCACGGAGAAGCTTTGCTTTGCTTTTAACAATTTACTATAGAAGAGTATTGGCGTGCACGTAGACTCTTCTCAGAACTCTCTTCCGCCCAGTGGTGGTGAGCTGTAAGAGTAACAGTTTGTAAGTTATATTCTCATATATGAAGAAATGAAATAGTCTATATATTCTTATATTTCGCGGCGTTGAGTTCCGCTACGTAGCACTCTCATGAAGTTAGAAATATCTTAACATAAGAGGTTCCCTTGCCCTGCCTATCCTACTATATTGATTACACAGCGTATGTCATATAAAATGCAGCAAAAATGTATAAAGGCTGCAGTAATAAATGTACAAACGCTCATATATTTTATTAAGTTATCCTAAAATTAGACTTTCATGACTGATTTAGACTCAGGATGAAAATATTTCATATTGTTTTACCTTGACCATTGAGTTATCTTGAGATATATTTTCTTCACAGACGAACAATAATATGATTTTATAATATATGCTCATAAGGTCATCAAATAACAATAACAATACATAATTATATAAACCCTATATATATATATATATATATATATATATATATATATATATATATATATATATATATATATATATATATATATATATATATATATATATATATATATATATATATATATATATATATATATATATATATATATATATATATATATATATATATTTTACTGTAACCGACAGGTTCTGGGTTCGATCCCCGGTCGAGGAAATGAAATATTTAATATTTTCAATTTAAAGTATTCAATGTTTCATTTCTTCGCTCTGGTAATAAGGCAAAGTGCGGCGTTGAGTTCCGCCACTCAACACGCAATGCCTCAAATTCGGCGGAAAGTGGAGAACCGAAGTGGAACGGAGTGTCTTTTCACTAGGTTCCCGGGTACCTCTGCCTACCCTGTCTCGTGCGGGATACAGCGTGAAGCTAAATCTATATAACATATAAAGTATTAGGAAAATTGTTTTAATTATACATCTTGAGGCCGGTTGTGGCACAAAGGTCCAAGCGTGTGACTGTTAACGCGATCGGTTTGAGGAAATGAAATATTTATTGTTTTCATTTCTTCACTTAAGTAATAAAGATGACTCAATAAGCAATGCATCAATTCGGCAGAAAATGGAGATAGGAACGGAGTGTCTTAACACTAGGTTCCCAAGTTCCCTTTGCCTACCCTGCCATATGCAGGATTCATAGTGATTTTTCACGGATTTTTTAAGGCTTCGGCTCTATGGCACAGAGTCTGACTGTAAACACAACGGTTAGGTGTTCAAATTCAATAATTTTTAGGTTCAATGAAGTTATTTAATTTGATCACTTTGGTAACAGTCAAATTGAGAGATAGAACACGATGTTGAGTTCTGGCCACAGCACGTAATATCTTGAATATTACGCGGTGCTGAGGGAACGGAATGTATTAACACTATCTATCCCTCTGCCAAACCCGCTTTGCGGGAAAGACTGCTGCTGTTTTAAAATTATACATCTAATGAGATGTACACACATTTAGCGGATTAAAGATTAAGTTGAGTGCTACATTAGCATTAGACGCAGTTAGATGCACTAATGCAATGCTATTCAAATGTACGCGCAGTGTGTTTGAGTTCTTGTCTTACTTACGGAGATTATACTCGTATGTAAGCATGAATTATTTTATTGAAGCTGTCGTAGTGCAAGGGTAAAATGAGGGAATGTTTTTTTTTATTTTACAAATTTAGCTTCACGCTGTCCGTATCCCACAAATGGCGGTGTAGGTAGAGGGAACTTGGGAATCTAATGTTAAGACACTCCTTTCTACTTCCGTTCCCCACTTTCCGCCGAATTTTAGGCATTGCGTGTTAAATAGGGGAAATTAACGCCGTGTTTACCTTGTACCAGAGCGAAGAAATGAAAACATTAAATTGTAAATATTAAATATTTAATTTCCTCAAGTGGGGATGGAACCCACATACTGTCAGTCGACAGTCAAACGCTTGTGCCGCACTGCCACGACAGGCCTCAAAGTTTATAACTCTGGTTAATAAGAAAAAAAGCGGCGTAGAGTTCCATAGCACGCGTTGTCTCTATAATTTTGAAGAAATGGGAAGGTGGTGGGTGGTTTCGTGAAAGCGTTGTGGTGTCTTTTCCTACGTGTAGGATACACCGTGAAGGGAAAAATGAAATTTTGCTAAATCTTCCTAATTTCACATGTTAAGTAGTCAAAATTAACAATCCTGTCACAGAGAATAATGAAAATCCTTATTGAAAATCACAACTATCAGTCTTAAAGTAGTAGATACTTTCTCACTTTACAATATTAAAGCTAAGTTTTCACCGCGAAAGAGAAACGAACGGGTAATGTATAGACGGAACGGAGTCGTTTTAAAGGAAATAAGTTCACATTTCCATCAACAAAGAGTTTTGTACTTTGTAATTACTTCGCCCGGCTCCTTAGGATTGAGCAAATATATATCAAGTATTTCCTTCCGTCCTTTTTGGTTGATTATTTATCGATGGATACACAAATATATTGTTTAGTTTCGCGAGTTCAATGGAGTCATTAATGGGCCCGTTCTGCTTGTGATGGAAACCAGGCTTCAGAAATTAAGTCATTCATTTACCTTTTCTGGCTCCTTTTTAATATATTTTCTATCACACTGTATGTAAACTTGCACCACGACATGTATTTTGATTATTTAGAAAAATAATTTCAAACTTTCATAATTAATTTATTATATACCAAAAAGAATATCTGGTTGTATTTTCATCGCCATTATAAATAGCGACAGTCAACTCTATTCCATTTACGTTCTCTTTTAAACGGGAAAAAAGTGTTTATTGTTATGGAAATATTCAGAAATATAACGTTCTTTGTGAAGTGTATTGAATTGAATTACTTTTAAAATGTTCTCGGAAAATAGCGGAAGAATGTTTAAATAGTTGCATGCTAGAGATAAATATTACACAAACGGCGGTCAGAAGAGCGTTGCGATCCCTAGATGTTCATAAGTCGAGCGGGCCAGATGGTATCCCGGCTATAGTGTTGAAAAAATGTGCCCCCGAACTGTCTACCGTCTTAACGCGATTGTTCCTGCTTTCCTACGAAACTGGTATCGTGCCCTCTTCCTGGAAGTTAGCCCATGTCCACCCTATTCCCAAAAAGGGTGACCGAACCGACCCGGCAAACTATAGGCCTATAGCAATTAACTCTTTGCTCTCCAAGGTGATGGAGCGAGTAATTAACAGTCGTCTTCTAGGTTACCTTGAAGATCACCAGCTGATTAGTGATCGTCAATACGGCTTCCGTCACGGTCGCTCAGCTGGTGACCTTCTCGCGTACCTCACTCACCGCTGGGCCGAGGCAATCGAGGGTAAAGGGGAAGCTCTCGCAGTGAGCCTTGATATTGCTAAAGCGTTTGACCGAGTGTGGCATAGGGCGCTTCTAGCGAAGTTACCAAAATATGGTCTTCCCGAGGGTCTTTGTAAGTGGCTGGGTAATTTTTTGGACCATCGAAGGATTCGAGCCGTGGTTGACGGAGCTCAATCCGAGACGATGCCAATAAATGCCGGTGTCCCCCAAGGCTCTGTGCTTTCGCCTACGCTGTTCATCCTGCATATCAATGATCTATTGCAAATAAGTGGTCTTCACTGTTATGCGGATGACAGCACGGGTGATGCCCAATGCTCGGGCCGAACAAATGCCTCTCGCGCGGAGGTGGAGGAAAGTAGGACCCTACTTGTTTCGCGGGTTGAACAATACTTGTATGAGGTATCCGTATGGGGAGAACAAAACCTCGTAAAGTTCAACCGCTCAAAAACACAAACTATCGTGTTTACCGCGAAAAATCTCCGATGGTTATAGTTCCCAGGTTTCAGAGCATCCCTCTTACCCTGTCGGAGAATATAGGAATCCGGGGCGTTGACATCTCCAGCGAGGTCCAGTTTCGGAGCCATTTGGCAAGTAAGTTGAAGCTTTCCTCAAAGAAGCTCGGAGTACTCAACAGAGCAAAGCGGTACTTCACGTCGAACCAAATTTTATTGTTATACAAAGCTCAGGTTCGGCCGCATTCGGAGTACAGCTCGCATCTCTGGAGTGGGGCGCGGAAATACCAGCTTCAACCACTCGACTCCTTACAGCGAAGAGCCGTCAGACTTGTCGACGACCCCATGCTCACCGATAGGTTGGAACACCTTAGCCTTCGCCGTGATGTTGGCTCCCTTTGTCTGTTTTACAGATATTATCACGGGGAGTGCTCTGAAGAGCACTATTTAACCTCATCCCAGCATCACGATTTTATCACCGGACTGCCCGCCACCGCAAGAAATTTCATCCACATGTTGTAGATACGTGGAAATCTACAACAACCCGTTTTGCGCGTTCATTCTTGCCACGTACCTGCAAGATGTGGAATGATCTTCCCCCTGAGGTTTTTCCTTTAAACTATAACCTGGAGCTCTTCAAGCGTAGGGTTAATAGATTCCTGTCCCTAAAAGGCAGGCAATGTACCACCAATGCTCCCGGTGTTGCAAGTATTCATAGGCGGCGGTGACCACTTACCATCAGGAGGGCCGCTTGCCTAATTGCCTGCAATAATATAAAAAAAAATAATAAAAAGAATGTTTAAATATGCTTGATTGTAGATTTTACATATTTTATATATATTTATATTTTATTTTACTTTCACGCTGTATCCCGCACATCGCAGTGTAGAACCTGAAAGGAACCTGAGAACGTAGTGTTAAGAAATTCTGTTTTATTTCGCGGACGAAAAGACGAAAACGGTAGTGCCGTTTTCGTCTTTCCGCCAAACTGGGGACACATTGTCATTGTTGAGGCGGATCTCAAGGCCATGCCTTGCTAAAGTTTATTTTCTTACTAGATCACCATATATGCATTGATAACCCATAGCCGATACTGGGCCGAGTAGAAATCTGATTTTTTTTTTCTGGAGAAGACACGGCAAACGAGCGTACAGGTCACCTGATGGTAAGTGATCACCGTCGCCCACGGCCCTGTGTAGCACCAGAGGAGCTACAGAGGTGTTGCCGGTCCTAAAGATGGATGGGCACCGGGGCCCGGCACTACCCAATGCGAAACGCAGTCGCCGAAGCCACTACTTAACGCCGGTACTTTATTCGCCTCTTACGACACCATCAGTACCAGGGTGATCCTATTCTAAGCCGGAATCACACGGCATAAAATCTGAAATTTGATATGTAGTTTTTTTCAGGAGTATAGGCACTAAGAGTGTCCTTTCTAATCTAAAAAAAAAATAGATTTTATGATATGTTAACGAAATAGCGACTTGTAATAAATATAACATATCATTTCTAGTGGAGTACAGCTCCTTGCTTCATTCTAATCAATAGTCACAATGCTATACGGACGAATGGTTGTTACAAAAATAAATACTGTTACACATTCTCGTTTATCGCCATAAATATTTCCATTTACCTATATCATTATTTTAAAATTCACACTGCGATGCGTTTATTATATGAAATTTAAAATGTTTTAAAATTAACCATAGTTGTCTGTGGTATGAATCTACACATGACCACAGAATACTACAAAGTCTTCAAAACGTGACGTTTCCAAATACATATGTATGTATAAAAATCAATAAAAGCAATTTATCGGCGATTTATAGGTCTGTCGTGGCGCAGCGGCACAAGCGTATGACTGAAACCGACAGGTTCTGGGTTCGATCCCCAGTCGAGGAAATGAAATATTTAATATTTTCAATATAAATATTTAATGTTTCATTTCTTCGCTTTGGTGATAAGGCAAAGCGCGGCGTTGAGTTCCGCCAGCTATAAAAAAGTAAATAAAAAAAAAAACAAAAAAAAAAATATATTTTTTTAGCCTCACGCTGTATCCCGCACGAAGCAGGGTAGGCAGAGGGAACCCGGGAACCTAGTGTTAAGACGTTCCACTTCCGTTCCACACTTTCCGCCGAATTTGAAGCATTGCGTGTTGAGTTGCGGAACTCAACGCCGCGCTTTGCCTTATTACCACTATTTGTTATATAAATGTTATAATAATTGCGAAAATAGATAGAAAAATAAGTAAAAGATTTTTTTATTTCTTCTATATACATATGTACATATGAATATTTACCCTTAGCTCTTTATATAAAAGAACTCAAAGATCCTAATTGATAGTTAACCTCGTTTTTATATATGTATGTATATCAAGAAGATTACGGTTTATTCTGAAAACCTCGCAAATACGACAAGGGATTGACATTACGAATATAAACGAACAAAAATCTTTGTTATATGTAATAATGTCTTTGATTTTCGCGATTGTTATACATTTTGAATGAAACACTTTTAAACGGATTAAACGCGTATATTGAATGGTAAACATTTTTGAGAAACCCGACGTTTCGAACACTTTACAGTAGTCCGTGGTCACGGGTAGTACCCGGGTAGTGCCCGTGACCACGGACTACTGTAAAGTGTTCGAAACGTCGGGTTTCCCAAAAATGTTTACCATTCAATATACGCGATTAATTCGTTTAAAAGTGTTTCATTCATTTGTTATATGTATTTCTAGTTGTTTACATATGATAGTATAAAAGATTAAGTTGTAGATTCAAGTCTGGTAATATCCATATTTATAATGTTAAATTAAACGAAACAAACCGCAGCGTTGAGTTCCGCCACTCAACACACAATGTATCCAATTCAACGAAAGTGAAAACGGAGTGTCCTAACGCTAGATTCCTAATTTCCCTATGGGATACAGCGTGAAGTCAAATTAAAAATACTATCCACATAAAAACTCAACCAAACTTTATTACTATATTTTGCCAGTAACTTTGTTCCTGACACATAGTAAGTTTCCAAAGCAACTCTGAAAGAAAGTACAATGTGTTACATCGAAACGACAAACGTTATGACTTTAAAATCTATTCCGAAACGCAGCAGCTCAACAATTTTTTTTTTCAGCTTCATGAAGTAAGAAGAAACTTGGGAACATAGTTTTAAGACATTACATTGCGTTCCCCATTTACTGCGGCGGATCTCAACGCTGTGCTTTGCCTTATTACCAGAGCAAAGAAATGAAAACATTAAATATTTAATTTGAAAATATAAATTATTTCAATTCTTCGACTCTGGTTCGAACCCACAACTACTAGTTCATAGATTCTTATTTATTTATTTATTCTTGATTGTACACAATTTATAGCAATAAATTTGCACAAAAGGACGGTTTAACCTACCAGCCAACGCCACCGGCCATCCCGCGATGTCAGAGCTCAATGCCTGACATTAAATTTAGTCAGAAAGCTATTAGGCGAGCTCTGTCTTCCTTGGACATCCACAAGTCGAGTGGGCCAGATGGCATTTCTCCTCTTGTGCTTCGTTCATGTGCTCCTGAGCTGATATCGGTGCTAACGCGTCTATTTCGGCACTCTTACTCAGTTGGCGTAGTCCCAGATTCGTGGAAGAGCGCTCTTTTTATTTATTTATTTATTTATTTCACAAACATATCATTACCGTTACAGGTACACCTCATGCGGCAATGATAAAACAAACAAAGACACAGGTAAAAACACAGGCCAAAAAAACAGGTAAACACACAGAAACAGACAAAAACACAGGTAAACGCACAGACAAACACACAGAAACACAGATAAAATCACAGGTAAGCACACAGAAACACAGACAAAATCACAGGTAAACACACAGGTAAGCACACAGACAAACACAGAGTCACAGAGGCTAACACACAAGCAGACAGACCGAAAAGTCATACTTATCACCCCTCTTTTTGCCGTGGGCGTTAATGAACTATAAACTAACAATTTCACGTATACAAATATCGCTAAGACGGTAAAGGTAGGCGTGTTTACTTTGAATGTTTATCTTTGGAATCAGAAGTAATAGTTCGTTTAACTTGCTACGCTTAAGCATATTAGATCATTTGAATATTAAATTATGAACGTTAATTATATATATGAAGCAGTCGCACTAAGAAGTGTCTGTCTGAAATTACGGTAGATTCAGGTTCGATTTCTTTTTTGTTTGTTGACAAAACATGGTTTTAATTTCCGCTATTCTACACGGAAGCTGAGCGATAAATGGAGAAAAAAAAATCTAATAGTAGCTTCCCTCTACATACCTTGCTATATTTGGCTTACAGTGTTGAATTCATACATTCTATTTGGAGCCTCTTTATATTTATTATTAAGGAAAGAAACTTTATAAGATAAGATATTTAATATTTAATATTTTCAATTAAGATAAGATATTTAATATCAAAAATAAAGATAAGATAAGATATTTAATATTTTCAATTAAGATATTTAATGATTAATTTCTTCGCTCTGGTAATAAGGCAAAGCGCGGCGTTGAGTTCCGCCACTCAACACGCAATGCCTCAAATTCGGCGGAAAGTGGGGAACGGAAGTGGAACGGAGTGTCATAACACTAGGTTTCACTTTCGTTCCCTCTGCCTACCCTGCCTAGTGCGGGATACAGCGTGAAGCTGAGGAAAGAAACAACTTCATGTCGTATGAAGTAGGAAAAGTAGAGGATACCTTATATTAGATAATGTAAACAATTATTGCGTGTACATGTCAAGTTGCGGAGCTAAACGCTGCGATTTAGTGTTTCCTGAGCAAGAATATAAAATTCAGTTTAATTATATTCTCAATTGTTCCTTTGTGTCTATATTTATATTGTCTATCGTCTGATCAATTTGCAAGACATCAGACAGTCGTTAAAAGTTCAATTTTATCACTAAAATGTATTTTGAGGCTTTGTAATGTCAGTGAGGCCTGTCGTGGCGCAGCAGCACAAGCGTGTGACTGTAACAGACAGGTTCTGGGTTCGATCCCCACTCGAGGAAATGAAATATTTAACAGTTTTAATTAAAATGTTTAATGTTTTCATTTCTTCGCTCTGGTACAAGGCAAAACACGGCGTTAAGTTCTGCAACTTAACACGCAATGCCTCAAATTCGACGGAAAGTGTGCAAGTGGAACAGAGTGTCTTAACAATAGGTTCCCAAGTTCCCTCTGCCTACCCTGCCATGTGCGGGATACAACGAGTAGTATAGTAGTTGAGTAGTCATTCTAGCTAAGCTTATTTATCTAGTCAAAAAAAAATATAAACATACGAACGTATTTTTTATAATTTTCGAGTTATTTCAAGAAAGAACAACGCTTTAGCTTAAACAACTTACCAGAGCAAGGATGAAAAAAAATAAATATTAAGTAACTCACTACCCCGACCGACCGGGAAGTCAATCCCAACTGGCTTCTACCACTGTGCCATAATGGCCTCGAATATTTTATCAATATTTTTTTAATTTTGATATCAATATTTTTTACAAATTATGTACAATATCGTACAACAAGTCTTTTCTAGTCTTCTTCCCCTATTTTTCTCAGCCCCGAAGTAAGTTCTTTTGAAACTTTGTAAAACAGATAGAGCCACAACTTTCAGTGAAAGAGTCTCGAAACTTGAACGCTTTGTAAAAAATTAACTCTAAATAGAAACATTTTTAGTCTGCATTAAAATTTGATTTTTTGTGGGAAAAAGTTTTTTAAAATATTATTTTCCGTTTTAAACTGTTTTTCGATATAATCAAGTATTACAAAAAGACTAGCTGTTACCAGAGACTTCAACCGCTTGATCTAATTTAAATAATTATTTGTGACATATCGCAACATAAAGAAGCCTGTGGTGCCAGAGAGGATGGGTTGTGGGTTCAATCTCCACTCGAGGAAAAGAAATATTTAATATTTTCTAATTAAATGTTTAATTTTTGGATTTGTTCTTAGCTCTACTCTGCACATAGCAGAGTAGGCAGAGGGAGCCTGGGAAACTCTGGGAACCACTCCCTACTCTTTTCTCACTTCTGAAAACATTGCGTGATGAGTGGCGGAACTCAACTACGCGCTTTGACGCGTTACCAGAGCGAGGACGTGATAATATTAAATATTTCAGTTCCTCAAGTTGGAATTTAACCCAAAACCAACGCTATGCTTTGTAGTTACATACATTTTGTATGTAATATATGGTTGTTACAGTGCCGCGCTAGCTTTTGCTGTAAAGTAGAAAAATATTTTAAAACTCCTATATAACTTTCTAATATAAATCTTATGCTGTCAAACTACGTACAGAAATTGCACTTTCACCCTGTACAAGGTTACTTGTATACGTTATAAATAATGCATCAGCCGCATTGCAATAAAGTTTGAAGCAAACTACCGAATTGTACCGGCGCAGGTGTCGTTAGAGCAAATTTTAGTTCAGAAAGCCGTATTTTATTTGAATATACCTAATAATTCACCAAAGTTATTAATATAAATTTGAATTTTATAACGTTTTTCAGTTTCAAGCTTCATCCAGCACGTGTCAGGGTAAGTAACGGGAACCTGGGAACCTTGTGTTAGATACTTTGTTCCGTTCCTCACTTTTCGCCGAATTTGAGATATGTCTTCGGTTTGGTAACAAGGCAAAGTGCGGCGTTCAGTTCTGCCACTTGACACTCAATGCCAAAAATTAAGCGAAGCAAGTATCTTGACACTAAGTTCCCAAGTTCCTTTTGACTACCTTATCACGTGCAAAATACAATATGAAGTTAAAAGTAAACGTATAGAATTTTTTTTTTCAGCTTCACGCTGTATCCCGCACTAGGCAGGGTAGGCAGAGGGAACGGAAGTGAAACCTAGTGTTATGACACTCCGTTCCACTTCCGTTCCCCACTTTCCGCCGAATTTGAGGCATCGGTACGTATACAATGACCCATAAAATTTTAATTAAAAGATTTATTGCCCACCTTTATAAAAGCTTCTTTGCAAATATCGCTTAAAACGCATGTAGCAATCACGTAATCGCATCATTAGGCTTAATGGAAAAATAATGTGTATGGGAAAGTTGAGGTTATATGTTTTTGTACTTTAATTACTTATTCGATGGTATTATACTAATACTGTGTATTCAAGATGTAATAAGGATGTTGAAGATTCCCTAGAGATATAATATTTATTCAAGCCGCAGGAGCCCAAATACTGTCAACTTGTCAGGTTGTGGGTTCGATGCTCGCTCGAGGAAATTAATGTTTCATATTTTCTTTTTTTCTCTCTAGTAATGAGGTAAGGCGCGGCGTTGAGTTCCACCACTCAAAACGAATACAACAGAAAATAGGGATCGAAACTGCCTTAATGAGAAAAATGCAGACAGAAGAACCTTGGGAACCCAATCTCAAGATACTTCGTTCAATTCCCCGCTTTTGGACAAATTTTAATCATTGTATACTTTAATCTTTTTTGTTCGACGTAATTAAACGCCACGCGTTGCCTTTATACTAGAGCGAATAAAAATATTTCCTTTCCTCGACTGGGTATTGAACCCACAATCTTTCCCGTATACAACCGAGCGCTGCCCTTGCGCCACTACAGGTCTTTTAATGAAATTATATTATTAAAAAAAAAAAATGATCATATCAAAAAAATATTACACAATATTCCATTTCCGCAGACTAGTCCAAGCTAATTAGGGTTGTTGCGAACATCTAATTACCGAGCGGCATGGACTCGTTATTATTTTATGTCCCTTTAAATTAAATTAACTAAAATATTTCAAGCACGTTACCCTAAAACTGAAACGTAAATAATCTTGAAGTCTTTCATTTTGACTGGAGATTTTAAAATCTTTCGTTTCTTTATAAGAAAGCACGGCGTTAAGCCCCGCTCATTATCACTCAACTTGCAATGTCTCAAAAGTTAGGCGGAAACGGGGGACGAATCAAGACACTCGGTACTTATGCTTATATTATTTTTTATTTTAGTTTTACACAGTTAGTTTAGTTTTACACAGTATCCCGCCCAAGTTAAGGGAAGTAGAGGGAACTTGGGAACCTAGTATTATGTTCCCCACCTTCCTGTAAATATGAGGCATTGCGTATTGTAGCGTTTGCCTTGTTACCAGAACGAAGAAATAAAAATATTAAATATTTCATTTCTTTGAGTAGAGATTGAAATTACAATATTTCTCGGTTACAGTCCCTCTCTTTCTCTCACACTCTTAAACCCCTGGGTCACGATAGATCTCTTCTTTATCATGTTTTCTAAATACAAAAAGCTTAAGCCTGTACTTAAAATTCGCATCTACAGTATTCAAACAAAACCCTCTAGAGTATCCTAAAGTTCTCCAACAGTAGGATTAATATGAAACATTTAACGATCTAAAGTCCGTAGAATATTTGATTATCATTTCTGTTGTATTATTTTGTACGTAATTATTGTAATAGATCTCACTTGTTGTACTGCTAAATGAAAATGCGATGATTGGGGTTCGATTCCCACGTTAGGATTAGTTATTTTTAAGTCAACGAGGCAGAGCACGGCGTTGAGCTCCACTAGTTATCTAGCGGAGTTCTACGCAGCGCATGTTAAACGTACGATTATCACTTTGAATTTAAACTATTTTTATTTTCCTGTTCTGATATCAAGACACACCATGGCGTTGAGTTCCACTAGGGCTATATTTAGTTAACAATCGTAATATAAAAAGAAGGTACAAAATCTTTTTTATATACAATTGTGTTTAAGTAAATTAAGAGTATCTAAATAACAGACATAACTAGTTAATAAAAACTATTTAGCTAAGACGCGGAACTAAACGCCGCGTATAACCATAGCTTGAGATGAATTAGGAAAGGAGTACTTTACTTTGAATTCTTATTAATATAAATTACCTGTCACCGAAATTAATCGATTCTGTATGTGTTTTCATTTATTTCGGATAAACTTTTAGCTTGGAAACAAAATTGGTCGTAATTTTGCTCAAGCTGAAGTAGATTAATGATTTTTGGAAGATTTTAAAAAAAAAGCTTTGAAGCAGCAGCACTGTGTGTGACTGTCAACAATACGGTAGTGATAATGTCATGAAATTAACAAACGAAATTTTCCCAACAGTAACGTAGTATCTTAACACTGGGTTCCCATTTTGACTCTGCCTACTTTACTATGTGAAGGAAACAGCGTTAAACTGAAAACAAAATCCCCATGTCAAATGCACTTCGATGTCAAATCACCATATTTGAGACACATACCCGTTTAACTTACTTACCATACATATGAACAAAGTAGAGTACAGTTGTTGAATATGTATGAAGGAATCACTGACGTGGCTTTTGAGGTACCTTATTCACTTGCCAATGCAAACTTTGTAGGTATTGGTGTCTGTGGAACTACGGTAAAATGATCGGACAAAAGAATTTAAAGTCAAGATACAAATAAACCTTTGAATAAATTGCTGATTTTATTATCTTTTTTCCGCTTTTTACTGTATCCTGCACATGGTAGTGTTAGCAGCGGAAACGTAGAAATCTAGTGATCAGACTCCATTCCATTCTCTAATTTCCACCGAGTTTGAGGCATTGCATGTTGACTGGATCCACCCTCCACTCCGCACGTATTGCTTAATATTCGGCAGTTCATGAATTTCAAGTTTCCA
Organism: Eueides isabella; assembly: GCA_019049475.1. NCBI lineage: Eukaryota > Metazoa > Arthropoda > Insecta > Lepidoptera > Nymphalidae > Eueides > Eueides isabella. The sequence goes on along the minus strand of CM032385.1, from coordinate 1,982,213 downwards.
TAGCTAAAAAACGAAAATGTAAAATATGTCTCTTTCTCAAAGCGCGGCGTTGAGTACCGCCACTCAACACATAGTGTCTCAAATTTGGCGAAAAATGGAGAAAGGAAGTGGAAAGGCATGCCTTAACACTAGGTTCCCAGGTTCCCTCTGACTACATTGCCATGTGTGGGATACAACGTGAACCTGAGTATTTTCCTTTCTCGGGTTAGGATTGAATCCAAAACTTGTCGTCTTTACAATCTCATACTTGCGCCCCTGCGCCTAGACAGACCTCAAATGTGTCTCTCTAGGGAGCGCATTAGGTGTAATTCAAAGAAAAACGTAATAAATGGTTGGTTACATTAGTTATCGAATACTTTTTCTTACGGTAATGATTGATTTATTTGAATTGTGTTTCTGAAATATATATTTGTATTAGATACAGTTATATTAAAAAGAAAGAGAGAGGACTAATTATTGGAGAAGAGAGAGAAGAAATTGTTATTAATATACTATAACAAAATTTTGTGTTTATACAATTATTGAAAATCGCCGGGTTTGAGTGAAAACTTTTAAATATTTTTTGTCATTATTTTTTAGGCATTTTTATATCATTTTAAAGTGTAAAAAAAAATACAAAATACCATACTATGTACTTAAAGGTATTTTTTTTTGGATCAAAAATAAAAAAAAACTACACATGCATGTGACTGTAAATAAGTGACAGGTTGTGGGTTCGATTCACAATAGAGGAAATATGAAATATATAATATTTTCAAATGAAGTATTCAATATTTTCATTTCTTCCGTTCAGTAACAAGCATATTGCAGCGTCTAGTTCCGGCACTAATCACATAATACCTCGAATTGAACGGAAACAGTAGAATGGAACGCAGTACCTTAACACTAGTTCCCAAAGTTCCCTCTGCCTACCCTACTATGTACGGTATACAGCGTGAAGCTGAAAAAAACCTTATAGTTTTAAAGGGGGGTTCCTTTTGGGAACACACCTATTAGTCTGTCAACAGATTTACACTCTAAGCAAACGAAATGAAGCAGTTTCTAGCAGTTAAAAAATATTGTTTTTTTCTAAATATACAATAACAATTTTAAAATTGATAAAAAAAAATCTGTTTTTCTTCAGCTCCACTTTGTATCCCGTGCATGGCAGGAACATGGGAACTAGGGAACCTTGAGTTAAGACACTCTGTTGTGTTACCTGATTTCCGACGAATTTACGGCACAGTGAGTTAACGGATTTCAACGTCGTGCTTTACCTTGTCATCGAAGCGAAAAAAATATTTTTTTAATATTTGACATCTGCGAGTGGGGATCAATCCCACAACCAGTCATTTACAGTCACACCCTTGTACCCACGCACCACGTCAGGCATCTATTATATTCGGAAAAACATTCCTCCAATTTAAAGCAACCAAATACCAACTAACTAGCATTCGCTTTAGAACTGAATACACATTTATATCAAAGTTATCTCGGTATCTGAAATCTAAGGGCGGTCCGAAAGGTTGGCGCGTCGCCAACACTTTGGCAGAATTAGAACACCAATTAGTTAAACGGCAAATAAAATCACTGAATTTATATAATATTTTAATGAAACGGATTTATTATGAAAGCTATAAGTTACTTAATTAAGACTATCACAGCGCTGTAGGATGGGGCGAATCGATACTCATTTGTGGATATAATTACATAGCTTCCCGCTATATCCCTAACGAGGTTGGCTGAAAAAACGGGGCACTAACCGTTACGATCACGGCATACCTCTTTCGCCTCGTTCACTGTCATCAGCTTCTTCATACATGCCCTCCGGGGGGTCTTCATGCTTTTTACGTGACTTTCCTCCAGTATTATAGATACTGTATTTTCGAAGGTCAATCGAGGGGTAACCCTCTTTCATGAGCATATAATTAGTTTATATATTATTTAGCTTCAAGCTGATTTCCGCAAATAATTGCCTAGATATCGGGGAACCTATGTATTAAGACACTTCATTTTCGTTGAAACGCTTCCGTTTCCAACTTCCTGCTGAATGGAGGTTTTTGCTTCTTGAGGGGCAGAAGTAAAAAGTAAAATATGAAACATGGGAAAACAGTGGGAATTCATCTTACAACTCGGTCCTGTTTACAATCGGTAATGCCCCTACCTACTTGCTACTGCCCTTTTACACTCTGACAGACAAGGTACGATGATGATGAAGTCTTAAGTAAAAACTCGCTAACTATCCAGTTTCACGCTGTATCCCGCACATGGCATTTTTTTCATTGGATTTTTTTTTTAATTTTATTATTATACTTTCTTTTCTATGTTATAGTTATTATTACTTTGGTATTTCAAGATTTTATTTTGTTTTTTTTTTCTGTTTTTTTTCAATTTAGATTAATTTCATGTTTTGTTTTTTTTTATGATTAGTATTTTTTACATTGCAGAATTTTGTATTATATTATATAATTTAAAGGTAGTATTTATATCATAAGTTTTTTAAGTTTTTTAGAATGTATTTTTTTTTTTGTTTAATTTGTTCTTTTTCTTTTTGGCGTAGTCTGTGAACAACAATTTAATATACATGTAATGTTAGCCTATAATTGAGACATACTATGTATCAATGTAATTATAAATGTTTATTTACCGTTGTAATCTTAGTGTGTAACGTTGGCTTCCTAATAATAAAAAAAAAATAAAAAAAAAGGGCAGGGTAGACAGAGGGAACTTGAGAACCTAGTGTTAAGACCCTCCTTAACCCTCCGCCGAATTTGAGGCATTACATGTTGAGTGACGGAACTCAACGCCGCACTTTGCCTTGTTAGAAGAAAGAAGAAATGAAAACATTAAATATTTCATTCCCTCGAATGGGGATCGAACTCACAACCTGTCATTTACAGTCACACTCTTGTACCACTGCGACACAACAGGCATCTAGAGTAAAAATAATCAAAATAATAGTTTCAATAACCCCAGAAATCATTTAAATCCTTTAACGTAGCGTAAAGTAATATTATACATCACAAGACCCTCTTAAGGGATAACAATGCCAAGTGAAATGAAACATTATGATTGAAACGTCCGTTTTTCATTGGGCTATTCGAGTCTATTTTATTTGCATTATAAAGTAGTTCATTTCTACAATGTATAGGAAAATTGACTATATTTCGCATATTATCTACGCTAATAATATTGAGTATGTCGTTATTATATTCAACCGGGAATATATATATATATATATATATATATATATATATATATATATATATATATATATATATATGTGTGTGTGTGTGTGTGTGTGTATATACACCTAATATCACGATAACATCCCAACTAATATAAATGGTGCCCAAGTCTTCACTATTGTAATATTTCTTCGCAAGCAGACGCGTTAATTCTTGTCATGAAATTTATCATATTCATATTAGCGCGCAAGCAAAGTGCAGATTGTCACAAAGTAATACAAGTACTGGGCCTACAATTTTTTCCATGTAAATGCCATAAATAAAATTAAATTATAACAAAAAATGTGCATTAGTTCATACGAAAACGAAAACAACAAAACTTCAGGTTAAAGTTAAGGTTTCAAGCAGAAATGTATGTAGTAACAGTTAAAAAGCTTCACTTACGTTCAACACTTTCTCTGGCAGCATTGCGTGTTCATAGGCGGAAGTTAACACCGCGTTTTATCGAGCTACGAAATATTAAATATTTCAAGTTCCCAACTAGGCATCGAACCCAGAACCTTATGCCTCTGTGCCACAACAGGCTTCAATTTCTATTGTGTCCATAAAATTTATAAGTATCAAAGCAATGATTAAGAAAGTAAAGGCAATTTCCCACCACCTATTCACGGCACGTACGTTAATGGAACTAAGCGTCTATTGTCCAAGCCTCATGTCGGGGTAATAAATTGCGTGCGGCCGACAGCACCTCACCGCTAGATAGGGCACATCTAGCTTTGCTTGATAATGGATGATTTTGTACGTTCAGTATCTCATTAAAATGATAATTTGACATATATATGTATATATCGTGAGACTATAAGGATCGTTAGACGTTGCACAATCGTAGGCCTCTCGCAAAAGTTTTCCTTTTTCTCCTCTTCCGTCCTCGCGTTCTGGAAAATCGGAAACGGAAATGTTTTAATGGAAGCCACTAAGCCAGAAAATGCAGAACAAATTTAAAAAATAAATGTGTGTGGTTAGACAGAGAAGAATAAACTTTCATGGTTTTTCGGGAACCTGTAGTTTATTAAGACACTATGTTCCCTATTTTAGATATTTTTCCTAATCAGTGTCAAAATTCAACCCCAGAGAGTTTTCCACTCTAATAATTTATTCTTCGAACGTTATGCTGCATATTCCATGGATTTTTACATTAAAATAATATATTATACACGAGTGCGTAATATTTTGGTAGCATACAAACTGATATAAAAATCGTGCTCCAGTTCTTACTGTTATTACTTCCTTCAGTATCATCTAGTAAAAAAAGCTTTATGGAGATACTGAAGACAGTGGACGAGAAGATATTCTCTTTCCCCGCTTGAGATAAAACGTGAGTTAAAAAAAAAGAAATTCTTAATTTATTTAGAATAATTAATTTTAAATTTATTTAAAATAGTTTACTATTGATGTGATTAGGAATCATGTTACTTTATGTATGCTCATTGATTGTGGATTTAAGTTCCTTTTAATAGAAGTCACAAGAGAACTGAAGAGAGAGTGAGAGCAAAGTTAAAGAAAGCGCGAAGTTATAAAGAGAATAGTAGATAGTCAGTTCGATTCCCAGTTAGTTAAATTTTCTAATCGTGGTAATGAGGTAAAGTTTGACATTTTATTCTGGAACTCAAAACACAGTGTCTCAAGTGTCTCATTTCAGTGGAAATTAGAAAATTGCACTCAATGAGGTACGGATTGTCTTAACACGAGGTTCCCAGGTTCCTTTTACGGAACTTGTTCTGTGCAAGCTACGGCATGCTTAAAACTAAGGGAGTTTACCACTTTATATGTAATAAAGTTGTCAAACAGAATTCTTTCATACTAGGATGTTTCAGGCCATATTATTAAAAATATGTAAATATAAAAAATATCAAAGGCTTTGCCTCTAGATCGTGTTTATTAAAAACACAGCTTTTTATTTTTCAATATCACGAAAAATGCTACTGAAACCCTTAAAATATTTTAGTTACATCAAAATAAGTTTAGACACGGTCTTAATTGAAAATTCCTCGACGCCCAGTATTCTGTACCTGTTGAGCACGTCACAGTAATTAATTTTATGCGGAAAGGTCGAGGACGAATGAACTGGAAAATTTTAAAGTGGAAATTGAATTTTGAATGGAAAAGGAAAATAAACATTTATATGTAGAATAATTTGAATTTACACTTTTTGAGACCTGTCGTGGCGCAGCGGCACAAGAGTGTGACTGTAACCGACAGGTTCTGGGTTCGATCCCCAGTCGAGGAAATAAAATATTTAATATTTTCAATTTAAATATTTTATGTTTCATTTCGTCGCTCTGGTAATACGGCAAAGCGCGGCGTTGAGTTCCGCCACTCAACACGCAATGCCTCAAATTCGGCGGAAAGTGGGGAACGGAAGTGGAACGGAGTGTCTTAACACTAGGTTCCCGGGTTCCCTATGCCTACCCTGCCTCGTGCGGGATACAGCGTGAAGCTGAGTTTTAAAGGTAGAGAAAAATGTACTCTTTCTCTATAATCAGAGAGCCCTGACGAGGCGCAGTGGCACGAGCGTGTCACTGTTAACGATAGGTTGTGGGTCCCATCCCCACTCGAAAAAATGAAATATTCAATATGTTTAATTTATATATTTATTGCTCTGGTACAAGGCAAAACGCTGCGTTGAGTTCCACCACTCAACACGCAATGCCTCAAATTCGGCGGAAAGTGGGGAACGGAAGTGGAACGGAGTGTCTTAACACTAGGTTTCAAAGTTCCCTCTGCCTACCCTGCCAAGTCCGGGATACAGCGTAAAGCTGAGAAAAATGTATGTTAGAACTATTTTTTATATTTGGCCCATCTACATGTATAATTGAGTAACAAACTAAAACTTGTACATCCTATTTTTCTTTATTTTCATTTATTCTAAAAACAAAAAGAGATGTGCTATACGTTTCTGTTTGTATAATAAATTAACCGATTTAAGTGTGTTTTTATCTTATTTAAAAGCCTTAGCTATGTTTTATGAAAGTGTTGATGTGATGATGTACAGTTTTTTTTTTTTTATTTAAAATTTTGTTTCTTTGCTTTGTCTACGCTGAGTGCCGCTTGTTGTGGGTATAGTAGAGATAACTTAGAGTTAGTTGCTTTTCTATTTTTGAGGCACTATTTGTATAGTATATTTTGTTTATAAATACTGATTCGTTACGATATTATTATAAGTATAGTTTCACGTATCCCACTCATGGTACGGAGGGCAGAGGGAACTTAGAAACCTAGTGTTAAGACACTCCGTTTCCCACTTTTTGCTGAATTTTGAGGCATTGCGTTTTGAATGTCAGAGCTCACCGCCTCATTTTTCCTAGTTCCAGGGCCAAGAAATAATAATATTAAATGTTCAATTTGAAAATAATTATATATTAATATATATAAAAATAATTATATATACTTAATATTTCACACTTGTGTCGCTGCGCCTCCACAGGCCTCGTATAAGTATAAATATTTGATATATATAAGGTCTTCGCGAAGCTTGAATGGCTATATTCGCGATGGTTGGTTAATTTTTAACAGTTATTGGGTTCAATTTTAGACTACAGCGGCGTTAAGTTCCAGCACAATGCCTCAAATTCCACGAAAAGTGTGGAACGGAAGTATTTTAATGGGAACGGAATGTCCTAACTATAGGTTCCCAAGTTCCCTTTTCATACTTTATTAAGTTCAGGACACTGCGTGGCCTGAAACAATATACTCATATATTTAAATATAATAATTTCACATTATTTACATCTTTGTTATAGTTAAATTAAGAGCAAGTCAAACCCAGACCGCGTTACAACCTATAACTTTCCACAGCGCTCGAGTTACTCGAAACAAATTCTGAATATTAATGAAATAATACCAACGCTGAATAATATTACCAATCTAACTTGGCTTATCATGGCTTATTGTTTTAACAATAGTCAAGATGAAACGAAAACTTGGTGTTCATTATTGTTTACGGCCTGTGGCACAGGGGCAGAAGCGTTAAAATAACCGCAACTAGTTGTGGATTCAATCTTCACTTGAGGAAATGAAATATTTAATATTTTAATATTAAATATTTAATGTTTTAATTTTTTCCCGCTACATTAGAACAAGGCGGAGAGTGGCGTTGAGTTGCGTCACTCAAAGCCTTAAATTCGGTGGAAAGTGGGGATCGGTCTTAAGATTAGGTTAGTATGTGATGTGATGTGTGTGTGTGTATGTGTAATGCTATGTGATTTTTTCGATATAACATTAGATTAATGTATGACGGTGGTAGCAGAATTGATGCCCGAGTGATGCAAAATCGTTATATACTATTTTATATTCGTTACGTCATTGTGGCGCGAGATAGAGTCTTACTGTAAACACTTTAGTCTAGTGAGGAGATAAGATAATGATTGTGAAAGTAAGCAAAACCGCGAGCGTAATGAGGCCCAATATAGTGATTTGTTTTTTTTTGTGTTTGTCTGTGCATTTGTACGGGCTAATCTCAGGAATAGCTTAGAAAATAAAAAAAAATGCTTTATTTTTTATTAATTTAGCTCAAATTTTAGTTTACAAAATAAGGTTTATTATTGTTTTAAAATTTATAATGTTATGAGAAGAAGGAAAAAGTTACCAATATATATATATATATATATATATATATATATATATATATATATATATATATATATATATATATATATATATATATATATATATATATATATATATATATATATTTATATATATATATATATATATATATATATATATATATATATATATATATATATATATATATATATATATATATATATATATATATATATATATATATATATATATATATATATACATAGATAGGCACTACGGTCGGTCGAAGATTCAATTTCCTGCCAGTAAATATTGGTTTAGGTTATATTGGTATGCAGAAATCACACGCGGCTCACTCCGTACGGACCTCGTGGGAAAATGTACATACACATTATGAGATTTTGTCAATATTAATAACTCTCTATTATTAACTTTCTATTATATAATATATATATATATATATACATATATATATATATATATATATATATATATATATATATATATATATTATATATATATATATATATATATATATATATATATATATATACATATATAATATATATATATATATATATACATACATATATATATATATATATATATATATATATATATATATACATAGATAGGCACTACGGTCGGTCGAAGATTCAATTTCCTGCCAGTAAATATTGGTTTAGGTTATATTGGTATGCAGAAATCACACGCGGCTCACTCCGTACGGACCTCGTGGGAAAATGTACATACACATTATGAGATTTTGTCAATATTAATAACTCTCTATTATTAACTTTCTATTATATAATATATATATATATATATACATATATATATATATATATATATATATATATATATATATATATATATATATATATATATATATATATATATATATATACATATATAATATATATATATATATACATACATATATATATATATATATATATATATATATATATATATATATATATATATATATATATATATATATATATATATATAGCAAGAATTCGGAGACAATTATGAAACGGAAGTATCTACAAGATAACGGAGTGTCTAAAGTTAGGTTCCCAGGTTCCCCTCAGCTTATTGTGTAAAACAAGTTATAGTGTTAGACTATATTTTTTTTTAGCTGTATATTATTTTTTGATTACAATAACCTTTTAAATTTAATAAAGTTTAGAGAGTAGATGGTACTGTGATTGTGAAAGTAAGCGATAATGTGTAACAGATTTCTTTACCAATTCACTAACACAAAGAAATTGTATCTAACATAAGGCCACTTAATTTTCTTCATTTGTAACTTTTAGTGCACATTTATGAACCATTTTAAGTGTTTTTTTTATTTGATTCAGTGGAAAGTTGGGAACGGAAGTGTCTTAATGGGAACAGAGTATTTCAATGTTTGATTAAAAAGTAAATGATAGTTACATATCTATATTTACAACATATGATAAATAAATAAATATTTCTATATAAATTATCATTTTTGTACACATTTTCTATATAGTTATATTCTTTATTGATATCTATGTAGTTTACATTTTTTATATTTTTATCTATAAGTGTATAAACACGTATATAACCAAATATATAACAACTATATACATAATTATGCAATTTAGGACTGGCAAAAATTTTTGCTTTTTTTTCTGTCACCAATACGTTTGATTGGAAGATATATCTGTCAGAGATAAATATACTTTTGCTAACAATGTTTTGAATTATGTTTTAATTGTTATTACTAAATGCAATAAAGAGTTTTGGATAATTTTACCTACTTGGTCAGAATGTGATAAGCTGTTACACTTTTCACTTTTTACTCTATTTTACATAAGAGATAAGAAGGAGAAAGAGAGAGAGAGAGAGAGAGAATATTAAAAAAAAACGTAATAGATATTCATTACACAGGCATCGAACTTAAAACTATTGATGTATAAACAAATGAAATTTCACAAAACGACAGTATACAAGATAAGAAATATATATATTTCAGGCACGTTTCAAATTCAAAAGCAAAAGATCTCTGCGGCTTGTTAGTTCGATCTCAACGTGGCTTATTTCTCTTTGATATTTATGTTTATATATAAAATAAACTAAAGTTTTAAAATATTATATCATTGCTTAAATTTTGTATTTCAATATTAGAAAATGAGATTTCCCTATTATGTAGGAATGTAGAAAGTATATATATGTTATTTCATGATAATTAATTATTCTTTTGAACTTTTGTGACTTTTTACGGTGTACATCGTTGATAGCAGAAACATAGGGCACTTGGAAACCTAGTGTTAAGACACTCCGTTCCGTTTCCCACTCAAAAGGTTTTGCTCATTCTACGATGTTTATGAATGGAACATCCGTTTGGAAATATCCCGGCGTTAAGTTTTAGGCGCAATTTAGACTAGCGAAATTTAACGCCGTGGTTAATTATAAAATACTTAGTTTTGAAAAAGTAGTACAAGTTTTTACGTGTAAAATAAAAGAAAGTCTGTTATTGATAATTAACAAATTTATGTTTTTTTTCCTACATTTACGCAAATTACGCGCATACTACTTTTGTCCGTACGTTATAGGGTAATGATATTGAAATTGGTTAAGACAGTCCGCCACACTTTCTGCCATTATATATATATATATATATATATATATATATATATATATATATATATATATATATATATATATATATATATATATATATATATATATATATATATATATATATATATATATATATATATATATATATATATATATATATATATATATATATATATATATATATATATATATATATAATAAGCCACGTTGAGATCTAACTAACAAGCCGCAGAGATCTTTTGCTTTTGAATTTGAAACGTGCCTGAAATATATATATTTCTTATCTTGTATACTGTCGTTTTGTGAAATTTCATTTGTTTATACATCAATAGTTTTAAGTTCGATGCCTGTGTAATGAATATCTATTACGTTTTTTTTTTAATATTCTCTCTCTCTCTCTCTCTTTCTCCTTCTTATCTCTTATGTAAAATAGAGCAAAAAGTAAAAAATGTAACAGCTTATCACTTTCTGTCCAAGTAGGTAATATTATCCAAAATTTACAAACTTTTATATATACTCTTTATTGCATTTAGTAATAACAATTAAAACATAATTCAAAATATTGTTAGCAAAAGTATATTTATCTCTGACAGATATGTCTTCCAATCAAACGTATTGGTCACAGAAAAAAGCAAACATTTTTGCAAGTCTTAAATTGCATGGTTATGTATATGGTTATATATATATATATATATATATATATATATATATATATATATATATATATATATATATATATATATATATATATATATATATATATATATATATATATATATATATATATATATATATATATATATATATATATATATATATATATATATATATATATATATATATATATATATATATATATATATGGTTATGTACGTGTTTATGTTATGTATGAAAAATGTAAACTACATAGATATCAATAAAGAATATAAGTATATAGAAAATACACGTATCCAAAATGATAATAGATATAAACATATTTATTTATTTATCATATGTTGTAAATATAGATATGTAACTATCATTTACTTTTTTATCAAACATTGAAATACTCCGTTCCCATTAAGACACTTCCGTTCCCAACTTTCCACTGAATCAAATAAAAAAAACACTTAAAATGGTTCATAAATGTGCACTAAAAGTTACAAATGAAGAAAATTAAGTGGCCTTATGTTAGATACAATTTCTTTGTGTTAGTGAATTGGTAAACAAATCTGTTACACATTATCGCTTACTTTCACAATCACAGTACCATCTACTCTCTAAACTTTATTAAATTTAAAAGATTATTGTAATCAAAAAATTATATACAGCTAAAAAAAAATATAGTCTAACACTATAACTTATTTTACACAATAAGCTGAGGGGAACCTGGGAACCTAACTTTAGACACTCCGTTATCTTGTAGATACTTCCGTTTCATAATTGTCTCCGAATTCTTGCTATATTGTGTGTTGAGTTACAGAACTCAATGCTACGCTTTGCCTTATTGATATCGAGGAAATGAAAATATTATATATTTACTTTTCTCGAGTAGAAATAAAACTGATAACCTCTAGGATTTTGCATTTAAATGCTTGAACGAAACGACTGGCCTGAAAGCCAACATATCAAATTACTAATAAAAGATACCTTCAAATATATCAAATTACCGACAAAATTCACGTGTAAAGGAAATATGTATAGCGTATCTGTACTATTCTATGTATAGCATTGATAGTCGTGAATAGTCAATAGATTATTGAGAGCATGTTTAAGTATATTAATATTGTTATTATTAATTATAGATTAAATGGATGGATGACGGGGGAAATTGCGGCGTTAAACTCCGTCATTCAACAGGTAAGACTTCAAAACAAAATCGTCTTAATGGGAATGGAATATCTCAGAACTAGGTTTCCAAGTTCTCTCTGTTTACCCTGCCATGTGTGGGATACAGCGAGAGGCTTAAAAAATATTTATTAAAATTAACATGTACTTGTGAATAGAAATGGTTAAAGAATGGCAAAAAAGAGAAAATGAGTGGTAAGAGTGATAGGGAGAGACCTCTCTTGATTTTCTGAAAACATATTATGGATGATACCAGGAGAAAGTTCACCGATAAAGCAGAAAAACCGATAACTGATGACAGATGAAAATAGTTTGGCGCTCTGTTCTCTCTAGCCTGGGGTAGCCCAGGAAGGGACACAGCGTGAAATTTTCATTACGTAAACGTGTAAACGACATGAGCTAGTTCTTTTTTGTTAATATCATATATCTGTTGTTAGTTAGTGTGTTATCTAACTCAATTTTATATACTCACTCACTCAGCAGGCAGGGTAGGCAGAGCGAACTTGGAAATAGTGTTAAGACACTCCGTTCAACTTCCATTCCTCACTTTCCTCCAAAATTGAGACATTTCGTGTTGAATGGCAGAATTCAACGCCGCCTTGTTACCAGAGTGAAGAAATGAAAACATCATATATTAAACTTGAAAATATTTCATTCCCTCGAGTGGATATCAAACCCACAACCTATCGTTTAGAGTCACACACTTGTACCGCTGCGCTACGATAGGCCTCTAACTTTTTTATACATTTTAGATATAAATACATACATAATATTGTAATATCGTATGTTTGTAACTGAAACTCTGTCAAAGTCCCCCTATTGTGGCCGTCTTAGTAAACAGCATATCGGTTTCCATTTCCTCCAGGCGAAGCATTTGAATAAGTTTAATATAAAGCTTCCTCCTTCCATTAAATATGTTTCAGTTACGTCTCTTACTAATATTTTACTTGATTTTATAATAATAGCGTGTTGTGGCGCATAGGCACAAGGGTGTGACTATAAATGTGGCAAGTTGTGACTTCGATGTCCATGCGAGGAAATATTTCAATATTTAATATTTTCAAATCAAATGTATAATGCTATCATTTCTTCGGTTCTTTTCTCTGGTAGCAAGACGCGGCGTTGAGTTACGCCTCCCAACATGTAATGCCTCAAATTTCCCCACCTTATTTTGTAAAGATTATCCTTCATACAGCTTCACACACGATATATTTTGCGGCCCAAATTTTAAAGATTACGTAGTGCCTTTCTTTTATGGTGTCTGTCAGTCTTTCTATGACCAGGTTGTATCTCATGAACTGTGATACAAAAGGTATGGAACCCATTGTACCAGAGTCTGACTCGCTCTTGATTGATTTTTGTTTAATTTTGATTTTTTTTATTTAGTTTATTAAACATTAAAAGCATAAATAATCGCCCAATTTCATGATTTTTTTTATTTGCTTATTTATTTAAACCTTACCTTAATATAAATAAGTATAACAGATAAAAGAAGAAAGAAAAAAAAAGTGGTGTGAAGGCGGCCTTATCACCAAAGGTGATTTAAGAACATAATATTGACTGGCGTACAAACTTTTCAACAAAAAAAAACGTAGTGTTAAAATACTCCGTCCGTTCCCCACTTTCCTCGGACTAGAGGCGTTATGCGGAGTGACGGGACTCAACACCTTGTTACCAGAGCCAAGAAATAAATATTTAAATAATTCGTTTGAAAATATTTCATTTTCTCGAGCGGTGATCGAACCCACAACCTGTCACTTTTACAGTGACACGCTGATGCATCTGCGCCACGACAGGCCTCTAATTAAGAAATTTAATTTAGCTATCTCTTAAAACCACACCTTTAAAGTTTAAATTCAATATTTTTACAAAGACGCAGGTGCCCCAGTTACAAAATTAAAGAAATACAACGTATTATTTCGAAAAATAACGCGTTTTCGCTCTTCCATCTTTGTGGAGCTTTTCCTTTGCTATTAAAATGGCAAAAATAAATACTTGCGGAGAATACTCGCGACTCTGTTGTTTGTAGTTCTTTTAGTGACTTTGAGATATTAAATTTGAAATGGCCGCTTTGTTTGTTATTTGGTTAGACTCTTTGTATAAAATTAATGTAGTGACACAACTCTCTTCTTTTGATTTACATTCTTATTTGGCAAGGCAAAAGGAACCTGGGAACCTAGAGTTAAGACACTCTGTTCTCACTAAGATATTTTCGCTACCCACTTTCTAACTAAACTTAAGACCGCGTGACCACAGATTACTTGGCCTTATTTTTTGTGACGTACAGAGCAGCACGGGGATTTTAAATTTAATCTCCATACGTACTTTTTATTAAATTCATTGTAACTCAGTGAGATGACGACTAAGTAATCTATTTCTAAAATTTTCCCATACAATCTACATATGAGATATGGTACATACGTACATGTCCATATAAATTATGTTAAAACACGCTCTTTTCTCAAGGACTATGACAGTGCTACAGTAGCAAAATATACGACTGTTAAAGCGATCACTGTCATCGTGGGTTTGACTCCTGCCCATAAGTATGATTTATTTTCACGTTCTCGCTCTAATTTAAAAAAAAAAGAAGTGTCGTTGCTTTCTACCATTCAACACGCCAATCGGGAATTGAAATATATTCCCTCAGTTTACCCTTCAACTAATGCGGGATAGAGCGTGAAGCTAAGAGAAGTAATTCTAGATATTGCAGTGACAGTAACATATGAAGGAGTTCAGTCATTGTAATGACGTAAGCTTCTTTACCACACTGTACTTTGTATGCATAGTCTAAGGCGTCTTACAACACTTAGCAAATTAAATTTTGAGCAAAATATATGAAATGCAGGGAAAATTGTTTGCGCTATAAGAAATTATATTTTTATTGATTGTAAATTTTACTATACTAGCGTATTTTGCGGCTTGGTCCGCGTTTTCGAGAGATTATTTTAGTTATGTAAATGTGAAAATTTGTTCCACTTTCACGCAAAATCTGCTGAGCTTATTTGGATGAAACATATGCATTAGATAGACGAATAGACTGCCCTTTATTTTTTTTCAGCTTCACGCTGTATCCTGCACATGGCGGAGTGCAGTTGAGAATCTAGTGTTAAGACACTGCATTTTGTTCCCCTTTTTCCGCTTAATTTGAGGCAGTGCGTGTTGAGCAGCGGAATTCAAGGCCAATATATCTAGTTTCACGCTGTATCCCGCGCGAGGCAGGGTAGGCAAAGGAAACCCGGGAACCTAGTGTTAGACACTCCGTTCAACTTCCGTTCTCCACTTCCCGCCGAATTTGAGGCATTGTGTGTTGAGTGGCGGAACTCATCGCCTTGCTTAGCAAGGCCAATATGAATATAATAATTTCTAATATAATAAGGTTCCTAGGTTCCCTTTTCAGTACCCTATTAAGTGCGGGATACAGCGTGAAGCCAAAAAAAATATCCAATTTACTAAAAGAAAGTTAACACTTATTCAGTATTCATACGTCACACACCCGGCGCTGGGATGCAGATGCTGTAAAATCGTATCGGGTGTTTTAATCTTTTCACAGATAAATTGAATGGCGTTTCGGAACTAAAAGAAATATCTACCGAAATACCGTACGTTTGATTCAAAAATACTTAAAAAAAAACGCCATTGCCGAAATTTGCTTCATATCACGTTTCAATAGATCAATTTACTTTATGTATGTATTTTCTATTTAAAAAGGTTTTTATCAATACACGAACTATGGTATGGTCGTGGCAAAACCGTGCGATTGTTAACGTCACAGGTAGTGAGTTCGCTTTCTACTCGAGGATATTAAATAATTAATATTTTAATTTCTTCGCTCTAGTAACGAGGCAAAGTGCAGCGTTGAGTCCCGCCAATCAACACATAATGCATCCAGAATTCATTGGTAACCAGAGTTTTGAGACATTACTTGTCGATTGACGGAACTTAACGCAACGCTTAGACTTATAACCAAAGCCAAAGCCTGAGTGTATTTAACCACCGAGTTAAGTTTATGGTGCCACTGTGCCACCACGATCACATTTTTCTTAGCACATAATCTGATTAGTTTTTACTTATAATCTTAAAATTAAGAAAGTCTTTCTATATATTTTTTTAATAACTCAGCTTCACGCTGTATCCCGCACATGGCAGGGTAGGCAGAGGGAACTTAGAAACCTAGGCTTAAGATATTCCGTTCCTTTCGCCATTTTCCGCCGAAATTGAGGCATAGCGTGTTGAATGGCGGAGCTCAGCGTCGTGCTTTGCCTTATTACAGGGTAAATAAATGAAAACATCAAAAAATGAAAATTGAAAATATGAAATATTTATTTCCTCGAAAGGGGATTGAACCCAGAACCTGTCGCATTTACGCTTGTGCCGCTGCGCCACGACTGACCTCTAGGCCTTTTTGAATTCAAAGCGAACTATTTAATAAATAAATAACAGCTCAAAGAAATACGTCAATATCTTTGTTGCTTTTAATTGTATAAATGTCTAACATCTTATGTTCGTTTATTTTACTGTACTATTAAAGTAAATGGATAGTTATCGATCAAGGCTATAGAAGCCACACAATGTCTCAGTTTAAACGTGAAAGTTGTAAATTTGACTCTTTCTCAGGGTAATAGTTCTTCAGTGTTAAAATCCGTCACTTAACGGCGTTATGATACGCCAGTCATGCAATGTGGAAGACATTAAAATACAAAGTGGGTAAGTATGTGTCTGGACAATAAGTACTATACGCACAATCAATTGTATAATTTTTCAGATATTGCGGAATTCAACGCCGCTCTCTATTGGACTTTTTTAAACATTTCAACAGCTGTTCAATTGAATTCGGAATTATCACGTTAGATTTAAAAAAAAAAGCTCAGCTTTACGATGTATCCCGCTCATAGAAGTCCAAAGGAACTTGGGAACCTAATGTTAAGACACCCCATAATCTTCCCGGCCTTTCCTTTTTTCGTTATTACCAGAGAGATGAAATGAAAATATTGAACATTTTTTTTTATTATATTATATATTTAATTTCATCGAGTGGTGATCGAACCCACACTCTATCGGTTAGAGTCATACGCTTGTGCTCCTGCACCACACCACGTACGTATAATAATGAATCATACAAAACTGATCGCAGATTATTATCAAAAGTACATACAAATAGAAAAAAATCTACCATTCCATACAATCGGCTTAACGCGTACAAAATCCCTGAAGCTTTAAGCTGCCAATTTATTACTGAATAGCAACTGAAACCCGGAAAGTCGCATAAAGGACATAAAGGACACTAACACAGATTATTGAAATAAGATATTCTATTATAATTGAAAATGTATCTTTCATACCCTTTTTATCCCGCTTTTTTGTATTCACGCTTTATCCCGCACATAACAGGGTGAGGAAATGTGTTAATCTTTAATACATTACGTGTTGAGTGGTGGAGCTCAACGCCGTGCTTTGCTTCCTTACCAAGTAGGAAGTTACGAGCGTACGAATGATCTGATGATATGTGATCACATCTACCAACGACCCCTTACATAGACGAACTCCACGAGGGTGTAATAAGTCTTAATACCTTTTAATTATTTAAAAAAAATGTATATGAGTTAATAAAATATTTTCAGTTAAAAATATCTAGTATGTGACGATAAAAGACTGAAATTCCCTTTTACGCTATTTAACTCTATGATTATATGACACTTGATTCATTGACATAAGCACGGTTACTTTAGTACTCTAGCGGCGTCTTGAATAAATAATTCATTCAGGAGAAAAGTGCTCAAGACAGTACTCTCTAAATTACTAATGTAGCCGCAACTAAAAGAGAAGCTCAAATTTAACTTTTATGATTAGAATAATATTATATTTTATGATTATTCAAAATAATGAAAATTATTTAAAAGCTGTAGGAATTATTATATTCGGATTTGTATCTACTTAAAGAAATATTATAATAGGCAATTGGTTTGTTCTAGCTTTACTCATGTATTTGGCAACAGGGCACCTGATAACCTGAGTTAACCTCGAAATCTACCATCACTGGAGGTATAGTGTATTAAATAGTAGAATGCTAAGAATTTCTTCGATAACAAAGCGAGGGTGTGAAAATATTCAATATTTCGTTTTTTCGAGATTGAATTCAATTTACATTTACCTGTTCAGTTTTCATTCGTAAGTATTTCTTTAAAGTTTTTCTACCAGCAATAGTCCTTCGGTGCGAGAAAATTACAAGGCGAGGCTTCAACCCTCCAAAAGTAACAAATCATCCTTGATAAGCCAAGTAGACCAAGTAAAACTAAGTCTTTCACAATGAATATTCAACAGTTGTCAAATTGCATAGTAGAAGTGCGCCGTGGCGACACTGCGACCTACTTAATTGATATCTTCTATGATTAAGTCAAACTTCTAACTTGGTCAAGTAAAGGAAAAGTCAAAATTCTAACTGAGTCTCCAAGTCCAAAAGCTTTGGCCAAAAACTCACTGTCCAACCGAAAGATATAAAATAAAATTAATATTTCGAATTTAGGCTGAAAGCGGAAAATGGCGGCGTTGGATGGTAGACATTTTTTTTATTGTTACAGGTATTTCGCACTCAGTTTGATAGGTACAGGGAACCTAGGAACCTAGTATTAAGGTACCCCAATATCATTAAAAGACGTCCGTTCCTTACTTTCTGCGGAGTTTTGGAAGCATTGCGTGATGAGCCGTGGAATCACTTTTATCACAATTTTCGCCACATTTTTTCCATCTTACCAGAGCAAGAAAATATAAAAAAAAATGAATATTTAATTTTCCTTGACAGGAGATTGAACCCACAACCAATCGCGTTTACAGCCACACACTTGTACCTCTGTGCCACGACATTCCATAATAAACTAATTATAAGCATATAAAATTAAGTTCCCTACAAAACTTTTCACAGCAAAGCTTCCCACAGTTTCCATGTAAGAACATGCATAACGGAGTCTATAAAGTTTGTAACTTCCGTAATTTTCACATAATACTTACACGTGTAAAAGTATAAGGGTTTTGGGGTGACTAATGTGATTAATGTTCTTAATTTGAGATATGTCTAGGTATAAGTAGAGCTTTTTAACTAATTTGGCAGAGGGAAGCTATTTTTAAGACATTTTGTTCCTCACTAAAGCCCTAGAGACCTGTCGTTGCGCAGCGGCACAAGAGTGTGACTGTAACCGACAGGTTCTGGGTTCGATCCCCAGTCGAGGAAATGAAATATTTAAAATTTTCAATTTAAATATTTAATGTTTCAATTCTTCGCTCTGGTAATAAGACAAAGCGCGGCGTTGAGTTCCGTCACTCAATACGCAATGCCTCAAATTCGGCGGAAAGTGGGGAACGGAAGTGGAACGGAGTGTCTTTACACTAGGTGTAAAGGGTTCCCGGGTTCCCTCTGCCTATCCTGCCTCGTGCGGGATACAGCGTGAAGCTGAGTAGAGTACTAAAGCCCTATTAATGAAACATTGTGTGTCGAGTGGCGGGAATCAACGCCGCGCTTTCTCGTAACTAGAGCGAGAAAATGGAAATGTGTTCCTTGTAATGTATTCCAGGATGAAGTTTCATATAATTTTGAATCTTGTGATGATAAGTTTATTTTTTCTCTCTTTTAATATTACAATATTTTTAAATTAAAATGTGAACTAAGCTACGGTTTTTCTAGATTAATATTCTAGGTTTACATTTTTTTGCATTAATCAACATTTTATCTTTGTAAGGTTTAACTTGAGGCCATCGTGGAGCAAGAACTGGAAACCTGACGGCTATGGATTTGATTCCTGCTTAGGTGAACGAAATATTCAATGCTCTTATCTTTCGCTCTGGTATTGAGACACAAGGCCTCAAAAATTTTACTAAATGTGATCTAGGAAATCTCTCAATGTAGAACGGAGTATCATGCGCAGTAGATTCATAGGAAACTGACCTCTCTACCTACATTACTAGCAAGGGTTACCTCATTTCGTGGTACTTACGTACCAAATACGTTTAAGATTTAACGTTTTATAAACGTTAGCTTAGGATATAGACCATTCCTGTTCTTCATCAGGGCGATCCTTACA
The DNA here is from genome assembly GCA_019049475.1 of Eueides isabella. NCBI lineage: Eukaryota > Metazoa > Arthropoda > Insecta > Lepidoptera > Nymphalidae > Eueides > Eueides isabella. The sequence continues at coordinate 1,961,926 of CM032385.1, read as the reverse complement.
TAGAGAAATGATTTAATTCAAATAGTTTTTTTTGAAAGCTGAGCTAACATAGAAAATAATATATTTTATATTATCAGTTCTTTGCCCTGGTAACAAGGCAAAACGCGGCGTTGAACTTCACAATGCATCAAATTAGTCAAAATTGAATGACAGACCTGAGTGTCTAAAGACGATGTTCCCAAGTTCCCTCAGTCTGCACTATCATGTGCGGGATACAGCGTGAATCTACCATAGAAAATAATAAACAAAAACACCTAGACACAAAATCCAAGGCGTTCTTAACTAACACCTGCAAAAATGTATCCTCAAATAGATTACATTCAGCCGCCGTCAGAGTCACACGTAATTGGATTGACCTGCTACGTGATTGCGGCACTGCTACACGTAGCGGCCGTGTTTGGAAAATTATAAATTAGATGTTTATTTTATTTTTTCACATTTTTGTATGTAGGTATCATTAAAAATCATTAAGAAGACTTAATATATATATATATATATATATATATATATATATATATATATATATATATATATATATATATATATATATATATATATATATATATATATATATATATATATATATATATATATATATATATATATATATATATATATATATATATATATATATATATATATATATATATATATATATATATATATATATATATATATATATATATATATATATATATATATATATATATATATATATATAACCCAAGTATAATGATATATTCCGCCACACATGGTTTTGTTAACAGAACGGGAAAAATATTTTTTAAAATTTTAATCAAATTTTTATTCATTGAGTCATATGCTTTACTCCTGCATAACTTTATAAGACGCCTTCAAGTTACCAGTAGTTTCAAAGCGGATGATATTATAAGCATTTACATTTTGCAACAACAAAGGTGTTAAAAGTTTGACCTGTGTGTCTATCAGCATGCAAATTAATGAACTGGTCATCAATGAATTGAAGATTGTTTTTCATTCAAATTCAAATATATCCATAGTCCATCGTGGTGACACTTTATGAACTACAAGCGCTTTGCCGAGAAATTGTTTTTTTTTTCGCAGTTTATTTTTTAATTTTAAATTTAGTCTGCTTGAACAGTATTTATTATTATATTTTAACAACTTTGTATGCCCGAGTGTAATCCACGCTAAAATTTAAAACAATGTATTAGAATTTCGAGGTACATTGATAGAAAAATATTGCTTAGGTCATCATATTTGGATGGTTTCCAGAAGGCACTTGCTCAAATCCTACTACGTATTATGTTTCGTATGTCAAAAAGAAAAAAAAATGATACTCAAATTTTTCGAAATTTAAATAATATTATAAACAAAAAAATTGTATGACGAATGTTTGTTCAACTTTCATTAAAATCTATTGAACGGATAAAGCCTATACATTTTTGCCGTGTGATTTCGACTTAGAATAGGATCACCCCGGTACTGGTGGTGTCGTAAGAGGCGACTAATGTACGTGTGGGAGAGTCACGTTGTCAGCAACAATCAAAATAACATACGTATACGCTACAATTTGTATAAAAAAACTATTCCGTATCATACATAATTATATACTATAATATTAATATTAAGCAGGCGAAGCCGCAGTTCTCTCGCTGGTACTAAAATAATTATAAAATATCATTTGCCTTTTCATAAAAGGTGACAGCAAATCTGCAATATTATCAAATAAGATTATTACAATAGAACACAATTTGCGAGATTTATATTCAAGATATTGTTTCCCCAGTCTCATTGTATTAGCTTGAGACAAAGAAATGTTTTATTAAAATTAAATTCTAAGGAAATAACGAAAGATTGAGGCCTTAGCAATGGTATGATACAAGTAAATATTAAATTCAATATTAATAATGATTTGTATACAGAAAATGTAAGATCAAGACAGTTCTGTGGTTCGAATTCTGTTTAGAGAATAAATATTTCATTTCCTAGTAGTAGCATGACATGGAGCGGCGTTGTGTTCCGCACTGCAACACGTAATGTCTTGAGAATAGGACGAGGCGTGGAAAACGGAATATCTTACACTGGTTTCTCTCAGATACTATATGTAGTATACATCGTGAAGAATAAATATTTACTGCTTTCACTACAGTTACACTAGCTTTATAGTATCAAATTAACATTACGATATGGAATCGAAGAATATAAAATATTTAATATTCTCCTTCTGGTAATGAAACAAAGCGCGGCGTTGAGTTCCGCCACTCAACATGCAATGCCTTCAGATCTTATTGGGAGTGTCTTTGCTTTAGGTTCCCAGGTACCTTTATGTTACGGGTTATTATAATGTGAAGCTCAAATATATAATACCTTTCTAACAGCTATATACAGTACCTTCATAATATCAAGTGAATATTACGCTTACGTTTACATCGCGTCATACGATATCTCGACGCTTAACGACCTCTCGTTTCCCTTGCAAGGTGAAGGTGAGGCTATCATTTAGAAAATATTATATAATACTTGAAATCTTGAGCATTGCCTTAAGAACTGATTAAGTTAGAAGTTATTTTTATATTTACAATATGATTAAAGCACAGCGTTAAGTTCCGTCATACTAAAGACATTAGTATGAAAATAATAGCAGACTCAAAACAATATCTCATCTAGTCATTTATGTTTCTTTAATAGGTCGAGCAACAAAATAGTTTTACTATACACTGAGGGTAGGTTAAAATTTTAAATAAAAAAATAAACAACTTTAAGAGAAAACTTTTCAAATGCTATTAAGGCTCGCTCATCGAGGTTATCGTTCCAATTACAGAATTCTATGTAACCGGTGAGAAAAATGTTTAAAAATTTTACAAACTTCAATTTGCGTGCATCTGCACAATTATTGTGTGAGGATAACAACATTTTTAATTTTGTAATATTTTTTATATGTTATAAAAATATATTTCAGATGAGATCAGAATTGAGGTCTGTCGTGGCGCAGCGGCACAAGAGTGTGACCGTAACCGACAGGTTCTGGGTTCGATCCCCAGTCGAGGAAATGAAATGTTTAATATTTTCAATTTAAATATTTAATGTTGCATTTCTTCGCTCTGGTAATAAGGCAAAGCGCGGCGTTGAGTTCCGCCACTCAACACGCAATGCCTCAAATTCGGCGGAAAGTGGGGAACGGAAGTGGAACGGAGTGTCATAACACTAGGTTTCACTTCCGTTCCCTCTGCCTACCCTGCCTAATGCAGGATACAGCGTGAAGCTGAAAAAAAAAAAAAGAAAAAAAAAATCAGAATTTGCACTCTAAGTCACGCAAACACCACCGTCTAACACCATCACGCTCTATTTTGCACATGGTAGGATAGAAAAAGGGGAACCAGGTCTTAACTGAAAGCACCCCACTTTCTACCGAACTCGGGACATTGCGTATCGATTAGCGGAACTCAACTCCGCGCTTTGCCTTGTTACCCCAGTGAATAAATAAAAACAACAAATATTTCATTTGAAAATATTAAATAATTAATTTCTTCGAGTGGGGATTGAACACACATCATGTCGCGTTTAAAGTCAGACGCTTGTACCTCTGCATGATGGGCTTCTATGATTATTTCAAATGGACAGATGGGCAACAAAGTGATTTATAAAAATTGCGATTTGTTGAGGCCTGCCGTGGCGCAGCGGCACAAGCGTGTGACTGTAACCGATGGGTTGTGAGTTCGATCCCCAGTCGAGGAAATGAAATATTTTTTAATATTTTATTTTTTTTTAAATATTTAATGTTTCATTTCTCCGCTCTGGTACAAGGCGGTGGTAAACGCGGCGGAAAGTGGGGAACAGAAGTGGAACGGAGTGTCTTAAGACTAGGTTCCCAGGTTCCCTCTGCCTACCCTTCCATGTGCGGGATACAGCGTGAAGCTGAGTGAGTGGGTTTTTTTGTCTCCTAGTTTTTTTTTTGTTTCGGTTGTTTTGAGATACGGAACCCTGAAAACGTATAAAAATTACCGGCACCCCTTGAATACCATACGTTCCTTTATTCGAGCTTCACAGAAGTTCTTATACGGTTATTGCTACTTATTTTCCTTGATGGAATCTCTGTAAGAATTTTTGTTTATACAGATGTTATTAAGGCGTCGTACCGTAGAAAGTGGAGTAATTATAAATAAATTATTTGACAAATCACAGCGTTGAGCTCCGCCACTCCACATACTAAGTCTTGAATATTGACTACAAAAACATACAAAGTAACTTGAAGACTTAACATACTCTTCCAAGTCCCCAACAAAACAAGCTTGGAAGGAAAGTAGCTTTAATGTGTCTCATTCTCTTTCTTTCTTAGCTGCACACTGTATCCCGCATATGGCAGGGTAAGCAGAGGGAACTTGGGAACCTAGTGTTAAGACACTCCGTTCCACTTCCGTTAACCACTTTTCGCTGAATTTTGGGCATTGGGTGTTGAGTGGCGGAAATCAACGCCGCTTTTTGTCTTGTACCAAAGCGAAGAAATGAAAACATTAAATATTTAAATTGAAAATATTAAATATTTCATTTCCTCGAGTGGGGATCGAACCCACAACCTGTCGGTTACTTACTGTAACCGTCACGCTCGTGCCGCTGCGTCACGATAGGCCTCAGCTTTAATCTGCTTCCGAATTATATAAATGTTTACATTTATATTAGATTTTACTTAATGATGAGCTTAGTTGTAATGTAAGCTTGTGATTGATAGGCGTGTGCATCTATCAATCAATTGCAAAGTCACTTCTATGTACGTACAATATATGTACATGATTTATTATAGCCCCGGTCGTGGCGCTGGGGCAGTTTAAATTACAAGTTGTGGGTTCGGTTCCCACTGAGGGAAGCAAAATGCTTAGTATGTTCTGTTCTTAACTCTCATAATGAGACAGAGTGACTATGAGTTCCGCAATGAAGTGGAGTTTCTTATCACTCCGTGCCATACTTTGTGTGTACATGATACAAAATGAAGCTGAAAAATATAATTATTTCCGTTATTTTATATGGCAACACCTATTGTTGTTGATTTTTGAGTAAACATACAAAACATGCATATACATACATCAAGCTTCACGCTGTATCCCGCACATGGCAAAGTAGGCAGAGGGGACATGGGAACCTAGTGTTAAGATATTCCGTTCCACTTCCGTTCTCCACTTTCCGTGGAATTTAAGTCTTTGCGTGTTGAGTGGCGGAAATTAACGCCGCGCTTTGAATTATTACCAGAACGAAGAAATGATAACATTTAATATTTAATTTGAAAATGTTAAACATTTCATTTCCTCGAGCGGGGATCGAATCTACAACCCGTCGTTTAAAAGTCACACGCACGACGGGCTTCAAATATATATTTTCTTAATTTTATGTGCCAAATACCTAGTGTTTTTTTTTTGGTTAATATACCGGACATCCATAACACTTGATAAACTTATTTATTTTATTTTCTACATAAAATTTCAGTATACCACATAAAGTAAAGTAAAAAGATCGAACCTATTGCCCGGACACTGCTCAATTTTTCAGACATTGCGTATTAAATAGCGGAGCTCAACGCCGCTCTAAAAAAATATTAAAAAAAAACAACAAAATATGACAATTGAGTACGTATACATCATTTAATTAATTATATCAAAACATATTTATTGATGCTTCCCACATTCGAACATATTTGTTTCTGTGTAATTTAAATTTTGCTGCCATTAATTATGGTGGATAAATAACGGAAATGGCCCGATAACAAAGCAAATACGCAAATTATCAGTTACTAAATGTTGTTAAGGCCAACAATGATGGTTGTGAATATCCACTTGAGGCAAATTATTTTTTTGATATCTTCACTTTAGTTAGTTAGATAAAGTGCGGCGTTAAGAACCGGAAAAGAGAAAAAAAAACAACTGATTGCTGACTTGACTTGCGTCAGACATATCACTCGATTTATTTCTTTGCTCGATTTATGTAGATATTGTAGAAATATTTTTAATATTACTTCGTTGGGTTCTTTACAAGTTTGAGTCATACTTGCGTTCGGAGGGTTCCGTTCTTTTACTTAGTATTAATGAAAAATAACAATAAAATATTTCAACTACTTGACTATACTGTACACACTTGACGTACTGTACTGTACACAATAAATATGGTAATAAGACAAAGAGTGGCGTTTAGTTACGTTATATTAAATCCAATATCCCAATAATTTTAAAGGAACTTGAAAGGAGAGTTTCTGTCTAGGCTCCTCGTACTCTTTTTCTATGGACACTACCCAATAAAACCCAGTAGAAATCGTTTCCAATTTTAGAAGATGCCACAGGATCGCTGTTGCAAGCCAATGTAACGCCTCGATGATAATCTTGCGAACTTGTTTTATACTGGATACAGCGTAAAGAGCAAAATAAAAAATATTAATAATATTGATTTAAATTAATAGAAAATAAGATCAAATTCCGTTACAAATGTTAATTTTCAACTGATCCTATTAAGTTATATCTGAAACGGTTTGCCAACAGTAACCAACTTGGCAACTAGTTACCCTTAAGGCGGTGAATCCCAGGCTTTATTTAGGTCTATCATATGGGAGGGGCACAAGCGTTCCACTTAAGGAAATGAAATATTTAATAATTTAATTTTCCTCGCTCTGCGGAAGAGTTTGGGACAGCAGTGTTTTAGTGAGAAGACACTCCCTTCAAAACATATAATATAACTGCCTTCAAAACATATAAAATACCAATTTCTGAAAATTTAAACTAAATTTTCACTTATAATCTACATATTACCGTTTCAGTTGTGCCTTCTGTAACTATTTGCACAGGATACCTTCGTATCGAGAGTAAACTCTGAGTTATGTTGGTTTAGGATTTCTGATATCTAAACGGTTTCACAGATTTCACTTAATATTGTATTAAATTGTTTTCTCGTTTAAATGATCTCTAGAGGTATAGAGGTAGATTGGTTCGATCCCCATATAAGGACAAGAAATATTGATTTCCGTCATTTTAGTCAAAAATCCATAGTATCACATTGCAATTCACGTTGAATATTTTCTTTTCAATATTTTCCTTAATGTTATAAAAAAATAATAAGTGAGGCCTGCCGTGGCGCAGCGGCACGAGCGTGTGACTGTAACCGACAGGTTCTGGGTTCGATCCCCAGTAAAGGAAATGAAATATTTAATATTTTCAATTTAAATATTTAATGTTTCATTTCTTCGCTCTGGTAAAAAGGCAAAGCGCGGCGTTGAGTTCCGCCACTCAACACGTAATGCCTCAAAATCGACGGAAAGTGGGGAACGGAAGTGGAACGGAGTGTTTTAACACTAGGTTCCCGGGTTCCCTCTGCCTACCCTGCCTCGTGCGGGATACAGCGTGAAGCTAAGAAAAAAAGAAAGAAAGAAAAAAAGAAATAAGTGTTATGAAGAATTTATTGGCGAATTCAAGTTTTCTGACGTCAAGACACTCCATATTTTTCGACAATTTCTTCAGAAATTGCTTTGAATGGCGTAACTTAACATCGCACATTGTCTCATTACTAAAGCGAGAAAATGAAACGCTTGTAGTCGTACGCTTATGCCCGTCCACCACGAAAGGCCTCAATACATTTTTTTAGATAAAAAAATATATTTACAATTAAACTTAAATTTAATTAATTTAATATTTTCTGTCCTAAGTATGGAATAACACTTTAAAACATAGTAAAAATATATTTACAATTGTAAAGGTAGGGCAGGATTCGAAAAATAAATTGTTTCAGCGTCAATTAACTTGTTAGACCAAAGCATTCACCGAACATGTCAGATTGTCACAGAGGTTTTTTGATATGTGTTAATAGAATTGTTCAACCATCGGCTTTGTATTGTAAATAGGAAAAAAATAAAAAAATTGGAGTGATTTTAAGTAATTGCTTTAAGAGATTTAAGATACTAGTCTCCATTTTTATGAGTATGGTAGGTCATACTCATAAAAATGGAGACTAGTATGGAGCAGAGACTTGAAAATAAATTTCATCTTAAAAACTAATCTTGAAAACAAATAAGAAAAACAATAATTGAGGTGCTGGCGCGGCGTTAAGCTCCGCTACTCATAGTCCTAAAATCGGCCGTATAGATTTACGCTAACTCTCTCATAGCAAGGTAGGCCAAGGGAACCTAGTTTATCGTACTTTTTGTTCCACAAAAGTTAACTTAAAAATAAAGAAATAATTTACATAGTTTCAAGATTACCCTTATTTCCAAAGTTTGGTAACAAACAACAAACAGCGTCAATACATTAACCAACACTAATAAATTATGTAAGAAAAATATTTGCACAACTGAAGTAGAAGAAGAAAATACGGTACAAGGTCGATTTAGGTATAATTCATAAGCATTAGCGATTTTTTATATATTTCTTCACGCTTTTTTACGCTCAGCAATTCAATGAGAATGTATTTTAAAGACACTCCGTTTTCATTTTCTGTCCAAAATCGAGACATTGTGATAAATGGAGGAGCTTAACGCTGTGTTTTATACCTTTAATATGAAAAATATAACTAACAAAGATATTGTAGGATATTTGTATGTACTCGTATGTAAAGTTTCATAAGAAAAAAATGATCTGAAACCGCCATTATTTCATTATTTTGGACATTGAAAATCATTTTTCGCTGTGAATTTGATTGATTGTTCTGTTTCGGTAACCGAAAACCAATAGTTTCCTCTTTTATACAGCGTCAACAAGTTTATTAAATGTATTTTCCCTAAAAGAGTATTATATAATATTTCTATTTTTTTCTGGTTGCCAATAGACAATCATAGTAATGAGTATAGAAACCTAAGGCCTGTTGTGGCCCAGCGGCACAAGCATGTAACTGTCAACGACAGGTTGTGGGTTTATACTAAACTTAAATTTAAAAAGCGTATAAAAATTTTGAACGAAGCAGGATTTGAACCCGCGCCTCTGGAATACCGTTCCAAAAGTTTCAAATAAATCCGACTTCTGGAAATTGCTGAAAACCATGCTCAAAGATTCCATTACATACATACATACATACATACAACCGAAGCTAAAAAAAGCGTGTTAAAAAGGTGCATTTTAAACGAATTACTCTTTTAAACGATTTTTTTCTTGCATTTTAAACGAATTTCTCTTATTAAGTAGGGTAACAGCACGGAATGTTTTAAAATTAGGTTCCTAAGTTCCCATCAATTACAAAAAAAAATGTTATGAAAACAAATGATACGTAAATATTATTTCGTATTCATTTTTATATTTATACTTTATGCTTATCGAATCGGCGCCCATTGGCAACCGTCCAAGAGGTGCGTATTTTAATTCTTTCTCGTTCAAATGTCATATTAGAAGATATTATCTTGTTATTTGTGTTTTTTTATCTCCACATAATGTCAGATACATGACTGAGTAGACTGAGGGAAGTTGGGAACCCAATGTTAAGACTTAAAGTATTGTGTGCAGATTGGTGGAACTAAGTATTGCGCTTTTTACCAGAAAGAAGAAATGACAATTTAAAATATTTTACTCACTCACTCACCCTGTATCCTGCACATGGCAGGCAGAGGGAACTTGGGAACCTTGTGTTAAGACACTCCGTTCCACTTCCGTTCCCCCCTTTCCACCAAATTTGAGGCATTGCGTGTTGAGTGGCGGAAATCAACGCGGCGTTTGGCCTTTTTAAAAATGTTTAAAATATTTTATTGTCTCGAATGAGTATTGAATTCGGTACCTATCGCGTTGTTAATGGTATGCCTGTACGACTGGACCACAATAGGTTTTTTCCTCTTGATATGGAATAACATTTAAGAATAATCTTCATATATTTGTATAAGCAAAGATAACCTATTAGAAATACCTCTGTTTCATTAAAAAAAGTCAAAATTATTTAAAAGTTTGTTTAAATGTTATTTTGTTATGAAAAATACTAAACTTAAATTTAAAAAGCGTATAAAAATTTTGAACGAAGCAGGATTTGAACCCGCGCCTCTGGAATACCGTTCCAGTGCTCTGACCACTAAGCCATTCGAACGAATGGCTTAGTGGTATTTTCTGTCCTAAGTGTGGAATAACACTTTAAAAACATAGTAAAAATATTAAAAAGGTTGTGGGTTTGATCCCCAATCGATGTAATAAAATAATTAATATTTTTTTTCTTCGTTTCAAGTAACAACGCAGAGCGCGGTTTAACCGCTAATAATCACGCAATGCTCTAAATTGTTTTGATACTAGGTTTCCAAATACCCTCTGCATACCCTGCCATGTGCGGGTTAGAGCGTGAAAGACATAGAAAAGTGAATAGAAATAAAGAAATATTTTTCATTTTCCAAATACCCTCTGCATACCCTGCCATGTGCGGGTTAGAGCGTGAAAGGCAAAGAAAAAGTGAATAGAAATAAAGAAATATTTTTCATAACAAAATAACATTTAAACAAACTTTTAAATAATTTTGACTTATTTTAATGAAACAGAGGTATTTCTAATAGGTTATCTTTGCTTATACAAATATATGAAGATTATTCTTAAATGTTATTCCATATCAACAGAAAAAAACGTATCGTGGCGCAGTGGTACAAGCATACCATTAAAAACGCGATAGGTACCGAATTCAATACTCATTCGAGACAATAAAATATTTTAAAAATTTTTAAAAAGACCAAACGCCGCGTTGATTTCCGCCACTCAACACGCAATGCCTCAAATTTGGCGGAAAGTGGGGAACGGAAGTGGAACGGAGTGTCTTAACACAAGGTTCCCAAGTTCCCTCTGCCTGCCATGTGCAGGATACAGCGTGAGTGAGTGAGTAACATGTTTTAAATTGTCATTTCTTCTTTCTGGTAACAAGGCAAAGCGCAATACTTAGTTCCACCACTCTGCACACAATACTTTAAGTCTTAACACTAGGTTCCCAACTTCCTCAGTCTACTCAGTCATGTATCTGACATTATGTGGAGATAAAAAAACACAAATAACAAGATAATATCTTCTAATATGACATTTGAACGAGAAAGAATTAATAAAATACGCACCTCTTGGACGGTTGCCAACGGGCGCCGATTCGATAAGCATAAAGTATAAATATAAAAATGAATACGAAATAAGGATATTTACGTATCATTTGTTTTTATAACATTTTTTTTTTGTAATTGATGGGAACTTAGGAACCTAATTTTAAGACATTCCGTGCTGTTACCCTACTTAATAAGAGAAATTCGTTTAAAATGCAAGAAAAAAATCGTTTAAAAGAGTAATTCGTTTAAAATGCACCTTTTTAACACGCTTTTATTAGCTTCGGTTGTATGTATGTATGTATGTATGTAATGGAATCTTTGAGCATGGTTTTCAGCAATTTCCAGAAGTCGGATTTATTTGAAACTTTCCACACCTATCAAGGATCGATGACAATGCAATAATATGATAATAGTTCCCCATCATCATTATGAGAACCGTCAGGATTAAGAAATTGTTCTATCTCTCTTACTCCCCGAAAGAGTGATAGAGCTAGCGCATCCGCGCATGCTAAAAAAACACCTAAACAAAGAAAAAGGGTGAAAATAAATCATAGTTTAAAAAACAAAGCGTATTTTTTTAGTTTTTAAAATATTTTATAATTATTTATTAACTTCACTCTTATCCCGCTCTTTCTCCCTAAATTTCTCTCCATCTCCGCTAAATGACTCTCCATTTTGTCTTGTAACCAGAGTAAAGAAGCCTGTCGTGGCGCAGCGGCAGAAGCGTGTGCCTGTAACCGACAGGTTCTGGGTTCGATCCCCAGTCGAGGAAATGAAATATTTAATATTTTTAATTTAAATATTTAATGTTTCATTTCTTCGCTCTGGAAATAAGGCATAAAGCGCGGCGTTGATTTCCGCCACTCAACACGCAATGCCTCAAATTCGACGAAAAGTGGGGAACGGAAGTGGAACAGAGTGTCTTTACACTAGGTTCCCGAGTTCCCTCTGCCTACCTGCCTACCCTGCCTCGTGCGGGATACAGCGTGAAGCTAAAAAAAAACAAGTAAAGAAACAAAAAAATATATTTTCCAGTATATAGAGCCCAAGCCGCCGAGTTTACAGTCGAAAGCTGCACATACTCGTACAACTATGCCACGACTACAATTACACTATCCTTCATACTTATATTACTTTTCACTTGCCTATTTGTCTTACTGTTATTCAATGTTCCCTAGGTAAAGGGAACTTGGGAACCTATTGTTAAGACACTCCAGTCCGTTCTTCATTTTCTACCAAATTTAAGGCATTGCTTGTTGAGAGGCGGAACTCAACGCCGCGCATTGTCTCGTGATCAGAGCGAAGAATGTTTCGTACATTAGAGATTTAATTTGAATATATTAAATATTTCATTTCCTCCTCATTTTTTTCACATCACACATTTGTGCCGCTGCGCCACGACAGGCCAACATCCACTTCCATAAAGCAATTTAAGACTATAATTAAGTCAAACGTCCTTTTTGAGAATGCTCATAGAATATTATATCGTACTTAGTGCTGAATTTATTAAGATTTAAATGGCCTATCGTGGCGCAGGGTGCAGGTTATGAGTTCGATGCCCACTCGAATAATATTTTATATTTTAAATATTTATTTAAAAAAATGTAGTATGTTAAATAATAATTCTAAGCTTAAAACATTATCGCTTCAGAATATACTCAGTACAGAATATACTTCACGCTGTATCCCGTACATGGCTGAGTAGGCAGAGGGAACTTGGGAACCTAGTGTGAAGACACTCCGTTCCCCCCTTTCCGCTGAATTTGAGGCATGGCGTGTTGAGTGGCGGAACTCAACGCCGCGTTTTTCCTTGAACCAGAGCGAAGCACTGAAAACATTAAATATTTAAAATTGAAAATATGAAATATTTCATTTCCTCGAGTGGAGATCGAACCCAGAACCTGTTACAGTCATACGCTTATACCGCTGCGCCACGACAGGCCTCTAATTGATTAAAGAATACTCTGATTTTTGATTTTATATTTTACAAAAATATTTAGTAGAATTTGAGCAAATCACAGTAAAATATGATAAAAACCAATGAAAAAAAATACAGCAGGCGAAGCTGCTAAAAGGTCACAAGCAAAAAAAACATTTCCATAAAAACAATTTCATTAACTATGCAAAACAATTTATTTAACATACAAAAATAAGCTTGAACACTTAACGCTTTCAAAGCTTCAAAAGCTTTGAAATAGGCAATTTATCTTTGAATAGAAACTACAATGGCTAGAAATATCACAATGAATAGCTTTTAGCACAAAGCACGGTCGATGTATCGCTAAGCTTTGGCATTTAGAATTATATAGCGATCCATTCGATGAATAACGGATTGAATTTACTTCCAAAATGCAAATAGTACATATTTAACCTTTATTTTTAGGTGTTCTTAAATAAATGAATCATGAGTTAAATGTAACACATCCGTAACGGATTTGATTTCTAGTTTGGAGAGATTTAATTATTTCAATTCTAATTCCAAATAGAATGGAGTGTTTAAAAATAGGTTCCTAAGTTCCCTCTGCCTACCATGCCATGTGCGGGATACAGCGTGATGCTGAATATTTGACTAGTAGACTAGTACTATTTCTCTCCTAGGGGAAACAGTATCACTTCATTCTTTTATTTTCGCTTCACACTGTATCTAGAGGCAGAAGAAACTTGGGAACCTAGTGTTAAGACTCTCCTTTCAGTTTTCCACATTTTTCTGAATTTGAGGCATTAAGTGTTGTGCCGTGTTGAGTGGCGGAACTCAACGCCGTACTTTGCCTTGTTACCAGAGCGAAGAAATGGAAACATTAAATATTTCATACGTTTACAGTCTCACGCTTGAATCCATGTGCTACGTAGTTATATAATGGGATACACTGAGAAGCTACATTCATTACTTAGCACAAATTAGTTCTGATTATCTCAAGCATATAGCAAAGACCGAATAATTCATAAGTACGATAAATATAGCCATAGAGACTTATTAGTCTAATATAATCTTCTAATACTTTTATATATATTTTCTGCCTTACTTTTCTTTATATAAAGTTTCTAAAAAAAGACCCGCCGCTAGCTTCGCCCGCTTTAATTACACTACTAGGTATATACAATAGTCACACATCAAGTGTTAAAAGAAAATTGCTAAACTATAACAGTAAAAAACTACACTTAAATTCTTTTAGTTTGTTTCTGAGATCAGCGCGTATAAAAGGACTAGACAAACTGAAAAACACAAGTACAAATCAGTCATTCCATGACCAGTTACTGAATTTTTACAAGTATAAATGCAATTTCGTCGAATTGAACTCACAACAGTCGCTCGCTTGCGGCCCTGAACTACGACTGGCCACCTTTATAATACTTTATTCTCAGCTTCACGCTGTATTCCGCACGTGGCAGGGTAGGCAGAGGGAAGTTCGTTAGTGGGAACCTGGTGTTAAGACACTCTATTCCATTTCCGTTCCCCACTTTCCGCCAAATTAGAGGCATTGCGTTTTGAAGTGGCGGAACTCAATGTTGCGTTTTTGCCTGATAATAGAGCGAAGAAATTAATAAACTAAATACTTAAATTGATAATATTGAATATTACATTTCCTCGAGTGGAGATCGAATCCATAACCTGTCGGTATCAGTCACACGGTTGAGCCGCTGCGCCACTACAGACCTCATATTACGTTATATTTCCATAATTCTTTCTCTTTCTTAGCTTCACGCTGTATCCCGCACGAGGCAGGGTAGACAGAGGGAACCTAGAACCTAGTGTTAAGACACTCCGTTCCACTTTCGTTCCCCACTTTCCGCCGAAATTGAGGCGTTGCGTGTTGAGTGGCGGAACTCAACGCAGCGCTTTGCCTTATTACCAGAGCGAAGACATGAAACGTTAAATATTTAAATTGAAAATATAAAATATTTCATTTCCTCGACTGGGGATCGATCCCAGAACCTGAAGGTTTACTGATACTGTGATTACAGTCACATGCTTGCCGCTGCGCCACGACAGGCCCCTGAATAATTACATAAAAGCGTATTCTTGTACAACGTCAGTTTAAAACATTGTTTTATAAAGTAAATACTAAAACTAACCGCACTATAAGAGAAAACTGCACACATAATAATATTTCAAAGTAAATACTTTAAAAGAACAAATGTGACAAGTTGTCGGTCTAACGAGTATTTACGACGCATTTTCACCGCGGTGTATGAAGCAAAGATGAATTATTGCTTTTGCGTTTTCTTATATTCATGTATTAAGACGTCTGATTTTATGATCGTTAGTTACAGGTTCGATTTTCATTATGCATTTTTTTTTGTTTAATTTAGATTTTCAAGAGGCCTGTCGTGGCGCAGCGGCACAAGCGTGTGACCGTAACCGAAAGGTTCTGGGTTCGATCCCCAGTCGAGGAAATGAAATATTTAATATTTTCAATTTAAATATTTAATGTTTCATTTCTTCGCTCTGGTAATAAGGCAAAGCGCGGCGTTGAGTTCCGCCGCTCAACACGCAATGCCTCAAAATTCGGCGGAAAGTGGGGAACGGAAGTGGAACGGAAAGTCTTAACACTAGGTTCCCGGGTTCCCTCTGCCTACCCTGCCTCGTGCGGGATACAGCGTGAAGCTAAGAAAGAAAAAAAGAAAGAAGAATTTAGATTTTCACAGTTTGGGAAAGCCGTTTTTTAGGTGGAAGGTAAAAAAGCCGGGTGAAATCTTGGTTCACATTTGAAAATATATTGTGATGATACTGGAAGAATACTGGAGTAAGGTCACGTAAAAATGAATGAAGATTATAAAGAGGTCGATGATAGAAAGCGAAACTGAAGATATTTGTAGAAACTTAAATGCTTAGCTTCACGTTGTATCCCGCTCTTGGCATGGTAGGCAGAGGGAACTTGGGAACCTAGTGTTAAGACACTCCGTTTCACTTCCGTTCCCCACTTTCTGCCGAATTTGATGCATTGGTTGTTGAGTGGCGGCACTCAACGCCGCGTTTTGCCTTGTACCAGAACGAAAAAATTAAAACATTAAATATTTAAATTGAAAACATTAAATATTTAAATTGAAAACATTGAATATTTATATTTTCTCGACTGGGGATCGAATCCACATATAAAAAAATCATATAAAAATCTTGCTATTAAGGCAAAAGCGCGGCGTTAAGTTACGCCACTCTACATGCAATGCCTCAAATTCGCGGAAAATTGGGAACGGACGTGGAACGGAGTGTCTTAACATTAGGTTCCCGAGTTCCCTCTGCATACCCTGCCTCGTGTGGGATACAGCGTGAAGCTGAAAAAAAAATCATAGTCTCTTAATAAAATTGTGTGACTTAATATTGGGTACCCAGGTTCCCTATGCCTAGCTGTATGCGTCAAGCTAAAAAACGAAGTGAGCTTTGAACCTACGTCCATTGGAAACCGTTCAAAAACTAATATAAGAAAAAAATATTATAAGAAAATAATAATAATACTAACTTGATTAAGAATCGAACTGACACCCTTCGCAAACAATCAAACACAGCCACATAATTACATAATTAATTTTTCATCAACCCCACAATGTAATGCCACGTTCATTAATAACTCGTTGTAATACCGTATAGCGAGGCACATTTGTCAAATATTCGGGGCAATTCATCTTGTGACCTTCAAGCACGTAAAGCTTTTGAATAACCTTCTAAGTGAAGTTTCTCATTAAAATATCATTATTACTCTTACAATAGATGTTGGAGCACATTGTGATACTGTAGCAGTTAGTAACGGTTGCGGCGTTGAGTTCCGCCACTGTACAAGTAATGCCTGAAATAAGTGGGGAATGGAACGGAGTGTCTTAACACAAGGTTCCCAAGTTCCCTCTGCTTACCTTGCCAGCGTGAAGCTGAATGACGGAGTGATAGTTCTGATCTATTAAGAAATATTCCAATATGAGTACATTTTTTTTACTAATTTTAAAGCTTTAATATTCACTTAAGTAAGAAAAATATTTATTTAAAAATCGTATAAATATTTGAACGCAAAGGAGTTTGGATCCTTCCATGGAGTCCATCCAAGCGCTCTGATCCCTGGGCCATATGTTCTAATCAAGCCACGCCAAAATTATTATAGGCCTGTTACAACTTATTTTGCTAGGTTATAGCCCCTTCTATATAACGATATTAGAGAGCTTCTAACATTTTCATGCTGTATCCCGCATATTTCATGTCAGAGGGTACCTGTGAACCTAGTGTTAAGGCACTCCGTTCCAATTAAGACACCCGCGTTCCCAATTAAGGTCAATTATATAGTTTAGCCGTGTGATCCCAGCTTAGAATAGAATCACCCTGGTACTGATGGTGTCGTAAGAGGCGACTTAAGTGCGTGTGGTATAGTCACGTTACCAGTAATGGCAACACGCATGGGCAGGCTCGACCACCATATTACCACCCCCGGCACTTAAGACCGGCGTTAAGTAGTGGCTTGGCCACTGCACATTAGGTAATGCCGAACCCCGGTGCCCATCCACCTTAAAGGACGGCAACGCTCCTGTAGCTCCTCTGGAGGCGGTGGGCGAAGGTGATCACTTACTATCAGGTGACCCGTACGCTCGTTTGCCGTCTTTTTCATAAAAAAGAAAATTCTGGAATTGCATGCTGAGTGGCGGAACTTATCGCTGGTATTATATATTAAACACAAAGTACAATGTATTTCATCGTAATACTTTCAATTGAATTCATTGTACCAGCGTTCAGAATTATCTTGAGCTTTTAAAATGTATCTTGGACATACATACGTTAATCTTTTTTACTTCTTTTAAAGTGTTAATCCACGCTTAGGAAAAAAAATTACTCAGTTTTTATACGTTTTCCAAATAACTTATACTTAAATCATATTTTTTTGTTAGTATGAATATATTTTTTCACGCTGTATCCCGGACAGCACTGACTGACTGTGTCTCGTAGCACTGAATGACTACGAGACAGGGTAGGCTAAGGAAACCCGGGAACCTAATGCTAAGACACTCCGTTCCACTTCCGTTCCCCACTTTCCGCCGAATTTGAGCCATTGCGTGTTGAGTGGCGGAACCCACAACAACCCCGCGCTTTGCCTTATTACCAGAGCGAAGAAATGAAACATTAAATATTTAAATTGAAAATATTAAATATTTCATTTCCTCGACTGGGGATCGAACCCAGAACCTGTCGGTTACAGTCACACTTTTGTGCCGCTGCGCCACGACATGCCTATATATAGTATGAATATGAAATAATATTATCGCATAAGTTTAAAATAAATGATCTGTATGTAAAATATTTCACTCTGAAATAACTGCGCTTGATTTATAAACGTTTTCCGGTTAGTTCGTATCTGAAAAGTCAATTAGCGTTACTGCCAATTAACTATTAATAAATTAATTTCGTAATATTTATAGTTTTAGCTTTTTCATTTTGTAAAAAATATAGCTTAAATTAATGAAATGTATTTCGTTACACATTTGACTGTAAACGTGGCGGTTGCGGGTTCAATTCCCACTCTGGTGAATGAATTATTGTCCCTGGTATAAAAATACGGCGTTTCACGCCAGCGAATGTCTCAAAAATTGTTAAGCATTTGGAAAACGGAGTGTTTTGATATAACATATATATATATTTATATGTAGTAAATTAATATTAGAGCTCGGATAGTAAAGGCACATCTTAAGTTTACATTTTGTAAGAGCTACTAAATCTTGCAGATGCTTAATGATTTAGATGTTAAGGCTAAATGAGGTGTGTCTGTCGTGTCAGTTTGTGTGTCTCTTCATAGCATCTTAGCTCACAAAGAGGTAGATTATCTAGTTTTACTTATCAAATCAAAAGTATTAGTTTAAATATTTATTTTAGCTTTCTGCTAAATTCTGGTTCCCTTCGTCAATCTTTTATAAATATGTACTATTTATAAAAGATAACGATAAGGGAACCTATTATTAAGGCGCTGACCCTATCAAGACGTTACCGTTCCCTTCTTTCTTCTTAATTTGTTAAGCATTGCTAGTTGGTCGGCAGAACTTGGCGCGTTTTGCCTTGTTACCAAAGCACACTTGCTGCGCCACAGCTGCCTCAACAATACAAAATTAATTTTAATTTCATATATGTATTATAAGCTACTAAGGGATATTTGCTCAAATACCTTCTATGTCCAAACAATGTACAACTCTTAATTGTTTCAGTGTTCCGCGCCGAGCTGTAGACCACAAGCCGTACTGAACACAACATGCTCTGTGAAGCTTTGCGGTCGAAGTTGTATTGGAATGCGTATCTCAATATTGGCCAGTGTATTGTTTTATGAAAAGCGTGTTTTTCTTTGTCAAATAACTTTTGAATGATTGTACTTAATATATGAAAGGGGAGGGTTGGGTAACATGGGTTATTAATATAAATTTCTTTATTTTAGGCAATTTCATGCATATTAATGTAGGCAAAGTGAATCAAGTGTCCCAATACACTCTTTGTTTGTTTTTTAGAAATACTGTGTTTTGATTTACGGAATTCAAACAACGCTACAGTTCTTTCGTTTGAGGTCTATCATGTCGTAGCGGCACAAGCGTGTGGCTGTAAACGGCAGCTCGTGGATTCGATCTCCACTTGAGGAAATTAAATATTTAATATTTTCAAACTAAATACTTAAAGTTTTCATTTCTTCGCTCTGGTAACAAGTCAAAAGTGCGGCGTTGAGTTTCACCACTTAACACGCAATGCTCACGCAAACTAAAGTTCGTCGGTAAGTGGGAAACGGAAGTGGAACGGAGTGTCTTAACACTAGGCTCCCAGGTTCCCTCTGCCTAACATGTCATTTACGGGATACAGCGTGAGGTTGAATATGTAATTCTTTCACTCTAGTAAAAAAATAATGTGCGTAAAATTTTATTAATCAATATATACTTTATAAATTGCACAATAAATGGGACCATGTTTCTTAGCAGTAGCGTGAAATTGAGAGCTACACGACTAATAAATGCTAACGCGAGAATTTATGATATATGATAAAAGTATTTCCTACCTTCAAAAACGTATCGAAGCCGTTATCATCAATTGTGATAAGCAATTTAAACCTAAATACTTATGCCATAAACATTAGTATATTGGTAAAATCACGTCAACTGGACCCCCTATTTACCACTTGATCATAAAAATTTAATCTATATATATTTTTTATTAGTACTTATGATAGAAAATTGATCCCCCAAACAATTTTTCAAAATTTCGATTTTAACAATTTTTTTTTTTATAATGAAAATTTTAAGCACTTTTAATTGAAAAATGGATTAAAAATCAACCGCAAGAGATAAATTTGTGAAATTTTCAGGATCCATGGTCAAATGTCTATATTTTAAGAATATCTTTATGACTTAAAATTATTTATTTATTTTCATATTGTTAATTAACTTTTAAGTTAACAAATGAAAATTTAACTGACTTCTCGGGCAGAAAATGCAGTTTTTTTTCATCGGTCACATGCTTTATCCATTTAAGTTTAAAATTCCGGAAGAGAATTTCACTGCTCGCCATTAGTTTAAATAAAATTAATTTATTTATGACAGCGCGCCAGGCGCCGAGCGCTGTGGAAATGCCGCGCTGCCGAGCGTCTTGAACTACACTAACGCTTTTATCAATGATAATTTATAATAACATTACAAAATATTATTATAAAACAAATTTTATTATTATTTATCTTATAATTCATTATAATTATTATTAATATTTTTTTTTTTTTTTAACATTGTTATAAAGAATACAATGATAATATACTGAATAGAAGAAACAAGCTTAAATTATTAAATAATAAATTATGTAGTCAGTTATTTTTATTTTTTTTTAAAAACTGTTAATAAACACTGTTTCATCTTCTGAAACGAGCCTACATTGTAGTGAAAAATTTTCCAATGGTTTGTAATAATGGAATTGGTGAGTATTTTTTATTGTAGTTAAGCGTTCGAATCGTGGTTGGTATTTTTTTTCATGTAGCTCATGATCTTTAATAGTGCAGAAAGCAAAATTAATTTTCTTAAAAGAAGTTTCGGCCCACTGAAAAAAGGAAAGTGCTGTTGTTATGTGGTTATTCTTATCACGTTGAAGACTAGCACGATAAGCTTGTCTCTTTACACTTCCTGCCAAGCCATCACACGCTCCTTTGCCATGAGATGTAGCGAAAAAAGTCCAATCAGCATCAACACCAAAATCATTTTTATGATTAACTAAATTGGCAAAATTATATTTATTTTTATATTGTGAAGATGCTCCATCGGAAAAAATACTTGATTTTTTTAATTTTTTCAGCACCAAATTTAGTTTTCAAAAATTCTATCAATTTAGTATTAAACAAATGTACCGAACTTGCATCGTGACTAACTTTTTCTGATATCACAACAAAATTCTCATGCTTCATTTCTCCATTTACTTTATAATAAATGACATAAGGGTGAAGTGTAGCTTGATCATTGGACCAATGGTGTGATTGAATAGCATCTTGAACGAAAAAAGAATAATTTTCGGAAAAATCGAGACATACTACAAACTCTCCATCATCAACAGATTCTTTTTGTTTGGAGAAATAAGATGCTTGAGACTTAGACACAAAATCATGCTTCAACAGCTCAGACCATTTATTGCTCAACTCAGCCAAAAAATCTTCCTTCGAATACGTAGATTCAACGATTTTAGTCCTGCAAAATTTTTAAAAAAATTATTAGAATAATGAACTGTGTATAAAAATCAATCATTAGAGAAATTGGTAAACCTAAATCATTTATATTTAACCTTTATCCTTACCTGTCGGTACTTTTCCATTGACTAAACGATATTTCTTTTATCTCGTGGCTCTCAATTAATAATTTAAACTTCTTAATAACAGCATCAATTTCTGGACACTTTTTACAGGTCGAAAAAAAACATGATGATGTAGGTTGGGCGCAAACAGAACTTTGAATCAAGTCATTAGAACTTTCAGTAAAATCAACACCTTTTTTTTTCAGTTCATTTTTTAGTCCATGTAATTGTAATTTTACATTCTGGTGAATTTTGCATACACATACATTATGTGTTCCACTTTTTCCAGCAGAAATACATTCTCTCGGTCTTAAAGTTTGAAATTTAGTCTGCCCAATTTTTTCATCCGGATATGTTTCTTTAAATTTTTTATATAAATCATGTATGTTAAAAAGTAAGAGTCTCTTTTGTTTTTGTATTTTTTTGCCATTTTCTAAAACCGTAACATAGTCTTTCATTCCCGGCATCACACGGCTAACATCATCTGAATAATAAAAATTTTTCACGCGATCAAGTGTTGAATTGTCCAGATTTTTACCTTTTTTAGAGTCAGGCTGTGACGCAAATCCTGAATTTTTTCTAATGTTTTTCGCAGCTTGTACCATTCTCTTTGACACTTTAAACTCACGTCGTATCATTTTAATGGACCAATCTAGTGGAAGAGTAGTCAAAACTTGGATTTTCTCGGATCTGCTAGTTTTTTGATCAAAAGCAGACTTAAAATTATTTAACAGAACGTCACTACAGTTATCATTATTAATATCATTACCACTTAATTTTTTACCAGAAGTCAAAATAGCTTGCTTACACTCAGCAATACTTGACATTCGTCTCAATTTTATCGGTGGTTCACCAACTTCCGATAGCAATTTATTAATTTTTTCAATTTTCAATTGATTGTTAATAGAATCACACTTGAAAGTCGGATCTTTCTTGTCATCATCTCTAATTTTATCTACTTCTGGTTCAGTCGTATCAACAATAGGATCATTATTTATAAGTTTATTGCATGCATTTTTAAGTATCTCAGGTTTGCGGCCCAGATAAATTGCCCTTTCACAAGAATTGCACATATATTTTCCTATAAAGGCTTTGAATTGGCAAGCACGATTAGCTCTAATTATAACTAATTTTTTTAACACATTATTGTGATTTTTTTTATTTAACGGATTGCAACATTTATTCACTCGGCCCATTTTAAATCAGAGAAAATATGATTACAATCAAAAATTATAATACTTAAATATTAACTAAAAAATACAACTCAACAACAGCTGCTATTTTAAATAATTATTTCACTGTTTTCCGTATAAACTTATGTCACGAATCTACAGGAATGACTTCTAAAATGATTTTGTTATTTACTCCAATACGCGAAAAACAAATGAAAATCGTAACTGAGCGGTTTTTCTTTTGTTAAGTAAAGATGGAGTGTTGACTGGATAAATTAAAAAATAATAATTTACTAAATTACCTAAAAGAAAATACACATAGACCGAAACAGTTTTAAAAAATTAAAATTGATTATTTTTTTTTTAATTTCCGCTGTTTGGTAAAAATAAGAAGAAATTTTGATTACATTCCTTATAACATTGTTAAAAAAAAAAATTATTAATAATAATTATAATAAATTATAAGATAAATAATAATAAAATTTGTTTTATAATAATATTTTGTAATGTTATTATAAATTATCATTGATAAAAGCGTTAGTGTAGTTCAAGACGCTCGGCAGCGCGGCATTTCCACAGCGCTCGGCGCCTGGCGCGCTGTCATAAATAAATTAATTTTATTTAAACTAATGGCGAGCAGTGAAATTCTCTTCCGGAATTTTAAACTTAAATGGATAAAGCATGTGACCGATGAAAAAAAACTGCATTTTCTGCCCGAGAAGTCAGTTAAATTTTCATTTGTTAACTTAAAAGTTAATTAACAATATGAAAATAAATAAATAATTTTAAGTCATAAAGATATTCTTAAAATATAGACATTTGACCATGGATCCTGAAAATTTCACAAATTTATCTCTTGCGGTTGATTTTTAATCCATTTTTCAATTAAAAGTGCTTAAAATTTTCATTATAAAAAAAAAAATTGTTAAAATCGAAATTTTGAAAAATTGTTTGGGGGATCAATTTTCTATCATAAGTACTAATAAAAAATATATATAGATTAAATTTTTATGATCAAGTGGTAAATAGGGGGTCCAGTTGACGTGATTTTACTCATATACAAAACATTTTAAATGCATTTGAAGCTCAGTGAACGATTGTGCAAACACTTAGAGTGTAATTAATTTGGATTTCATTTGCAAAAGGAAAACAAGACATACGGCGATGCAGTGGTTCCCAAACCTTAATAAATATTTATATTTTAAAAATAATACTGAACAGTAAAAATTTTATATTTATTTAAATTTATAAATTTATAAAAATATTTTATAGATTTGAAAATATGGTTTAGTTGGTTGGTTGAGTGCATGGACGGCTTCCAATAGGAAGCAAGTACAAATCCTGCTATGTTCAAGTCTTTATAGATCTTTATGTTATTTAAAAAATATATTTATATATAATAATAGTTACATAGAAAACCTATAAAAGTTTGATATGGCAGGATTTGTACCCGCGCCTATTGGAATACGTCCAATCGCTCTGACCAACTAAACTATACGTGCTCATTAAGCTACGTAAAAATTCATATACGCTTGTTACAATATGTTTATGTTGTAATTCGGTATGTGGATTGGACATGGACATGGACACTTTAGAGTTAGTAAAAATATTTATATATAATTTGCATACCTACTATTTAACATATACATATAATTAATTTGTCAATGTATGTTGTAGCACCGCATATTTTTGTAATCACCATTTTGAGTATACATACTACTCAGGTTCATGCTGTATCCCGCGTATGGCAGAGTCGGCAGAGGGAACTTGGGAACCTAGTGTTAAGACACTCCGTTCTACTTCTGTTCCCCACTTTCTGTGAATTTGAAGCACTGTGTGTTAAGTGGCGGAACTCAACGCCGCGCTTTTTTGTTACCAGAGCGAGTAAAACTATTATGTAAAACCGTTTTTAAATATTATTTGAGTAACAAAGATCTCTACAACAATACTGTAATAAATTTGAAGAACATTTACAAATTGAAAAGTACAGTTATTTTGAAATCACAGACAAAAACTATTTAATTTAAAATTAAAGTTGAATATTACAATGACAATATTGTGATAAATTTAAAGAATATGCATTTTTATCATAGCATTTTTTTCTAACATTGTATTAAACAGAAATGTTTTCAGTGCCACTTCACAGCAAACTAAATATTAAAGCAAAAATTAAGGATTAGATTCTCACTTGAGGAAATTTAACTTTTCATTTCTTCGTTCTAGTGAGAGACTGGAGTAACCTAAACGTGGCTCTATTTACCCATTCTCCTCATACGAATGATGTGAACATTAATAAATAACATAGCAATGAAAACTTTTATTTTTCTGTACCCCTTTATGGTACATTTCCCCTTTATGGTACCCTGCAGGATATACAGAGGTAGCCTAATATAAATACAGAGTAATTTTCATGCATCGTCTAATTTATGAGCTGTCATTGTCTACTTTATGTAAAATTACGCTAAATAATTTCTGAAAATCTATAATAGATATGAAAATTTGACGTCACTCGTCTGGGGTTAATGGAAATAGTAAAATTTCGCCATCATTTTTTACAAACATAATTTGTAGGCAATAATGTGATGATAATAAAAAAATAAAGCCATTCTTATATATTTAACGTTTAACATTTTATACACATCGTCTCAGTAATAAAATTATATTTACATTGTTTTTTTTACAAATTTGTGTACAAAGCATGATATTTATTGAGTTACAACTCAGTGCCTGACATGATGATAAAATCAAACACATCAATCGGTCAGAAGGTATGAACTAAACGCACAAAAACAGAAAAACAGCCAAGCAAACGAAAAAACACGTACGCCAGTAAACAACCAGATATAGTGTTAAAACTCATAGACTGGTATTTTCGTTACTATTCTTTTATACAATAAAAATCACAATTTTCTTTTTTCAATTTGGCCATTACAAGCACTTTGGAATCATCAAGTTACATAGAAATATCTGTAGTGTCAGTCCTACAGAAAGCTACTACTGGCTCGGAAAGCGCGTCTGCTGAAGAAGAGTCAGCAAGAAACTCAACAGTTGCTCTTTTCAAAAAATTATTTAAAGTAAATGTTTAAAATAATTATCTTCCTGAGTATCAACAGCATTTAATCTCACGCACTCTTATAATTATAAAAGTCTAAATTAGTTTCACGAAAAAACATTAAAAGTGCAAACATACTTATATATAATATGAATTACTTATATCTATCACAACGGAGTTCAAGTTAAGTAAATTAGGTTCCCAAGTTCCCTCTGCCTACTCTGCCATATGCAGGATACAGCGTGAAGCTAATAAAAACAAAAGAATCCGTTATAAATTTGAGAAACGCTGCCGTTGCAACGATGAAGCAAATTTACAACACTATACTGAAATTTAATTTATTTACCTTTCGAATGTAGTGCTCGAACAGAAAATGGTTGGTTTTGTTTTATTTCTAAAAGTTACTGAACGGATACAGTCCTTATAACAATGTTCGAATGAAAACTATGATAGTTATAATTGCATATAGCGGAGATGTGAGAGGAACCAATTTTCAAGACACTAATGCGTAATATCTGAAAAATCAGACAGAAAAGGGACAGCCCTTTCTGTCTGATTTTTCAGATATTATACGTAGAATAAAAAAAGAACCAGCTGCTCCGCTATCACTGTAACACTTATTACATAATGATTTTTCTTATGTGTAAATAACTTAAAAAATTATATATTTTTACTTAGTGTTAAGCGGTGAAACTTAACTCCGCGATTTGTCTTGTCAAACACAGTGAGGAAATTAAAATAGATAAAATAAAAATTAAATTGAACCCCAAAACCGTCGCATTAATAATCAGACTATACATGAAGAAATAAATATTTTCCAGTCCAGTATTTAAAAAAATATAATTCACTAGAGCCTGTACGGCCTTACTGCTCATATACTCGTAGTTTAAGCCATTTTTTATTTCATATAATTAAATGTAATTAGAAAAAAAATGTAATAAGGCAAAGCGCGGCGTTGAGTTCTGCCACTTAACACGCAATGCCTCAAACTCGGCGGAAAGTAGGGAAAGGAAGTGGAACGGAGTGTCTTAACACTAGGTTCCCGGGTTCCCTCTGCCTACCCTGCCTCGTGCGGGATACAGCGTGAAGCTAAAAATATATATATTTTTAAATTATTTTTTTTTTTTTAAGGAAGAGACGGCAAACGAGCGTACGGGTCACCTGATGGTAAGTGATCACCGTCGCCCACGGCCCCCTGTTACTCCAGAGGAGCTACAGGAGCGTTGCCGTCTTTTAAGGTGTATGGGCACCGGGGCCCGGCATTACCTAATGCGAAACGCAGTGGCTAAAGCCACTACTTAACGCCGGTCTTAAATGCCGGGGGTGGTAACAATCCGGTCGAGTCTGCCCATGCGTGTTGCCATTGCTGGCAACGTGACTCTCCCACACGTACTTTAGTCGCCTCTTACGACACCATCAGTACCAGGGTGATCCTATTCTAAGCCGGGATCACACGGCATAAATTAAAAAAAATCTTAATTTTATACGTTAACTTTCAGGATTCGGTTTTAGCGTTGCTCCTCACGCCCTGTACACTTTTTTGTCATATATTTTGAGAAATATCCATAAAAATTATATATTATTCCGGAGATATATTGGTATAGGCAGAAAAGCAGGTAGACAGACAGACTAAAAACTGAAAATCACAATTATTTTGAAATCACAGGAGAATACCTTTTAAGTTAAATATGTAAAAATAATATTTAAAACACTGTAGCTTCATAAGACTTTATCATACCCAAAGGCAAACGAGATTAGAGCGTAATTTTATGCAAATGAACACGTTACTTAACCATCTTATATAATATTATATTTTAATAGAGATGGCTCTTTCTGAATATTAAATAGTCTTTTTACTCAAAATACTCAGCTTCACGCTGTATCCCGCACATGGCAGGGTAGGCAGAGGGAACTTGGGAACCTAGTGTGAAGACACTCCGTTCCACTTCCGTTGCCCACTTTCCGCAGAATTTGAGGCATTGCGTGTTGAGCGGCGGAACACAACGCCGGACTTTGCCTTGTAACCAGAGTGAAGAAATCAAAAGATTAAATATTTAATTTTAAAATATTAGTTATTTGATTTTCTCGAGTCATCACTCGAGGAATCGAACCCACAACCTACCGTTTAAAGCCACATACTTGTGCCACTGCGTCGCGATAGTCTTTTTATATTATAATAATTTTCTTAAGAAATAGTGCAATTAGTGTTAAAATGTACAGGGTTGTGCGAGCACACTCAGTACTTGTTCTTAAAAATCAATCGATAATATTAATATCATTCTTATCAGGCTGCCGTGGCGCAGTGGTACAAGCGTATGACTGTAAACGTGACAGGATGTGGGTTTGATCCCCACTCGAGGAAATGAAATATTTAATATTTTCAATTGAAATATTTAAAGTTTTCATTGCTTCAATCTGGTACAAAGGCAAAGCACGGCGTTGAGTTACACCACTCAACACGCAATGCCTTAAATCTGCAAAAAGTATAGAAGACAATAGAGTGTCTTAACATTAGGTTCCCAAGTTCCCACTGCCAACGTAAAGCTAAGAAAAAGATGTAAAATAGACCGAAAAAATAAAGGATTCGTTCTATATACAAAATATATTGTGTTTCTAATCTTGTAGAAGATTATTGATAAGTAATCTCCTCTACATTAACATAAGAAATATGAACGCCAAAATTCAGCCACGTGTTGAGTGGCGGAACTCAACGCCGCGCTATGCCTTGTTTCCATGAAATCATTAAATATTTAATTTTATTTTCAATTGATTCAATTTCTTTTTAACCCCTAAGAGAATGAAAAGCTCCTCGCTGAAACTTTTATTGCTTTGTTATATTGTTTTAGAACTTTGTACAATAGGAAAATTTTAGAATAATAATAAAAAAAAATGTGAAAAAGCTCTTCTTGTTTCCTTTCTTTGTTTTGAAGTACGAAACAATATTACTTATTCATTCATTGATTTACATATAATATTTTTTATAAGTTATCTTAGCATTGTCTATAGCTATATGTTTTTTTTCTAGCTTCATGTATGCCGCTCATAGGATGGTTAGAGTCAGTCAGAGGGAACCTGGGAACCTTGTATAAAAATACTCGTTTCCATTGATATACTCCTAGTTAATAATATATGACCCGTGACCACGGATTGCTGTAAAGAGTTCAAAACATCGGGTTGCCCAAAAATATTTTTCAATATACGCGATGTGAGCGAGTGTGACTGTAACCCAGGTTCTGGGTTCGATCCCCAGTCGAGGAAATGAAATATTTAATATTTTCATTTTTTTAAATATTTAATGTTTCATTTCTTCGCTCTGGTAATAAGGCAAAAGCGCGGCGTTGAGTTCCGCTACTCAACACGCAATGCCTCAAAATTCGGCGGAAAGTGGGGAACGGAAGTGGAACGGAGTGTCTTTACTCTAGGTTCCCGAGTTCCCTCTGCCTACCCTGCCTAGTGCGGGATACAGCGTGAAGCTGAAAAAAAAAGAAATAATAGTATATAATGTCTGTCTTAAAATATTACTTTATGTTTGTGTAAATATATATAGAAAGTCGTATTACTGAATGACTGATAGATACATAGGCTTAACTATACGGCTTGGACAAACGTGAAGGATATTACTTCCCAAAAATCCTACAGGAATAGAAAAATAATTAAAAAAACAAACAGTTTCTTTTACATCTTCTTTTTAGTTTCACGATATCACATAAGAGAGTAGGCTAAGGGAACTTAGGAACCTAGTGTTAAGATACACTGGTCAGCTTCCCAATTTCCGTCGAATTTGAATTTTTTAATTTTGTGTAACGGAACTCAATGCCGCGCTTTGCCTTCTTACATTTCAAACATTAAATATTTAATTTCAAAGTTAAATATTTAATGATTTCACATCCTCGCTTTATCCGACAAAATCGCTCGCAACATTCCACAAAAAGCAGTGTAGGCAAAGGGGATCTGATTATATTTAAGACACTCTGTCCCCATTAAGAAGTTGTGGAATGGAATCCATAATTTTTATCGAATTGTTAAAGCAAAGTGGATCTGATAATATTTAAGACACTCTGTCCCCATAAAGAAATTAGAGAATGGTGTCCCCATTTTTTATTGAATTCTGAGGACATTGCGTGTTGAGTGGCACAACTCAACGCACCGCTTTGTCTCATTTTTAGAACGAAGAAAGGAAAATATAAAATATTTCGTAGGTACCTAACGTGCGTCTTCAGTCCCTTCTGCCTTTGCGTCACGACGGCCCATCAATATCATAATTATAGTTAGCAAGTAGCGACCCGCCCGCGGCTTCGCCTGCTTGAATTACAATACAATTTTATTTAATATTCTCAATTTATTTCTTCACCTATTAACAATATAATTATTAAGACAACAAAAAAAATATATACCTACATGTATATATTTTGGCTAAAATAAAAAATGTAGCAATTTTATCGAACGAAGTATATTAAATTGGCATATTTTTTTTATTTACTAAAACAATTTAAATATAACACAAAACTTTAAGAGAAGACTGCTAAAATGTAATAGTGAAAACTGCACTCGAATCTGATAAGCCGTTTATAATATTAGCGCGTACAAACGCACGGACAAACAGACAAAGATTTGAAAAGTCTCTATTTTAGACCTTATTATATTAATAAACTTATATAGATATTTTTTGAATATATCTTCCATGTACAGAGAGTGATCAGTTACAGATTTAATATAAGTATAGATTGTCTTTTTTCGACCTGCATCAAATGTCCGCTTTGGGGTATGTCAATATAAATAGCTACATGTTTCACTTACCTTTTTGTTGTAAAGAACTTCAGAGGAAACGTAAAAAAACGATTAAATTAAATGTCTTATTGCGAGTAAAATATTGACTGGATAAATATGTGATGGTCTTGAATTGGATTAACATTGAGATGGAACATTTATATGAAATAGTTTTCATATTCGTCGTTTGGAAAGACATACTGCGTAGTTAAGTTATTTAAAAGACAATTTCTCGAATTGTGGAAATTGCTCGAAAAATATGTTTTTTTGTACTGTTTTATTAATCCTTACGTATTGCGCTTGTTAATTATAGCGGCGTCACTTAACACCGCCCTTTTTGATTAAAGGGCCACACCAAAAACAAATATTTAAGATATCTCACTCTCTCAGCTTCACGCTGTACACGAGGCAGGGTAGGCAGAGGGAACCCGGGAACCTAGTGTTAAGACACTCCGTTCCACTTCTGTTCCCTTACTTTCCGCTGAATTTGAGGCGTTGCCTGTTGAGTGGCGGAATTCAACGCCGCGCTATGCCTTATTACCAGAGCGAAGAAATTAAATATTTAAATTGAAAATATTAAATATTTCATTTCCTCGACTGGGTATCGAACCCAGAACCTGTCGGTTACAGTCACACTCTTGTGCCGCTGCGCCACGACATGCCTATTTAAGATATGAAACGGCGAATCGGAAAAACTAAAAATATTTCGTTCACGCCCGTCCTATTTGTAGATAAAAAGATATTTTGTTTCCAGCTACTCGTAGGCATAAGTTGTATTATATTGTATCGAAAATATTTTTGTATATCTTTTTTGAAAATATATGTAATCCAATCACACCGCTATTGCAGGGGAAATGTTGGGCCGTGTTTGTATTACATATCGATCGTTCTCTTTGTATTTTCTAGTTTCAAATAAAAATACCATACGTAGTAGTAAAAAAAAACCCCAAAAAAATTTTTTTTCACTGTCACGCTGTATCCTGTAAAAAGAAGAGATAGTGTCGGGACACTCTTAGTGTCAAGATATTTCTAGTCTCTAGACATTCATAATGTCAAGACACTGCACAAATTCGAGTTACTACTAATGTCAAAATATTCCCATTTTCCAGTCACTTTTAGTGTCTTGTGGCGGTTAAAGAGCACCGTAAGATTTTAGTGAGTAATGTGGTCCATGAGTCCCCGTCCGCATCACTCGAGTCTTCATTCAGGTGGCGGGTACGCCGCCGTAAAAGGCCGCCGCTTCGGTACGAAAAAAAAGAGTGTCATAACATTCACAGTGTCGTAATATTCATACTATCAAGTCTCACGTAGTGTCATGGCACTCTTGGTTTCAAGTCATTCTTATAATCAAGTAATGGAGTGTTCATTCTCTTATATCCGAAATATCCGTCGACCCCCACCATTGCTCTTATAGTTAAAGCTAATAAAATTAAATTTTAGTGGTATGTCTATATATATATATATATATATATATATATATATATATATATATATATATATATATATATATATATATATATATATATATATATATATATATATATATATATATATATATATATATATATATATATATATATATATATATATATATATATATATATATATATATATATATATATATATATATATATATATATATATATATATATATATATATATATATATATATATATATATATATATATATATATATATATATATATATATATATATATATATATATATATATATATATATATATATATATATATATATATATATATATATATATATATATATATATATATATATATATATATATATATATATATATATATATATATATATATATATATATATATATATATATATATATATATATATATATATATATATATATATATATATATATATATATATATATATATATATATATATATATATATATATATATATATATATATATATATATATAACTTATATACTTTAAATAATACTATATAACTTTAAATAAGCTAAAAATATAAAATCTTATATATTCGAATTTAACCGAGTCCTTATTGTTCGTGTTGTAACTAGATCTAGAAAAGTAAATTATTTACAAAAAATGCACAATCCTATGAATAAAAGCTAACCTGACAAATATACAAATATATTCTTTTTATTTCTTTACTACTGCAAAAATAACCAAAGCGCGGCGTTGAGTTCCGCTAATTAGTACACAATATCTCATAAATTGGGCTGGGACAAGAATTGTCTTAACACTGTTTATCCCGTAATGCGGGAAAACGCGTGAAACTAGTTTATTATTGAACTCGTACAGTGAATCATTCTCGCTTAATATATTGCCCTAATACAGCGTTTAATAGCAGATTCTGAGTCGTAATTGTGTACGTGACAAGAATGGCTGAACGTCTTAACTATCACATAAAATTTATAATCAGATTTAAAAAAATGTAAGAAACAGAAATTATTTTATATATATTCTCAAATAATTACATGTTATAAATAAAAAAAAATGTTTTAAGGAGTAATTAACAGATAACTGATAGCTGGCACTGCGCGGAGTAGAACGCTGAAACGCGGACATACTCTACTAAGCTTCACGCTGTATCCCGCATATGGCAGGGTAGGCAGAGGGAACTTGGGAACCTAGTATTAAAACAATCCGTTCCACTTAATTTCCCCACTTTCTGCCGAATTTGAGCCATTGCGTGTTGAGTGGCAGAACTCAACGCGGACATAAAAGAATGAAATTAAAGATTTTCTAGTCTACTCTACTCAGCCTCACGCTGTACCCTGCACATGGCAGGGTAGGCAGAGGGAATTTGGGAACCTAGTGTTATGACACTCCGTTCCACTTCCGTTCCTCACTTTCCGCCGAATTTTGAGGCATAGTGTTTTGAGTTGCGGAACTCTATTCAGCGGTAATTGGGTATCGGTATAGTGTCTTAATTACGACAGAGTGTATCACTAGGTTTTCGCGTTCCCTCTGCCGGTCATGCTTGATTGCGGGATATAGCGTCAAACAAAATAATAATAATTTCCAGAAATCAAGTCAATGTATTAAGATGATCAATATTTAAATTTTCTTTTTCAATGTCACATTCTTCACTTGATTTTCTTATTTGAATATATATATATATATATATATATATATATATATATATATATATATATATATATATATATATATATATATATATATATATATATATATATATATATATATATATATATATATATATATATATATATATATATATATATATATATATATATATATATATATATATATATATATATATATATATTTATAAAATAACACTTGTTTGTACTAGCAATAATATGAATTTTCATTTGTAGAGCAATAACATTGATTTAGGAGAGGAACAATACTTATTGACTTTACAGTCAGTTGCAATAAAATTTGAGAAATAGCTAGAACAACAATACGATATTCAGGTCAACTATGTATGTACTGAGTAACTACACAATAAAATTTACCAATATTTTACATATTCACTCGTTCTGTGTACTTTTGGGAAGATTTGCGGAACATAACGCCGGATTTGTTTATGAGATTAAATAAAAACTATAAATCAGAGATTAATAAGGACCTTTAGTGGCTTTGGCACACAAGCTTGCGACCTTAAACGACAGAAAGGCGCTGCGTTAAGCTCCGCCACTCAACACGCAATGCCTAAAGAAATTTAAAAGATTTCAATTCATAATCGTTATATTTATAATCATTTTATTGTTTTGCCGTGTGATTCCGCCTTAGAATAGGATCACCGCATTTAAGACCGGCGTTAAGTAGTGGCTTTGGCCACTGCGTTTCGCATTAGGTAATGCCGGGCCCCGGTGCCCATCCACCTTAAAGGACGGCAACGCTCCTGTAGCTCGGGGCCGTGGGCGACGGTGATCACTTACCACCAGGTGACCCGTACGCTCGTTTGCCGTCTTTTCCATAAAATAAAAAATATATTTTCAATATTTTTAAATTTTCCCTCTTTAAAGAGGGAAACTCATACTTATAAAATATAGTTTTGGAATTCAAGTTGGTTTCACGAGGCAGAGGTGCAAATCTCTTTACGTTATTTTTTTATACGATTCTTGGGAGAAAATTAACAACTACGCAATATTTAAAGAAATTGCCAATGTAAAAGAAACGTAATGTCTTTATAAAAGTTTTCCTCCATTTACCGTGCTATTATTGCAAATAAAACAAACAAAATGAAAAAACAAAGCTAGTGTCCCCTAAAGATATTCATTCATTCACGTAGTACATTAAAGTTTACGGTTACTTTTATCCCATGGTAACCCTTTTAAATTCAATAGGCGAGATGTAAATAGGAGTTAGTCCGCGGTCTTTTAAGCGTCCATTCTATTTTAATGTTTATTTTACTCAGTTTTTTATGTATTTAAATAGTTAACAATTCCTTTTTATGTCTACGTTTGCGGATTTGGTAAAGAAAAAAGTAGTATAAAACACTACGTGCCCCAATATCACGTATTTATTCAAAAAACCTTCAAAATTCTATCATCAATCATCTCCAAAGCAATATATATCCAATTTAAAAATCAGCAACGCTCCTGTTTCTCGCCTGATGTTACATGGAGCCGTGGGCAGCGGTGATCATTCACCATCAGGTTGCCTCGTGTTTTTCCATAAAAAAAATTGAAGAGCCCTATCGTGGCGAACAGCAGAAATGTGCCACTGTAAGCGCAACAAGTTGTGATTTCGATTGCCATTGGATAAATTAAATATTTTAATATATTTATTTCACCGTTTTTCACATAATCACGCTGTATCCCGCATACGATAGGGAAGATAAACGGAACTTGGGAACCTAGTGTTAAGACACTCCGCTCCGTTCCACATTTTCCGCCGAATTTGAGGCATTGCGTGCTTATTGGCGGAACTCCACGGCACATTTTATGTTAAGTTAGCGTTATTTACTTTAGTTTAATAATTTTTTTACGCAATCAGACCATTAATTGTAAAACTGACAAACATCCTATGATCAAAAACATTTTCAAGTTAAATGTTACTAGGATAACCATGTCAAAAACTTTACAGAACTTATAACTTTAAATACTACGCTTTAGTTAAAAAATAGAAAGCAAAATATAGAAGCCCGTGATGGCGCAGTGGCGCAAGAGTGTGGCTGTAAACGATACATTTTGGGTTCGATCCCCACTTCAGAAAATGAAATATTTATTATTTTCAAATTAAATGTTTAATGCTTTCATTTTGTGGCTCTGGTAACAAGGCAAAGTGCATAGTTGAATTCTGAAACACTCTAGAATGGATGAGAAGCGGAGTGACTTAAAACTAGGTTCCCAAGTATTAAGAATCTTCGCATGCAACTTTCCACCCTATTTTCTTAAATTGTATGTAGAGTGGAAGAACTAACTTCCACTGGAAGAACTAACTTCCACTCTACATACAATTTAAGAAAATAGGGCGGAAAGTTGCATGTGAAGATTCTTAATACATAGGAACCTAGTTTTAAGTCACTCCGCTTCTCATCCATTCTAGAGTGTTTCAGAATTCAACTATGTACGCATAGTACGCATAGTATTAAACTAGCAAAACTTAAGAATGAGCATATATGGAAATCAGCACTTTGTGAGCATAAGACATCAAGCTTAATAAACCTTACATCCTGATTAGGGAGAACATATATATTCCTAGAATAATCCTCGAGGTTATAAAAATAAAAAAAACTCCTAATTTAAATAGAGAAGATGGTTGGAAACTTTCTACTACCTATGACCTACTTTTAAATTATATTTACACATAAATCTCAAGGCCTCTACACCAGAGAAGAAGACACAGTAAGCTTATTCTGCAAGAATCCAGGGCAGTACACCAGAAGACAAGACACAGTAAGCTTATTCTGCAAGAATCCAGGGCAGTACGCGAGGTAAGTAAGAAACCGTTGATGACGTTGACGAATGACCTTAGTCTACCCGTGACGACGTGACGACCGACTACTGTGAAGTATACGAAATGTTTATAATTTAGTAATAATCACTACCACAGTTTTTTATTCAAAATCCAAAAAAAAATCAATACGTAGAAAAACTTGTAAACAGTCTAATGTTATGAAAAGAATACGACATTGTATATCGTACATTAAATGTAAATATAAAGTATATCTGTTTGAATACGGGTGTCTCCAAACGCAAAATTTATTGCGACACAAATCCAATACTATATTAACCGCTGTATCTAAGTCTAGTGTAGGTTAATTATTTTTAAACATTTTCAAAACAAAAAAATCTATAAGTGTAACCAGACCTGTCGTGGCGCAGCGCCAAAAGCGTGTAACTGTAACCGACAGGTTGTCGGTTCGATCCCCACTCGAAGGAATGCAATATTTCATATTTTCAATTTAAATATTTAATGTTTTCGTTTATTGGCTCTGATTTCAGGAGGGCGAAACGCGGCGTTGAGTTCCGCTGTTTGAAGAACGGAAGTGTCTTAACACTAGGTTTCCAAATTCCCTCTACCTACCCTGCCATGTGCGGGATACAGCTGATCAAGTGTTATCAGTTCGTACATTAATGTCTGACATTTATGTCTATCTTAGTCTATTCGTACTACAAGAAACATACATATATATATATATATATATATATATATATATATATATATATATATATATATATATATATATATATATATATATATATATATATATATATATATATATATATATATATATATATATATATATATATATATATATATATATATATATATATATATATATATATATATATATATATATATATATATATATATATATATATATATATATATATATATATATATATATATATATATATATATATATCCATACTAATATTATAAATGCGAAAGTAACTCTGTCTTTCTGTCTGTCTGTCTGTCTGTCTGTTACCTTTTCACGCCTAAACCACCCAACAGATTTTGCTGAAATTTGGTATGTAGATAGTTTGCATTCATGAGAAGGACATAGGCATAATATTTTTTGGAAGTTCAACCCCTAAAAGGGTTAAATGGGGTGGTAAAGTTTGTATGATAAAAATATTTTTATGCACATTTTTGAATGAAACTTTGAATTAATGCTTTTTAGTACAAATAATGAAAACGTATTTCAGGGTTTTTCGAAATTTACCCCCATTGGGGGTTGAAGGAGATGGCTTAGTTTGTATGGGAAATTTAATTCTATTGAAATATTTTGCGTGACACTGAAATAATGCTCCCCAATACAAATTATGAGATACATATCTAAGCGTTTTTTGAAAATCAACCCCTATGGGGGTGGCACAATTTGCGTAGGGAAAAATATTTAACAGTAATTTTTACCATAATTTTATTAATACCATTTTTGTTTCCAATAGCTTTGGAACTTAAGTTCAGTTTTGATCTATGCTATCAATTTAAATAAATAATTAGTAATTTATTTCTTTTTTCAACTTAGTTTGTTGACAAAATTAGTTATTAGTGAAGGTTCTTTTTATTTATCTAAATTACATAGTTAAGTTTTTTTAATATAAGTATATTAATGCAACCTGATTCCTTAAACATTGTTTTTTTTTATTCGTATTACTTGACAATTGTATTATTCTATAGATTTGTTGAATGTTACAAACAATATTTTTAGACAATTACAGTCATTTGTTTCTAAAATTTATAGAATTTCCAAGTTTTTAAACAGGAATAAGTAATTTGATTTTGTTCAACGTCTATATATTTTGTGCTATTTATGTTCCTCCGATATGCCTCGCAAGCGTAAATCAGATTTATCGCGTAGCTTTTCAAGAGCTCGAGCCGCGAAAGTGGCTACAACTCAATAATCTGTAGAGCAGACCCAAGCAAGGCAGATTTTATGCAACGAGCGACAAGCAGCTGCAAGGGTTATTGGGACCGTAGAACAGATTCAAGCTCCACAGCATTTAGACGCCGAGCGACATGCGTCTCTTAGAGCGTCCAAAACTCTAGAACAAGCTCAGGTCCGGCAAATCTTAGATGCGGAGCGTCACGCACATTATAGAGCCACCGAGACCTTAGAACAAACTCAGACTCGGCAAATTTTAGATGTGGAGCGTCACGCATCTCTTAGAGCCACCGAGACCTTAGAGCAAACTCAGACCCGGCAATTTTTAGACGCCGAGCGTCACACATCTCTTAGAGTCACTGAGACATTAGAGCAAACTCAGGCCCGGCAACTTTCAGATGTTGAGCGTCACGCGTCACGCGTCACGCATAACTGCAGAAAGACACACGAATAGTCACAAAGGCGGCGAGACATTAATGCTGAACGACAAGCAGAAAGAAGACGCGCGCTTACGCGTAACACGTGGGAGGCGTTTCACGATGCCGCGTTTGATTATGATCCACTGATTGACTACGTCAACCACCGATTAGTTATAATTGGGAAAATGGATCAAAAATGTAGATATTGCGAAGCACTAAAATGGAAAGAAGAAACTCCTGGTATGTGTTGTTCTGGAGGAAAAATCTCGCTTCCATTACTTGGTGTGCCAGAAGAACCACTTAAGACTCTGCTTTTGTATGACTGCGACGAATCACGCCGCTTTTTAAACAAAATAAGAATATACAATTAGAATCACTTCATTTGGTGTTGACAGAGAAGTTGTGATGCCTGGATTTCACTCATTTTGGAATTGACGACATCATCAGCGCCGAAATACCGGATCCATGCGGTCCAGAGAATCCACAGTGCCCTTGCATGAAAGACGGTAGATGTACTTAAAAATTTCCACGCAAATTACACTCAGAGACAGTTCACAATGATAACGGATACCCGATGTATCGTAGACGAGCGCCAGCAGACGGAGGTCAAACGGCAACTGTAAAACTTCGAAATGGTAGTCATGCTATTATTGATAATAGTTGGGTGGTTCCCTATTCGCCTATTTTGTCAAAAATGTTTAATGTAGAGGTTTGCAGTTCAGTGCGTGCGATTAAATATATCGGTAAATACATAAATTAAAACAGCGATCAAACTATTTTCA
Organism: Eueides isabella; assembly: GCA_019049475.1. Taxonomy (NCBI): domain Eukaryota; kingdom Metazoa; phylum Arthropoda; class Insecta; order Lepidoptera; family Nymphalidae; genus Eueides; species Eueides isabella. Next base: position 1,922,165 of record CM032385.1, on the reverse strand, counting down.
ATTTTAGAAGCACAGACACGTAAATCCCGTGGATGATGTACAAACATATCAGTCCGGTCGTTCTGTCAGCAGCAACGAGGCCGTGTGGCGGCTGTTGGGATTACCACTACATGAAAGGGATCCTACTATTACGCACCTTAGTGTGCACTTAGAAAACGGTGAACGAGTTTATTTTACGGAAAATAATTTCCATGACCGAGTGTCAACTCCACCTAAAACCACGCTCACGTTTTTTTTGAACTACGCGCAAGGGATAACTTTGCAAAAACTGTGCCAAGATATTACACCTGGAACGCAACAAGAAAAGAATGGAAACGCAGAGTTCAAGAAACTCCTGTTCAGAATTGGCCCGGTGTTAAATCTGGTGATGTTCTAGGTGGAGTTTACACGATCCATGTGTGCAACATGGAATGCTATTGTTTGAGAATGCTGCTACATCATGTGCGAGTGCCTACGTGTTTCAAAGATTCCGTGCCTTCCCATAACCTGAGATTGAAAGTTGGTGTCCCCGTTCTATTAATGCGTAATCATGATGCTCCACTGCACTTGAAGTTCCAGTCTAAAAATATGCAGTTCCCTTCAAAACCCGCCCTTTCAATGACTATAAATAAAAGTCAAGGGCAGACACTGAAATTAGCAGGTGTGCACTTAGAGAATTTTTTTTTTCTATGGGCAATTATATGTGGCGTATATCCGTGTGTTCAGCCCCCAAAACCTGTACATATTATCAAAAGACGGTAGAAAAAAAATGTAGTCTATAGAAACGTATTCTAATAAAATATCGCGTCTATAAACATATATTCCTGTATTTTGCATACACGTCCTTAGTAAGAAATGACGCGGACGAAGTCGCGGGTAACAGCTAGTATATATATATATATATATATATATATATATATATATATATATATATATATATATATATATATATATATATATATATATATATATATATATATATATATATATCGATAGAGTTCTCTACTGAACTTGAATAGACCTGCGGTTGACAGAAAGTCAGTGGACATATAGACCATGCTCGAATGACTGCTACGCCATACAGTCGTTCCAATGAAGCTTATATCCAACTTCAAAGATGAGTAACAGTTGATGCGTGAAAAGGCTTAACATTTTGACAAAATAGTGGGTTAATTGAGGCCGTTGTATGGAAGTAGTACAGCGTGTCATATATAAAGTGCGATGTTAAGTTCCTCCATTCCTCACTTTCTGCTGAATTTGACGCATTGCGTGTTGAGTGGCGGAACACAACGCCGCGCCTTGCCCTGTAACCAGAGAGAATAAATAAACACATGTCAGAGCGCTTGAACGGTTTTCAAGAGGCGCGGGTTCAAATACTGCTTCGTTCAAAATTTTTATACGTTTTTTAAAAATTTAAGTTCAGTATTTTCTGTCCTAAGTGTGGAATAACACTTTAAAAAATAGTAAGAACACATTAAATATTTAATTTGAAAACATTAAATATTTTATGTCCCCAAGTAAAAATCGAACCCGCAATCTGTTACGCCAATTTCATTAGAACTAAAATTATAAAATATATAAATAACCTGAGGCCTGTCGTGGCGCAGCGGCACAAGCTTGTGACTGTAACCGACAGGTTCTAGGTTCGATCCCTACTCGAGCAAATAAAATATTTGATATTTTCAATTTAAACAATTATAGTTTCAATTTTTTCGCTCTGGTACTAGGCGACTGCGGCGTTGAGTTCCGCCACTCAACATGCCATGCCTCAAATTCGGCGGAAAGCAGGGAACGGAGTATCTTAAGCCTAGGTTTCTAAGTTCCTTCTGCCTACCCTGCCGTGTGCGGAAGCTGAGTGAGTGAATATAAAAAACCTACCCGTAAACATATAACGATCAGTATTTTATATAGGATTATAACCTAAACACCCGTTTATGCGACATATATTCATTTTCATGGACGTAGGTGCATTTCGGAATGGCTTTATAGGCTATTACCTTGAGGGATCACCCTGTATTATACCACGCTTATTAATTCTATGCGCTCGGAAGCCTTTTACTGTGTAAATAAACACCTGCGTTTAACAAGATTTAGTGAGTGAAAAAAATGGCTGGTATTTTTCAGTTTATTTTGTTTCGGTTATACGTTTTTAAAAGCATTTTTTTTTATATTATTTTGTGCTGTGAAAGTAATATCCAAATAGGTAGGAATGATACAAATGTGAATTCAATCGTTAAAATTTCTTAAGAGACTTTGTTATAAGCATCGTCTAGTTGGGTGGCGGATCTTAACGCTGCGTTTTGTCATAATTAAATAGAGAAAATACATAATTCATTCGGAGACAACTGGGAATCGAATCCGCGACCCTAATGCTTACATTCAGAAACTGTACTATAATAGCTATTAACATTTACATATTCAAAGTAAGCAAATATTTAGTATTAAGATAGTTTCTCTTTTATTTTGTCAAATGCTATGCATATTTAAAAATTAATACTTTTCAATATTCTATTAGGTAAACGGAAATACAAAAAGGGCCTGTCGTGGCGCAGCGGCACAAAAGTGTGACTATATCCGACAGGTTCTGGGTTCGATCCCAGTCGAGGAAATGAAATATTTAATATTTTCAATTTAAATATTTAATGTTTCATTTCTTCGCTCTGGTAATAAGGCAAAGCGCGGCGTTGAATTCCGCCACTCAACACGCAATGCCTCAAATTCGGCGGAAAGTAGGGAACGGAAGTGGAACAGAGTGTCTTTACACTAGGTTCCCGAGTTCCCTCTGCCTACCCTGCCAAGTGCGGGATACAGCGTGAAGCTATAAATAAATAAAAAAAAAGAAATACAAAAAAGTGGTCAGACGTAGCGCATGTACACAAGCGTATAACTGCAAACACGACAGTCTATAGTTTCGTCTCTCGTTCAAATATCGTTCGATATATTTAATATCATAATTTCCGTTTTCTAGTAAGGAAGCAAAGCTCGGCGTTAAGTTCCGCCTCGAGATTCAGATTACCTCGAGGTTAGAGTAACTTTCAAAGTATCGCGTACATAATCAAATACTGTTTCATTGTATTTTAATAATGATGATTTAATAATGATACAAGGATAATGATGATGGCATCGTTATTATATCATGATGCTACTAGAACACACGCATAAATATTTTGTGATATATAAATGAACAATAGAAACCCCTAGAAACAGCAGAAATCATAGAAAATTCAATTTTGAAATCCAATTTATATAATATAGTTTTCATTTCCAGTTTCAACAATTTACTATTCTATTCGAATTGACACGTTGGCGGCGTTCCAGATAGTTTACGGCCTAGACTGCTAGTTGCTGGAATTAACTATTCGATAGTTGGTATCGAGTGTTTCTTAACGTAAACTATATCATCTAACGTCATATTAACGTTAGCATATTTGACAGCGACCTGGCGGGTTGTGTTAAATCGCGATTTGTTCTAAAGATTCAAGTTTCAATTCAAGTTTCAAATTCAAGTTTTAATTACACAGCTTCACGCTGTAATCTGCACATTGCAAGGTAGGCAGAGAGAACGTGGGAACCTAGTGTTAAGACACTCCGTACCACTTTCGTTCCCTACTTTCTGCCGAATTTCAGGCATTGAGTGGCGAAACTCAACGCCGCGCTTTGCCTCTTGAATAGACCTGATATATGAAAATAATAAATATATTATTTCCTCGAATGGGATCCGAACCCACACCTCCTTCCAAGCACCAATACAGACTTCTAAAAGTATTTATGTACTTCACAAATTACTGTAACAGTGTTTTGATACATTTTTATAAAATATAATTTTTTATAAAAATAAAGTTAGATAAATTTAATATTATTGATCATTTGCGATGTAGACGGAGCAACTCACTAGGGATCTACAAGTTCCGAAAGTTGTTGAATAAGAAATTGTTTAACGATTTATCATAAAAGTTTTATATTTTAGTTGCGATGTTTATTGATTTTTAGAAATAAATATACTGTCGTGGTTAAAATGGACAGTCTAGTCATGAATATCAGGGTTAATTTAATTTAACTTAACTTAGCTTCACGCTATATCCCCATCAGGCAGAGAGAACAGAGCGCCAAACGCTACGGTCTCGGCATACCTCTTTTGCTTCGTCCACTGTCATCAACCTCTTCATACATGGCCTTCTGGGGGTCCTCACGCTTTTTACGTGACTTTCCTCCACTCGATACTGTGTTTTCGAAGGTCCGAGGTCTCCCCCTCTCTCTCTCTTACCACTCACTTTTTCTTCATAAATCTTTTTTACCATTCTCTCTTCACTCAATCGCTCGACGTGCCCAAACCACCTGAGCACGTTCTTCTTTATTCTTCAAATATCAGGGTTGTGGTTTCAAATTCGATTCTGGGTCATAAATTATGTGTAATTTCTCAAAGTAATATAACGTAGCGTTCATTTTACCTTACAACTTGGTGCTTCAAACTCAAGTGGACAGTTAGTACAAAATACTATGCTTCACGCTGTATCCCGCCCATGGTAGAGTAGACAGAAGGAACTTGGGAACCTAATGTTAATACACTCCGTTCCACCTGCGTTCCCCACTTTCCACCGAATTGGACGCATTGCGTGTTAAGTGGCGAAGTTCCTTTTGCCTACTCTCTACCATGTGCGGGATACAGCGTGAATTACAATTAACGTATTCATCCACACTTCGTTAAACATTTTTAATTGTTTTCTTTCTAAAAAAGATTTTTTTTCTTGAGCGCTAAATTATTTAAATGCGCTAAAAACGAAGCATATGAATGAATACCAATTATAACTTAATTTCTCTGGTCTTTACTGGGAAAAAGAGGGATTTTAAAATCCACCAATTTACACGCAATGTTCAAAATGATCTTTTTTTGGTGGGTAGGAGTAAATTAAGCAACACGCAATTTTTGTGCTCTACATTTAAGATATGTTTTAAAATATTAAAAGTTAGTTAATCAAGTTAAATATGCATCAGTGAAAACATTTTACCTACCAGCTATTATTTTGTGTCAGTTCCAGTACTAAATATACATTCTTTTACAAACAACAAGTGAATACAACAAATCACACTATCACAAACAACATGGAGTCAATAAAACACACTCTGGACGAGCTCACACTTCACTTCCAAGCCAGGATGAATGAATTTCAAAAAGAACTTAAAAGTTCAGTTTCAACTGTAAGTCCATCTTCAAATTTAAGCTCACAATTTAATACATTTCGATCTTTTGTTTTAACTGTCTTAGAGAATTTACAAAAACAAGTTGAATTACTATCAAGGCAGTATGACGAATTAGAAATGCGCTCCAGGAAAAAAATTGTGTTATTGCATGGAGTCCCGGAGACAGACAGAGAAGATGCAGCGGCATGTACTTCCAAACTTCTTGGAGAATATCTTCAAATTCCACAGCTTAGTTCAAACTCTTTTAGTCGTTGCCACCGTCTTGGGCAAAGTCGCACTGACAAGCCTCGCCCTATGGTTGTTAAATTTAAGGACTACTCGCTGAGAAGTAAAGTGTGGTCAAACAAGACAAAGTTAAAGGGCACCGGAGTAACTATGTCCGAATTTCTTACGAAATGTCGGCATAAAACGTTTTTAGCAGCTCGGCAACGTTTCGGCGTATCCAAATGTTGGACGCAAGATGGTGCCATTATTGTCTTAAATGCTGATGGTACAAGGCACCGAATTGCAAGTATGATTGAATTAAATACGATCCCAAGCTCAAATTCTACACTGGTCCCTGCTATTTCTACTGAGGCTTGTGATCCTAAAACAAGCAAAATCATCAATCCAAGACCCAAAAGGATTATTAAGAAATGAGCCTTCATGTGCAATGTAATTTGGTACCTTAGTTTATTTTAGTCACTTTTAGTTAATAATTTAATAATATTTTACTGTTTTCATAGTACATATTAGTCTGTTTATTTTTTTTTTACTATTATTATTATTAAGATTATGTTTAGTTTTGTGTAAGAGGTTACTTGCAATATTTACTATTATGAAACTTGAAGTTTATTTATGATTTGTCAAATGACAGCTGTCAGTTAACAGATAAAATAACAGACGTTGTGTTTAGAAATTAGGTATTTCTTTTTACTTATTTTGATTTCATTTTACGTTTCTTTTTTTTTTATACTTTTTGTTGTTATATAAGTATGTTTTATATTTGTTTGTTTTTCTCATTTTTAATAGCTACTGTTCATTACCGTTTCTTTCTAGATAGCTGGCAGGTTAGAGAGTACATATTTGTTTAATTTTACATATAATTTATTTACGTATTATTCTATATAATAAAATATATATTTAATTACGTATTATTCTATATCTATTTTATATATTGTTGTGTAATATCTATATTTTTTTATAAAGATGTCTGATTGTAGTGACTGTTTTTTATCTATATCGTCATTAGATTCATCAAGTACAGATAGTTTCCACAGTACATCAAGTCCTCCTCTTAATGTCACCATTGATTCTTTTTTCTCAGATTCTCTGAAAAACTTCAACGTTATTCATATTAATGCTCAAAGTATTCCGGCTCACTATCCTGATATGCTTGCGTCATTTGAATCCCGCAATATCCATGCCATCCTAGTATCTGAAACTTGGCTGAAGCCATGTTCGCCAACCACTTCCTATTCCTTACCTGGCTTTCGTCTAATTCGCAATGACCGTGTCGGCAAAGGTGGAGGTGGTGTTGCTATCTACATCCGTTCTCATATTCCTTTCTCCATAATTAGTCTATCATCGCAACCACCGCTGCCCGACACTGCCGAGCATTTGCTTATAGAGGTTATTCTTTCCCATACAAAAATCCTTTTAGGTGTTTTTTACAGTCCTGCTCCTTCATTTAATTACTTTCCTTCCTTTGAAAAACTTTTAGAAAACCTTATCCCTAATTATGATCACTCCATAATAATGGGTGATTTTAATACGTGTTTATTGAAAGGCGACCATCGCAGTCAAAAACTGTTGAGTATTACAAATTCTTGTAATATGCAGATTCTACCGTTAGCTGCTACTCACAATTTTCCAGGCTGCAATCCTTCCCTTCTCGACCTTATCATAGTTTCCTCCCCTGACTTCGTCTCTAAGCATGGCCAATGTCCTGCCGATTTATTCTCGTATCACGACCTCCTATATCTCTCGTACAGAGTTCGTCCTCCTAAAGTTAAATCGAGAATTCTTCTGCAACGTAACTTTGGGGGAATGGACATTAATAAATTGCGTAAGGATGCGCATTTAATTGACTGGTCAACCGTCAATAGAGCTATTTCAATTGACACTAAAGTAGACATTTTTAATGATTTATTGGTACAGTTGTACGATCATCACGCTCCTATAAGACCAGTTAGATTAAAACATCTACCAGCGCCATGGCTTAGTGATGAAATAAAGTTGCTAATCGATAAAAACATAAGGCTAAAACTAAATATAAAATGAATAACACCGAAGCAAACCGCATAAAATATAATAAAGCTAGGAATCGTTGTAATACATCTTGTAGGGACGCTAATCGCCACCACATTCACAAATCCATCGAAAACGGTGATACATCAAAAACATGGAAATTTCTAGAATCCCTCGGAATTGGTAAGTCTCCATCTAACACTAATTCATATAAAATAGATTTAGAGCTTCTTAATAGACATTTCTCATCCTTCGATGCAATTGAAAGCGTCAATAAAAACAAAATATTAAACATTCTTTCATCAATTCCAAGTCAAAACTTCCCTTCGTTTTCTTTTAGTTCTTTCACAGAACGTGATGTTAATAAGACCATTCTATCTATCTCTTCGAATGCTATCGGTGCTGACTGTATTAGTCGCAAAATGATCCTGCCTATCCTAGATATTGTTACTCCTGTCTTGACCCACATCCTTAACTACTCCATAACTGTAAACGAATTTCCAGAAACATGGAAACTTGCACAAATAGTTCCTCTTCCAAAAAAGTTCAATCCTGAGCATCACGCTGATTTCCGCCCTATATCTATTTTACCGTTCCTTTCCAAGGTCCTTGAAAAGCTTATCCACCAACAACTAAATACATTCATCAATGACCATTCCATCCTAAGTCCTTTCCAATCTGGTTTCCGTCCTGGACATAGTACCACATCTGCGCTAATCAAAGTTACAGATGACATTCGACGAGCTATGGATAACAAGCAACTCACAATTCTCGTACTTCTTGACTTTAGCAACGCTTTTAATAACGTAGATTACGATATATTGTTGAGTATGTTACGTTTTATTAACATATCTCCGTCTGTGATTGACTGGTTTCAAAGTTACCTTAAAGGCCGCAGACAGCGCATCCGCATTGAGGAGAAGGTCTCTTCTTGGTGTGCTGTTCAGGCTGGGGTACCTCAAGGTGGTGTTTTGTCTCCATTACTCTTCGCAATTTTTATTAATTCTATAACTAGTCATATTTCGTGTCCCTACCATATGTATGCAGACGATATCCAAATTTATATTCATACGTCGTTGGATAACTTGTCTAACTCAATTAATATTATGAACAATAATCTACTCTCAATTGCAGACTGGAGTAAATTATACGGCTTGAAGGTCAACCCTATAAAGTCACAAGCAATAATAATTGGGAGCCCTAGTATGATGGCGAGGGTTGAGTGTGGACTCTTACCACCGTTAACTTACAATAAGATTGTAATTCCATATTACAGTAGAGTCAAAGACCTGGGGATACACTTAGACCAAACGTTATCATGGTCTATGCAGATAACCAACGTAAGTGGAAAAATTCTCCGTACATTAGGCTCGCTTCGACGTCTTCGCTCTGTTTTACCAATCCCCACTAAAGTTATGTTAGCAAACTCTCTTCTTCTCCCAATTCTCGATTATGCAGACGCAAGCTATCCTAACTTACCTGAGGACTACCTAAACAAACTTGAGCGACTTCAAAACCTTGCTATTCGGTTCATATTTAACTTACGCAAGTATGACCATGTATCCGATTTTCGTTCAAAGCTCAAGTGGCTTCCAATTCGTTGTCGCCGGAATCTTCGTATACTTTCTCTTCTGTACTGTGTGCTATTTACCAAAAAGTCTCCTCCTTATTTAAGGGAGATGTTTGAATTTTTAGGCACGTTGACAAATAGGTTAAGATCTTCTGCAAATCTTACTTTGAAAATACCAGTTCATGCAAGTAAATTTTATAAGCATTCCTTTGCGGTACAAGCAACAAATCTGTGGAATGACTTACCACTTACCATAAGACGTTCAAAATCTTTACGTATATTTAAAAAAGCTGTTAAAGAGCACTATTTAAAGAATTCTTCAATATGAAGGCATCAATTTTTCATTATAATTATTATTATTATTTTTTATATATATGTATATATGTATGTATATGTGTATATATGTGTATATGTGTATGTATGTGTATGTATATGTAAATATATATTTGTTTATTATATAAAGATATGTATTTAACTATTTTGTACTTATTTGTGTATTATGTCTATGCATAGTGTTAGTATACATGTATGTATGTATATTTACACCACCCACTATTTATTTTGGTTTAATATGTCCTAACCCAAAGGTTGTCTGGAAGAAATCGCTAATTAGCGATAAGACCGCCTTTTGTGCTTCACAAAATGTAAAAACATTTTTAATCTTTATTTATATTAGTTTGTATTTCTATTTGTGGTGTACAATAAAGTGTATATAAATAAATAAATAAATCGACGGAAGCGTTTCTTATCACAGCGTTACTTATCACAACGTTTCCTCTGCCTACCGTGTTACAGCGTGATAGAGCGTGAAGCTAAAGCAAAATCACCCAGCCATTTCATGCAAACATCTAACGTAAGCGGCATAATAGTATCAATCTCACTGACTGGTTATAATTCGTGTCACATCCGCATCACATTGCCCTCGCGGGAAATCAATCTTTGTAATTTATCAAAGCGGTTGCGCTATTGTGTAGCTGCAGATTTTGAATATATTATTATTATACTTACGCAATATTGATGTCATCGATGTTATATATGATTCTTCTTCTTCTTCCTGGCATTAATTAAGTCTTGCTGTACCATGGTCTGCCTTCCTGCTAAACCTAATCCACTTTGCACGATCTTTAACGTTCTTGGTGGTTAAACAATTGGCTCTCATGTCCTGCATCACGATATCCAACTAGCGCTTCCTTGGACGTCCGGGAGGTCTCACTCCAGAGACAGACATATTAAGGCACTCGTGTCTGACATTGTTCCTAGGTCGGCGCGCAACGTGGCCATACCATCTCAGGCGATGCTCTTGAAGCTTATCCGCTATATCACGGACTCCAAGACTGCCTCGAATAACGTAAAATGTATTACGTGTGCGGTCAAAACGCTTTACGCCACACATCCACCTCAGCATCTTCATTTACGTGATATGTAGCTCCTGACTGTGCCTAGATAGTACTGGCCAGCATTCGCTGCCGTATAAAAGAACTGGTCGAACGATGCTCTCACGATATCAGCCCCTTGAGTTTGGTCGGTATTCTGTGATCGCTGACCACACCAGTGACCTCCCGCCATTTGCAGATGATGATTATAGAAATATAAATAATACATCTCTTAGCTTCACGCTGTATCTCACACATAGAAGAATAGGCAAAGCGAACTTGGGAACCTAGTGTTAAGATATTCCGTTCCACTTCTATTTCTCAATCTCCAGCAAATTTGCGGCATTGCGTGTTGAGTGGCGGAATTCAACGCAGCGTTTTGCTTTAATACCAGAGCGTAGAAATGAAAATATCAAATATTTAATATGAAAAAAATAAATATTTCATTTCCTCGAGTGGGCATCGAACCCACAACTTATCGTTTACAGCCACACACTTGTGCCACGACAGGCCACCATACTTAATACATCATAATGACAAGTAGACTACAAGTTATGAAAAAGTGGCGAAGGGGTCATAAGCGTAAAAACGGCAGATTGTGGATTCGATCTCCACTTAAAAGTTAAATCATATCATATGAGATATTTATATTTGAGCGTTCTCGTAACAAGCGCGGCGTTGAGTTCCGCCACTTTAAAAGCAATAATTAAATTGGGAAAGTGTAGAAAGAAATTGAGTGTTATAAAACTAGGTGCGTGATAAAGAGTAAACTTCAAAAAAAAGGATATATAGTTTGATTATAGTAATAATAACTGTAAGTAGGCTTTTAAGATATAATTTAAATATATTTCTTAAGATATCATTTCTTCTGAGTGGGAATTGAACTCAGGACCATAATCTGACGCTTTTCCATTCAGCTATGACGGTCTCATTTTATTATAAGTACTAGAGAACTTCTAGAAAACATTTCAAAGCATTTTGCTCTCCAACTATCACTATCGAACGTAACGCATGAGTAAATTTCAAATGTATAAAATTCTAAGCGTTTCGTTTATATACATATTCAGTTTTTTATATTCTTTTGAATAGAAAAAGGGTGTCTCTTGTTTTTATTTTGTATGAAAACATTAATCGAGGCCTGTCGTGGCGCAGCGGCACAAGTGTGTGACTGTAAACGGTAGGTTGTGGGTTCGATCCCCAGTCGAGGAAATGAAATATTTGATATTTTCAAATTAAATATTTATTGTTTTCATTTCTTCGCTCTGGTATCAAGGCAAAATGCGGCGTTAAGTTCCGCCATTTAACACGCAATGCCTCAAATTCGGCGGAAAGTCGGAAACTGAAGTGGAACGGAGTGTCTTAATACTAGGTTCCCAAATTTCCTCTGAATATCCTGCTAAGTGCGGATGACAGCGTAAGCTGAGTGAGTGAGAGTGAGTAAGAAAATATTAATACTAGTGATCTGAGCGCGGCATATTATGGCAAAGAATGGTATATATAGGATATATTTTCATCATAATCATTTATCTGAATACGTTCAGTAATTTTTAATATTTTATGATTGTTTGTATATGTATAAAAAATTGTACGTAGCGGGAATTGAATCAGCACCTCTTAAAGATTCCCGTTACCCATACTTAGCCGAAATCTTGAGGCATCGTGTGTTAAGTGCCGGAGCTTAACGCCGTGTTTTGAATAGTTACCAGAGCGACGTAAATAAAACTATTGAATATTTACAGTATGGAGGTCAAACGATTGAACAACAGAAAAACATTCAGCGGTTTTAATCTCTAAGCCAACTATGTAAATAAATTAACCAAATAAGGTTGACATTAACCATTAAAATTTAATACACGAACAACAACGACTGTAAAACGTTAAATTTACGACAATCAAAGTGCTATAACACATACTAATTTGTTTAGATAATGGGTATAATTATCTATTTTAATGTGAGGTGTGAGCTTTATGGCATATTGTGTACAGATGACGGTAGTAATGAAGAATATATATTTATATATATATATATATATATATATATATATATATATATATATATATATATATATATATATATATATATATATATATATATATATATATATATATATATATATATACATATATATATATATATATATATATATATATATATATATATATATATATATATATATATATATATATATATATATATATATATATATATATATATATATATATACATATATATATATATATATATATATATATATATATATATATATATATATATATATATATATATATATATATATATATATATATATATATATATATATATATATATATATATATATATATACATATATATATATATATATATATATATATATATATATATATATATATATATATATATATATATATATATATTCAAGATTTCGGCTAAGTATGGGTAACGGGAATCTTTAAGAGGTGCTGATTCAATTCCCGCTACGTACAATATTTTATACGTATACAAATAATCATAATATATTAAAAATTACTGAACGTATTCAGATAAATGATTATGATGAAAATATATCCTATATATACCATTCTTTGCCACAATATGCCGCGCTCGAGTGACTTGTATTAATATTTTCTAACTCACTCTCACTCACTCAGCTTACGCTGTCATCCGCACTTAGCAGGATATTCAGAGGAAATTTGGGAACCTAGTATTAAGACACTCCGTTCCACTTCAGTTTCCGACTTTCCGCTGAATTTGAGGCACTGCGTGTGAAATGGCGGAACTTAACGCCGCATTTTGCCTTGATACCAGAGCGAAGAAATGAAAACAATAAATATTTAATTTGAAAATATCAAATATTTCATTTCCTCGACTAGGGATCGAACCCACAACCTACCGTTTACAGTCACACACTTGTGCCGCTGCGCCACGACAGGCCTCGATTAATATTTTCATATAAAATAAAAACAAGAGACACCCTTTTTCTATTCAAAAGAATATAAAAAACTGAATATGTATGTATATAAACGAAACGCTTAGAATTTTATACATTTGAAATTTACTCATGCGTTACGTTCGATAGTGATAGTTGGAGAGCAAAATGCTTTGAAATGTTTTCTAGAAGTTCTCTAGTACTTATAATAAAATGAGACCGTCATAGCTGAATGGAAAAACGTCAGATTATGGTCCTGAGTTCAATTCCCACTCAGAAGAAATGATATCTTAAGAAATATATTTAAATTATATCTTAAAAGCCTACTTACAGTTTTTATTACTATTGTCAAATTATATATCTTTTTTTAACTTTACTCTTTATCACGCACTTGGCGGAAGGAACCTAGTGTTAAGACACTCAATTTCTTTCTACACTTTCCCAATTTAAGGTATTGCTTGTTAAGTGGCGGAACTCAACGCCGCGCTTGTTACGAGAACGCTCAAATATAAATATCTCATATGATATGATTTAACTTTTAAGTGGAGATCGAATCCACAATCTGCCGTTTTTACGCTTATGACCCCTTCGCCACTTTTTCATAACTTGTAGTCTACTTGTCATTATGATATATTAAGTATGGTGGCCTGTGATATATATATATATATATATATATATATATATATATATATATATATATATATATATATATATATATATATATATATATATATATATATATATATATATATATATATATATATATATACATATATATATATGTATATATATATATATATATATATATATATATATATATATATATATATATATATATATATATATATATATATATATAAATGTGAAAGTGTGACAGCGGGTACTGTATGTCATATTATTAGGTTCCCTCTGCCTTTCCTGCTATAAACGAGATATAGCGTGAAGCTATACTAACTCAATTATTAAGTTTAACTCTGTATCCCGCACATGGCAGGGTAGACAGAGGGAATTTGGGAACCTAGTGTTAAGCACTCCGTTCTGTTTCCCACTTTCCGTCAAACTTGAGGCATTGCGAGTAAGTCTGAAACTATAAAAATAACAATATATGTTTCGTTTCAACTTTAACATTGTATCAAAATTTCAAATCAAGAACATAAATTCGCTAATAAACAAAAATAAAAAATATTCATTAACGTTTCAGCTTTATGTTATATACCTCATTTAACAAGGTGGACAGAGGGACTTGGAAATCTAGTGTATTAACCCCGCATTTTGACATTTACGTACTTGTTGAGTGGCGGTACTCAACGCTGCTATATACCTTGTTACAAGAGCGAAGTAATGAAAATTATAAATATTTCATTTCCTCCATCGGAGATCGAACCCACAACCTGCCGCGTTTACACATGCTTGTGCGTCTGCACATAAACAGGCCTAAATGATTTTTTTTATGGACAAGACCCAGCAAACGACCGACAGGTCATCTGATGGTAAGTGATCACCGCCACCCACGGCCCCGTGTAACTCCACGGGAGCGTGGTCGGCCTTTAAGACGGATGGGCACCGGGGCCCGGCATTACCCAATGCGAAACGCAGTGGCCGAAACCACTACATAACGCCGGTTTTAAATGCCGGGTGTGGTAACAATCCGATCGAGTCTGCCCATGCGTGTTGCCATTGCTGGCAACGTGACTCTCCCACACGTACTTTAGTCGCCTCTTACGACACCAACAGAAATATATATAAATGATTCGTATATAAGTATATTAGCAAATAATACTCAATTTACGTTAGAAACGCTTCACCTGACATGTTGGACAGGTTATTTTCAGACAAGTGACACTTATGTCAGACAGTAAATTCAAAGTTTGTAATTATATTACTTCGCCCCTGCTCGCTTTGCATACCGACCACTAGCTTCGCTCGCTATTATGATACAAGCGATATTGTAAAGGAGAGCGATGTTTTTTTATTGCTGGCTGAAAATATATATAAATATGAAATGCTAATAGGATCACTTTTTAGTTCATTTTTCAAGAATATTTTGAAATCATGTACAGGTAAAAATCTCAAATTAATAGGCTTGTAAGTCAAAACAATGAAAATATACACTAAGATTTAAACATATTTTTTTGTTCATTTCGTGTTAAATTCAAATTGAATTCAATTTTTTTTTAAGGAAAAGACGGCAAGCGAGCATGCGGGTCACCTGATGGTAAGTGAGCACCGTCGCCCACGGCCTCGTGTACATAACTCTAGAGCAGCTATAGGAGCGTTGCTGGCTTTTAGAATGGATGGGCACCGGGTTCCAGCATTACCCAATGCGAAATGCAATGGCTAAATCCATTACTTAAAATTCCGGAGGTGGTAATGATCCGGTCGAGTCTGCCCATGCGTGTTGTCATTGCTGACAACGTGACTCTCCCACACGTACTTTAGTCGCCTCTTACGACACCATCAGTACCAGGGTGATCCTATTCTAAGCTGGAATCACACGGCAAAACGCAGAAAGAACGTAAGTGTTAGTGTGAACAAAGTGTCTTTACACTAGGTTCCCAATATGAAACTAAAATATATATCAGTTACAATATTTATATTTCACAATTTTCGTTAATTCTAAGAAGAAAGTAAAATAACAATTTCCCTTTTGTTAGTTTCATACAAACAGCCTTCACGTACAAATGCTAATGAAAACAAAACTATGAGAGCTCTAATTAAAGTTTCGTAGATTACAGGTACAATAAATGTAAATATAAGGAGAATGAGCATTTTGGTGGTTGCTAAATAATTTATAGGTCAATCGTGGTGTAGTGGCCAAGCATTTATTATTAAGCAGTATTTTCATATTCATCACTCTGGTGACGAAGCAGACTGCGGTGTTAAGATACGTCAATCAACACAAAATAACTTCAGAATTCATTAGGTTCCCATGTAAGTTACAGGGAAACCTTCCCGACTAAAATTTCAAAAGCATTTAATTGGAAACGCCACGATATGAGGTTCGATTCCACTTCGAAAAAGTGAAATATTTTCATTTTCTTAATCTGGTAAATACATAAAACGCGGCGTTTAGTTCCTACACAAAACGGATGTCTTGAAAATTTTCTACTAAATTACTTTATCCGGATTTTTAAATATTGGTATAAGACTAATTTACCAAACAAAACTGAAACAAAACCTGTCGTGGCGCAGCGGCATAAGAGTGTGACTGTAACCGACAGGTTCTGGGTTCGATTCCCAGTCGAGGAAATGAAATATTTAATATTTTCAATTTGAATATTTAATGTTTCATTTCTTCGCTCTGGTAATAAGGCAAAGCGCGGCGCTGAGTTCCGCCACTCAACACGCAATGCCTCAAATTCGGCGGAAAGTGGGGAACGGAAGTGAAACGGAGTGTCATAACACTAGGTTTCACTTCCTTTCCCTCTGCCTACCCTGCCTAGTGCGGGATACAGCGTGAAGCTGAAAAAATAAAAACAAAAAAAAAAAAAAGACTAATTTACAATTTTGTTGGCTCCATATAAGGTTCAAACCAGACTTTAAAACTTTAAAACTGAAGTTTCACAAAGCCTGAAACACGTGTCGGCGTAAAAATACACGTGTCGGTGTGTATTAGGGACTTAGCACTTTGAAATATATGAAAATATTAAGTGTGAAAGTGAACAGTGAAAGTTGTCAGTTTGATTTAATAATATCTTTGCTAAGACAAAGTGAGTTGAGAACTGTCGTGGCGCAGCGGCACAAGCTTCTGACTGTAAACGACAGGTTGTGGGTTAGATCCCAACTAGAGAAAATGAAATATTTATTAAATGAATGAAGCGTATCGTTGAGTTCCACAACTCAAAAAGCAACTCACGGGGAACGAAAGTGAAATGAGTGTCTTAGCACTAGGTTCCCAAATTCCTTCTATCTACCAAGTGCCATGTGCGAAAAACAGCCTGAAACAAAGAAGAAGAACACAAAATGCGGACGTAATGACGTAACCATGCACGTAAAATCATATGGAAAACGCAATAACGTACAAAATGGTCAAATAAAATGGCAATGGCAAGCTGGTTTGTCGTCTGATTCAAAGCACGTATGTAATTATGTCCTATTGTCTCTTGTTTTACAGATATTACTGTGCAACATGGTTGTAATGTAATAAAATAATGGGTTTTTTATATATATATATATATATATATATATATATATATATATATATATATATATATATATATATATATATATATATATATATATATATATATATATATATATATATATATATATATATATATATATATATATATATATATATATATATATATATATATATATATATATATATATATATATATATATATATATATATATATATATATATATATATACGGCGTTAACTTCCGCTACTTAGCACGCAATGCTTCTGAACCTAAGCAAAAAGCGGAGCAAAGAAGTGTTGCCTTCACTCCTCCTTCCCTGTTATTTCAGACATACAGGTTGAAGCCTAAAAATAAGATATCATGCTAAAATGCTTTTGAGGCAAATTGTATTTGGTAGAACACAATTTGTATGAACGAGCTCACGTAATGCTGACATCGCTTTACATATAGAAATATGAATAACGTATCTATTGTATTATGCACGGCGTTCCTACACAGCTTTGTTGAAGGAATTTGGGGTGAAACGTATCGAGGAGAAATTTCGTAGAAAATATTTATATACTTATATAGCTGCGTGGTTGAGGCGGTTGGTGATTCGATTCTCACTTGGATAACTAAATATTTGTTATTTTAATTTTCTTTCCCTAGTAACGAGACAAAGTTCGTCGTTGAGATCCGCTCAATACCTAATGCTGTAAAAATTTGGAAAAAAGTACCGGAAAGTTGAGAACATAATATTTTGTGTCTTAACACTAAGTTCCCATGCTCTCTCTCTCTGCTTTTGCTGTTATAAGCGTGTGTAGCGTGAAGCCAAAAGAATGCTAAGTAAATAGACACTCCGTTCCCATAAAGACACTTTCGTTACTCACTTTCCGCCGAGTTATGAAGCCATTACGTGTTAAGAAGAGCGTAACTCAACACCGCTTTCTACATCTTTATAAGAACGTAACAATAAAAATATGATATTAGTAATTTATAAATTCTCATCATATTTGTATATGCAAACGACAATTTCCTGTCGTTAATAAACCTCAAGATTTATATCTAGTCTGGATCCTATCAGGCTGTAGGTCAATCTAATTACTTTCTGAGTAAGAGGGCCACGACGTTCAATTTCAGACGACTTTGCTCTTCGTTAAATATAAGATAGCATATTGTGATAAATAATTAATTTGAAATATTATTAAGTAAAAGTACTATATAAGGATAAGTCCATAGTTGTAACTTGAAGTTGAAGGAGAATGCAATGCTTAATATGTTCATCTCTTCGATCTGGGGACGACCAAAGCGCGGTGTTGAGTTCCGCCTCTCAACACTCAATACTTAAGAATTTGTCTAAAAGTGGAGAACGAAGTAACTGAAAGTAAAATATAAGAGAGTCTTAACACTAGGTTCCCATACAGTAGAGTAGGCAGAGGTAACTCTGCCTACTCTACTGTATTTATTCCTCATAAAGCGCGAGAATATATAAAACAAATTAAAATCTCAACAACAAAACAAAAAATTATGTCGTTTAGGCTATAGTGCATTTCAAATAAATATACACATACATACGTACATACATAAATTCTAAACTCATTACCATTTTTCTAGCGCAGTTGAGTAAAAGTATACATGTTCACGGACTCAACTACGTATCTAATAGTAAAGATAGGTGACATTTTGGCTCACATCCAAATGTTTCAGTACTTTCAGCTTCAGATTAACGAAACTGTACCCCACAAACAACACTAATGAACAATATTTATGTGAGTGCATTAGTGTGATAGTTTTATTTCATTATCTAGGCTGATTTTTTTTTTTAGGGTACCTCAAAGAGAAAAAAAGGAACCTTTATAGAATTACATAACCTTAATAGAATTAAAGATGAAATCAAATTTCTGAATGAAAGTAATCAAATATGTTTGAGCATCGTGTTCACTGGATTTCTATGAAATTATCGCATATGCAAAATCTACACTATATAGTTTTAGTAGTACTACAGTTTCGAAATTTGGTTCAATAAAAAAAGTCATAAAATAGTAATTAACATTTTTACTATGGATAAAAACTGTTACAAATTTGGTAATGGTATGGTTCTTAGATTATGGCGTTCCGAGCGTGCCAGTTGATCACATATCACTTCGCCAATGTCACGTTGAATGGAAAAGAAGGAGTTTGTACGGTTGAAAAAATTATATTACACAACAGGAGAATGCATATTAAAAGAAGAAGATCAGCGGCACAGGAGCGTGACTGTAACCGACAGGTTCTGGGTTCGATTCCCAGTCGAGGGAAGTTCCCATATTCACATAAAAAGTACATAATGGACTAAACACAAACATTAATAAATATTAAACATTAAGAAAGGGGAACTTTGTGGGGTAGGACATCATATAAAGGATGGATTAACTTGGGGCTGTTACAAATTTATAATATTTTTATTTCCACATACATTAGACTGTTACGGAACCCTCGATGGACGAATCCGGCTCGCATTTCACCGTCTTTTTTTACTTAATTAAATTGTCTGCCCCGGTAGACATTGTGCGATGTTGAGTTGTGCGTATCCATAGGTCTATTTCTATGCTAATATGTATTCTTACAAGTCTACTCCACTTTTTTTTTTAGTAAAACTCAAAATTGAAGTAATATATTTTTACTATGTTTTAAAGTGTTATTCCACACTTAGGACAGAAAATACTAAACTTAATTTTTTAAAATTTTAAAAAGCGTATAAAAAAGCCTATAAAAATCCTGCTTAGTTCAAAATTTTTATACGCTTTTTAAAATTTTAAAAATTGAAGTAATATATATTTATTTTATAATTTAACATTGTATCTCGCACATACAAGGTTAGGAAGAGAGAACTAGGTAGCCAGTGATACAATACCCTGCTCCCCATACTATCCGCCAATTGTAAGTATTTTGAGTGACAGAGTTCAACACCGCGCTTTTTCTTAAAATTTAAAATATTTAATATTTCACTGTTACAAAATGATTTATTGCTTTTAATATATTTTTAAAATAAAATTATGTTTAAAACACTTCAAACGTAAAGCACTTTATCTAACTTTTGCGTTCGCTCCCAAAAAACGGTGAAAAAAGTTTGTCTGACGATAATTTGAACAACTTTTCCCTCCCCTGTTATAAGTTTCGACAAGTTATTACGGATCTATATTGCATATCATTTTATGGGCTGTAATTTTTTACATGGAAATTAATTTTAGTTAAGTCTACATGTATTTATAGTATCAAAGTTTGGATCGAAGCACTCTTGAGGGTATCTTTACTTAGAAGAATAAATTGGTTTTTGGATTGTTCTTGTCTTTAAGACAAAGCACAGTGTTTAGTTGAAAGAGAAAACTTTTATCTTGTGATACTGTTTTGCTCTTTCAACCTAGGGTTATGGGTTCGATGCCAGCTTGAAATTGAAATATTAAATATTTTAATTTCTTTACTAAAAAAAACATGGGAAAACAGGGCGCTGCGACTTGCTACTTTCTTAAAGGACGCATAAGCAATGCCTCAATTCGGAGAGTGAGAAACGGAGGTGTCTTTATAGAAACGGAGTGCCTTGACACTAACTTGTATGGGTTTCAGCATGAAAAAATAATAAAGCTATATTTATAAATACATACAAAAATATATATACTAGTATATAATTTAAAAAGGAATACAAGCATTTGTTTGTTTTTCAAAGAACGTTCATTTTCTTGGATGCAGGACTCGTAAAGAGAATATTTTTAAAGGGCTAATTACGGTTCCCACAATGCTTTACGTTTTTAAGTCACGTTCATAATTACCTGTTGTAATGTTTTGTTTTACAAGAAATAGAAATGAATATTTATAAGTAAATATATGTTTACTCACTCACTCACTCACTCACTCACTCAACTTCACGCTGTATCCCGCACATGGCAGGGTAGGCAGAGGGAACTTGGGAATCTAGTGTTAAGACACTCCGTTCCATTTCCGTTCCCCACTTGTGTGTTTACTGACAACTTTATTGCTTTTGGGTTGCGGAATTCAACGCCGCGCTTTGAACACGAATTGGAAAATAAACATTTAGTATTTTTTTTTCAATATAATATTATTTCTTATTGGGTTTACAGTTAAAAACTGTCTCATTGCGATACGATGATGTCATTTTTTTTAGAATCACGTTGCATTTTTCATAGCAGGGTAAGCAGAAGGAACTTACTGTTAAGACACCTCATTCTTCACTGTCACTCAAATTTTTGATTGGATTTAGAGTAGTGGAACTCAACGCCGTTACGAGAACGAGATGTTATAAACATTAAATATTTTATCACCCCAATAGGAAGTGACTTAATTAACAACCATTGCGCTTATAGTTATAAGCTTGTGCCTTCGCTCTCGCGAATATTTAAACTTTTTATTATGATTTTCCATCTTACTTGGGAAGTAGTGCTAATACCGTTCATGGCAGGGTTGCCATGTATGGTATCAGCGTGGAGCTAAAAAAAAAAAAAAATGTATAGTAAAATTAATAAATACGTACGTATACCAACTGATTTAACATTCGTTTAACGCTAATTACGCGTTTCCGTTCGACTGATTACGAGTTATTTTCATATTAATCAAGTTTTATAGATTGGTACTCAGCGTTGAAACAAAATTGTAAATTTCAATATATGTAATGGGATAGCCAATAAAATATTTAAGTTTTAATCGTACCTTACAGTGTGTACAAATATTTTTTTATATCATAAGAAAGATTGTGGGTTCGATTCCCACTCGAAGAAATGAAATATTCATTATTATCAATTTAAATATATAATATTGTCATTTCTTGGATCTGGTTACAAGGCAATGCGCGGCGTTGGGTTCCGCCACTCAACACGCAACAATTTCTTCATTGCTATAAATTTGGCAGGAAGTGGGGAACAGAACTAGGTTCCCAAGTGCCTTCTACCTACGTGAAGCTGACTGAGAGGGTTTATTTCTTAATGATACATGTTATTTAAGAGTGTTTATAATTTTTACTTGGGTTTTTCACGCTGTTTCTTGTATATAGCCGGGGAGGCAGAGGTATGTTTCCAACTTTATCGTCACTTTATGTCTACTTTCATATAATGATAATTCCGTTCCCCAGCTTCCGCCTTAAAGCGACTGCGTTTTGAGTGATGGAAATCAACGCCGTCCTTTTCCTAGTGCATAGAAATAAAAATATTAAATATTTCATATATTTTTAAGTGAAATGAAACACAAAAGTACAGTGCTACGTCTAGCCTACTTAACTAGCTATAATTCACTTTTCATATGTTTTGTAAACATATCCTTACAAAGTCTAAGAAAATTACAGAAAAATTAAATTTTTCAGTCAATTTTTATAACAAAATTGAACCCACAAGTATCGTACGTATTTAAAAAAACTCTACTGATCCATAGTAACTTCAAGTCAGTTAATATTTATATTTTTATAGCACGCGAGAAGCGTCCCCACCGAGTTTAATGAACGTGCCGTTCATTTTAATTAAGAACACTTTAGTCCTCTCAATAAAATACCTTTTTCACAAATAAATCGGTAAATACCGATGCGAACGGTGTTTTAAAGAATATTTATATATTTTTCATATATAATACTAGCTTTTCTTCCGTGGTCAAAGGTCAATGTCAAATAATTTTAATTCAAAATAAGCTTACAAATTTATTTTTTTTATCGTCAGATATTTGACAAGCTGAGAACGGAACGGGTTGTCTTAACACTAGGTTCTCAAGTTCCCTCTGCTTAACCTCCTATGTGCGGGATACAGCGTGAAGCTAAAAAAAAGTAATAACCTTGCACACACAAACATTTTTTTTAGCTTCACGCTGTATCCCGCACGAGGCAGGGTAGGCAGAGGGAACCCGGGAACCTAGTGTAAAGACACTCCGTTCCACTTCCGTTCCCCATTTTCCGCCGACTTTGAGGCATTGCGTGTTGAGTGGCGGAACTCAACGCCGCGCTTTGTCTTATTACCAGAGCGTAGAAATGAAATATTAAATATTTAAATTTAAAATATTAAATATTTCATTTCCTCGACTGGGGATCGAACCCACAACCTGTCGGTTACAGTCACACGCTTGTGCCGCTGCGCCACGACAGGCCAAACATAAATTTTATAAAATGTAAAATAGAGTATTTTCAGACGTTTCCTGAGATACTATTGTAAAAACGTACACATTGTCTTATGAAAGAATTATGGACGCAATACAATCGAGTCACAGGTGAACTAAATTTACGTTTCTTTTTAGTATTGATATAATGTATAACATCAATTTAGGAAAAATCATTAATATTGTTCTTAACCTACATGATATTCATCAGAAATGTATTGGGGTGCCACTGTTAATATATTAATTTCTTTAAATGTATGTCTCCAGGAGTCTTTAGTGCCTAAATTATAAATTGCGCAAATATTATTGAGGCCTGTCGTGACAATCGACACGTCGTGGGTTCGATTCCCACTCGAAGAAATGAAATATTTAATATTTTAAATGAAACACTTTTAACCGGATTAATCGCGTATATTGATTATGAAACATGTTTTTTGGAAACCCGACGTTTCGAACACTTTGCAGTAGTCCGTGGTCACGGGTAGATAGAGGAGGCATTTGTCTGTCATTTGATATAATTATTATATCAAACTACCGCCAACGATTCCTTAACTGCCTCGCGTACTGCCCTGGATTCTTGCAGAATGAGCTAACTGTATCTGGTCCTCTAGTGTGGTGTGCTTGAGACTTTAATTTTTTTAAGAGTGGGTCCCAGGTGGTGGAAAGTTTCCAACCATCTTCTCTATTGAAATTAGGATGTTTTTGTATTTCAATAGTCCCACGGATCATTCTAGGGATATATCTTTTCTCCCTAGCGAGTATGTTGTGTTTATCAAAACTGATGTAATTGTTGGATTTGTTCGATATATGTTTACACACAGCTGACTTCAATACATGCCCATTCTTGACATTGGAGATGTGTTCCTTCACCCTAACACCGATTCTCTTTATTTGACCTATATATGATAAGCCACAGTCACAATCAAGTGTGTACACCTGCACACTGCAAAGGAATATTACTCTTCACTGGTCTCAAGAATTGGCTCACTTTCTTGTTAGGCTTGAATATAGTTTTAATAGAAGCTCTTCTTAAGATGTTGCCGATCCTGTCTGTAACACCCTTCACATATGGTAAAAGTGCCGGTTGCCTCTCAACTGTGGGTGTCTTATTGGTCTTCTGACAACGCTGGCGGGGAACTGGCAGCTTGTTCTGGTGAAGGGCAGTCTTTGCCTGTCGGAGCTCGTCCCCTAGGTGTTCAGCATCTTAGAGGTGGTGGGCTCTCTAAAACAAAGATTTGCCAACGGTAGATAACTGTGTAGGTGTTGTGATGAGATGAATCATTAAGATATCTATTGGTGTGCGTGGGTTTCCTATATACTGTGTGGCCTATTGTGCCATTAGCTTTTCTTGATGTTTTAATAATAAAGAATTCAGTATAGATATATCCCTAGAATGATCCGCGAGGCTATTGAAATACAAAAACATCCTAATTTCAATAGAGAAGATGGTGGGAAACTTCTAACTTTCTACCACCTGGGAACCACTCTTAAAAAATTTAAAGTATCAAGTATACCACACAAGAGGACCAGATACAGTAAGCTCATTCTGCAAGAATCCAGGACAGCACGCGAGGTGATTAAGGAATCGTTGGCGGTAGTTTGATATAATAATTATATCAAATGACAGACAAATGCCTCCTCAATCTACCCGTGACCACGGACTACTGCAAAGTGTTCGAAACGTCGGGTTTCCAAAAAATATGTGTCAAAATCAATATACGCGATTAATCCGTTTAAAAGTATTTCATTTAAAATGTGTAACAATCGCGAAAATTAAAGACATTATTAAATATTTAATATTTTAAAATTTTAATTTCTTCGCTATCGTAACAAGTCATACCGTGGCTTTTAAAACCGCCACTCAACACGCAATGCCTCAAATTCGGCGGAAAGTCGTGAACAGAACTGGAGGGGTGTGTATTAAAACTAGGTGCCCCAGTTCCCTCTGGCTACCCTGCCGGGTGCGGAATACAGTGTGAAACTGAAAGAGCTGAAACTGCTCGCTTCAGCAAAATGAAAACTGTTTCAATAGCAGCTGTATCACCACAAGTAAAAATTTCCTCGAGTGGGGATCGAATCTATAATCGTATTCGTATTTCGTCACTTCGCCTCAGGCCTCAAACAGCTAAAAGGTCAAAAACTTTTATTTTTAATTCCTAACAGCCCAAGAATATTTTTAATGCTTTTAATCATATCATATTTTTTTTCTTATGATTATGAATATTTTCTTCGTAAACATGACACGATCTTAAATTTAAAGGGCACCGTCAAATATGCAAGTAACAAAATTGATTGCATACACCCTCAATACGTCAACTTCAGGGATCCATTTGCTTACTTAAGCCAGGAATTTTCTCATTTTGCAGACCATTTCCTTGCAATTTGCAAAACATTAGGATATTTTAAAGAAATTTGAGTTTGTAATAGCGCATTTGTACAAGATTTGAGGCCTGTCGAACAAGACTGGTTGTAAATTCAACTCTCATTTGAAGACGTTAAATATTTAATTTAACATTTTCTTTTTTTTATTTACTTTGGTCGTTATCATGTGGTCGTTACATAAGTGCGGCGTTGAGTTCCAATACTGATTAAAATCCGAAAAGGTCCGGAAATTGGGAAATGGAATTGTCTTAATGGGAACAGATTTTTTTAACACTAGGTTCCCAGGGTTACCTCTGCCTATCCTGTTTTATGAGAGATATAACGTGACATTAAGAAAAAGGACAAAATTAATTTATTCCAAATGCAATGGCAATGGGATTTTGTCATAGGCCAGGTGATTCAATGAAATTATATATGATTATTTCCTCCATCTCATTTTTTCTAATAAACCTCAGTTTTTTTTCTGTAGTACAGTATTGGCGGTGATCACTTACCATTGGGTGACCCGTACGATCATTTGCCTTGTCTTTCCTATAAAGAAATAGTATTCGTTAAGTCGGGATTAAACATACATTGTTTGTCGAATGTTCAACCGTTTTGCTGTATTTTTTTTTTTTTCTTTTAAATTGTTAGGACATTTTTCGTTTTTTTTCTTTAGCTTCACACTCCTTTTCATCCGCCGAATGTCAGGTATTGGGTGTTGAGTGGCGGAACTCAACGCCGCGTTTTACCTTGTACCAGAGCGAAGAAATGAAAACATGAAATATTTAAATTGAAAATACTAATTATTTCATTTTCCTCGAGTCGGGATCGAACCCACGACCTGTCGGTTACGGTCACACGTCAGTGCCGCTGCGCCACGACACGACATATTATTAATAAACACAAAAGCTTTCTCACAAATTAAATAATAAAAATTTCCTTCATACCCATACGTACATATTGTGGAATCATCCACCTACGTATTACAATAAATAGAAGGGTATATTAGAAGGTTGTCAAATTAGTTAATGTTATTAGGGGAGTGACTTGACAGAGGATGAGAACGCGGTTGTATTACATGTACACGCGGTTTACGGTATGTTCAGTTTGTTAGTTTAGGTTATATTTGCTTTGAATTATATAAGTTTGGTGCTTTTACGTAGGTAAAAGGTAGGGAACCTAATGTTACGATGTCGGGAACCTAGTGCTTAACGCTGTAGAGCTTCGTCTACGTGGAGAAATGATAATAAGTGTGAAATTTCGTTAAAATTGTTAACGTGGGCACTGAACAAATGGCGATGGGAAACAAGTGTGCGAAAAGAACTGACGTTTGTTGGTTAAATTCCTACGATTCCTTCCTTTTCTCGTTCTGGTAAGGATGCAAAGCTCGGCGTTAAGCTCTTTTTCTCTCTTCTCCTTATTCTCTTCTTAGTCTACACACAATACCTCGTAAGTTCAGCGGAAAGTGAAGAATAGAAGTGTAGTCTTAATGGGAACGGAATGTCTTAACTCTAGGTTCCCAAGTTCCCTCTTTCATCCTCTTTTAAAATATACGGGAAACAGCGTTATCCTTTTAAAAAATGTATATTAAAATAAATCAAATAGAACTGGAACGTCCAAAACAAATTACTGTAAAATCCAAATTTACAATTATGCAAATCGTGCAAGAGATCGGTTCTTCATCACGATTACTACCAAAATTACGTACCAACTGATTAAAGTAGGCTTGAATACCAACGAAGGTTCAATAGAATTAAATATTTGTTTACTAATTCGCCTTACAGTCTACATTTGAATGTTAAATTTATTTTCTCGTATATATTTAAGAAAAGATATTTTTATTTTTTGTCTTGGCTTCACATTGTGAAGGGAACAAAAGGAAGGCAGGGAAGGCAAAGGGAACCTAGTCTCAGCTTGACACTAGCCTTCCCTAGCTAAGTTTCTAATTTTCGACATTGCGTTTTGACTGGCGATACTTAACGCCGCGTTTTTGTTTTATTTTAGCGGGAATATGAAATAATTTATTTTGAAGTGAATACGAATGTGCTGTGCCACGTTTAACTTTAATAAAATTTTATGTTATTAAAGCATATTATATGAACATTGTAGGTATAAGGGTGTTTGAAATAGGAGAGAAATGTAATCTATTATGAAAAATTAAATAAATGAGGCTATCTATGAATGTGATGATCTTGATTTTAATTTTCATACGGTACAAGTGGCGTTGAATTCTGCCACTGATCGAAATGTATAAAAAAATCACAGGAAATTAACTAATAGTGACTCAATATCAAATTTCTTCTGAAACATCGTCAAGCTATTTTTACGAGATAAAACAAAAATGCTAATAATTTCAATAATTTAGGGTACACTTAAGCTAGAAGGCTTTGTTGTAAAGGAATATTTCACCTGTATTCCGCCCTCGGGAGCTTTTGCCTGTATCGGATACCCAATGTGTATGAAAGGTAATCATAAACAATGTTATGTTATCACATATTTGGTTTCCCATGTGTAAGACTAGTTTTGGCGTTTATATTTTGGCATATAGAGGCCTGTGCGTGTGTGTAAATGCTACAGGATGTGTGTTCAATCCCCCCTCGAGGAAATAAATTTCTTCGCTCTGGTGAAAACTCTAATAATAGCCCAGCGTAAAGCCACTACTCAACATTTAATGCCTCAATTCTATGTAAATTTGGGAAAAAAAAAATCTTAACGGTAACGAAAGTCCCAAGTTCCCTTTGAGTACTATACTGCTGTGTGCGAAAATTATAATGATCTATGAGAGTTATTGTGGTGCAGCGGCAGAAGCGTATAACTGTAAACATCAGATCGAGGGTTCGATCCCTACTAGAGGAAATTAAATATTTAATATTTTCTATTTAAATATCTATTGTTTTAATTTCTACGCCCTAGTAACTTGGCAAAGCAGGGCGTTGAGTTCCGCCACTCAACACATAACGTCTCAAACTCGGCTGAAAATGGAGAGCGAAACGGAGTGCCTTAACATTAGGTTCCCAATTTTTCCTCTGCCTACCCTGCCCTGACAGGTTTACAGTGTGAAGCTGAGTGAGTGATTTGGGTCAAAAATATTTAATGATACTTATGTATATATTTTTGTGTAATATATCGGACTTAATCGTTAATTATATCAATCATATTTATATTTTGGTGATTTTGTTATGTTTTTATAGCAGTATGGGAAATCCCATATTACAGGGACAGCAAAAAGAAAAACGTTGCTATGTTTTAATCTGTTCCTTATTCTAAAGTTTACTTAGAAAAAATACAAACAAATATATATTTTAATTTAGACTTTTTAAATATTAATATTATTCCCCGGCGTTGAGTTCCGCCAATCGAGAAGCAACATAAAAAGAAATCTTCCACTATATCAAACTCAAAATAAAGCTCCTTCAAATTAATAAAAACCAATATAGACATAATGAAGTCAATTTCTATTCAACTTATATTTACAATTACCTACCTGTGAACATTTAGATACTTCATTAAAAATTCTATAAACCTTTTTCATTAACTTTAGCACGTCTAAGCTGTTACTTATGTTGAATAAAATGAAAATTGTTGAATATTCTTATCAGTTAATATTTTTAGGAATTAATATTTTATTAAAAAATAAATGTAGTAGAAGATATTTACATAAATAGACTAAACGATCTCACTGCTATGAAATATCACTCACTCTCACTCACTCAGCTTCATGCCGTATCCCGCATATCGCAGGGTAGGCAGAGGGAACTTGGGAACACAGTGTTAAGACACTCCGTTCCACTTCCGTTCCCTACTTTCCGCCGAAATTGAGGCATTGCGTGTTGAGTGGTGGAACTCAACGCCGCGCTTTGCCTTATTACCAGAGCGAATAAATGAAACATTAAATATTTAAATTGAAAATATTAAATATTTCATTTCCTCGACTGGGGATCGAACCCAGAACCTGTCGGTTACAGTTTCACGCTTGTGCCGCTATGTTAAAATATATATTTAAATAGATTAAAATAATAAAAAGAAAAAACAAATACTAAATTCTATTCATTCTTCTATTTAATCTAAAAATGTTCAACTATGTAAGTATATATTTATAAATATGTATGTGTATGTGTGTATATATGTATATATGAGTGTATGTATGTAAAAGTATTGTACACCTACTACCACATTTCCCACCTGACGAGGTTGGCTGGTAGAAAATGCTTTTTAGCGTTAAGCCTTCATTTTGTGCAAATTTATTGGTATAAATTGTGTACAATAAAGAATAAATAAATAAATAAATAAACTTCACACATGTGTCTTGTAAGGATTTTTTTGATGATGGAAAAGACAAGGCAAACGAGCGTACGGGTCACCTGATGGTGAGTGATCACCGTCGCCCACGGCCCTGTGTAGCACCAGGAGCTACAGGAGCGTTGCCGGGCTATAAGGTGGTGGTAGACGCCCCTTTTGAAGGTACCCATGTCGTATCGACCTGGAAATACTACCGCGCCCTGGAAATACTGCCAGTGTGGCGCGTGGACTAAAATTCCTACGAAACCGCACAGTAGGCTCACAGCGCAAAGTTGATTGTGACTTTAAATTCGTATTTTGGATAGCTACATATATTGGCTACATTTTGACCTAAACAAGTAAATTTTTACGTCAGAAAATTTACAGCTCTTATTATTTAGTTATGATGATGAAACTATTTGTGTATTACATACATATTATATACACAAATAACAAAAGTAAATCTGCATTTACAATAGAAATTTACAATTCTACTAAAAAGTGTAAGCAATTTTTCATAACTTTTCTTTCCATTCATATCTCTGGCTATTGGCCAAAGCACTGACATACGATGATTCATCGAGCTTTCGATAAAGCTTAATATTTTACACTGTCTCGGACTAATTGGCAGAAACTTAAGTTGTTTTTGTTACTCAATTTGGAGTAAAAATTTTAAATTTTATGGTTTAATTGGAAAAATTAAAGAAATGAATGGGTAACTATCATTTCTAACATTTTTATAGGCGTGTGGATGGAAATAAGTTCTATTAAGACTCAAATAAATTAAATATTTAATATTTTCATGTCTTTACTGTAATCAATGTCGCATTTTAAGGCAAAGCACAGCGTTGTACACAGCACGCAGTACACAGCGTTGCAATGCCTTAGTTTGGCAGAAAGTGGGGTAACATGCAATGGAAATAGAATACCTTAACATTAGGTTCCTAAGGTACCTCTACTTACTCTATCATGTAGGATGCAGAGTGAAGCCCTCATAGCTTAGTAGGGTTAGCAAAGACAAAATAATGTTAAAATACTCCGTTTACATCTTTTCGCCTAATTTCTATGCAAGTTAATGAAAATAATTTCCTTGAATGGTCACTAAGTCCACAGCTATTGCGTCAAATGTAATTAAATATATTATTAAAGGTAAAAATATATTTATTGTTATAGAACCAGTTCCATCAACTTAGACAGGCTTACAGAACTCAATACAAAGTTATATTAGAAATATCAGCGACTGTATTATCTCGATGTTCCACTTGCTTCGAGTAACTCGATACCGGTACAGATATTGTTATAAGTTGCAAACTAATACAAACTAATAAGTGACTGCGATACCCCAAATGTTATGATCTATCAATTATTCATACTTATAGAAGTCTTTACGCAGCAACACAGCGTCTGATGGAAAACGTAATGGTTCATAGGTTCGATTCTCGTTAGTTTTCTATGTACAATGACAGCAAAGATTCTTCTCTTATGGACTTTCTCGTTTCAAAGTAGTAGCTAAGTCAATTCCCAGAGAGTATAAAGTAGAAGTAGCTTGTGAATGTCGAATGCCGTAAAAAATAGATATTAATGTAAATGAAACCAAAAATGGTATTGGTCAATCCCAATTTGGTTTTGATATTATCGTCTTTTACCACAAATAGTATAGTAAAGATAAGTATTATAGGGACGCGCCTCGGTACCGCGTCCGCAACCAGGCTCCGGCGTCTGCAGAAAAGTCGTACGACTCACAAATCGACGACCACATTTTTTTTTATGGAAAAGACGGCAATCGAGGGTTCACCTGGTGGTAAGTGATCACCGTCGCTCACGGCCTCGAGTAACTCCAGAGGAGCTACAGGAGCGTTGCCGTCCCTTAAGGTGGAAGGGCACCGGGGCCTGGCATTACCTAATGCGAAATGCAGTGGCCAAAGCCACTACTTAACGGGGTGGTAATAATCCGGTCGAGTCTGCGTGCGTGCGTGTAGCCATTACTGGCAACGTGACTCTACCACACGCACTTTAGTCGCCTCTTACGACACCATCAGTACCAGGGTGATCCTATTCTAAGCCGGAATCACACGGCAAAACTTTTATATATAAAAAAAATTATGTTCTAAAAAATTAATTACTTTTAATGTACTTTAACATACAATTTAATCTATATTAAAGGTATTTATTTTATTTAATGTAATAATATTTTGTTTAGAATAGTATAAAAAATAATTCTTGTAATTTGTATAACGTAATAATTATGATTGTGGAATTTTCTTACCATAGCGGACTTCTTTAAAACTTTTAATGAGGAATAATGCTGTCAAACATGGATGTTGCGTAACTTTAATAGTTTTAATAACGCGCTTGAGCAAGTTCTTAAGTGTCATGTTCTTAAAATGTTTTCTTTCTCTCTTTTTTCTAAGTATCTTAACGTAATTTATTATACAAAAAAATACTAAAATATGTTTGTTGATTCCTGAAATAAACGCGTTTAATGCATCAAACTAAATCCTTTTATATTAGTAAAAATCTTACTTCTTCTTAAGAAGTATTATAGTAGGCAAATATTTCTACATAAACCTATGAATGAAGGTACTTAATGCTGGGATAAGGCAATTTTAAGATATATAAGTAGTGTTTAATACAGCTCAAGATATAGCACAAGATCTAGGTTGTACTACTAATTTCTAGGCCAATGTGATTACGGGAAAAGACGACGCTGACTTTTTTCGTTGAGAATAAATTATATATAAGAGGCCTGTCGTGGCGCAGCGGCACAAGAGTGTGACTGTAATCGACAGGTTCTGGGTTCGATCCCCAGTCGAGGAAATGAAATAATTCATATTTTCAATTTAAATATTTAATGTTTCATTTCTTCGCTCTGGTAATATGGCAAAGCGCGGCGTTGAGTTCCGCCACTCAACACGCAATGCTTCAAATTCGGCGGAAAGTGGGGAACGGAAGTGGAACGGAGTGTCATAACACTAGGTTTCACTTCCGTTGCCTCTGCCTACCCTGCCTAGTGCGGGATACAGCGTGAAGCTGAAAATAAATAAATAAATAAATAAATTATATATAAGATAAAAATATTTATTTTTTAGCTTTACGCGGCACTCACTAAGGAACACGAAGCAACACGAACATTAGGTTCCCTGATACACTCAGTTCTCAATAAAGCACTTCCGTTTCCCAATTTACGCTGAATTCTGTAATACTTTGTATTGAGTTGTGGAAATCGAAGCGCTAAGCCTCGTTACTAGAATGACAAAATGC
Organism: Eueides isabella; assembly: GCA_019049475.1. Classification (NCBI taxonomy): domain Eukaryota; kingdom Metazoa; phylum Arthropoda; class Insecta; order Lepidoptera; family Nymphalidae; genus Eueides; species Eueides isabella. The sequence continues at coordinate 1,888,738 of CM032385.1, read as the reverse complement.
AAAATATTAAATATTATGAGCATTGTCAGAATCGGTTTCACAGCCGACGACTTTACAGTTGGACGTTCGTGTCCCTTGCGACTTGCTTGTTACGATCTTAAAAAAAAAATGTTAAGTGGTTTTAACAACTTTTTCTAAAATATTCCTAATAATCGTTTAGGTACATCTGGGCTATAATAAATAACTTATTATAGTTATGGGTTAAAATTTTATATACAAAATTATGTAGAAGGCGTCTTGTGTTAAAAAATATCGTTTCCTCGTTTCCATCTAGATTTCTCTTCATCTATCCTATCAGGAATTGAAGTCACAATCTTTACAGTTTTCTGCCGTTTACCGTATGACACTCTGCCTTAAGGACGAGTTACAGAGTGGTATTTATTAATGTTTAGTTTAGAATTTTCTCCGTTATTGATAGACTCAACGTTTAATTTCAACTATTTAAAAGCTAAAAAAAAGTGTAATTTCAGAGGTTTCGGCGGTAGATAATTGTAAAATATTTTTGTAATCATTTTGCAGAAAAAATAAACATACATATATTGTTTTTTTTTTTTCTTGGGAAACTCTTTGTTATACTTTCGGTAAATAATATACTTATTTTTATTATAATAAAACTTTAAGGTTTTAAAAAAAGGTTAAAGGTTCATTATTTTCTTTGTCTATGTATATTAATGTTATATATAAAAATCAAAATCAAAATATTCTTTATTCAATTAGGCCATTTAAGCACTTTTGAATCGTCAAGTTTCATATAATTGTCTGTGGTGTCAGTCCTTACAGGAAGCTACCACCGGCTCGGAAGGCGGGTCTGCTGAGAAGAGCCGGCAAGAAACTCAACAGTTGCTCTTTTCAAAATATCAATTAAAGTAAATATATAACATAGCTTCCTGAGTGAGTACCAACAGGATTTAATCCCACACACTCTTATCATTGTAGTATTCTTGAATAGAATAATATGCTTTGCCTAACAATATATTTTTAACATTCACTTTAATTTTTTGAAGTGGCAAATTTAAAATTACTTGTGGAATTTTATTATACATACGTGTACCATGTCCCATAAAAGATCTACTAACTTTTAAATAAATCTTTATCTAGTAACACTGGAGTATAGTAGGGATTTAAAAAATATTAATTGGCGTAAATATGTGTCAATAACCTAAGTAAAAAGAATTATAACACACGACAGCGTGTGCGTTCGATCCTCACTTGAGGAAATGAAATATTTTTTTTTTCCTCGTTCTGGTATTGATATTGAACCCAAGCCAAATACCTTCAAAATCGGTCAGAAAGTGTGGAAAGGAAGTATTAAAATAGAAGTTTGTCAACGCTTTCCAGTCCCCAATTTTCTTCTGTTTACCTTCATATATGCGGAATAAAAAAAATAAAATAAATAAGTCATGAGGCCTGTCGTGGCGCAGCGGTACAGGTCTGACTGGAACCAACTGGTTGTGGGCTCTCCACTCCAGGAAATGAAATATTAAATATTTTTAATTTAAATATTAGTGTTTTCCTTTCTCCGCTGTAGTACAAGGCAAAACACAGCGGTGAGTTCCGTGACTCAACACGTAATGCCTCAAATTGAGCGGAAAGTGGGGAACGGAAGTGGAGCGGAGTGTCTTAGCAACTAACGGAGTGTCTTTTATGTTCCCAAGTTCCCTCTGCCTATCCCGCCATGTGCGGGATACAGCGTGAAGCTGAGTGAGTGAATAAGTTATATTAAAATGAAATATGAAAATACGTGTCTAGTTTATTACTAAATTAACGATTTCAAAAACGATAGCCTCGGAAATTAAATGCTTCGGAAATTAAATAAAAAGATATTGTCGTCACATTTTTTTTTTTGTTTAGCTTCACGCTGTATCCCGCACGGGGTATGGTAGGCAGAGGGAACCCGGGAACCTAGTGTTAAGACACTCCGTTCCACTTTCGATCCCCACTTTCAGCTGAATTTGAGGCATTGCGTTTTGAGTGGCGGAACTCAACGCCGCGCTTTGCCTTATTACCAGAGCGAAGAATTAAAACATTAAATATTTAAATTGAAAATATTAAATATTTCTTTTGCTCGACTGTGGATCGATCCCAGAACCTGTCGTTTACAGTCACACGCTTGTGCCGCTGCGCCACGACAGGCCTATTTAATAAATATTAAAATAAATAATTGATTAAAAAGAATAATCCCGCTGAGTTTCTTGAGTTGATTCTGTTGAGGTCTGAGGCAGTGACTTAAAGGAATCAGATATTCACTTTACTCATTAACATCCTAATAACTAATACTTCCTATGTACCTCCAATTTCCACATTTTCATTTGGCCTCGTCTATTAACCTCACGGTAACTGAAAACTAACATTTAACCTTTCTTTCTTTCTTAGCTTCACGCTGTATCCCGCACGAGGCAGGATAGGCAGAGGGAACCCGGGAACCTAGTTTTAAGACACTCCGTTAAACTTCCGTCCCCCACTTTCCACCGAATTTCATTTAACCTTTAGATAAAATTTTATCATGAATTTAAATTATTTACAACGCTAGCCGCAGAATTAGCAAGTAACTTCCACACAGCAATTAACTGACACGACGCTCCATAATAACATTAAATGTACATTCGTAATACGCTTGCTAATTCATTTTAGGCTCGCGCTCACGAGTTTGTTATTGAATTTGATATCTTGCATGGAAATGTTTTATTGTTTAATATTCTGTTCCATTTGGTGAATATATAAAAGCCATGAGGCCTGTCGTGGCGCGGCAGCACAAGCGTGTGACTGTAACCGACAGGTTCTGGGTTCGATCACCAGTCGATGGAAAAGAAATATTTAATATTTTCAATTTAAATATTTGATGTTTCATTTCTTCGCCGCGCTTTGCCTTATTACCAGAAATAAGGCAAAACGCAGTGTTGAGTTCCGCCACTCAACACTCAATGCCTCAAATTCGGCGGAAAGTGGGAAACGGAAGTGGAACGGAGTGTCATAACACTAGGTTTCACTTCCGTTCCCTCTGCCTACCCTGCCAAGTGCGGGATACAGCGTGAAGCTAAAAAAAAAACTTGAATCAGTGGGAAGTGGATGTTTTGTATATTATTATATATATTTACATTGCACGCATCAAAATGACTCCGAATCTTCTTCTTTCTGTCTTCGAAACAAGCCCATTACTGTTTTTGTTTCACAAATATATCATAAGCCGTAGTCACAATCTAGTTTGTATACGCCTATACATGGCAGATTGTTAAGGATTCATTTCAAGAAAATATTCGAAAATGAAACGGTCTAAATAGTTTAATTTAAAATGTGCAATATTATTATTCCACACTTAGAACAGAAAATACTAAACTTAAATTTAAAAAGCGAAAAAAAATGTTGAACTTGCTTGGTGAGAACGAATGGGTTAGTTGGTCAAAGCGCTTGGACGGTTTTCAAGAGGCGCGGGCGCTCAGATTTAAATGAAGTATCAAAGAACTTATTAAAAAATATCTTATTGAACGAAATTATTGCCAAATAAACCATAAATAATTTAACTGACGAATCAAAGCCTTATTTTTGAATTCTGATGGATTTTAATATCATTAGAAATAGGATTGATTGTATTATAACGGAATTTCCTTAGAAATTATAATCTTATAAAAAGATGATGGCTTTTGGAAGGATGGAAGGATGGAAGGATTTATATGTCAGACATTAATTTTGTACTGTTTACACAACTTTTTCTATGTGAATTTGTACGTGTACGGAAAGTGTGTCTAACTTGTACACGCAAACTAATGACTGTCAACGATGTGTAAAACCTAGTGTTAAGACACTCCGTTTCACTTTTGTAACCTACTTTATACCAAATTTGAGTTATTGCGTGTTGAGTGGGGGAACTCAACGCCGCGCTGAGCGAGGAAATGAAAACATTAAATATTTAATATAAAAATATTAAATATTTAATTTCCTCGAGTGGAGATCGAAGCCACAACCTGTGCGCCATGACAGGCCTCAATGCACTATTATTATTATTTCAATTAAAGACACTTGATGTATACAGAGTTAAAGTGACAGTGTTCCATTTCTATTTTTTTCTATTTTTATTATTTTCTATTTTTGGTTAATGGAGTGTTCTATCACTGTCTTTATTTTGCCTTATTTGGTAATAAGTACGTGTAAATAAGTTTCTATATACAAAAGAATATAAGACTTAATATGAGCGGTGTACATAAATTGCTTTCATTTTTGACATGTTAATCATTCAATTTTGTTAGAAAAAAGTAATATATACAACGAGAATGTTGTTATTTGTAATGAAAAGTGAATTATTCAAATACATATATCGATTTATTTCATATTTTAGAAATAATCTCGTATATTAACTGTATTTTTTAAAAAAAAATTTAGTTGATATAATTAGTATCAAATGGCGGTAGGGCAATGATTTCTTAGTTGCATCGTGTAGTCTCGCCAAATCCACCGAAAAATGTAAAAAAAAAAACACCATGTATCAAAGTCAGTGAAGAATTAAAGCTTCACGTTTTATCAAACATGTCAATATAATACTAAAAACCATAATAGATATTTCAAAAGTCAAATACTATAATAGATATTTCAAAAGTCAAATTCTAAAAGCTCAATTCTAAAAACATAAAAATATCATTTCTGATGCATGCTGCGTAACGAGGCGCAAAGTTGGCGCCACTCGTGTGAAATAGAACCTTGTAGCCGTGAAACAACTTTTTTAGTCTTTTTTTTTTTAAATAATGTGTATCTTTTATCTAAATATTGTGTGACGAAGTATTCTTTATAAAAGTTTTTGGTTACATTTTTAACCGACAACGTAAAAGGAGGGGTGTTATAAGATTGACCTGTTTGGGTGTCTGTTCATGGCACCGTAGCTCTTGAATTAATGAAGCGTTTAAGTGCGTTTTTTTTTGTTCTGTTCCTTTTTTGCGTTGTGGTGGTTCTTAGTTACGTTTTAATAATTTTTTTGCTATGCTTTGGATTTGATTCCAACTCTGTAAAATATAATATTTGATATTTTCATTTCATCGCTCTGGTAACAAGGCAAAGCGCGGCGTTAAGTTCTACCACACAGCATGTAATACCTCAAATTCGGTAATAAGTTGGGTACAGAACGCAGTGTCTCAGCACTAGGTACCCAAGTTCGCATTTAAAAGTCACAGTCAGATGGCCTCATATAATTTCAAACATTATAAAAATATATAACGTAACTTAACGCCGTGAGGAAAGAGAACAAAAATCATTCGTCCGCCAAATCGTTTCATTTAAGACGTACGGTTCCACGATTGGGGGTGAAAATACTAATAAAAAATACTTCTATAAAGAATACTTCGTCATACAATATTAAAAGATCAAAAAATTTAAATAGAACGTACATATTTTTTGAAAAAGATTAAAAATTTAGTTGTTTCACGGCTACAAGGTTCTATTTCACACGAGTGGCGCCAACTTTGCGCCTCGATACGCTATATGCATCAGAAATAACATTTTTCATTTTTTATATACCTATATAGCTTTTAGAATTTTACTTTAGAAATATCTATTGTTTATTTCAAAACTATTTTTTAACGAATATATGTATTTTTTACATTTAATCGGGTAGTTAGTTTCGGGTGCGATTGATTATTTACCATAGCTAACGAGGTTGTACGATCACAATGGTATAACATTGGGGTGTTATGGTGATAGTGGGTTCATTTTTCGGTTGTATTATTATAAAAGGCCCGTTTAGCAGCAAATAGAAAACAGAGCTTACTACTATATTACTGTCATGTCTGATAAAATGTGCGGCTATGAAAAAGTATAATGGAAATTCTCCAGTGACCAGTGACTTTCATTCATGTCAATATTTGGCTTTAACTGCGCGAGGGAATTGAGTAATTGGTGGTAGTTTGACATAAAAATATATCAACTGTTATACTTTAGTCTGCAAAATATATATATATATATATATATATATATATATATATATATATATATATATATATATATATATATATATATATATATATATATATATATATATATTTTGCTTCACGCTGTATCCCGCACTAGGCAGGGTAGGCAGAGGGAACGGAAGTGAAACCTAGTGTTATGACACTCCATTCCACTTCCGTTCCCCACTTTCCGCCGAATTTGAGGCATTGCGTGTTGAGTGGCGGAACTCAACGCCGCGCTTTTGCCTTATTACCAGAGCGAAGAAATGAAACATTAAATATTTAAATTGAAAATATTAAATATTTCATTTCCTTGATTGGGGATCGAACCCAGAACCTGTCGGTTACAGTCAAACTAATACTATACTTTTAAACACATCACACTTTTTGTAAAAAATTGAATGATCAACATGTCAAAAACATGTCAAGAAAGCAATTTGTGTTTACAACTTAAATTTATTAACGAAAAGTACGGACACTATTTCCGTACACCTACAAATTGACACAATTTTGGCACAAAACATGTTATAATCTAAGAATATTCCGTGTTACCATCTGCTCTATTTTTAATTAAATTGAAATCAGTCAGAATTCCAAAAGTAGGATTTGTCTTCACTTGAAGTATTTATGGTTTATTTGGCAATAATTTTATTAAATGACATATTTTTTATTAAGTTTTTACATTTTTACGATTATTACACATTTTACTCAGCTTCCCGCTGTATCCCGCACGCGTCGGAGTAGGCAGAGGGAACTTAGGAACCTAATGTTAAGCCACTCCGTTCCAGTTCCGTTCCCCACTTTCCGACGAGTTTGAGAAATTGCGTGTTGAGGGGCGGATTTCAACGCCACGTTTTGCCTTGTACCAGAGCAAAGAAATAAGAACATTAAATATTTAAATTAAAAATATTAAATATTACATTTTCTCGAGAGGGGATCGAGCCCACAACCTGTCGATTACCTAGAAAATATTCACGATTAATCCAGTTAAAATAATTTTATATCAAATTTATATTAATTTTTTTAATCATAATAAGTTTCGTTAAGCGTAGTACAACTGAACTTAGGAGTGAGTATACGTCTATTATAAAATTTTGCAAACTATTTAAAATTAATGACTGTCAAAATTTCAGGACACAAGCAGACAAAGTGTATTTACAGTGCTGAAGAAGATTTCTTAATAAAATAATAACAACTGACAATTAAAGTATTTACATTTTAATATAGTTTTCAATTATTTTCAAAAATATATCTTTCTTTGCTCTGATAACTTGACAAAGCCCGGCGTTGAGTTCCGCCACTCATCGTGCAATGAGAATAGAAGAAACTGACTTAACAACTAAATCATGTATAACTTTTAATACAAATATCTATGTAATAATAAAATTGTGATATTGATACCAATAATTAAATTTACCCATTGCATTGCATATAGAAATAGTACTTAAGAATTAAATACATTACTAATAATGATCTTACTATATCAAACTCCAATAGACTTAGTGCTAGTTAATAACAGCCACTTATCTTCAGTATCGGCATCGTTCGTTACATCTCTCACTATTTATCTTGTGAAACATAAGGAAGAAACATGACTATCTACAGGAAAATTATTAGTTAATTTTGTAGCTGCATTATGGTGGTTGTGAGTTCTAATGGCTTCAAGGAAAAGTTAAACTGTTTTTACCGCATAGCAAAGTATAGGGAACCTAGTGTTAAGTCACTCCGTTTTACACTTTCCACATAATTTTTGAAATATTATATATTGTGAGGTAAAAATAAATGCCGTTCTTTATCTTATCACCGGAGCGAGAAAGTGGAAATTACATATTCTCTACACTAAGGATCGAACCCATATACTGATTGTAAAAGGAAAAAAAAATCAGTGTTGTGCTTACAATGAAACTCTATGCTACGATGCTAAGACGGATTTAAGATGATTGAAGTATTAATAATATGTGCAAGAAAGGAAATGATGATGAGAAAAGATAATGTTATAGGCAACTATAGACCCATCAGCCATAAGTGAATCATTTTGAAAATATTTTTATATCGATAAAAAGAGATTCTGATACATCAAAGTAAAGTATAGATTACATACACACGATAAAAGAGGTTATTAAAAATGAGTTATTAAGGATAGAATGAATGTCAGGTGCGGGAGAGGAAAAAAAATGATTTTTTTATCTTCTTTGCATTTGTAAATTATAATAAGATCTTTGATTCATTAAAATAGTAAAAAATATGAGAGCATATTTTGAAAGCTCAAGGGATTGCTAAAAATATATTTACATTTTATTGTTAATTTTGAAAACAAGTTCTCAGGTTCACGCTGTATCCCGTACGAAGTAGGCAGAGGGAACCTGGGAACCTAGAGTTGTTCCACTTCCGTTCCCCTGGAAAAACTGGAAGAACAGGGTATTACTTGCCAATACACATAAGAGTTCGACAAGGAGATCCTATGTCACCAAAACTTTTCTCAGCAGTTGCGGAACAAGTATTTAAACGTTTTGAATGGGATGGATACGGACTAAATGTTAACGAAATGTAAATAAATCTTTTATTTGCATTCGGCTTGATATTTACTATTCAAAGATCTTTCAAGTTTAGAAGAAGTTTAAAAGAACAATTTAAAATTGAAGACAAGTACGATTATCAGTCAATTTTAGAAAAAATTAAAAAAAAACAAATTTTAATAATATGTTCATAGTGATAAATGGTAACATAATGGAATATGTGGAAGAATGAGTTATTAATTTTTTTGGCAGATCACATCAACAAATGATCCCACAAGTAGAGAAATACACAACAAAATCAATGTAAGTTCAATTCTATAGGTGTGTTTGTATGATTATTTACTCAACACGCGTTCGGCGGTTGGGAACTGAACAGAGAGTCTTAACACTAGGTTCCTAAGTTCATGTCATATCTGAAAAAGATATGTATATTCGTACTTAAATATTGAGTTTTATTACGAAAAGAGTTTATTTTCACATTTATTTATAGCTTATAACAAAATTTAAGATTTAAAATACTCTGATCCTAAATCATTACTTCATCATGGCAAAGCACTTTTAGCTCCTAAACTGCTGATGTGATTTTCATAAAACTTAGCCAAGAACTACCACTATAAATAAGGATTTTAGTTAAAAAACTAAATTTCAATCAGAATTAACAGACTTTAATGCGGTTTTATCAATTCAGATTTAGGAGCTACGGTGCCACAGATATACATGTCAAATTTATTACAACTCTCTTTTTGTGTCGGTTAAAGAATATGTAACAAAACAAATTTAATTATATAAATAACTACAAATCCATTCTCTAACAAGTAGCGGCCTTGTTTAATTAGATACAAAAGCACAGTTGAGTGGTTGTTCAGGAACGTAATATGTGCTTGGAGTCACGTTATTAGAAGTTCATTTATTTAGTTGCTATATAAGCCTTGTTAATTAATTTATTTCTCTGTATACAAGATGGTTTTAGATGCAATTCCATTTTGAGCGAATGGATTATTTTCAGTTGATTGATCAGGCATTCTAAATGACAGCGTTAAGTTCCGCCATATGTTATGATAGTGGCTGAACAGATATTTACTATACATTATTTGTGTGGTGTAGAATGATTTCCTGCATAGCAGTATAGGGAACCTTGTGTTAGTTCACTTTCCGCTCAATTAATTTAGGACACTGTGAGTTAAGTGGTGAAACTCAACGCTGCGCTTAGTCTACCATATCGGGAAAAAAAAATTAAATATAAAGATTATAGTGAATATACAAGGAATTGGGCCATCGCCTTTAAGAAGTGTCAACCGCGAATCAGACTCGCGTGAGAAAAATCTGTACTATTAAATGTAAAAACGCCCAAAAAAACATATTTTTGACAAATAATACACGGCGTTGAGTTACGCCACTTGTTCATGAGATTTAGCCTGCCGATAGACGTGCAGACAGACAAACATCCAGACAGTCGGACAGCAATGTTCTAATCAATCTAATTAAATACTTTTGTACACAAAACCCTACAAAGTAAAAAAAAATGATATCATATAGAAAAAACACGTAAAACATGTTTATTAATGAAATTCATTTTAGAATGACACAGCAAGTAGCGGTCACGTACCAACTATATGCAAAGCTCAGTTAAGTGGTCTTTGTTACGACGTTCAGGAACATAATGTGTGCTTGAGGTGTTGTTCTAAGTTGCCTACTTTATTTAGTTAGAAATTCAGCTTGGAAGGGTACTTGGAAATTTTATATTTTTTTTAACGCTACTTCTTAATGTACCAATTAATTTGCTGAATATTGTATATTGAGTGACGCAACTTAACGCCGCTCTTTGTCTTGTTTTAGAACGAGGAAATAATAATAACTCATTGTATGGGAATCAAAACTACAATCCTCGACGCTGAGCCTGTGGGCATAATCTTTTTCCAAGGGATGTATTTATATATTTTTTTATTACGAACTTACGAACTAAAACAAATCAGCTTCACCCTTAATACTGCATAACAGGATAAGCAAAAAGAGCTTAGCGTCATTATACTCCATTCTCAGCCTCCCAGTTTGAGACAGCATATTTAATATCTTCTATCTATCGTTGTACTTTGACATTTTTTAAGTATGATTTTTTAACCGACGACGCAAAACTAGTTATAAGGTTGACCTTTTGTCTATGTATCTGTCTGTGACACCGTAGCTCATGAATTGATCGAAACGATCCATTCAGGATCGATTTGAGTTCTTTATTTTTATTCGATAGCATTGTTCAACGCCGTAATTTTTAATTATTCAGTTAGAAACTCAGTTTAACGGTATATCTTGTACACTACACGGCAGGGAAGCCAGAGGGAACTTGAGAACCCATTCACCCGAGATGCTTTATTTCACTTCCGTTCCGTTGAGTGGCGAAATTCAACGCCGCGCTTTGCGCGAACAAATAGACAACATTAAATGTTTAACCTTCCAGCGGTCGCACCCTTGCGCCAAACACAAGCAGTCGCGCGCGGTCTGTTGTTACGCAACTTTCTGTGTCTTTAAAAAAAAAAAACTAATGACTATTTCAAGCTATTGTGGAGGATTAAATGAAGTGTTAGCTGTATGAATAAAAATAAATAATTATGCATATATTTGTTTAGTTATACTAGATAGAAGAATAGTCCATAAAATCTTTAAAAAAATCTCTTTAGACGCAAATCAAATTTATAAATCATCAAAAACAAAATAATATGAAATTTTCTTAATTTTTCTTAATTTGTGACTGTAACCGACAGATTCTGGGTTCGATCCCCAGTCGAGGAAATGAAATATTTAATATTTTCAATTTAAATATTTAATGTTTCATTTCTTCGCTCTGATAATAAGGCAAAGCGCGGCGTTGAGTTCCGCCACTCAACACGCAATGCCTCAAATTCGGCGGAAAGTGGGGAACGGAAGTGGAACGGAGTGTCTTAACACTAGGTTCCCGGGTTCCCTCTGCCTTCCCTGCCTCGTGCGGGATACAGCGTGAAGCTAAGAAAAATTTTCTTAATTTTTCCTTATAACTAATAGACAGACTATAATTATACTTGAGATCAATCTATATCCATTATCAGTAACACCAAATTAACAAAACTCTTAAACTGCACTGGTTTTTCAAATATTTCTTCATGAATTTCTAGCTATAATATAAAATGTAATAAAATAAAAAAGGGGCAACAAATAAAAAAAGGTTCTTGTAACTATTTTATGGTTATTACAATAATTTATTCATTACCAATCTCCATTAAATCTTCCGGAAATGCACATTCCCGGCAGATCTTCAAAGACTTCATCTTCTGTTTCCACCTTCTCAAGCATGCGAGATATTTGAGGTTAAAAATGTTCATAACTCTTTGCCCATGACAAACAACATATTAAAATGTATAAAACCATAAAATTATACACAAAATCAAGTAACAAGATATAAATAACATAAAAACTTTACCTATGTATTAATTTTCATTTTTAGATTTTTTCGTACATAATCGGATTCTGAGACCGCAATAAGAATTAAAAATTTAAAGCGTGCACGCATGTAATTATTGTTATAGACATACGGAAGCTCAACCGTCTTTTTCTATAGTTTTAGTAAACTGACTAAAAAAGTTCTTTGCGGTCTTACAGACCACGCGCAACCGCTGGAAGGTTAATTTGAAAATATTATATTTAATTTGAGTGGGGATCAACCCTACAGTCTGTCATTTACAGTCACACGCTTATGCCGCTGCGCCACGACAGTCCTCAAGTTCTAGTTATTTTTAATGAATATCGGATTGCTAGTTTATGACCTAAATCCTTTGCAAAGATATAGAAGACATTTTTTTGAGAAATTATTAAAAAAAAAATTTTTTACTATATAGTGATTAATTTCACTTTCTTACATAAGTCTCCATGCAATACCCAAATAATGAAAGATTGTTTTATCCGTTATTCTATATAACGGAACTCAACGCCGCACTTTGAAGGAAATTGTAAAACAATCTATCTAAGGTTCTTTGTTTATAACTACCAGAAAGCAAAGATGTGAACGATACATCTATAGAAGATCTATAGACGCAATTTAATAACGAATACATACAATGCGATCGTAAATCAACAAGTCGGGACAGTTTTACGCTCAGATTTTATGACTGCACAAATTTATTCCGCATTGTTCTATAGATTATGGACGTTGTTAGATTCTTTAGAAATGTAATAATGATTTCTCAAATATTTTGTATGTTTATATTTTTATTAACTTGTTCGAGCGAAGAGTTCGGCTTTCGATCGTAATTTTGTTTGTGTGGACTAAGCTTAACCATTATATCTCATTTTTCTTGTTCTTTCAGTTTTTTTTAGTTTCACGCGTATCCCGCACACAGCAATACAGGAAATGGGAACATGGGAACCTAATTTTTAGAACGTTTCCATTAAGATACTTCTATGGGGTACTTGTGGGAATCAAACCCATCACCTGTCACGTTTCCAATCGTAAATTTACGCCGCACTCTCTTCTGGACGGCCTTGATCAAAATAATCTCCATTAGAGTTCTCTAACACTCCCTAACTTACTTACATCTAAAGTTAATAATCGTATAACATTAAGGTTCACTTATAGAAATTGGTGCACATAGTGTCTGGACACTAGGTTTTCTTTACTGTACCATCAACCTCATCACTCTATTCACTACCAATTTATTTTGAATATCTTGATTTTGTTACTAGAATAAGAAAATAACCGAATTTATTGCCCCAAATAGGAATCGAACCTACAATCGTCTTACTTACAGTCAGGTAGTTTTTTAAAAAAGAGACTTAATTTAAAAACTAAATTGATGCAGTAATAGATATTTAAATATTCAATTTGACTTGAGGAATATTGAAAAAATATTAATCAGATGGCTGCCAGAAATTCATCCAGAATTAATTATACTATAAAGATATTATATTTTATTTATATAATATAAAATTTATTTGAGGCCATCGTATCACAATGTCTGCGAAACATGACGGAGGGCACGATTTCAATTTTACCTTCTATTCGGAGGACAGAGTATTTTAATTTTCTCGCTCTGCTAACATAATAAAGTGCAGCGTTGAAATTATGAATAATGTCTCAATAACTGATTATAAATTGGGAAACGGAATATTTTAACGATCCGATAAAGATCCTCTCGCCTTAACCTATTATGTTCAGAATATAGTGTAAAATGAAAAATAAATATAGATTAAATACGTTATTAGAGGCCTGTCGTGGCGCAGCGGCACAAGCGTGTGACTGTAACCGATAGGTTCTGGGTTCGATCCCAGTCGAAATGAAATATTAAATATTTTCAATTTAAATATTTAATGTTTTATTTCTTCGCTCTGGTAAAAAGGCAAAGCGCGGCGTTGAGTTCCGCCACTCAACACGCAATGCCTCAAATTCGGCGGAAAGTAGGGACCGGAAGTGGAACGGAGTGTCCTAACACTAGGTTCCCGGGTTCCCTCTGCCTACCCTGCCTCGTGCGAGATACAGCGTGAAGCTAAAAAAAAAATTAAATACGTGTACAAAATAAAATTATTTTTACGCCGAATTTTTCATAATAATAATTCATCAAACCATTCTGTATGGGAAATTATTACAACCCATAATGATTTCCCATAGGGGGTAGTATGAGACTACCTTAGTTTAAGACTCCGTTTTCAGCTTACCTCCGAGATACTGCATATTTGGTGGTTCAAGACAACCACTCTAGATCTAGAACTGGTTGAAAATTTGAGCGTCAAAGCTTACCACAGTGAAAATCGAATCCATAATATTCTCCTTTACAATAACATATGGCTAAATTTACTGCTGCGCCACAAATACTTTATCAGCATCATTACATCTTTGGATGTATATAAAAAAATCTTCTCACATTTAAACCTAAGTGTTAAACAGCTATGCAACTTCTATATATAAAATCTCTAAACGCTTCAACCTTAACAAATCTTGATATTACAAGCCCATTACAAATTTATGTACTCCAGAGACCGGCATTTTCTCCTTGAGTAGAATCTTATATTTTATTCAGTGAAATGCCCACTGTGGGTAATTTTACATATAAATTTGAGTAATTGGATCTTAAGTGGATCATAACTGTTAATTTTTTTTATTAGTTTCACGCTGTTTCCCGCACACGGCAGGTTAGATAAAGGGAGAATAGGAACCAAGTGATAAGACACTCTGATCCTGTTTAGACATTCCAGAGTACGTGAGGCAATGTGTGTTCAGTGGTGGAACTTAACGCCGCGCTTTACCTTGTTACCACAGTTAGGAAATAAAAATATTAAACATTTTATTTCCTCGAGTGGTGATGGAACATACAGCCTGTCACGGTTACAATCCTACGCTTATTTCCGTGGACCACGCCAGGCCTCAAAAGGGTTGAAATGTTATGATTTTTTTTTAGCTTCACGCTGTATCCCCCACGAAGCAGGGTAGGCAGAGGGAACCCGGGAGCCTAGTGTAAAGATACTCCGTTCCACTTCCGTTCCCCACTTTCCGCCGAATTTGAGGCATTGCGTGTTGAGTGGCGGAACTCAACGCCGCGCTTTTGCCTTATTTCCAGAGCGAAGAAATGAAACATTAAATATTTAAATTGAAAATATTAAATATTTCAAAATGAAATGTTATGATTTAACTAAAAATACTATATCGAAAAGAAAAAAAATCTTATCTGCTGGTTGTGACTTTAAATATTAATTGCTTCATCCTGTTGACATAAGTAGGCGGATATCAAAAACTACTGGACTGAGGAAACTTTTCTGAATTTAAACTAAACAGGACCATGTTTATATGTTTTTTAGTTTTCTAGTAATTAGTGATACACGTGCTTGTAAGTATTAAATAATTATTATTACCAAATATTAGATTTAATAAGTTAGAAGAAAAAATAAAAATTCCGTTTTAACAAAAAGTTTTGATTGTGATGAGCATTTAGTATCAATATTTAACACTTAATAATTACCGATATTTAATATATATTCACTTGAAGAAGAACTGTAAAAGATAAGCTCAATAATAAGAAAAAACAAAATGTTTTTTTTTTAAATAAATTGATAACGAATCGCGGTGTTAAGTTTCGCCATTCGAAGTGCAATATATCAAAAATTAGTTCCAAAATGGACACATAACTATCCAACAAAAGCGAAAAAAAAAACATGGAAAAAAAAAACTTGGAGTCCGTAATAAAGTAGCAATTCCGTTAAACAGTCTTAATATCAGTTTAGCGAATCAAAACAAATTGAACAAGCGAAACGATAGCATTAATCGTTTTCAATTTCTATCCATTTGACAAATGCGGGGATTGGGAAATGGCTAATCGTCGGTGATCCATCACCGGTTGCCGTTTTTGTATGAAATAACGTACATATGTACGGTAGATAGATATGGTTTTGTAAGTGGATTGAAATGAAATCACTTGAGAGATTGTTGCGATATTTTTTTTTTCATTTAATATATAAATTTATTTAAATTTCTCATATGGTGTCGTGGCATAAGCATGCGTCTATACGCAATAGGTTTTGCGTTCAATCTCCACTCGAGGTAAAGGTTTATTTATTCATATTTATCTTTCTTGGCTCTGATAATAAGGAAATACCTCAAATCACACTTAAAGAAGTGTAGGTGGTAGAAACCAGCTCGGGTATTTTTTTTTTCGGCTAACGTAGGCAGAGGAAATTTTGGAGCCTAGATTACTAGGTAGTAGTAATACACTACCGTTTACCACTTACCAAGTATGTATTATCGATATTTGTTGATGTTGTAACATTTAGAGATCTTATATAAATTGTAAAGCTGTTAACCTTCATACGGTCTTCATAACGACTAACGTCAAAGGGCTTCGGGTCTACTTTGACCCATTCACTATATTATTTATATTTATGGTAAATAATTACGTAACTGCTAGTAAATAAATTTATAATGAAATACATCTTAACAATAGACAATGAAAACAACAGTTAGTCACTATAATTTTTATTATACTTACTTATATTTAGAACATAAAACACTTTTAATTGTTACGTGCATAGTACTTAATTACGCTTTAATAACTAAATAAGGTAATATTTAAAATAAAAAAAATATCAATTATTACATCCAGAGCACAAAGTAACTGTTTTCGAGTGCTGCTTGCATATGAACATGTTGCATGTAAGGCACACCAACCCTGTTTTATTGTCCGTTTTTTGGCATAACTAACATCGACCTCTCTTAGTTGTTTTTTTACCTGTATTACTTTCAGACTGCGATGAGGTTGATGGTTGTGGATTTTTTTGGGACAAATCTCGTATACTATTTGTAATTTCTAGTGAAAAACATGCTTGGGGCAAAGTTTGCCGTTTTTTCACATAAGAAGTAACAAGCTGCATATCCAGATTTTCTAAAAAGTAACGTCGTTTAGCAAGGTTCCCTTCTTTCCAGGCGCTATTAGCGGATGTGAATAAGATAAAAGCATTATAAGCTGATATATCAACCATATTACTGAACACTACCTGAGGACATCGTTTTGTCTTTCGTCTACAAGTATAGCAAGACACAGATTTATCCAGTGTATCTACACCACCTTTACATTTGTTATAGTCTAATATTATTACTGGCTTCCAATCTGTGCGAATACTAACTTCCAAGTCATGATGCAATGTGCTCAGAATATTTACAGATTTTTTTTTTAGGGGTTTAAGACACGAGAGTCGAGTCGGAATCGGTCTATCTTTTATGATCGCAAACTGTGGTGGTAATTTAGACTTATTTTTACGTATAGTTCCTACTAATGTATTCTTTTTTTTCCAGCAATTTCTGCCCCAGTTGATATGACGTGAAAAAGTGATCTGTTGTAAGATTATGGCCTTTTAGCCCGACAGACAAATCAAGAACCACACGCAGACCTTGATTTCTTTCAGGAACACTTCCGGTTTCTTTACCTGTATAGGGTTGAATATTCCAAGCATAACTTGTTGCAGAATCGCATAGAATTCAAAACTTTATACCATACTTTGCTGGTTTTGGCATTCAGAGGAAGATGCCCATTTCGGCAATATATGCCATATTGCCGAAATGGGCATCTTCCTCTGAATGCAACTAACTGTTCATCTACAGTCACATTTTGGGAAGGATTATAGAGTGATCTTCTAACTTCGAACACGATTCTTCTTCAGACACCTTACTCAAAATGTTTTCGATTTCACTGTCTCTCATTTTCAAATAGGAATTTATTGTTTTTTTTATTTTTACGATTACTTGATTTTGAAGCACTGACGTTCTAGTCGTTCAATTTAAATTACTACAGTGTGAAGTGGGTAGAACAATGCATGTATTATAAAGTGAATAGTGGGTAATTCGATACCAAAACTAAACAAACGACAATCATTCTATCGGCTATAACTAAACAAACGACAATCATTCACTTACGGTCAAATGTGACCCGAAGACCATTAGTGTAAAAAAGTATAGAAGTTGATAAATATTATATTTTTTTTAAAAACTGTCGAATATTTACATTGAGCTTACTGATTTGAACAAAGTCATGCCATATCAACTGCCCGAACAAAACACTTAAAAAGAAAACTTTGTTTCTATCCTCAAATGGGTCAAAAATGACCCGAGGACCGTATGAAGGTTAAGTTAGGTTTTTAATATGGGAAGGCAATTATTTTAATATATACAGTCAAAGATACAATTGAGGCCTGTCGTGGCGTAGCGGCACAAACGAGTGACTGTAACCGACAGGTTCTGGGTTCGATCCCCAGTCGAGGACATGAAATATTAAATATTTTTAATATTTAATGTTTTCACTTCTTCGCTCTGGTAATAAGCCAAAGCTCATCGTTGAGTTCCGTCATTCAACACGCAATGCCTCAAATTCGGCGGAAAGTGGGCAACGGAATTGGAACGGAGTGTCTTAACACTAGGTTCCCGGGTTCCCTCTGCCTACCCTACCTCATGCGGGATACAGTGTAAACCTAAAAAAAAAAGGTACAACTGAAAACTTGGCTGAAAAGGCGAAGATTATGTTTTCGATTCCCACTCGGGTTTAAAATTATATTTATTTTCTCTTTCTCACTCTGATAATAACAACTCGTAATATTTCAAACATTTGGAGCGAGTGAGTAAATAAAAGAGTGTCTTGACACTATTTTCCTTAAACTTACTTAGTGAAACTAAGTGAAAAAAGTATATTTACTGCTGGCATTTTCTTATTATTGCATTGATATAAACGAAAATATTCTAAAATGCCTCATAAAGTCTATTTTATTTCAAATAATACAGATCTTTTAGCGTTTCACATCTATTTCTCTCCCATAGCACAGTGGTTACAATCTTGCACAGGCCTTCCAATTCACAGTTCTTATCACAGTCAGGAGCAACATCACTTGCTTTGCTCGATAGAACTGTATACAAGTCTAACATGGCTTTATTAATTGTAACCATACTATACGTTAAATTATTAATGGAATTAGGCGATAAATTCGGAATTTCATATATATCTTTCATTTCATATAGTTTATACCATCGTGGTTTCTTGTTCGGTGTCAAATTTGCTTCGGTAAGATTGTAAATGTAGCACTCTATATTTTTTGGTTTCTGGAATTTAAAAAAAAACGTGTAAGTATTAACGTTACATGTACACGTTTTTTTTATACTTTATACATCAGCAATAAATATGAAAAATATTGAAATCTTCACGTTTTTCCCTCATTGGTGAGTTCAATGTTAAAATTACATCCTCATTTCCAGCCCGATTTTTCAAGACATTAGGCGGAACTTAACGCTTCGCGATGTCTTCTGGAAGACATAGCACGGTGTCAATTTAAATAAATATAAATATGAAAATCATCTGTCAAGTGAGTATAGACGTTAAAGCAATCGCGTTTACAACTCGTTCTTCCTACAGATACTTACAAAAGTATTGTCAAAAGTGACAATTTTATAATTTCTATTGGAACCAGTGTCGAAATTAGTAATCGACCCGGCACCCCACGCCATACTAAAGGGTACCTCGTGTATATCACTTAAGAACAGTTTCATGTCATCCGAATGAGTGTGACCTGTGAACTGTGCTGTAATCGTTGATGAAAATCTAGAATTGATGAGAAGAATGTAATGATTATTATTTTGTTTTTGAAGTGAAAACTTCTTTAGGCGCGTTGAGCGTTTTGGTAGAGGGTAAAATACTCGGTACGCGTCACCGAAATGCTAATGATAATAGCTATGGAGAGCCAGACTAGCGCACGCGCAGTAGCCTGTGTACACGTATACACTAATACATTGACTATTTCTGACTGTATTATGTGCGCGTTGGACGCTTTTTGGATAAGTATAATTTTGTGAGTCACGTCATCAATACGTTATAGTAGCAGTACCTATTGTATCTTTTTTAGAATACAATGAAATCATTGAACGAACAGATAATCTAAGTATTGTCAAAATTAATGGTGACAATGATGTAAATAATGAAAATAATGTTCAAACTTGAATTCACTGAAATTCGTGTAAATATAAATACTATGTATAATTAAGATAATTGTATATTAATTATTTTTTCAACCACTTTGTATTTATATTTTGTTTATGATTTGTTTAACCCATCATATGTAACTAATAAATAAAACATAAAGAAAATCATATCATTTTTGCATATAGTTTTAATTACTCTCAACTTAATAGTTCCATTTTCACTTCTATCGGCAGTCCCACGACTGCTATTAGTTTTTTTATTTAAATTTATTACTGCTTTGATACAGACATAAGAGAGATGTCGAAGAGGCACAGACGCGTGACTATAAGCGTAAGAGGTGGATTCGATTCCCACTCGAGGAAATGAAATATTTTTTACTATGTTTTTAAAGTGTTATTCCACACTTAGGACAGAAAATACTAAACTTAAATTTTTAAAATTTTAAAAAGCGTATAAAAATTTTGAACGAAGCAGGATTTGAACCCGCGCCTCTGGAATACCGTTCCAGCGCTCTGACCAACTAAGCCATTCGTTCTCACCGAGCTCCGTCGAAATTCTTATACGCTTGTTACAACTTATTTATGTTGTTAGCATCTCTGTAGGGAGATTTTTACAAATTTCCGCTACCCAAAGACAACTCCAAAGAATTATCGTTTGGCAAGAGAGAATACTATATATTTTAATATTTTTACTATGTTTTTAAAGTGTTATTCCACACTTAGGACAGAAAATACTAAACTTAAATTTTTAAAATTTTAAAAAGCGTATAAAATTATTGAACGAAGCAGGATTTGAACCCGCGCCTCTGGAATACCGTTCCAGCGCTCTGACCAACTAAGCCATTCGTTCTCACCGAGCTCCGTCGAAATTCTTATACGCTTGTTACAACTTATTTATGTTGTTAGCAGCTCTGTAGGGAGATTTTTACAAATTTCCGCTACCCAAAGACAACTCGTAAGAATTATCGTTTGGCAAGAGAGAATACTATTTATTTTAATATTTTTACTATGTTTTTAAAGTGTTATTCCACACTTAGGACAGAAAATACTAAACTTAAATTTAAAAAAATTTAAAAAGTGTATAAAAATTTTGAACGAAGCAGGATTCGAACCCTCGCCTCTGAAATACCGTTCCAGCGCTCTGACCAACTAAGCCATTCGTTCTCACCGAGCTCCGTCGAAATTCTTATACGCTTGTTACAACTTATTTATGTTGTTAGCAGTAAAAATATTAAAATATATAGTATTCTCTCTTGCCAAACGATAATTGTTTCGAATTGTCTTTGGGTAGCGGAAATTTGTAAAAATCACCCTACGGAGATGCTAACTACATAAATAAGTTGTAACAAGCGTATAAGAATTTCGACGGAGCTCGGTGAGAACGAATGGCTTAGTTGGTCAGAGCGCTGGAACGGTATTGCAGAGGCGCGGGTTCAAATCCTGCTTCGTTCAATAATTTTATACGCTTTTTAAAATTTTAAAAATTTAAGTTTAGTATTTTCTGTCCTAAGTGTGGAATAACACTTTAAAAACATAGTAAAAATATTAAAATAAATAGTATTCTCTCTTGCCAAACGATAATTCTTACGAGTTGTCTTTGGGTAGCGGAAATTTGTAAAAATCTCCCTACAGAGATGCTAACAACATAAATAACTTGTAACAAGCGTATAAGAATTTCGACGGAGCTCGGTGAGAACGAATGGCTTAGTTGGTCAGAGCGCTGGAACGGTATTCCAGAGGCGCGGGTTTAAATCCTGCTTCGTTCAAAATTTTTATACGCTTTTTAAAATTTTAAAAATTTAAGTTTATTATTTTCTGTCCTAAGTATGGAATAACACTTTAAAAACATAGTAAAAATATTAAAATATATAGTATTCTCCCTTGCCAAACGATAATTCTTACGAGTTGTCTTTGGGTAGCGGAAATTTGTAAAAATCTCCCTACAGAGATGCTAACAACATAAATAAGTTGTAACAAGCGTATAAGAATTTCGACGGAGCTCGGTGAGAACGAATGGCTTAGTTGGTCAGAGCGCTGGAACGGTATTCCAGAGGCGCGGGTTCAAATCCTGCTTCGTTCAAAATTTTTATACGCTTTTTAAAATTTTAAAAATTTAAATGATTTTTTTTTTATTTTATTAGGTTAAAAGTGGTTTTTAGTTCACCCATTCAACACGCGATACCTTAATTACGTTCGGAAAGAACGGAAGGTTTTAACACTTGGATCTCATGGTCTCTCCGCCATGTGCCATATAGCAGGGTAGGCAGAGAGATCGAGAAACAAAAAACAAAAAAATCAAGCAGATTCACATTATAAAACTTGCACAAAATAATTAAAATTAGTAAACAAAGTTACTTTTATATTTAAAAATATAAAAAAATATATTAATGTTAATAAAATAAATATGAGAAATAAATAATAACATATACAAAAACTCCTAAGTATCCTAGTAAGTAGTATCAATAAATCGTAGTTTCTACTCGCCGCAACTCAACGCCGCGCTTTGTCTTGCAACCAGTTTTATTTTAAAAATAATTTTACCTATCTATCACTCTCTTGTACTCTCTTGTCCAAGTATACAAAAGATCTGCATCACCAGGTGGAATATGAGATAATATATGGACCTTTTCTCCAGCGAGTTCAGCTTTCTGTAGTTCGTTGATAAGCCATTCTAAATGCCTTTTAGCGTTAAGAGGGTCGTGTACTAACCACCTAAAAATAAACATTACTTGTTTTGCTTTTAAGTTGGTAAAAGCCGATTTCTATCGATATTTCTCTCTGGTGAGACAAATCTATTCATTCACTGTTTTCATTTCTCCGCTCTGGTTACAAGGCAAAGCGCGTTTAGTTCCGTCACTTAACATGCAATGCCTCAAATTCAGAGAAAAGTGGGGAACGGAAGTGGAACGGAGTGTCTTAACACTAGGTTCCCAAGTTCCCTCTTCCTACCCTGCTGTATGCGGGATATAGCGTGAAGCTAAACACAAACCATAGCCTAGAGTTCCGCCATTCAATAGGCTTTAGACTAGTTGGGAAAATAAAATGTGAGGTTCTTTTTACCTTTTCTATCTACTACGTAAGAAATAGCTTGAAGCTCAAATAAAAATAAATTAGTCCTTGTCAAACAAATCATACGAATGGCTTCACCAACAGACTTAATGAACCTGAAATCGTACTACTAAGATCTCAGTGCTCCAATTCTCCACTTTACGCCGAATTCCTCAGATATAATGTATTGAATGGTTGAGGCCTGTCGTGGCGCAGCGGCACAAGAGTGTGACTGTAACCGACAGGTTCTGGGTGCGATCCCCAGTCGAGGAAATGAAATATTTAATATTTTCAATTTAAATATTTAATGTTTCATTTCTTCGCTCTGGTAATAAGGCAAAGCGCGGCGTTGAGTTCCGCCCCTCAACACGCAATGCCTCAAATTCGGCGGAAAGTGGGGAACGGAAGTGGAACGGAGTATCATAACACTAGGTTTCACTTCCGTTCCCTCTGCCTACCCTGCCTAGTGCGGGAAGCTGGAAAAAAAAAAGAATGGTGGAACTTAACGAAGCGCTTTTCCTCATTATCATATGTAGGTAGCGAAAATATTAAATATTTTGATTTCTCCGAGAGGAAATCGATCCATAACTGTCGCGATTATAGTCAACCAAAAGCCAAAAAAAAAAATAAATTTTGAAGAAAATTAAGAAATATACCATAAAAAAACATACCAATTAAATTTGTAAGCTACATTTTTGTTAAGCGATATAACTCTTAGCCCCGGTTTGATCAACATAGAATATTGGCCATCTTTTCTCATTGTGGCAAATGCTTCGTCAGTTAAATACGGCTTCCATAGTTCAGCTAAACTTTTGTATAACCATGTTGTATTGAGGCCTTCATTTTGTATATATGGAGGAGCAAATCTGAAATATAAATATCAGAATCACAATATATATAAAATGTTTATTATTTCCATTTTTTCATTCTGGTAACGAGGCAGAGCGCGGCGTTTAGTTCCATCAGTTATTTTTTTTAGGTTAAAAATCTACTAAAGAGAATAAATATTTTAATTATCTCATTCTGGTCGCAAGACAAAGCGCAGCGTTGAGTTGTGCCAATTAACTAGCAATTCCTTGAAAGTATAATATATCGTTAACTCTACTTACTGGTTAGTAGGATGTGCTTCATGATTGCCAATCACAGGAACAATAAGAATATTCTTTCCAAAATACTTCTTCATTGTATTAATTAACAATTTATTTATTTCAATATTGTTTTCATATGTCGTCTCCCACACAAAATGATTTATATTGTCGCCCATGTAGTAAACTACATCTAAATCCTTTATGAAAAAATTATGTATTATTGAGGCCTGTCGTGGCGCAGCGGCACAAGAGTGTGACTGTAACCGACAGGTTCTGGGTTCGATCCCCAGTCGAGGAAATGAAATATTTAATATTTTGAATTTAAATATTAAATGTTTCATTTCTTCGCTCTGGTAATAAGGCAAAGCGCGGCGTTGAGTTCCGCCACTCAACACGCAATGCCTCAAATTCGGCGGAAAGTGGGGAACGGAAGTGGAACGGAGTGTCATAACACTAGGTTTCACTTCCGTTCCCTCTGCCTACCCTGCCTAGTGCGGGATACAGCGTGAAGCTGAAAAAAAAACTATGTCTATAAATCTTAATAATATGAAACGATATCTCTCAGATATGGTGGAAAATAGGGAATAGAATGGAGTGTCTGAACACTACCTTCCCAAGTACTTTTTGCATGCCATGTGCAAGATATATCCCGAGACACTCAGTTTTGTTTTCCATTTTCCGATGATTTTGACGAACAGCGTATTGAGAGGCGTAACTCAACGACGCGCTTTACCTTTGACCTGAGCGAAGAAATGACATGAATTATTAAATATGTTTTGCTCGAGTGGGCATCGAATCCACTACCTGTCACATCACGCTTAGCGCCATGACGAGATCTCAACGATGAGAATATAATAATTGAACAAAAAAGGGTCTGAGAGGCCTGTCATGGCGCAGCGGCACAAGCGTGTGACTGTAACCGATAGGTTCTGGGTTCGATCCCCACTCGAGGAAATGAAATATTTAATATTTTCAATTTAAATATTTAATGTTTCATTTCTTCGCTCTGGTAATAAGGCAAAGCGTCGCGTTGAGTTCCGCCACTCGACACGCAATGCCTCAAATTCGGCGGAAAGTGGGGAACGGAAGTGGAACGGAGTGTCTTAACACTACGTTCCCGGGTTCCCTCTGCCTACCCTGCCTCGTGCGGGATACAGCGTGAAGCTAAGAAACAAAAAAAGGTTACCCTTATTTTGAATATTATTTAAATATTTAATTGTATTTCATGTTATCCGTAAGAAATTAGAATTTTTGTTAAACGAATAAAAAAGATCGGCTCACTTACTTTATGTGACGCAATTCTTTGAATGGCATCTTCATATGCCCAAATTGGTGTATCACATTTCACAATGCTACCCCAATATCCAGCTTGTTTTAAATAAGATCTTCTTCTTATAAATTGCCTATCTATATTACTTTTATTGAACAATTTAGATATAAACTGATTTTGGTTATATATTTTGTGTACGTTACTTTGATGTTGATCATTATTTAGATGGTATTTGGTGCTTGAGCTTCTACAACATGCTGGTTCGTTACAGTTTGAATGGCTCGACGGATCATACAGAGGATCAATATGGACGTCTGATATTAAAGCAACAGTTAAATTTAAGTTATCATCAAGATTCTGAAATAAGAAGAATTATTTTCTTTTTTTTGTGTGTCTCACGCTGTATCCCGCACTGGCATTGCAGGTAGTGCGAAATTAGCACAATCAACTGTTAAAACCGTTCCCATTAAGATACTTCCCATACCTATTTTCTGCCAAAGTCGCGTTTTGCGATTGGTATTACGTATTAAGTGACGAAATTTGCCTTGTTACAAAAGCGAAGAAATGAAAATATTAAATATTTCATTTCCTCAAGTGTGGATTGAACTCACAACAAGTCGTTTTGCAGTTCCGCCTTAGCACTTTATTAGGCCATAAAAAAATATATACAGAATTTTAATTTTGATGTACTAATGGTCCAAAAATACATTATTTGATAACGTGAAAATTGGTGGAAATAAATTGTATAAATTTAATTTCATTTAATAGCCATACACCGTATTCCGTATATGGCAGGGAAGGCTGAGGTAACCCAGTGTGAGATTTTAGGGACTTTGGGTGTTTAATGGTTTCACCATATACCTAACGCCGCGCGTAGTCTCTATTTGGAATCGTTTCCGTAACCGTCATGTTTACAATCAAACTAAAAAAATAAATATTTTATACCTTATTTTCTTCTAAAGTTTTAGATGGTATATCAACTTTCCAATCGAACCTTTTATCTTTATGAGGACAACGATCGTGTGTATTCTTTTGTAAAATAAGACTACAAAAACTATGCGGATGAGCTTCAGGAGTGTTTTCAATAATATATTTTAGGATAGGCTGCAATATAATAAAAATATATATTTTTTGCTTAGTTCTTAGCTTCAACACCTATCAGAGTAGGCAGAGGAAACCTGGAAACTTTTTGACATTTCTATGATTTCTTTATATACGATTTCCCACTTTCAGTCAACCAATCATCATCGTTACCAAAGAAAATTGGGCTCATGCTGACTGGCCTTGCTATCTTCCATGAAAGTCAGAAAATTTTTATAGTCTTCAATCAATCTCTTAATATTTATATGAAATAAACTTAATATTTATATTAATATTAACTAAAACCTAAAAATACTTAGACAGTTAAATGTGAGAACGAAGAAGAATGTACTCAGTTGATTTGCATACATTTATGCAATAAGTGGTGAAAAAGGGCCAAAAAAGATTTATGAAAGAAGAGGGAATAATAAAGTTTAAAACAATACGATTTATTTAAAATAATCGCTGTATCCCGTAGAATCAGAGCTGGTAGAGGCAACCTGGGAACCTACTGCTAAGAATACCGTTATTATTAAGAATCTTGCGCTTCTCAATTTTCAGCGTTGAGTGGTGGCACTCATTGCCACCTTATGCGTCTTTAACAAAATTTCATTTCTTAGAGTTGAAATCAAACCCACTAGCTATCCCACTTGTGATCGTCCGGCATAACTAGCCTTAGTTAGCATTTTCTTAATATTCAATGTATTATAAAATTATTTTATGTCTATACTCGTAAAATAGTGAATGGTATGGAGTATCTTAACACTAGGTTCTCAAATGCTCTTTGTGCGCTCTATAGTGTGCGGGATACAGCGTGAAACAGCGTGAAATAGAGAACTTATACTTACATAATTTAAGTTTAACACTCCTTCACATACTCTTGGCATACCAGTGCTAATAATACATAAAATAATAGTAGAATCAATTACATATTTATCTGGAACTCGTTCAGAAATAACCAAGAAAAGTGCATCAAACAAAGCACGGCAAATGAAACAGCGTGAACCCTACAATTGGGAAAGCAATTAAATTAATATTGTATCTGTAAAGGTGACGGTTGTTGGTTTGATTATTATTTTTAATTTATTTTAATTTTGTTGTAAAACTGAACAATTTATGACACGTATAGGCCTGTCGTGGTGCAGCGGCACAAGAGTGCGACTGTAACCGACAGGTCCTGGATTCGATCCCCAGTCGAAGAAATGAAATATTTTATATTTTCAATTTAAATATTTCATTTCTTCGCTCAGGAAATAAGGCAAAAGCACGGCGTTGAGTTCCGTCACTTAACACGCAATGCCTCAAATTCGGCGGAAAGTTTGTAACGGAAGTGGAACGGAGTGTCTTTACACTTTTATATATATATATATATATATATATATATATATATATATATATATATATATATATATATATATATATATATATATATATATATATATATATATATATATATATATATATATATATATATATATATATATATATATATATATATATATATATATATATATATATATATATATATATATATATATATCTATATATATATATATATATATATATATATATATATATATATATATATATATATATATATATATATATATATATATATGTATATATATATATATATATATATATATATATATATATATATATATATATATATATATATATATCTATATTTTAGAAAATGAAGTTTCTTTAAACTTTTGACCCTGTGTTTTTTAGTTATACGTAAATTGTTATACAAGATAAAATGTATAGTCAAATTCTTAAATTTGTTAACGAAAATGAGATATTTATTACATTCTTTTCTTAGCTTCACGTTTGTATTCCAAATATAAAACGAAAACAATTGGAAATTTAGGAACCTAGTGTTAAGACACTCTGTTCACAATAAGACATTTTTCCTCAAGTAAATTCCACCGAATTTAAGAGGAACTTAACGCTTCTTTTATTAGCTTCACGCTGTATCCTGCACATCGCAGGGTACGCAAAAAGAACTTAGGAAATTAGTGGTTAGACACTCCGTTACGTTTTCCAGTTTTCGCAGCATCGTTCACTTTTTGCTGCACTGTACCTTGTTACCTGAGCGACGTAAAGAAAATGTTAGCCGATAGACCGTTGGGCTTATAGTAAATATATGATAAATCTTTTAGTCTATACTCTGCAATGTAATATATCTTTGCAAGTTAGCTTAGCGAGCTATAAGTTTGAATTGTTTCTATTTATCTTTTTGTGGAAATACAGCTCCTGAATGATTGCACCGATCTCAGAGAGATCGCAGTTTTTTTAATCGAAAGCTTTGCTTATCATAGTAATACTTAGATGTTATATGAAAATTAAATCATCAGTTCAACACCTACAAACAGTTTCCTAAGATAAAGTAGTGATATTTAGGGATTTTTAAAGTTCGTATGTTTGTAAATAACCACCATCAGAGGCCGTTAAGGCGATGCGGTATTGCTCAAGCACTGTAGATTCAATGATTTCTCGGGCTAGTTAATTTGATTTTCGCACTCTGCTAATAGGATAAAGTGCTTTGTTTGTTTAATTCGGTACATGTAGAAAATTTTGCTGTAAAAGTACAGTGCAGGTATTTTTTTTTTTTCATATATATTTCTTTTTCCATTGATTATCTTTTGATAAACTAAGGAAAATAGAATATTTATTTTATATTTCCGGAACTACCAACTTTTAAACTGATATAATTTTCAAATACCCTACAATATCAAAATCCATGCTATTCATGAGATTAATATCATCGTAAATTATAATTACATTCTTTATATTTCGGTTTCCTTTTTGAACTTCCCAAATTGGATTAAAATCCTGAAGTATATATGAGATTCCTTCAAACTCAGTTTTCGACAAGGTGCCAGTCATGTGCTTATAAAATAGAGTGCTTAAATCATCTGTAAAACAAAAATTGTTTTAGTTTAAAGCTGTATATCGCATATTGAAGAGTAGGAACTTGGAAACCTAGTGATAAGATACTCCGTTTACAGTGTAACGAAGTGAAAATCTTGTATACTTTAAAACCTCGAGCGGGTATCGAATCCATGACCTCTCACAGACCTCTATACAGTGAATGAACCGCCACTTGGGGCATTCCACGTCAAGCGGGCAAGTAAAAATTTTTGATGTTTCCGATTTTAGTAATGTTTAAATATGTTATAGGTATATATGTCCTCGAGCTAGATATACAATATTTTTAAAATACTATTTATAGTTAACAAGTTGTAAGATATTGAAGTTTTAACTAACTATAGCGTAAAAATTATAATTAAATATATATTTAAAACGCAAAAATTAAGTTTTAAAAAGTTTATTTTTTTTTTACAAATCGATCTTGGTATACATATAATCTATACCAACTTTCATAATGGGCCCGTAAGTAGTTTAGGAGTTAGAGCAGTTATAATGCCAGAAAGCGGCGACCGCGCTAGCCCCACGGCTAGCTCGATCTAAAGATTCTGTAGGTCGTCACCAGCGCGGTCGCCGCCTTCTGGCATTATAACTGCTCTAGCTCCTAAACTGCTTTCGGGCCCATTATGAAAGTTGGTATAGATTATATGTATACCAAGATCTATTTGTAAAAAAAGGGTCCAACTTTGAAAAAAATCAATTTAAAAAACAAAAAGCATTTTAAAAAAATATATTGTTTTTAAATTTTTAAAAATGCTTTTAGAAAGCTCATTAAGTCGAGTACATATTTAATTAGTTAGTTTATTCGATTATAAATTTTTAAAACTTAGTTTTTGCGTTTTAAATAATAAATACGCTATAGTTAGTTAAAACTTCAATGTCCTACAACTTATTAACTATACATAGTATTTCAAAAATATTGTATATCTAGCTCGAGGACATATATACCAATAACATATTTAAACATTACTAAAATCGGAAACATCAAAAATTTTTACCTGCCCGTTTGACGACGTGGAATGCCCCACTTTCTAAATGATATATTCTTTTTGTATTAGAGTCATTGCATATTGAGTGTTAATTTAGTATTACCAAAACGGAGAAACAAAAATAATCAGCGCTGCTAATAGTACTGTATAATACATATAAAAAAAACTTACACCAAAATAACCGCCATCCTCCACTTCCGTTGCCAGAGGGAAGAAATAAAAACATTAAATATTTACTTACTTACTTACTTACTTACTTAGCTTCACGCTGTATCCCGCACGAGGCAGGGTAGACAGAGGAAACTAAGGAACCTAGTGTTAAGACACTCCGTTCCACTTCCGTTCCCCACTTTCCGCCGAATTTGAGGCATTTGCGTGTTGAGTGGCGGAACTCAACGCCACGCTTTGCCTTGTTACCAGAGTGAAGAAATGAAACATTAATATTTAAATTGAAAATATTAAATATTTCATTTCCTTGACCGGGGATCGAACCCAGAACCAGTCGGTTACAGTCACACGCTTGTGCCGCTGCGCCACGACAGGCCTCATTTATAGACAAATATTTACTTTAAAAATAATAATAAAAAAAAATATTTTCTTCGAATGGGGATCGAACCTGTATCCCGCTGCATTTACAGTCATACCCCTGCACCACAACGAGCCTTGAAAATTTTACATTTAGTAAGAAAATAATTCACTCACTCACTCTCTCAGCTTCACGCTGTATCCCGCAGATGGCATGGTAGGCAGAGGCAACTTGGGAACCTAGTGTTAAGACACTCCGTTCCACTTCCGTTCCCCACTTTCCGCCAAATTTGAGCCACTGCGTTTTGATCGGCAGAATTCAACGCAGCGTTTTACCTTGTACCAGAGCGAAGAAATGAAAACATTAAATATTTAAATTGAAAATTTTAAATATTTCATTTCTTCGAGTGGGTATCGAACCCACAACCTGTCGGTTACAGTCACACGCTTGTGCCGCTGCGCCACGATAGGCAATATAAAATTAAAATAATAAAAAAAAAATACCTGACGTTTGCCGTTTATCAGAGTTAACGGTTATTATTGTCGATGCAATTATGAAAAGAATGCAGTGCATTGCTATTGAATGTTAAGAATCAACTAAACTATTGTATATTGACCGCGTTATTTATATTAAGGTCGATATCGTTAATCCAGTTTGATACATAAATAACTCATGGTTCGTTTATACGTTTTAACGTTATAATCACTTCTTGCGTGATTTTTTTTTGGTTTAAACTAGATATAATAGAAGAAACCCAGTGCTGAGACACTCTTTTTCTTAATTTCAGCCAAGTTTTCTAGATATTGTATATTGGGTGGCGGAACTCAACGCCGTGCTTTGCTTAGCTTTGTTATCAGAGCAAAAAAAAAAAATAACAATTAATTCCTTCAAGTGATGACATCTGATGGTGTGCCCGCTTCATCACAACTGTTTTAATATATTTTTAATTTCTAGAAAATCCTATCCAATCTTTATTACCACCTACTTAAGGTAATTACATATTAAATACTTCTCTTTTACTTATCTGAAAAGCAAAAAAATGACTTAATAAGTACTAAGAAAAACACACACGCGGATAATTAATTCAGGAGCTACAATGCTACAGACAAACACACGGACATTTCCAACGTATAACTTAATTTTTTTTTGGGGTCAGTTACAAAAAGTGATATTAAATTAAAATAAATAACAACGCAATCCATGAACAAAATCTTGTATTGATAGAAATAATTTAGATATTGAAATGGAAATAATATTTAAATATACCATAAACTTATCTATACTTTGGCATACTAAGAATAATGTACATTCTTCAGAGTAACTTCGATCATGTACCTTAGATACGCGTATAAGTGATTATTGATAGGATTTAAATCTTATCTTCACAATTTTATTTTCACGTTGTATTCCGTATATAGCAGAGTAGGTAGAAGGAACCTGGGAACCTAGTCCTAAGAGACTAAATTCAGTTTAAGACACTTTCGATCACCCCTTTTGAGTGAAGAAACTCAACGTCGCCCTTTGCCTGGTTACCAGAGCGAAAAAAGAAAATATTAAATATTTAATTTCCTCCATTGGTCATAAAATCCACAATCCGTCTCATAAACAGTGACCTTGCACTACGTCAGATCTACTATACTAAAACTCCTTTTTTTAAAATCGGTTAAAGAAGTAACTTTTGACATTACCAACTATGTATTAACGTCACCAACTATTTATATTAAACCAATGGACCACGAAAAACAATATTATCAATACAAGAAATTACAAGAAATGAAATCATGTGAGAAAGTTATATTTCTAAGTGTAGCATTCGGACGTATAAACGTTGTGAAAGCAATAAATCTGATCGCAATTTCATACAAGCTTTGCGGTAATGGAAATGGGGTTCTATTGTCGTCTTATGGACGATATCTAATATCTGCTTCATATATGTATTTTTTTTTTAGCTTCACGCTGTATCCGTACCCTGCGTAAGCAGAAGGAACCCGGGAACCTAGTGTAAGTTCACTCAGTTTCATTTATGTTCCACACTTTCCGCCGAATTTGAGGCATTGCGTGTTGAGTGGCGGAACTCAACGCCGCGCTTTGCCTTATTACTTACATATATTTATGTATTTATATTTGAATTTTTTATATTTGAATTTCTGTCGTGGCATAATGTTTTTTTTTTCTTTTATGGAAAAGACAAGGCAAACGAGCTTACGGGTCATCTGATGGTGAATGATCATCGTTTCCCACGGCCTCGTGTAACACCAGGGGGGCTACAAGTGCGTTGCCGGACTTTAAGGTGTAGTAGACGCGCTTTTTGAAGGTAATGTCTGATTGTAAAACCATAGGTTGTGGGTTCGATACGATTCGCGATAATGAATTATTTCCTCGCTTTGGAAATGAGACACAATATCTTTTTTGTTTTGTTACCACTAAATACATAATTTAACATTGTGAGTTCGAGGAAATGATACATCGCTCTGGTACAAGGTGAAACGCGGCGTTGAGTTCCGCCACTCAACACGCAATGCCTCAGTATTGGCGGAAAGTGGGGAATGGAATTGGAACGAAGTGTCTTAACACTACGTTCTCAAGTTCCCTGTGCCTACCCTGTCATGTGTAGGATACAGCGTAAAGATGATAAAGATAAAATAAAGCATTATTCAACTAATAAAATACAAGTATCCCAGGCATAGCAATAGGCAAGCTCTCTCTGCCTTCTTATATGCGGGATACAGCGAGAAGTTAAAGAATGTATATATTTTTTAACCATAGTAGTGATAGCTGTGACTTCGAATCTGTTACCCACTCGGTTCCATAGTCCATACATACTCGTAGTTATTTTACACATAAAAAGAGCTAAGCAAAATATTTTGTCTGCCTGACTGTTTGTCTGTGCTGTTCTCCGGTACAGCTGAACTGATTTTTATGGGTATCACTGATTGAAAGAGGGCGTTGTAGGGCAACATATAGAGTACATTTTATCCCGGAAATATTATGTATGTGTTTCATGAGTTTCCCTAATTAAAATTTAGTATTTTCTCTCCTAAGTGTAAAATAATCCTTTAAAAATAGTAAAAATATTAAATAAATAACATTCTCTCTTGCCAAACGATAATTCTTTCGAATTGTCTTTGGGTAGCGGAAATTTGTCACTATAAAATCACCCTACAAAGATTCTAAATAAATAAATAATTTTTAACAAACCTATAATTCTTTCGACGTACATAATATAAGAACGATAAGAACGTATGGATTAGTTAGTCACAGCGCTTGGACGGTTTCTAAGAGGCGCAGGTTCAAATCCTTCTATGTTTAAAAACTTTATTTGCTTTTAAATTTAAATTTAGTATTTTGTTTCCTAAGTGTGAAATAAAACTTTAAACTGTTAAAATATTCATACAGTTTAATCAGACAAAGCCGTGTTAAAATAATTTAAATTTTTCAACTCTGATATAAAAATAACATAGCATAGCTTTGTTCAGCCACCCCAAAAGAAAAGTCGAGGACTGACTTCACGCTTGGTTCTTTCCGTTTAGCCAGCTATGCGGTAAATTGAGTGAAACTCTAAAAAATGTAATAATGTTCTCAATTTATTACATGTCCCTCCTTTTGAAGTAAGGTACTAACCTGCAGGACCTAGTGAGCTCCGTCCAACCACATTGAAAGCACAAATATATTTAGTAAAAAATATGACATAAGAAATTTGATAAGTCCCAATGGAACAGCGTATGAACAACGAGATGTAAACGCGATGTTATGGGTTCGATTGATAGATTGATAGATGTAATATTTAAATTAATTGACTGTAACTGACAGGTTCTGGGTTCGATCCCCAGTCGGGGAAATAAAATATTTAATATTTTCAATTTAAATATTTAATATTTCATTTCTTCGCTCTGGTAATAAGGCGTTGAGTTCCGCTACTCAACACACAATGCCTCAAATTTGGCGGAAAGTGGGGAACGGAAGTGGAACGGAGTGTCTTAACACTAGGTTCCTGGGTTCCCTCTGCCTACCCTGACTCGTGCTATATACAGCGTGAAGCTATAAAAAAATTATGTAGAAGAAAAATATTGTCTTAAAAACGCCTTGCTAGTATACAATCTGTCGCATATGCTATACAATGTCCTTGATAACTTAATAAATTCATGTTAATGTATGACCAATAAATAAAGAAATTTGAACCGGTAACCACTTCTTATCTAAAATTCTTTGTATAATTTCAACTGTCATTACTCTCACATCACTGAGTCCTACAAATCCAAGTTTATCGTTCGCAAGTGATATTTCTGACAAGTGCCAACTTTGATTTGGGTTCTCGTAGAACTATTAATCTGAGCCCTTACAATTTTGCCACTACAGTATAATAATCTTTAATGAACGATAAGTGCCTTCTGTGTATTTGTATAATTTGTATGAATTTTATATGAAAAAATGGCATTGTAGCGCAGGGGCTAAAGGCTGTGAGATCATTTCCCAATCAAGGAAATTAAATATTTAATATGTTATTTTTCTCTTTCGCCGTTTGTCAGAACGTTTCCAAGTTCTAAATAACTAAAAAAGAAAAATAATATATAAGTACGAAAAATATTTTCTGGCTAGCCAAGTTATGTTGTTTGGTCTTGCCATTCGGCATATATTATATTTAAATTGGTTAAAAGTGAAAATAATGAAAAGAGCGTTTTACCAAAACATTCACGTTTTTTACGTCACAAAATTTCAGTAAATGGGTAAAAATTAAACAAACTAAACATTTTAAGTGCTCAGTTTCAAAGGTGGAAGCTTTAAAGCCCTAACGAAATTATGAGCTTAACAGGTAATGGACATTGAAGTGCGGTGCAAAATTTTCAATTAACTTGGTTTAGCTATAAAATGATTAAAATACTATTTCTAATTAGAAATGTTTTGACAAAAACAAATTGTGTTTCAAAGAATTCAGCTAAAAATGGAGGACTGAAGAGTCTTAATGGGAACCCTGGGTCTTTAAATTAGGTTCCCAGGTTCCCTCTCCCTACTGTATTAAGTGTTATTTACAGTATGAAGCAAGTTATTCAGAGGAAGTCCTAGTTTTAAGATACTCAGTTACTACTTTTCTACCAAATTTCGTAAACTTACTCGTACATATAGACTTCTGTGTCTTCTAAAGTGGAGCTTTTTTATCTTAATTTTCTCCCCGAAAAGAAATAAACCCTATAACCACCACATTAAACTGCAGATGCAATCCCACTGTGCTATGAAGGCCTGTATTTATATTATAAAGTAATACCTTTAAAATAGATGAAGCCTAACTTGGTGCAGAGGCACAAGCGTGCGACGGTAACGTGACAGGTTGCGGGTTCAATGCCTCCTATAGGAGATGAATTATTTAACATTTTCAAATTGAATATTTAATGTTTTTATTTCTTCAATCTGGTAACAAGGCATAACGCGGCGTTGAGTTCCGTCACTCAATACACAATGCATATTATAATGATAAAGAGGGAAGTTGGAAAAAATAAACATAGAATAGAGACAACATAAATAAATTTTACCGAGCATTCATATAGCTCGACATAAGCATATATCTTTATTAGTTGGAGTGCTTGGATGATATCCAAGAGGAGTGGGTTCGAATATATACGTATTTTTTTTCTTACTAAATAGTACTATAATATAAATTGAAAACAAGAATAAATAGTTACGCATTACGCTGTAAGTGTAAGAAGGAACTTAGGAACCTAATGTTAAGACCCTTCGTCCATTTCCCACTTTCTGCCGAATTTGAGACATTGTGTAACACGCAAGTGGCGGTACTCAACGCCGCGACGCTAAAACTAGCAACTACTTCTAAAAATGAAATGAAAATCGAAATTATTACTATCTCACTACTAAACGCTGCTTCCATACAAATGGTTTATTTATTCAATCCACGTCAGTTATACGTCTAGACAAATACTCTAATATCACTTTTGACACGTGAAATATATACAAAAATATTTTTCTGACAACGCAGAGCTTATTTCAGTGACAGTTGTTTTGTTATGGTTTTTACTCTCGCTCGTATAAAAGCTTTTTTGGATCTTACAAATTAAATGGGGCTTTTTAAGTTTTTTTTATAATGTGGCCAGCTTTTTGAGATAGAAGGTAATAACATTTTATACCTATTTTTGTGGAACAGCGTTTGAGCGGTTTTCACGACGGTTCTAGGTTCGATTCTTGATGATATAAAATTTTCCTCGTCATCTTTCTTTAAGCTTTTTCTAAGCTTTTTTTCTTGTTATTATTAGCCTGTATGTTTTATTTAATTTCATTTCAAACTTCTACATCAGTGTAATTTGATAACAATGACTTTAACAAAGGGACAAGCACAAAGATCTTTGTGATAGACTGATTAGAAAGTAATCCTGGCTTTTTTAAAAGTGAAATTCGAATATTAGAAATATATCGTAATATTAGAAATATATTTGAAGCATTGCCTACAGAATGGTGGATCTTATCGCCGCGCTTTGCCTTGTTATCGGAGCGAAGCAAACAAAATATTAAATACTCAATCTCCTCGAGTGGGTATTGCATCCACAGCCTGTCGCAAAAGGTTGTGAATTTGATCCCCATTTGAAGAAATGATGTTTTTTTATACTTTCATTTCCTCGGTGTCATTATTTTAATATAAAAATGGTAATTTTCGATTTTTTTATTATGCCATATTTATTTTCTGTCTTAAATTATTTTTATATTATGGAAAAGACAACGCATACGAGCACACTGATCACCTGATAACTGGTCACTGCCCATGACCTCGTGTGACCACCCGTACTAGACAGGCGGGTTGCCAGCCTTTAAAGTGGAAGTAGATGTGCTTTTTAGTAAGGATGGATTCGTATAATCAGAAACTATATTAAATATTTAGTCATTACTGGACAATAATGGTCGATCGGATAAAAATAATAATAAGATTGTGTCAGAATCACATTGCATAAACACCCATTCACTCAGCTTCACGCTGTATCCCGCACGTGGCAGGTTAGGCAGAGGGAACTAGGGAGCCTAGTGTTAAGAGAAACAAGACACTCCGATCCGATCTTCACTTTTGCTCACATTGCTTGTTGAGTGGCGGAACTCAACGCCGCGTTTTGTAATTAATTTTTGAGGCCTATCGCAGCGTATCGGTACAAGCGTGATCCAGTTCAGTCTTTTGAATATGGTCATAATAATACGAGCACCATTACGTTCCAATTGTTATATTGAATTGCACATAGTTACATAAATAGTTTCTATTCATGTTATTACCTAAGTAGCTTATGTATAATTTCAATATTTATTTAGTATATATATATTTATTTATATATATATATATATATATATATATATATATATATATATATATATATATATATATATATATATATATTTATTTAGTCATTCACAATTTACAAATGAATGTGTCATCATTTATTATGTATAATTAAATTGAAAATGATATGATGTTTCTTATATCAAATTAAGAATTATGTGATAGAAAATAAGATAGTATACAGAGTTGATTTCATATATTATTTTTTAATACAATATATACAGACAAATTATAGCTACACAATTTATTATCAAAAAGCGTGTATGCTCGTTTGCCTTGACTTTTCCATAAAATAAAAATTATTTAATTCTTATACGACAGATAATAGCATAATGATGAAATCTAAAATTACTTATTTTATCTAGAAAATGATGACACTGAGGAAATGAAAATATTTAATAAATAATTTCTTCGAATGGGGACCAAACCCATAAGCTGATAGGCTGTAGGTTCGATCCTTCGATATTTTGTTTTCTTTACATTGATAGCAAGGCAAAACCTGGCGACAAATCCACCACTAAATAGCCATTGTTTAAAATATAATTCTAAATGTATTTTTAGAATTTCGGTCTTCATTATGAATAAAGCCAGGATCAAAAGGATTAAAGCCATTTTTTTCTAATCAGTCTAACTGTGTGCTTGTCCCTTTGTTAAGATCTTTGTTATAAACTTACACTGATGTAGAGCTGAAATTAAATAAAACATCCAAGCTTAAATTTCCTTGGAGCTGAGTAATAATAAAAATTGGCTTTGGTTTTGGAAAAGTCAGAACAGATTATAATCACAAGAATAAATCTTAGGAAAAAGTTTAAAGAAAGATGAGGAGGAAAATTTTATTTCACCAAGAATCGAATCTAGAACTTTCGTAAAAACGCTCAAACGCTGTCCCGCAAAAATACGTATAAAATTTTATTACTTTCTATCTCAAAAAGCTGGCCACCTTATAAAAAAAAACTTAAAAAGCCCCATTTAATTTGTAAGATCCAAAAAAGCTTTTATACGAGCGAAAGTAAAAACCATAACAAAACAACTGTCACTGAAATAAGCTCTGCGTTGTCAGAAAAATATTTTTGTATATATTTCACGTGTCAAAAGTGATATTAGAGTATTTGTCTAGACGTATAACTGACGTGGATTGAATAAATAAACCATTTGTATGGAAGCAGCGTTTAGTAGTGAGATAGTAATAATTTCGATTTTCATTTCATTTTTAGAAGTAGTTGCTAGTTTTAGCGTCGCGGCGTTGAGTACCGCCACTTGCGTGTTACGTAATGTCTCAAATTCGGCAGAAAGTGGGAAATGGACGAAGGGTCATACCACTAGGTGCCTAAGTTCCTTCTGCCTACACTTACAGCGTAATGCGTAACTATTTATTCTTGTTTTCAATTTGTATTATAGTACTATTTAGTAAGAAAAAAATACGTATATATTCGAACCCACTCCTCTTGGATATCATCCAAGCACTCCAACTAATAAAGATATATGCTTATGTCGAGCTACATGAATGC
Source organism: Eueides isabella (assembly GCA_019049475.1). NCBI lineage: Eukaryota > Metazoa > Arthropoda > Insecta > Lepidoptera > Nymphalidae > Eueides > Eueides isabella. The sequence goes on along the minus strand of CM032385.1, from coordinate 1,849,061 downwards.
TCGGTAAAATTTATTTATGTTGTCTCTATTCTATGTTTATTTTTTCCAACTTCCCTCTTTATCATTATAATATGCATTGTGTATTGAATACCGGAACTCAACGCCGCGTTATGCCTTGTTACCAGATTGAAGAAATAAAAACATTAAATATTCAATTTGAAAATGTTAAATAATTCATCTCCTATAGGAGGCATTGAACCCGCAACCTGTCACGTTACCGTCGCACGCTTGTGCCTCTGCACCAAGTTAGGCTTCATCTATTTTAAAGGTATTACTTTATAATATAAATACAGGCCTTCATAGCACAGTAGGATTGCATCTGCAGTTTAACGTGATGGTTATAGGGTTTATTTCTTTTCGGGGAGAAAATTAAGATAAAAAAGCTCCACTTTAGAAGACACAGAAGTCTATATGTACGCGTAAGTTTACGAAATTTGGTAGAAAAGTAGTAACTGGGTATCTTAAAACTAGGACTTTCTCTGAATAACTTGCTTCATACTGTAAATAAAACTTAATACAGTGGACAGAGGGAACCTGGGAACCTAATTTTAAGACACTGCCTTCCCATTAAGACACTTCAGTTCCCCATGTTTAGCTGAATTCTTTGAAACACAATTTGTTTTAGTCAAAACATTTCTAATTAGAAATAGTATTTTAATCATTTTATAGCTAAACCAAGTTAATTGAAAATTTTGCACCGCACTTCAATGTCCATTACCTGTTAAGCTCATAATTTCGTTAGGGCTTTAAAGCTTCCACCTTTGAAACTGAGCACTTAAAATGTTTAGTTTGTTTAATTTTTACCCATTTACTGAAATTTTTCTTAAATATTTATTGGAACAAGATAAATTATAAAACAGCGTGAAACTGTAAACAGTGTTCATGGGCAATTTTAGTAAAAAAGTAATTTCATCACTACTTCAGGAATGATTATTTTTAAATTATTTTGCTTTCTTCACAATTAAAGATAAACTACTATAATATGACATGTCTCAAAAGTCTAGTGTCCATGTGTCAGCATCTGATTCCTTCTACCTATCCTAATATATGGGGAAAAAAACATATTAAATATTTCGTATTTACGTTTAACTCACATGCTTTTGCCCCTGCGCTACAATGCCATTTTTTCATATAAAATTCACACAAATTATACAAATACACAGAAGGCACTTATCGTTCATTAAAGATTATTATACTGTAGTGGCAAAATTGTAAGGGCTCCTATTAATAGTTCTACGAGAACCCAAATCAAAGTTGGCACTTGTCAGAAATATCACTTGCGAACGATAAACTTGGATTTGTAGGACTTAGTGATGTGAGAGTAATGACAGTTGAAATTATACAAAGAATTTTAGATTAGAAGTGGTTACCGGTTGAAATTTCTTTATTTATTGGTCATACATTAACATGTATTTATTAAGTTATCAAGGACATTGTATAGCATATGCGACAGATTGTATACTAGCAAGGCGTTTTTAAGACAATATTTTTCTTCTACATAATTTTTTTATAGCTTTACGCTGTATATAGCACGAGTCAGGGTAGGCAGAGGGAACCCAGGAACCTAGTGTTAAGACACTCCGTTCCCCACTTTCCGCCAAATTTGAGGCATTGTGTGTTGAGTAGCGGAACTCAACGCCTTATTACCAGAGCGAAGAAATGAAATATTAAATATTTAAATTGAAAATATTAAATATTTTATTTCCCCGACTGGGGATCGAACCCAGAACCTGTCAGTTACAGTCAATTAATTTAAATATTACATCTATCAATCTATCAATCGAACCCATAACATCGCGTTTACATCTCGTTGTTCATACGCTGTTCCATTGGGACTTATCAAATTTCTTATGTCATATTTTTTACTAAATATATTTGTGCTTTCAATGTGGTTGGACGGAGCTCACTAGGTCCTGCAGGTTAGTACCTTACTTCAAAAGGAGGGACATGTAATAAATTGAGAACATTATTACATTTTTTAGAGTTTCACTCAATTTACCGCATAGCTGGCTAAACGGAAAGAACCAAGCGTGAAGTCAGTTCTCGACATTTCTTTTGGGGTGGCTGAACAACGTTTTGATATTTAGACTAGAATTGGAAAATTTAAATTATTTAAACAATTGCCGTCCCCTCTCGGCTTTGTATGAATGAACTATACGAATATTTAATTTATTTTTTTTTGTTAAGTGGAGTAAGGGAAAATTGAAGAAACGCATATATTATTTACGGGATGAAATGTACTCAATATGTTGCCTTATAACGCCCTTTATCAATCAGTGATAATCCCATAAAAATCAGTTCAGCAGCAGCACGGACACACAGAAACTCAGGCAGACAAAAATATTATAAGATATCCTAAATAATGTTTTTTTTTTGTTTTTTATTTATTTATCTGTACATTTGTACACGCTATAAATGGCTAACAAGTGCAGTCCTAAATGCAGATTTTGGTATTATATTTTGAAAACCTATCTAAGCGTTTGTTTTATGCAAATTGGTTGATCAATAATATAATTATAAGATATTAACTTGGACAAATTTGCTTACACTTTTTATAAATTTAACTGATATACTTAGCTTTACCCTGTATTCCGCACACGGCAGGATAGGCAGAGGTTACTTGGGAACCTAGTGTTAAGACACTCCGTTCCACTTCCGTTTCCCACTTTCCGCCAAATTTGAGGCATTGCGTGTTGTGTGGCTTAACTCAACGCCGCGATTTACCTTGTACCGGAGCGAAGAATTGAAAACATTAAATATTTAAATTGAATATATTAAATATCTCATTTCCTCGAGTGGGGATCGAACCCAGAACCTATCGATCACAGTTACACGCTTGTGCCGCTGCGTGATGGAAGTAATTCAGATTACTTATTATTACCACAACTGTATCTGAACCTGATATATAAAAGCACTACACTTTACAAAGTTCGCAAGATATCTTACAAGAACTTACGTTGTGTGGGTTCCCTGAGCTTACGTTACTTTGATGGATTACACCTTTGTTCTGTACTTAAGATGTCAGCCCTTCTATATACACTTGGGGAGCTTATCTACTTAAATATTGTTATACAGTGAAGTTAGTATGAGATCACAGTTAAATAGACAGTTTTTGCGTTTGATCGTTGTGGGTACTAAGTTGGTTAGTGGGAATATTTTATATAAATATTCCCACATATTTTTTACTATTCAGGCGAACAATTATATTTATGTATTTTTTATTCTGTAGTTAATTTTTCTGTTATTACTTTAATATATATATATATATATATATATATATATATATATATATATATATATATATATATATATATATATATATATATATATATATATATATATTTAGACACTCTCAGAAATATGTGACAGTGGTCTATGTACATTAGGTTTGGTAAAGATAATTTCTTATTAAAACAGAATCTACTATCCACTTTCCGTCCTGAATTTGAGACGTGTGGCAAAACTAAACGCTGTGCTTAAATAAAATATACTCGCTTTCTTTCTCTCTCACTCAGCTTCACGCTTTATCCCGCACATTTCAGAATAGACATAAGAAGTTTAGGAACCTATAAAGCTCTCCGTTCCTTTTCCTGCTTTTCGCCGTATTTGAAGCATTTGCGTGTTAAGTGGCGGAACTTAACGCCACGCTTTGCCTTGTTACCAGAGCGAAGAATTGAAAACATTCAATATTAAAATTGAAAATATTAAATATTTCTTTACCTCGAGTTGGGATCAAGCCCACGTGTATACGTAAATAAAATATTATAAATATATTTTATAATATTATAATGTATGCAAATACAGTTAACATAAACGTTACCCCAAACAAGGATCCGAACTTGTAACCATCGTCGTAAATAAATCAAATCCAACAATATTATATGTCTCACTAACTTTTCCCATATTCCAAGTCACTTACAAAGTGTTTGTTATACACTTCCCCTAATGTATGGGATACAGTATAAGTTTTAATAGCGTACCATTTGTATCGTGTTCCTGGTGTTTATCGCATGAGTAACGGGTATGAATGACACAAAGTTTTCAAGTTATCTTGGAATATTAAGCTGATCTATGTTTTATTGGAGTTTTATTTATCACTCTCTCGCTTAGCTTCACGCTGTATCCCGCACATGGCAGGGATAGCTGAGGGAACTTGGAAACATAGTGTTAAGACACTCCGTTCCACTTTCATTCCTCAAGTTCCGCCGAATTTGAGGCATTGGCGGTACTCAACGCCGCGCTTTGTCTTGTAACCGGAGAATTGCGAATAAATGAAAACATTATATATTTTGTTGGTTTTGAGAGTTGTGAATATATTAAAATATTCAATATTTAATTTAAAAATATTAAATATTTCATTTCCTCAAGTGAGGATCGCACTTACAACCTATCATTAACAGTCACACGCTTCTGCCGCTGGGCCATGACAGGTCTTTTATTTATGTTTTTACAAAATGAGAGTAAACTTTGAGAGTAGTGTCAAGATGCTCAGTTCTTCGGTATTATATGGTTTTAGATATATAGTGTTGTGTGTCGGTGTACAACGCTGCGGGCAAAAGCCATTATTAAAAAATAGAGATGGAAATAACTTTCCATAGGTATTGATTATTTACCTATTTGCGCCTGAAAATAAAAAATTGAAATGTCGTAATGTGTTTGAAATTACTATACTAAAATGTCACAACATTTAGTACTAAATTAATAAATCTAAGATAGTTTTTAGTAAATAATGTAAAAATTGATAATTTAGTGCGTTAGCATCCCCAAAAGTGGGGATCGAAATTTCGTAACAAGAAAAATCGAACATAAAAGGCGTACAAGAAATACAAAATTATTTATATATAATAATTGAACCCGCGCCTCTCCAAATCCGTCCAAACGCGCTAACCACTTAGTTATACTTTTTTACCAAGCTATGTCAACATTTTGATAAGCTTGTTACAACTTTCTTATATTGGTGGCATCTCTGTAGGGAGATTATCACAAATTTTCTATTTTTGAAAATTTGTGATAATCTCCCTTATAAAAATATCTATAGGAAGTACCTTAAAGGTTTCTAGTACATGACGGATTTCATGTGAAATGCAACAAAAATATCTAAAATAATTGTTGTACTCCGAAGTTTCATACACCCACATTAAGTATTATGTATTAATTTCCTCGCTCTGGTAATACGGCAAAACGCAGCGTTGAGTTCCGCCACTCAACGAGCAATGACTCAAATTCGGCGGAAAGTAAGGAACGGAAGTGAAACGGATTTTCTTAACACTAGGTTCCCAAGTTCCCTCTGTTCTTCTGCCTGTCTAAATTCGTTCCATTTTTAACTAAAAATTTCAAATATTCCATAAATAATAACATTGATAAATATTAAATGAAATATTTAATTTTATAAATATTTCATATTATATTCTTGAGCGGAAATCGAACCCACAACCTTTCCTTTACAGTTACACACTTGTGTGGTATTAAGGCGTGCGTGCCATTCTCGTACGTCTCACTATGACAAAATCCATACATACATCAACTAACATCAATATACTACAACATACATACATATTATATATGTTGAGCAACTTAAAACAATTAATTTCATTAAATGGGAATCGAACCCACAGTCTTCCACATTTCAAGCTTGTGCCCCTGTGCCGCCACTAAGGCGAAGTTTGAAGAGAAAAAAAAACATTTAACAAAAAACATTACAGTAAAAAAAACATTTTGTAATTTTAAAATTAATAGTAAATAGTATATAAGTATATTTTTTTTCCAGCTTCACGCTATATCCCGCACTAGGCAGGGTACGCAGAGGGAACGGAAGTGAAACCTAGTAGAAGTAGAGTAGTAGAACCCGGGAACCTAGTGTTAAGACACTCCGTTCCACTTCCGTTCCCCACTTTCCGCCGAATTTGAGGCATTGCGTGTTGAGTGGCGGAACTCAACGCCGCGCTTTGCCTTACTATCAGAGCGAAGAAATGAAACATTAAATATTTAAATTGAAAATATTAAATATTTCATTTCCTCGACTGGGGATCGAACCCACAACCTGTCGGTTACAGTCACACGCCCAATATAATATACGTACGTTATAATATATCTTACATGTACAGACAGTGATCAGTTACAGACTTATTATAAGTATAGATTTCTTTTGCTTCGGGATATTAAATAAAGGTTATACAAATATCAATATTAGCTAAAAATTACAAAAAAAAAACGACTACTATTATTTTTTTAGAAAGAGGGAACCCGGGAACCTAGTGTAAAGACACTCCGTTCCACCTTCCGTTCCCCACTTTCCGCCGAATTTGAGGCATTGCGTGTTGAGTGGCGGAACTCAACGCCGCGCTTTGCCTTATTACCAGAGCGAAGAAATGAAACATTAAATATTTATTTAGAAAATATTAAATATTTCATTTCCTCGACTGGGGATCGAACCCAGAACCTGTCGGTTACAGTCACACGTTTGTGCCGCTGCGCCACGACAGGCCTTATGACCTAATATTATATAAGTATAATATAGACGCATATTATATGATAAACGGAGACAATTCTGAGCTTAGACGCGCCAACGCTGAAAGCTAGATAATCTAGCTGGATTGTTATAAATTTCAAGCTCGAAAGCTTTTACGCCTTTGTGGAGATAAACATTGAATACAAAATCAATTTGTTATTAAGATATGGTCAATATGCGTATGGCATAGCGTCTGAGTATAACGTAATGGTAATTGGTACTTCCATTCGAGGAAATGTTTAATTTTTACTTAATGTTAACGCATAAGGCGGGATACACAGAGGGAACTTGGGAACCTAGAGTTAGGACAATATTTTCCCATTAAAGTACTTCCGTTTTACACTCCCGTGTATTGGAGGCATTGCGTGTTGATTGGCGGAACTCAACGCCGCTCATTATCTCGTTATGAGAGCAAGGAAATGGAAAATATTAAACGTTCACAGTCACGACAAGCGTCTATAAATTATTATAAAAAATAAATATTCAGCACCCATGGTCAAATAAATAGAAAAATATTGGTAGTAGTGTTAACGCACTCCGTACCTTTCCCTACTTTCTGCCGAATTCAAGGCATTGCGTGGTGCAAGTGGTGGAACTCAACGCTGAGCTTTGGATTATTATGTTATTATTACTACAGAGATGAAAAAGACAATATTAAATATTACATTTCCTTAAACAAGGAGAGTCGCTTGTGACTGTGCTCCACGACAGCAATAAATACTTTTAAAAAGTATGTATTTCCTTTATTTTAAAACGTTATTTATTTTCCCTTAAGAAAAGCTTCACCGCAAGAGTGCAATCTTTATAAGATAACTTTGGTATGAACTTGTTCGGTGTTTGTAATTACTTCACTAAAGTTAATTGACTATAACTAAATGACTAGTTTTAAAAGCTCGTTTAAAGTTTTAATTTGTTAACTTGGTTGATTTTTATGTGTATTTATTTAATTTTATGATTGTTTTTATTTTAAACCTTTGACCTTAGAAGTTATTCATGTTCTTTATTTGAGATAAATAAATATTTTAGAAAATCACTGCCTCTCAGTCATAAATTGAAATGAAAGTGAATCACGGCTTGTCCTTACACGCGAGGTGCCTTTTACATATAGTGATTTATACAAGAAGTTACAATTTTCATTCTTTGAACGTCAAGCAATTAATTATCAGTTCTCTAAAGTTACTGTCTTAGACTTGAGAAAAACCGGAGATTTTTTTAAACGGAATATTTATAGTATTTGTCTGTGACAATGATACATCTGAAATTGATTTTTCCGCCACTCAACATGCAATGCCTCCAGAAATAGGTTTAAATAAGGCGTCTCAATGGGTCTTGTCTACCAAAAAAGGACCGTTTTAGATACTTAGGACTCTATTTGACTAAATCTCTTGGCTTGTAGTTTTTTGAAAATCAAATGGCCATGATTATCAAATTCAGCCTTTCGTATAACTTTTTTTAGGATCATTAGTTTTGAACGTCTAGTCTAGACGCTAGTGATTGATGGAATTTATAATGATATTACATTTTGAATTTTCTGAAACGAAATCTTTATTTTTTATCAGTTTCAACTTCACGCTATATCCCGCATATAGCAGAGAAGGCCGAGGAAACTTGGGAACCTAATATTAATCAGTCTCCACTGAGTTAACATTAGGTTCCCAAGTTTCCTCTGCCTTCTATGGCCACACTTTGCCTTGTTACTGGGACAAAGAAATGAAAACATTAGTATTTAATTGTCGTGGCGCAGCGGCACAAGCGTGTGACTGTAACCGACAGGTTCTGAGTTCGATCCCCAGTCGAGGAAATGAAATATTTAATATTTTCAATTTAAATATTTAATGTTTCATTTCTTCGCTCTGGTAATAAAGCAAAGCGCGGCGTTGAGTTCCATCACTCAACACGTAATGCCTCAAATTCGGCGGAAAATGGGGAACGGAAGTGGAACGGAGTGTCTTAACACTAGGTTACCGGGTTCCATCTGCCTACCCTGCCTCGTGCGGGATACAGCGTGAAGCTATAAATAAAAAATAAATATTAAACATTTAATTTCCTCGAGCGGGAATTAAACTCAAAACCTGTGGCTTTTACAGTGACACGCTTGTGCTCCTGCGTCACGACAGACCTTGTTATGTTTTATTCGTGTATTTAATTTATTTTAGTTTAATTAATAAGTCTTTTGTTTTCTGTTCGTTTCTCTCTTGAAATACTAGATATTCAAGTAGAAGAGCAGGCAGAGGGAACCTAGTGTTATCGTTAGGATCCTTTAACCAATACTAAGCTTAAATTTAAAATATATTTTTTTCATTTATTTATTTAGAAAATGTATAATAAACAGTACATATCAAGATTCTAAGTCATTTCTCTTGTAATTCAAACAAGCGATCTGACCAATTAAGCCATACGTTGTCATCAAGCTCCGTCGAAATTCTTGAACCGAGCGTTATTAGAACTTATTTCTTTTAAGTATCTCTGAAGGGAGATTTTTATACAAAATTCCGCTACCCAAAGAAAATGGCTAAGAATTGTCGTGGACAAGAGAGAATGTTATTAATTAAATATTTTTTTTTTTTTTTAAATACTGAGTTAGAAAAAAAATGTTGACAGTTTCTTATCGATGTTCATTTCACAATATTTATAGCTATTGAAATATACTCAAATGTTTTATAAAACCAAATGAAAGCTAAAAATGAAAACTTATTTAAAATATATATCTATCTATATGGACTTAAAAAGCAAACATTTAAGAAGTCAGCCAATAAAAAGACAAATCTATAGTCAAATTAAAAAAATAGACTAGAACAAAACCAAGCGGCACAACGACAGGTTGTGAGTTCGATGCCCGCTCGAAGAAGTGATACATTTAGTACAAATGAAGTAATTTATTATTTTCTTATCTTCGCTTTGCTAACTAGGTAAAGCGCGGCGTTGATTTCCACCATTCAATATGCAATGCTTCAAATCCGACGGAACGTGGAAAACGAAAGTACTTGGCACCCTGCCATGTGCGGGATACAGCGTGAAGCTGAGTGAGTAAAAAAAATGTTTTTCCTTTTTATGACGGCAAACGAGCGTACGGGTCACCTGATGGTAAGTGATCACCGTCGCCCACGGCCCAGCGTAACTCAAGAGAAGCTACCGGAGCGTTGCCGTCTTTTACTGTGGATGGGCACCGGGGCCCGGCATTACCTAATGCGAAACGCAGTGACCAAAGCCAAAGGGTGGTAACAATCCGGTCGAGTCTGCCCATGCGTGTTGCCATTGCTGGCAACGTGACTCTACCACACGTACTTTAGTCGCCTCTTACGACACCATCAGTACCAGGTTGATCCTATTCTAAGCCTAAATCACACGGCAAAACACCTCTTAATTTAATACAAAATACAATTAAGGAAATTGGTATAAAGAATAATGAGGCCATTATTAGGCGTAACTAAAGAAATGTGAGAACTTCTCGTAGCTAATGATAATAGATCACTTACGAAATATATTGTTCTAATAACACTAGCCTGTATTTCTGACTCGCTTGGATGTTTTATATCTTATTTTAGTAAGATTTTTATTAATATCTTAATAAAATATCGCAAAGCAATCTGTCAAAGTCAATGGAAAGTGAATCATGGAAATTTCCTGGTGAACAAAGTTATTGTATTATTTGCGTAGGTACCATACAATTAGGAAAGTTGCTTATTGCTTTTTTAATCAGTAATATTTTATACTGAATTTTGAATATAATTCATATAATTATAAAATATATTCTGAGGCAGTAACTTTAGAGAACTGATGATAAATTGCTTGACTTTCTAAGAATGAAAATTGTAACTTCTTGTGTAAATCGCCATATGTAAAACGAACCTCGAGTGTAAGGACAAGCTGTGCTTCACTTTCATTTCAATTTATGGCCGAGAGCCAGTGATATTCTAAAATAATTACTTATCTCAAATAAAGAACATCAATAATTTCTAAGGTCAACTTTACGCTGTATCCCGCACATGGCAGAGTAGGCAGAGGAAACTTGGCAACCTCCTATTAACACACTCCTTCCTCTTTCGTTCCCCACTTTCCGCCGAATTTGAGGCATTGTCCGTTGAGTGGCGGAGCTCAACGCCGCGTTTGCTAAGATCAAAGGTTTAAAATAAAAACATGAAATTAAATAAATACGCGTAAAAATCAACCAAGTTAACTAATTCAAAACTTTAAACGAGCTTTTTAAAGTAGTCATTTATGTAGTAATAGTTAATTAACTTAAGTGAAGTAATTACAAACACCGAACAAGTTCATACAAAGCTATCTAATAAAGATTACACGTTTTTGGTAAAGCTTTTCTTAAAGGAATTAAAATAAGGTTGTAAATTCTTTCATTTCAATTATTGCAGAGTGACAGTGATATACTGAAATATTTATCAATAAGAAACATAAATATTTTTAAGGTCAAAACTATAAAATAAAAACGTTCATAACGTTAACGTTAATTGACTATAACTAAATGACTCGTTTAAAGTTTTGAATTTGTTAACTAGGTTGATTTTTATGTGTATTTATTTAAATAAATACACATAAAAATCAACCAAGTTAACAAATTCAAAACTTTAAACGAGTCATTTAGTTATAGTCAATTAACTTTAGTGAAGTAATTACAAACACCGAACAAGTTCATATAAAGCTGTCTAATAAAGATTGCACTCTTGTGGTAAAGCTTTTCTTGAAGGAAATTGAATAAGGTTTTAAAATAAAGGAAATATGTACTTTTTATAATTATTTATTGCTGCCGTGGAGCAGAAGCATAAGCGTGCGACAGTAAATATGATGGAATGTGGGTTCGATCCTCGTTTGAGGAAATGTAATATTTAATATTGTCTTTTTCTTCGCTGTAGTAATAATCCACAGCGCAGCGTTGAGTTCCGACACGTATCACGCAATGCCTCGAATTTGGCAGAAAGTGAAGAACGATACGGAGTAACAACTCCTTCTGTCTATTTTACCAAGTGCAGGATTCAGCGTGAAGCGGAATAATGTTTTTTCTGTAATAATTTATAGAAGCTTGTCGTGGCTGTGAACACCATAAGTTGTGGGAAACTATATATTTAGTATTTTCATTTTTTCCCTTTCATAATGAGATAATGCGTGGCGTAGAGTTCTCTCTTTTTAACACGCAATGCCTCAAATTCACGGTAAGTGGGAGAATGGAAAACAGAAGCGAAACAGAGTATATTAAAACTAGTTTCCCAAGTTCTCTCTGTCTAACCTGCCATGTGCGGGATACAGCGTGACGCTGAGAAGAATAGAGTATAGAAATTTAATTAATTATACCTCGATTTGAACCCATTCCTATCTGACACCGTTCAAACTTGGATTGTTTTCTTTCCTAAGTAGGATAAACTTTAAAAGATAAGTAAAATTATCATTCATTTTTGCGTATTATCGATTCCAATTTAAGTAAAACATCTCACTATGCTACAATAGTGTGTCTCGATGTTCTCTTAAGTCAGTCAGTGCATATTTTTTCCTTCCCAAATTCACTCATAATGACGTCGAAGACCACTTCAATTTACGATGAGAACCATCGATCAAATATAATCGATGTGTCTTATACATTACTCTTTCGTACGAATGAATGTCTTTGATAATATTGATATGGCAGATATTTGGAGCGGTCATTTCCTATTGTTTTTTTTTTGTTTAGAAGGAATGGTGAGATGAGACGTAGATTCAATTACCGTTAAGGTTTTTTTTTTTTTTATTTTGTTTTTTTTTTAGCTTCACGCTGTATCCCGCACAAGGCAGGGTAGGCAGAGGAAACCCACGAGTGTCATTCTTCCGTTCCCCCCCAGGAGTGTCATTCTTCCGTTCCCCCTGCCTACCCTGCCTAGTGCGGGCAACAGCGTGAAGCTGAAAAAAAAATTATTATCATATTATTAAATTTTGAAAAGCTTTGTGTAAAGATATGAAATATCTTCACAAGTCAACTTAGGCGCAATTTCGTCGTGAAACGAAGCGACTTAAATTAAGACGTATATGTAAATTTCGTACGTGAGCGGGTCTCTAGGAACAAATACTTGTCATGGATGAAATATTCCTTTATTTCTGTATATAACTTAGCTAGTTAGATTAAGACTTTATTAATTCAATACTTTATACAAGCCACCGGGTGGTAAGTAACACCAGAACTATCGGTGCTTTCCCGGCCTATAAAGACGAAGAAGAAGAAGGTAGAAGAATGTTTTTAAAGTCAAATTGTAGAATAGAATATCTCCAAGTATCAAAGATTATTTATGAATATAAGGTAAATAACGATAAAACAGTGATGACCCAGACGTTATAATAAATGTTATTAAATAAACGTTATTGTCTTACAGTTCCACACTTTCCACTCGCTTTTCCACCAGATGGTAGAAAAGCTCTAATTATCTTCTCTATTGAAAGTAGGATGTTTTTAAATTATATGCACATGAACAACCAGAAGCTTTGCCAGCTTCGTAAACAATAAAAGAAAATTTAAAAGAAATCTTCAACAAGTACTAACAAGTTAGTTAAATGTATTGTACATTAAGTTGCATCTAAGCGCAACTAACTGAGCTTTACAAGCTCTCTCGGGCACATACATGTACGTGAGTGACGCTTGTACTGAAACTACGTTATCTATATAAGCAAAGACCTACAATTGCAGACTTTTTAGTTTAACACTTTAGTAAAACCAGTCTTTTTCCATTAATCCCTCTAATTCCCTTTTTGTTGAAATAGGTAAAAACAATACTTGTTTATTTTTTATTTTGCTTCATAGTGTATATATAGTCTGTACTTGCTTATATATATATATATATATATATATATATATATATATATATATATATATATATATATATATATATATATATATATATATATATATATATATATATATATATATGTATATATATATATATATATATATATATATATATATATATATATATATATATATATATATATATATATATATATATATATATATATATACATATATACCACTACACTTCCCTGTTTAGTACATTTAATTAAAAACAACAAGTAAAAAAAATAAAAAAAAAACAAACAAATAAAAAATAAAGAAAACAAAAAAATAATTGAGTGTAACCAGAAACAAAAGAATACAATTAATTATAAAGTATCAACTATAATTTAGTATGTACGTGTGCTTGTGAATGTGCCTGTGTGTATATGAGTGAATTTGTGTGTGTGTGTGTGTGTGTGTGTGTGTGTGTGTGTGTGTGTGTGTGTGTGTGTGTGTAAGTATGCGCGTGTGTCAGTATGTTGTGCCCGTGCCCGCGAGTGTGTGAATAGGTGCATTACATATGAGTGATTGTAGTTGTCATTTTTGTATTGTCATTAAATTTTCCGTGGTGGTGTAATCGAATGTTAAAAGCCACTTGACTATCTTCTTTTTCGCAGTATACTTATTGCATGATTTTAATGAAATAGTTTTGTCAGCGGTACTATATAATATGGGGGATATAAATTCGTAATTTCGTCGCGCCAAACAAGATTTTACTCTAGGGAATTCATATTATATATATATATATATATATATATATATATATATATATATATATATATATATATATATATATATATATATATATATATGTATATATATATATATATATATATATATATATATATATATATATATATATATATATATATATATATATATATATATATATATATATATATATATATATATATATATATATATATATATATATATAATTAGTACTATATACTTAGGAAGTATTTGAAATATTTAGATACCGGGAAAAGTCCTGATCCTGATGGTGTTCCTCCCATTTTTCTAAAATCTTGCTACAGTAATTTGAATGTTCCTTTATCTATTTATTCTGTTTAATATTTCTCTCCGTACTGGTAAAATGCCTAAATTGTGGAAACAATCTTTCGTGGTACCTGTCTATAAAACTGGAGATAGACACAACATAAAGAATTATAGACCTATATCTAAACTAAGCACTATTGCAAAATTATTCGAAAAAAATATTTATGATCAGTTATATCCTGTTGAAAGACCATTGATCATTGACCAACAGCATGGATTTATCGATGGTAGATCGACCGAAACTAACCTTTGTGAACTGACTTATCAACTCACAACCACAATGGACATGGGTGGGCAGGTGGATGTTGTGTACACGGACTTTTCAAAAGCATTTGATAGGATCGCTCAGAATTTGCTAGTAAGAAAACTTAGTGCTTTAGGTATACATGGTGATTTGCTCCGTTGGCTTGAATCCTATTTGAGGCATCGCTATCAGGCCGTAGCTGTTAAGGGGTATTGTTCGTCATTTGTTCCTGTCACTTCCGGGGTGCCCCAGGGGTCTCATCTCGGACCGTTATTATTTAATATTTTTATTTATGACGTAACTAAATATATTCATAATTGTAGCGTTTTGCTGACGACATGAAGATATTTAAAGTTGTCGAATCTCATAAGGACTGCGTTTTACTTCAGAAGGATCTCGATAGCTTGGTGAATTACTGCGAACATAACCTATTAAATGTAAACATAAACAAATGTAGGACTATAATATTTACAAGAAAGAAAAAAGCTATATCATTCGACTACAATTTACAGAATACGGTGTTGCCTCGTGTCACTGAGGTTCGAGATTTGGGTACTGTATTAGATCAAAAGTTAACTTATAGATATCATATTAAATACATTACGTCTAAAGCCTATCGAATGCTTGGATTTGTTCTTAGATCTTCGAGGGAGTTTAAGGATTGCCATACGCATATTCTACTTTTTAATGCTTACGTAAGATCCCTCTTAGAATATGGTTCTACGGTATGGAGCCCGTTTTATAAAAAATTTAGAAATAAAATTGAAAAAAATCAATCGACATTTTTAAAACATCTGAGTTATAGATGTGCCTATTCCGACAACTCAAACTGTAAGGTTCTTGCTAGTGTTGCCCCATTAAGTATACGCAGAGGCTTAAGGGATTAATTATTCCTTTACAAAATTGTCAATAATCTTGTTGATTCTAAAAGCCTCTTTGGTAAAATTTTATTTGACTGTCCACGTCTTAGCTCAAGAAACGAGTCACTATTTTTTGTTCCTCGTTGTAAAATGATTATGTAAATTGTCCTAGGCTATATGTAATACTTTAATATTAGTATATAATATTAATATTAAAGTATTATAGTATTAATACTAAATATATATATATATATATATATATATATATATATATATATATATATATATATATATATATATATATATATATATATATATATATATATATATATATATATATATATATATATATATATATATATATATATATATATATATATATATATATATATATATATATATATATATATTTTCAGCTTCACGCTATATCCCGCACTAGGCAGGGTACCCAGAGGAAACGGAAGTGAAACCTAGTGTTATGACACTCCGTTCCACTTCCGTTCCCCACTTTCCGCCGAATTTGAGGCATTGCGTGTTGAGTGGCGGAACTCAACGCCGCGCTTTGCCTTATTACCAGAGCGAAGAAATGAAACATTAAATATTTAAATTGAAAATATTAAATATTTCATTTCCTCGACTGGGGATCGAACCCAGAACCTATCGGTTACAGTCACACTCTTGTGCCGCTGCGCCACGACAGGTCTCAATATATATATATATATATATATATATATATATATATATATATATATATATATATATATATATATATATATATATATATATATATATATATATACACATACACACACGCACACACACCGCACACACACACACACACACTTGTGCCCCTTTGCCACGACTTATAGAAGGAATTAAAATAATATTTGGCTAGCTAGTTGTCAAAGTCGATATGACAATATTGAGTAAATATATACTCTAAATCTAACTAGCTAAGTTATATACAGAAATAAGGGAATATTTCATCCATGACAAGTATTTGTTACCAGAGACCCGCTCACGTACGAAATTTACATATACGTCTTAATTTAAGTCGCTTCGTTTCACGACGAAATTGCCCCAAAGTTGACTTGTGAAGATATTTCATATCCTCACACAAAGCATTTCAAAATTTAATAATATGATAATAATTGTATTTTTATATGTTGTTTTATTTTTAGGTCTGTTATAGCGCAGGGGTACAAGAGTATGTCTGTAAATGCGACAGGTTGTGGGCTCGATTCCCACTTTAGGAAATTTCGGCAAATTCGGCAGAAAGTGGGAATAAAAAGAACTTCAGAAAGTCCTAACACTTGGTTCCCATGTTACCTCTGACTACTCTGCCATATGCGAGATACAGTTTGAATCTGAAAAATATGTTGTTGTTTTTTTTATTTCACGATATATCACATGTAGAGAAAATAGACAGAAGAACATCATTTTTAAAATACTCCTTTCCTCATTCATATTTTTTTTAAATAAACACCGTTTTTTTACTTCCTCCTGAATCAGAATCAAAATTACAAATTCAAATATTTTTATTCAAAATAAGAAGTTACAAGCTTCGTTTTTTGAATGTCAAACAATTTACCACCAGTTCACTAAAGTTATTACCTCAGACCTGAGAGGAACTGGCGAAAGAAACTCAGCGGGACATCTTTTTTTTTTAATTAAAACTTTACATCATATAATCAATTATGTGATACATTTGAAACAGCCTGGAGCGAGCATTTTATTCCCAAGACGTGCTATCATTTATAAAATCGTTAATGAATGGTAATAACCTTTAACACACGAACGTCTTTTCACAACTTTTTGAATATGTGTAATAGAAAATTCTTGGACGTTTTCTGGGATAAATATTATGACCCAAGTGAACGAATGATAAAATAATAATGCATGAACCTGAACGGTAATTGAATCCACGTCTCATCTCACCAATTCCTTCTAAACAAAATAAAAGCAATAAGAAATGACCACTCCAAATATCTGCCATATCAATATTATCAAAGACATTCATTCGTACGAAAGAGTAACGTATAAGACACATCGATTATATTTGATCGATGGTTCTCATCGTTAATTGAAGTGGTCTTCGACGTCATTATGAGTAGATTTGGGAAAAAAAATTATGCACCAGACTGTTAGGAGAGCATCGAGGTACACTATTGTAGCATACCGATATGTTTTACTTAAAATGGAATCGATAATAAGCATAAATAAAACTACTGTAGGTACTCAGCTTCACGGTGTATCTTGCACACGGCAGGGTAGGCAGAGGGAACTTGGGAACCTAATGTTAATACACTCCGTTCTACTTTCATTCCCTAATTTCCGACGAATTTGAGGCGTGTTGAGTGGCGGAACCTAACGCCGCAATTTCCATGTGTTTTCTAAATAAGAAAATATAGGTGGATTTATAAGCTCCGATTACCCCACTTGCCATGAATTTAAGGCATTGTGTATTAAAAAGGCGGAACTCAACGCCGTGCATTATCTCGTTATGAGAGCGAAGAAATTAAAATATTAAATATGTATATAGTTTCTACTAAATAATATTATTCCGCTTCACGCTTAACCCTGCACTTGGTAAAATAGAGTTGTGGGTATAATTATAAAAAGAATCTATTTCCTTTATTTTAAAACCTTATTATATTTAATTTAAGAAAAGCTTTACCACAAGAGTGCAATCTTTATTAGACAGCTTTGTATGAACTTGTTCGGTGTTTGTAATTACTTCACTAAAGTTAATTGACTATAACTACATAAATGACTACTTTAAAAAGCTCGTTTAAAGTTTTGAATTTGTTAACTTGATTGATTTTTATGTGTATTTATTTAAAATTTTAAGTTTTTTTATTTTAAACTTTTGACCTTAGCAAAAGCGGCGTTGAATTCAGTCACTCAATGCGCAATGCTTTAAATTCGGCGGAAAGTGGGGAACGGAAGTGAAAGGAGTGTTTTAACAGTAGGTTCCTAAGTTCCCTCTGCCTACTCTGCCATGTGCGGGATACAGCGAAAAGCTGACCTTAGAAATTATTAATGTTCTTTATTTGAGATAAGCAAATATTTTAGAACATCACTGCCTCACGGCCATAAATTGAAATGAAAGTGAAACACGGCTTGTCCTTACACGCGAGGTTCCTTATACATATGGCACAAGAAGTTTACACAAGAAGTTATAATACAATTTTCATTCTTTGAACGTCAAGCAATTTATTATCAGTTCTCTAAAGTTACTGCCTCAGAATATATGTTATATAGGTATATGAATTATATTCGAAATTCAGTATAAAATATTACTGATTAAAAAAGCAATAAGCAACTTGCCTAATTGTATGGTACCTACGCAAATAATACAATAACTTTGTTCACCAGGAAATTTCCATGATTCACTTTCCATTGACTTTGACAGATTGCTTTGCGATATTTTATTAAGATATTAATTAAAATCTTACTAAAATATGATATAAAACATCCAAGCGAGTCAGAAATACAGGCTAGTGTTATTAGAACAATATATTTCGTAAGTGATCTATTATCATTAGCTACGAGAAGTTCTCACATTTCTTTAGTTACGCCTAATAATGGCCTCATTATTCTTTATACCAATTTCCTTAATTGTATTTTGTATTAAACTAAATGGTGTATATATTGTAAGGAGAAACGTTGTTTTTTTATAATCTCTCAGCTTCGAGCTGTATCCCGCACATGGCAGGGTTCCAAGTAGTTTCGTTTTCCACTTTCCGAAATCGATGCCGCGCTTTGCCTATTTAGTAAAGCGAAGATAAGAAAATAATAAATTGCTTCATTTGTAACTATTAAATGTATCACTGCTTCGAGGGGGCATCGAACCCACAACCTGTCGTTGTGCCGCGTGGTTTTCTTCTTGTCTAATTTTCTAATTTGACTATAGATTTGTCTTTTTATTGGCTGACTTTTAAAATGTTTGCTTTTTAAGTCCATATAGATGGTATATATTTTAAATATGTTTTAATTTTAGCTTTCATTTGGTTTTATAAAACATTTGAGTAGATTTCAATAGCTATACACATTATGAAATGTTTATCGATAAGAAACTGTCAAAATTTTTTTTTTCTAAATTAGGATTAAAAAAAAAAAATAGTAAAAATATTTTATTAATAACGTTCCCTCTTGTCCACGACAATTCTTAGCCATTTTCTTTGGGTAGCGGAATTTTGTATAAAAATCTCCCTTCAGAGATACTTAAAAGAAATAAGTTGTAATAACGCTTGGTTCAAGAATTTCGACGGAGCTTGACGACAACGTATGGCTTAATTTGTTGTGCTCGCTTGTTTGAATTACAAGAGAAATGATTTAGAATCTCTATATGTAATGTACTGTTTATTATACATTTTCTAAATAAATAAAGGAGTGACGATAACACTCGGTTCTTTCTGTCTACTCTGCTACTTGAATATCTCGACTTTGAGAAAGAACCGAACAGAAAACTAAAGACTTAATAATCAAACTAAATTAAATTTAAAAAACCATTAAGACATAACAAGGTCTGTCGTGACGCAAGGGCACAAGATTGTAAAAGCCACAGGTTGTAAGTTTGATCCCCACTCGAGGAAATTAAGTATTTAATATTATATATTTTTTTATTTTAATCATTTCTTCGTTCTAGTAACAAAGCAAAGTGCGGCCACTCCACACGCAATGCCTCAAATTCAGCGGAAAGTGGAGAACGAAATAAAGTGACTTAACATTAGGTTCCCAAGTTCCCTCTGCTTACCCTGCTTTATGCGAGATATATCGTATATAGGTTGAAAATGAAATATCATTATAAATTCCATCAATCACTAGCGCCTAGACGTTCAAAACTATGGATCCTATAAAAAGTTATACGAAAGGCAAAGGCAAGGAAAATAAATTAATTTTCAAGGCCATCTGATTTTCAAAAAACTATAAGCCAAGAGATTTAGTCAAATAGAGTCATAGGCATCTAAAACTATCTTTTTTGGTAGGCTAGGTCCATTCAGACGCCTAATTTAATCCTATTTCTGGAGGCACTGCGTGATGAGTGGCGGAACAATTAATTTCAAATGAATCATTGTCACAAAAAAAAATCTGCCTCGTTTCTTGCGCCGGTTTTTCTCAAGTCTGAGACAGTAACTTTAGTGAACTGATGATAAATTTCTTGGCGTTGTAAGATAAATCACAATATGTAAGAGGAACCTCGCGTGTAAGGACAACGTGCTTCACTTTCATTTCAATTTATGGCCGAGAGGCAGTGATATACTGAAATATTTATTTATCTCAAATAAAGAACATAAATAACTTCTAAGGTCACAATTTTAAAATGAAAACATTAATAAAACTTAATAAATACATATAAAAATCACCCAAATGTACAAATTAAAACTTTAAACGAGCTTTTTAAACAAGTCGTTTAGTCATAGTCAATTAACTTTAGTGAAGTAATTACAAACACCGAACAAGTTCATACAAAGCTATCTAATAAAGATTGCACTCTTGTGGTAAAGCTTTTCTTAAAGGAAATAAAATAAAATAAGGTTTTAAAATAAAGAAAATAGATACTTTTTATAAGTTTTTTTTGCAGCCGTGGTCCAGAGATACAAACGTGCGACTCTGAATACGGTTGATTATTGGTTCGGTCCTTGTTTGAGGTAATGTAATATTTAATGTTATCTTTTTCTTCGCTGTACTAATGACCCAAAGCGCAGCGTTGAGTTCCGCCGCATAACACGCAATGCCTCGAATTTAGCATAAAGCGGAGAACGGTAAGGAGTGCCTTATCACTATACTACCAAATTCTATCTGTCCATTCAGCTGCAGCATGAAGCTGAATAATGTTTTGCTCAAATTCACGAAAAACGAAAACGGAAGTGTCTTGAAATGAGGAAGTAGTATCCTAACACTAGGTTCCTAAGTTCCCTGTATATACCCCGCCTTATGCGGGTTACAGCATGAAGCAAAATCTAAATGTACTTTTGAATGGTGAAGCCTGTTAATTCTACGGTGTTTCTCGCTATCACCATTGACTCCAAATTACAGTCAGTCAAAATTAGATTATTGACTGATGAAGAAACGGCTCGCCTTGTATTATGTCTTACGGCATCTTACTTTGGGGTAATGCAGCCGGTACTAAGTCAATTTTTGTCTTGCAGAAGCGAGCTATTCACGCAATCTATTACTTAAGCTCTAAAGATTCTTTAAGGGAAACGTTTAAAAAGATTAATATATTGACCGTTGCATCTCAATACATTTTTGAAAATGTTATGTATGTCAAGGAAAATATATTAATATTTTGTTTACTAAAATCATTGATGTACCTATTATTAATACTAGAAATGGGCTTAAAGTTAGGCATCGAGTCCGTAATTCATTTATGGGACAGGGTGTACGCTTTTACAATAGGATCCCAGAAAACGTTCTGATAGTGACACGTAGGAGAATGGCACTTCAAAACTGGGTGACACTATAATAAACAATATATAATTTTAATGTTATACCAGACAGGCGTGTGACTGTAAGTGACAGGTTGTGGGTTTGATCTCCACTCGAAAATATAAAGTTTTCTTATTGGAATATTAGAATTTTTATCAAAATATGTGGACTAAATTAAGACAGGCAGACGGACAGAGTTAACCTGGGAACCTAATGTTAAGATACTCCGTTCTACTTCCGTTCCTCATTTTTCACCGAATTGGAGGCATTGCATGTTGAGTGGCGGAACCCAACGCCGCGCGTTGTCTTGTTCTCAGAGCAAAGAAATGAATACATTAAATATTAAGGCGTAAAAAATAACAGAGCACAAAAATAATCTTATATATTTTTGTTGCATTGTACATGAAATCCGTCGCGTAACAGAAACCTTTAGGGTACTTCCTATAGATATTTTTACAACATAATTTTTGAAAATTTGAGCGCGTTTGGACGGATTTGGAGAGGTGCGGGTTCAATTATTATATATAAATAATTTTATATTTCTTGTACGCCTTTTATATTTGATTTATCTTTTACATAATTTCGATCCCCAATTTTGGGGATAATAATTATGGATTTGTACACACTAAATTAACAATTTTTACAATATTTACTATAAAATTATCTTAGATTTCTTAATTTCGTACTAAATATTTTAATTTAAAATGGAAATTTTAGTTTTGTAATTTCAAAAGTACGATATTTCAATTTTTATTTTCAGGCGCAAGTAGGTAGGCCTGCAGCGTTGTACACCGCCACACAACATAATTTGTCTAGAACCATATAAAACACAAGAACTGAGTGTCTTAACACTACTCTCGCCGTTTACTCTCATTTTGTAAAAAACATAAATAAAAGACCTGTCATGGCCCAGCGGCACAAGCGTGTGACTGTTAACGATATGCTGTAGATGCGATCCTCCACTTGAGAAAATGAAATATTTAATATTTTCAAATGAAATATTTTTATGTTTTCATATATTCACAACTGTCAAAACCAACAAAATATTTAATGTTTTCATTTATTCGCAGTTCTCCGGTTACAAGACAAGCGCGGCGTTGAGTTCCGCCAATGCCTCAAATTCGGCGGAACTCGAGGAATGAAAGTGGAACGGAGTGTCTTAACACTATGTTTCCAAGTTCCCTCAGCTATCCCTGCCATGTGCGGGATACAGCGTGAAGCTAAGCGAGCGAGTGATAAATAAAACTCCAATAAAACATAGATCAGCTTAATATTCCAAGATAACTTGAAAACTTTGAGCCATTCATACCCGTTACTCATGCGATAAACACCAGGAACATGATACAAATGGTACGCTATTAAAACTTATACTGTATCCCATACATTAGGGGAAGTGTATAACAAACACTTTGTAAGTGACTTGGAATATGGGAAAAGTTAGTGAGACATATAATATTGTTGGATTTGATTTATTTACGACGATGGTTACAAGTTCGGATCCTTGTTTGGGGTAACGTTTATGTTAACTGTATTTGCATACATTATAATGCTGTAAAATATAATTATAATATTTTATTTAAGCCTGTCGTGGCGCAGAGGAGCATGTGACTTTAAGCACGGCAGGCAGTGGGTTCGATTCCCACTCTAGAAAACATTTTTTTATTTATTTTAAAATATTTAATGTTTTCATATCCTTTAAAAAATGGCAAAGCGTGGCGTGAAGTTCTGCCACATAACACGCAAATGCTTCAGATACAGTGAAAAGCGGGAAAAGGAACGGAGTATTTTAATACTAAGTTCCCAAATACCTTCTGTCTACCCTGTCATTTGCGGGATACAGCGTGAAGCTGAGTGAGAGAGAGAGAGAGTATATAATATTTAAGCGCAGCGTTTCAATTTTATTCAAATTCTATACTTATTTTTATCCTCGGGGCCTATCGTGGCGCAAGGGCACAAGCATGTTTACTACAAGAATACGGCAGAGTGTCGTAATGAGAACGATATGTCTCAGCTTTAGGGTCCCAGGTTCCTTTTGCTTACTTGACTATAATTATGGCAAATAATGTAATGATACTAATACTATGTCAGTGTCTAAATCTTACAAGAATATATGTAATATAAAAAGAATAAATCAAAATATTAGCTATTTTTAATTATTTTTTTTAAATAATCAATTCTCAAACAATCATTACGAGGAAAATTTTAATTAAATTTTCAGTTACATTAATTATCTTATTGGTGATCTGTAAATAAACGTGGCATGGCCTATAAATATTCAGTCATCGATAAAAAAAATTGGGAACAAAATATCTTAGTACCTGTAATACCCGTGATACATACATATATGGCGAAGGACGTATAAAACGTGAAAAAAAACCAGTTACAGGCTCATTTCCGTAACCAAACCATAAAATAATATATCACCATTAAATCCCACTTCAACATTTCTAAACAAAATATTCCACCTGTTTGTTTAGTGTATGTCAAAAACAAACTCGAATTTGTACGTTCAAATATAGTCGTACAAGAATTTATACTAATCGTGTCCATATTTCCTGCAAACAACGGCACTTGCTATGGAAAGTTCTTTGGGGTTAAAGATACGTTTTTCTGTATTATATACAGCGTTTCTTTTTCTTATTTTATTGCTTATATTATTGTATATCCGTATTAGCCTTTACTTCTTTTACTGGGGACGTTGCAAATAGTTGGATCGAGAAAATTAATTTTAAATGTACTATCCTCGCCGCGCTCTGCCTGACAGAAAAAGGAGGTTGGAGTTCCAACACTCTACACTGTGGAAAGTGGCTAAACGGAAAAAGGGAAACAAAATGAAAATGGAAAGTGGGGAACAGAACGGTATTAACCCCTAAGGTTCCTTATGCCTCCAAAATAAAAAAATATATACATGACAAAAATTATGTGAACGTGTTTATTCAGATTTTATGTACTGTGGGCTACAAAATAATGTAATAATATAGCCTTTATCGATAAAGAACGACCCAATACAAAAAGTATGAATGATGAAGTGAACAAAATTAATAAAAAAGCCCGATCAAAAAAACTACAACCTCATCTAAGCAAAGGGGTTATTGCTCTTAAGCTGCTTATTTGATTGCTGCGATCAAGAGGAAATTTGATTTGATTAAATTTGAAAGATTTCTGAATTGAAAACCTTACTCACTCAGCTTCACGCTGTATCCCGCACTTAGCAGGGTAGGCAGAGGGAACTTGGGATCCTAGTATTAAGACACTCCAGTCCACTTCTGTTCCACACTTTCCGAACTGAAACCTTACTCCATTCAACAAAAACCAAATTGGTTCATTATTCTGGAGCTATAGTACTACGGACAGACTGACAGAACAAATTTAACATGTGATAGTTGTGATTTCGATTTTTATTATATAATTAAAGTGTTTGTATTCTGCTTTGATAAGACTTACTGCGGCGTTAACTTGCGCCAAAAAATAAAAAAATATCAATTTTATGCAAAGTGTCTTGGACTTGCCTTGTTCTTATATAAAGTGTGTCTGAAGATACATATTTTAGTTACATAGATGATGTTAGTTAAAGAAGGAAGGTACCTTAAGATACAATAGGTACCCAAGTTCCCACCACCAGTCCTGCTACGTAGAGGTACAACGTGAAACTGAAAAACTAACACATATTGTTATATACAAACATAAATTGTTATAATGTTTCATTTCTTCGCTCTGGTAATAAGGCAAAGCGCGGCGTTGAGTACCGCCACTCAACACGCAATGCCTCAAATTCGGCGGAAAGTGGGGAACGGAAGTGGAACGGAGTGTTTCAACATTAGGTTCCCGGGTTCCCTCTGCCTACCCTGCCTCGTGCTGGAGAGAGAGAGAGAGAGAGAAACATATATTGTATACGTTTTCAGATATTCTTAACAGTGCATAAAACAGAAAATACTATCATTTAATTGTATAAAAGAAACTAAAAATCGTACACTCTAAAACGCTTTAAAGCACGGAATTATCCACGTTTTCACAAAATTTATCGCTTTAAGATATTGTGCAGAGAGCGACGCCACGAATAAACTTACTTCGAAACTATTTCTATTCATTTCGAACAATTTATATGCAAATTTCATTTAAGATTTTAACTTTCATTTAAAATGTTAAACGGAATAAATGTTGCAATTAAAATTATTCGAGTTCTGAGCTTGCTGGTGAATTTTAGATATTTTTTAATAATTGTACGTAGGGTTTAATTTTTCTTGTGATTTTGTTCCAGTGGTTCTAGAACCTTGCTCCGTTTCGTTCTATTCTAGACAACAAGTAGAGTGGCGGAACTCAACGCCACGCTTTTTCTTGTTACTTGATCGAGGAGATAAATATGTTTAATTTTCCTGAGTTACAATCGAACTACCATCGTATTACCAGACAAGATAATAAATCTGGAAACTAAAAAGCCAAATATATTTTAATCTATTGGAATATTGTATTTCCTTTTTCTCATGATGAGTTTCATTACTTAATCCACGATGCCTTAAGAATGCGATGAAAAGCGGGTAACGGAAGTGTCTTAATGGGAACATAGTGCCTTAGCGTTAAGTTACCAAATTCCCACTGCCTGCCTGTATCACTCACATATAAGTGTATATGTGAGTGATACAGCGTGAAGCTAACAAATAATATTTTAACATTGAACTGAGATTCCCATATTAATTTGTATGACACGCATAACAAAGATCTGACACACTTTGCTAACAATATGTACGGATTGCTTTCATCCCTACTAATTGTCGCTCGTTTCGCTGACGCGGATTTATTTGAGCGTACATATAAAATATTCCAACAGTGTCTCTGAACCAAAACCATTTTTTGTCGTGACACGTTTAATGATTTCAGAATTTTGTCAAACAAAATATTTTCTATTTTCAATTAATATGGTGCGTGAGCTGTAAAGAAATACTGTAAAATCGTTTGGGAGTATACGAGTATGTTTTTTCAAATAAAAAATATAGAAACACAAAACACTACGTTAACGATTAAATATATAATTATACTACTTTATGCCATATTTTTAAGAAAGAAGGTTACCAGAACTTAATTGAGTATTTTTAAGCTTCTATACAATTGTCAATCGAAGTCTCGTCTCAAGCTCTCGTATTCAGCGAAAATTGAGAACGGAACAGAATACTTTAACACTAGGTACCAACTTTCCTTCTGCCTACCATACTTGACATGGATGAATAAAGCGTGAAACTGGAAAGGTTTTTAGTTTTACGATTTCTTACATTGTAGCTAGAGATACAGAAGATTTCACGCTGCACCTGTTCTCTGATCTTTGCATAGCTCTTTTGTTTCGATCAATATCATGTAGTAAAAATTATGTAGTGAGATCACCAAATTCAATTATACCTTTAAATCATAGGGAATATCTCTTACTCTCTCAGCTTCACACTGTATGCCGCCCATGGTAATCTAGTGTTAGGATACTCCGTTTCACTTCCGTTTTCAACTTAACGCCGCGTTTTTCCTTATAACAGAGCGAAGAAATTAAATATTAAATATATTAAATGGAAAATATTAAATATTTCATCAGAACCAACGACCCGTCAGTTGTCAGTCATACGCTTGTGCTTCTACGCTACGACAGGCCTCAAGGGAATATCTTATTTTATTTTAAATACCTCAGGTATATAGTTATGAAAACAAAAGTAGTTATGAGAACAGCTCACATTTTTCTCTGATAGACACGTAGCCAGAAGTAATACGAAGGAGGGAGAGAAGAGACAAGCTACGACCGCCAGAAATGATAATACTTTCCGGCAGTCCCGTGGCCGTAGCCTTATGACATATGGGTGTGTAATATGTAATACTCACTTTGGAGAGTGATTTTTTCATTGTTTTTTTAATTTTTATTTTTATATTGTAGTGACGAGCAAAACGCGCGGTGTTGAGTTGTGCCACTCTATACACAACTATTGAGAACACGGCGTAAAGTAGTAAACTGGCATGTCGTAATTCAAAAAGCGTGTCTTATCACTAGCTAACCAGCATCCCTCTAACTTTTTTCTTTTTTTTTCTTTTTTTTATGGAAAGGACGGCAAACGAGCGTACGGGTCACCTGGTGGTAAGTGATCACCGTCGCCCACGGCTCCAAGTAACTCCAGAGGAGCTACAGGAGAGTTGCCGTCCTTTAAGGTGGATGTGCACCGGGGCCCGGCATTACCTAATGCGAAACGTAGTGGCCAAAGCCACTACTTAACGCCAGTCTTAAATGCCGGGGGTGGTAATAATCCTGTCGAGTCTGCCTATGCGTGTTGCCATTACTGGCAACGTGACTCTACCACACGCAAACCTACCCTGCTTTATACGAGATATATTTGTACTGTTACAAAATTAATCCTACCTCCGAGTCTAACCCACAACCCTCTCGTTTACAGTCGGTTTCAGATTTAACTGAAATGAACAACATTTTAACGAAAACAAGTTTTAACACATCGCTATATCCATAATGCTGTAAATTAAGTTGAAAAGCTTCCATCTAAAGCACATGTGAGGTAATTTAATTTCAACGCTAGGATTTGCTTACACGTAAATTCTAGTTAGTGTCTTAGCTTGTAGAAATGTTTGTACCGTGTGAGAACGAAGTTAGTTTTATATAAAAGCAAGCAGCAAAAGCAGCTCCATAATATTTACACTAGATGTGTAAATATTATGGAGCTGCTTTTAAATGTAAATGAGATGGTTATGATGTCGATTACCAGACAAGTTAAATAATTATTTTTAATTTCTAGCTCTGGAGTCACGGCAAAGTGAGGAGTTAAGTTCCATTCGATGTCTCAAAAATTATGCAGAATGTAGAAAATGAAGTATTATAGTACTTGGTTTCTTCTGCCTATCTATCTAGCTCGCAATGCAGCGTAAATCTAGAAATATATGTATATGATTAAATCTATAGTAGCCTGTCGTAGCGCGGTGGCCCAGGCGTGACTGTAAATGACAAACTGCACCCAATTAGATAAACTGAAAAAAATCTGGTAACAAGGTAAAGTACAGCGTTCAGCTCCTCTAGTGAACGTTCAACGCCTTAAATTCGGCGGAAAGTGGGGACAAGTGCGAAATAGAGTGTCTTAACACTAGGTTCCCAAGATCCCCACTACCATGTCATGTACGGGTACGTACAACTGAAACGTATTGGGAAACAAATTGTATAAACAAAAAAAAATTAATTTAATTGAATACTTTATTTTACACTAGTTATTTGTTTAGTGCTATCACCAGAGCAAGAGCATTGAAATAATTCTTTACCCCTACTGATAATCGAACTCACTACTTCATCCCTTAAAGTCAGATCTCGAGTCACATATGAAGATCTAAAAAGCATTTTAATATTAATAGCCGTTTTCTATTCAACACACTGGCCTATAGAAGGCACGATGAACTCTATCTAAGGCAGGCCGAGATTCTATTCAGAGACGGTCATTCATACGGTGTATGTAAGCTCATGTTCATCATGATAACTTACGAAAAATGTTTTAATTTCTGCGAATACTGGAAAATACTTTATTACCTAGAACAGGTTCTGGGTTCGATCCCCAATCGAGGAATTAAAATATTTAATATTTTCAATTTAAATATTTAATATTTCATTTCTTCGCCCTGGTAATAAGGCAAAGCGCGGCGTTGAGTTCCGCCACTCAACATGCAATGCTTCAAATTCGGCGGAAAATGGGATACGGAAGTGGAACGAAGTGTCTTAACACTAGGTTCCCGGGTTCCCTCTGCCTACCCTGCCTCGTGCGGGATACAGCGTTCGATAAACTATCGAAGAGACTCAGCACTTGATTTCCTCTGCCTACTCGCAGTGTAGAACTTTGCTTTTTAAGGTTGCATACCTTAACATATAGAAACGAATCCTTAAAGGATCATTTTGTCGTCTGTCGGTCCGTTTATTCAAAAAAAATCATAATTCAAAATAAACATAATTGATATTTTAAAAAGATACAAGCATTTGTGTAAACGTTTTCGGTGCATTTTGTATAAAATTGGGCGAATAATCAAGACCTATGGTACGCGTTCCTACATTAATCCTATATATAAAAACTACTACAAATTTATAATTGTAATTCATTTCATACATTATATCTGCATGCTCCCGCAAATTTAAGTTTGTCAACATTTATAATTTGTACATCCTGTGGGTCACCACTATCTTAAAATTTGTACAAGTTCTTGGATGGGCGAATCCTACTCACCCTTTTCCATTTTTTTATTTCTAAATAACAAAATAATTAGACGTAATCTTTTCCCATTACGGATATAAAAATCTCATTTAAAATTAACTTTCCGTATCAATGCGATGTTTTACACATTTATAGTTGTTCTAGAATATTCTTTACAGTAATTTACATGTCCTCGTTTTATACAACGGAAATCCTGTGATTTCCCATAGGTGTAATGTATTGATCGCTTCCCAGATTAAAAACGTAATATGCACTATGGACTTATACTCTCTTTTTCTCAGCTTCACGCTGTATTCCGCACGAAGTAGGCACAGGGAACCTGGGAACCTAGTGTTAAGACACTCCGTTCCACTTCCGTTCCCCACTTTCCGCTGAATTTGAGGCATTGTGTGTTGAGTGGCGGACCTCAACGCCGCGTTTTGCCTTATTACCAGAGCGAAGAAATGAAACGCTAAATATTTCTTAACTGCAACAGGACTTATAGACAATATGCGTAAATATTTATTTTTTTAACTACACGCTTTATGCTCTGTAAAGTTTTTACTAATAACAAAAAACCTTGTATTAGTTCAGGCATTATTACCAATATCTTCTTTAAGAATGGAGATATCATCTGTTAACTTCCACGTTACTCTTTCCTTCATCAATCTAAAAAAAATGTGCATTTTTTATGCTTTGGTGAAGCGATAACATATTCTTCGTCCTTTCTAAATACATATTTTTGAGACATACTCGTAACATGTTAAGGAAGAAACTTAACGCCACGGTGTATCTTGATTCCCGTGTAAGTAAAAAAAGTCATTCCTCCGAGTAGAAATCCAACCATTAGAGTCAGTAACTTAAATGTATCAGGTAAGAAAGAAGGGACTCTGGTTTCCTAAGAGTTAAAACACTCCTTATTATTGGTCATTTATTCAGTTCCCCACTTTCCATAGCATTCTGGAGGCATCATGTACGGATTAGCGAAACGGATCTGCTGAGGTGCATACACCTTCATACAGAACATAGAAAAATATTAAATTTTACGTCGGGTGGAAATTGAACTGACAACCTCTCGCGTTACCTGATACTGTAAATCACACACTTCCGCTTTGACTGGCCTCATTTTTACCATATTAATAAATATTTCCCTACAATATAAGGCAGGTCTTAGTATATGACTTGCTGTCAGGTTGGTATCGTTAAAGTACTTCGTGACAAGGGTCCTCTATATGCTTTCATTAGTTAACTGGTAAAGGCTTTTCCGTGTAAAATATGAGTACGGAAGAAGAGTTAGGTTATTATTTTCTTTATTATAATATGAATATTATGATTGAGGTACTCGTTGTAATGGGGAAGAATATCTGTATACGTATAGAATGGTTGCGTGTCTTTTTTTCTTGTATACAGTAGGGTAGGCAGAGAGACCTTTGGAACCTAGTGTTCAGACACTCTGTTCTACCATTTTCTACTAAATTTTAGGAGGATTCCGTACTGAGTGGTAAAAGTCAGTGTATTCCCTTGTTACCAGAGCGATGAAATGAAAATAATTAATATTTTATTTTGATTCCCACTCGAGGAAATATTTAACATTTTATTTTCTCAAGTTGAGATCAAAACCACAATTTGTAGTTACTGAGAAAATCTAGTATAAAGATCCGTTTTTCTCTGTTCACTACAATACCTTAATTTTTCGATAGTTAAGGGATAAGTTAAGGGGTGGAACGGTATGCCACGCTACGATTTACTTAACAATTAAATATAACTTTTTTAAAATTCCAAAAAAAATATATATAATTATAATTTCCAACGTAAAATTGTAACATTAAAATAATGTAGAACAAAACAAATACTACATTATTTTAATGTTACAATTTTACGTTGTCAATTATTTAGTCTCTTGACGCAATTTCTAAGTAATATTTTATTTCCGATTGGAAACGGAAACTAATGGAAAAATATCTAGACAAAACAAGTTTTAATCAAAAATCCTTTTGTAGACTCGTCTCTCATAATATTTTTTTTACTTGAACGACTAGACAAACCAGATATAGCCGGTAGAGGAAAAATTAAAAAAAAAAGGAACAGGTCAAGTGCGAACCGGACTCATCTACCGACGATCCCATTTGAAGATTGTAGGTGAACGAGAAAGATAACTTAAAAATTTTACAAATTTAGATTTGAAGCCTGTCGTGAACCGACAGGTTCTGGGTTCGATCCCCGGTCGAGGGAATTGAAATATTTAATATTTTCAATTTAAATATTTAATGTTTCATTTCTTCGCTCTGGTAATAAGGCAAAGCGCGGCGTTGAGTTCCGCCACTTAACACGTAATGCCTCAAATTCGGCGGAAAGTGGGGAACGGAAGTGGAACGGAGTGTCATAACACTAGGTTTCACTTTCGTTCCCTCTGCCTACCCTGCCTAGTGCGGGATACAGCGTGAAGCTGAAAAAAAAAAGCAAAAACGATGAAAAAATGTCAGTATATTTTGATTGCGTTGATTTAAGAGCTTGTTTATTTCAATTCTTTAGGACAGTTAATCTAAATATTAATTTCCACTTGATCAGGTCTTCAAAGAAAGCCAGATGGATAACAAAGTCTTTTATTTTTTAATTTTTAAAAGCTACTCGCTTCACCCTATCAAAGTATCCAGACAGAAAAGAAAGAACCAGATTTTTCCTAATCTAATAAATAAAATAGGTAATACCAACAATTCCTAACTAAGATTTACACTTTAAGATTCTTGGCACAATGTTATTGGTAATTTGGAATGTTCAGTAAGTTAAGTAGATCTCAGCCGCTGTAATTTTTCATCAACATTTGTGTCTAATCGCTTTGGTGATCCATCATAATCGACACGGATCTCAATTCAGTAAATGATTGCCTAACAATTTATTAGAAGAAATCATTCGTTGAAAGAAATGCTTTTTAAGTAATTTTCTTAAGCTTTACGCTTAGTCCTGGAAATGGCAATCGAGACTGAGGGAACTTGGGAACCTGAAGTTAGGACAATCGCGGCCTTATGTAGGCACATCTGTTCCCCACTTTTCATCAAATTCTTAAGGAGTTGCAAGTTGAGTAGTTAAATTAAACGTCACATTTTCCTTGTTGCCAGAAGAATTAAATTAAAATGCTTAATATTTTATTTTTAAATAAGACATTTTATAATCAATCAATGAATTTAGCAAAAGCCTCAGTTTAATAGATATTTTTCGTTGATATAGGATTTCTCGTAGATAATTGGAGAGCCATAATCCTTAATGCGAACGGGCTATAAGGTTGCTACCTAAGAACTTTATACTGTTGCAAGTATAAGAATCAATTCACGCAAACACATACGCACTAACAATGATATTAGAAGACACTATCAAAAGCGTCCTCAGTAATTTAATTTTGTTGAAAGAGATATAAAAGTTAAAATTGACCGTAAAATGGAATGGTTGGGATGGCACAAAAAACTGTAATGTTGTACTTAAAAAGATTAAATTAGAAAATAAGTGTTGTAATCTAATTATATAGCTGTGGACGATTTAGAATAATGTAACAGGTTCAAATTTATTAATCTATTGTATGTTTAGTATTATTACGTATGTATATATTACCATCGTGGCACAGTGTCGGATTCAAATGAAAGCGACTGTTGTGGATTCGATTCTCGATGTAAAGAATGTTTTTTTTTAGCTTCATGCTTTTCTCCGTATAGCACGGTAGGCTTCGGGTACCTGGGAACCTGTTGTCACTCTGTTCCATTTAAGACACCTCTGAAACCCATTTTCTGCTGAATGCTGGAGATATTACACGTATTGAATGGCGGAACTCAACGCCGCGTTTTGCCTTCTTATCAAAGCGAAGAAACGAAAATATTTAATAATTTATTTTCTCACATAGAAGGTGAACGTCCTCGCACACTTGTGCCTTTACGCCATAAATAGCCTCAAAATGTATATTTATATAGGCCTGTTACAAGTATGTATATATTTTATATGATTTAGCTTTGTAAATTTATATAATATTTTCATAATCAACTTCTTTTAGTTTAAGCGATATTTTTCACTCAACACGCAATGCCTCAAATTCACTGTAAATTGTGGCACGGAACGGAGTGTTTTAACACTAGGTTCCCAAGTTTCTTCTGCCTACCCTGCCATAAGCGGGATACAGCGTGTAGCGAATTTGGAACACGCTTAATCCTTTACCTTAGACTAACTTACAAGCATCTTTATTACACTCGATGTCATAATACTGACATTTTTGTGAAGCCTTTTATCACGTCTAAAGTAAATTGTTTGATATTACGTATTTAATTTTCCACGAGGCCTGTCGTGGCGCAGCGGCACAAGCGCTTAACTGTAACCGGAGGGTTGTGGGTTCGATTCCCACTCGAGGAATTGAAATACTTAATATTTTAAAATTAAATATTTAATGTTTTCTCGTTTTTGCTCTGAAAACAAGGCAAAGCGTGGCGTTGAGTTCTGCCACTCAACAAGCAATGCCTGAAATTCGGCAGAAAGTGAAGAATAGAAATGGAACGGAGAATCTTAACACTATGTTTACAAGTTCCTTTTGCCCACCCTGCCATGTGCAGGATACAGCGTAAAGCTGAGTAGAATATTTTTCCAAGTCTTGGTAGTTATTAAAATAACAATATTTATTAATTGAGGCCAGTTATAGCACAGTGGCACAAGTGTGCTGCTATCAATGAAAATGGTTGTAGATTTCATACTCACTCTAGGAAAATGAAATATTTAATAATTTTATTTTTTAGCCTTGATTACGAGACACAGCGAATGAACTCAAAATTCAAAATTCGAAAGCAAAAATTTAAGCAATATTTTCTTGAAGTTCTTTTAAACAATGGATGTGGCATATCTGTCGTTCTAAACACTATTTATGAGGCACATTGCGGAGTGCAACTTGCTTTAGCACTAATAAATAATACATACAGCATGTGAAATGCACCAAAGCTGCTATTTTTAGCGGTTTCAGTTGGTAACCTGAGGAACCTAGTGTTAAGTCATTCTGTTCCCCCATTTAGATACTTCCGTTACACATTTTCTGTCGAATTGATTAAGATATAATTGTTGAGTGGCGGAACTCAACGCCGCGCTTTGTCTTGACATGTAAACGCTTAACATTTATAAAATAAATAACACGCCTAAACTGCAACAACTCGTAAATTGGGCGAATAATGAGGGACGATGTATCTTAGCCCTAGGTTACCTCTTACCATCCTCCTACATGCAGGATACAACGTGAGTCTATTATGACCCCATATCTTATCATAATACAATGTATTTATAACCTTTTATAGGCATTAACACTAGGTTCCCACGTTCCCTCTGCCTTCCCTAGTAAATGTGATTTTGAGTGTGTTGCTAGTTTAAATAATTATTTTTTTATTCACTAAATATTTTTTAACTACAATAGTAACTTAGAAAGCCTTTAAAAAACTTTTAACTTCACGAACTAATGAAATTAATCTGAAACTCATTACCGTTGAGCGATTTGTGACGATATCCGTTGAATTGTCAGGGTTTGACAGGCGAATGAATCATAATGCAAAGTTTTACTTGCGTGGCGTAAGATTTTAGGGGATTTTGAATTTTATTACTTAATAGTAAGGCTTAAAATCGTTTTTCCGTTATCTTCAATTATAACAGCTTGAAATAGAACTTTTCTGTCATGTCGCTGATTTTATTATATTTAACTTAATTAAAGGATGGATTGGTGTAGAAATTAATTTGTAATTTATATATGATTTTGTTTTCGATTTCTGAAAATATTGTAAGTTATGCAAGAAAATAATGTTATATAAATGACATACGAGTACATTAGAAATATTGTTGGTCAAAAGAAATGGATCAAGTGTGAGTTGAAATTGCCATTTTAATTATGGCAGTTTCTAAGTTGTATAAAAGTTGTTATACTCAAGGTTATGCCCATTTTTTTTTAATTTATCCTTTATTTCAGGTGCTCACTGTACATGACCTACCCTAGGCACTGACAATTTGGTAACTTAGTGTTAAGTAGTGTTAAGACACTCCGTTCCATTCACCATGTTCCGCTGAATTTGTGGCGTTGCGTGTTGAGTAAAGTACTCAATTTCTTTCACTTTTTATCAAATTCATAATTTTACTTCTAAAGGAAAAGGTATTTTTTTGTACCAAATAAAGTAAGCAAGGGCGTGTGCACTTATTTTGTATTAAATTAATTTATAAGAAATTTGAATTGACTTTTTTCTGTAAAATATCTCAAAATTTTCACATTTTGCATTCTTTCCGGTATCTAACAAATTCTTCAAGTATATACGGATACAGCCAGAAACTGTTGTATTTTTACACCTTCAATGTAAAAGAGGCTTTGTTGAATGAAATTACCGCTGAAATTGTGAGTAATACAATTTTTAATTTCCACTTCTTATCATAATTACAATCTCAAGGATTTCTCCTTCTTAACCGAGTTTGTATCCTTAAACGTTAAGCTGCTGCTGTAAAATATTTTGATTTATTTTTTTAGTCTAACTTCACGTTGTATTTCGTACATAGCAGGAAAGGACGAGGGAACCTGAAAGTTACTTTCCGCCAAATTCTTTGATGATTCTTCGTTTTAAATGACGTACGTGGAGCTCTAAGCTTAGCATGTTGTGGCGTTGATATAAATAAAAAATGAAAGTATTATTTATTTTATACCCCCGAGAAGGAATTGAACCCCACAACCGTCACATTTACAATCACACAATTGCGCTCCAGTGCCAAGATAGCGTATACTTTGGTTAAATATTTTTTATTAAGTTTTTTTTTTTGTTTATAAAACTTTTTCCACAACCTACAATATAAACTAAATTTAACTAATTTTATTTTTTTTATAATTTGGTAGCACCGCACCGTGATGTTGGCAGCACTGTGTTTTAATTTCTACATACTATAATCTGCACATATCAGAGTAGGCAAAAAAAACTTGGGAAGTTAGTGTAAAGACACGCCATTCCGATTTCCACTTTCCGCCGAATTTGAAACATAGCGTATTGGGTAGCGGAACCTAACGCCTCGCTTTGCCTTGCTACCAAAGTAGAGAAATATATACAAAATATTAATTTTACTTCTTCGAGTGGGGATCGAATTCTGAACCTGTCGCTTATGCCTCTGTTTGTAGTTAAATTAAATATAAGACAATATCGATTTATTTGTTTAGTTTATAATAGATTATCGATATTGAACTCGAGCAGTTAAAACGAATTCATTGTAAAGGCGTCCCTGAAGTGCACACTTAGCTCACAGGCTTACTCTGCTGCGAGCTCAAGAGTATTAATATTTGTGTTTGCTCTAAACTCTGAATCTCATGATAACGTTATTGAAAAGATTATATATCTTTTTCTTACCTTAACGCTGTATTACGCAAATGGCAAAATAGTGAAAGGGAAGTTGGGAACCTGGTATTAAGACACTCCGTTCCCTACTTTCCGCCAAATTTAAGGTATTGCATGTTTAATGGCGGAATTCAACGCCGCGCTTTTTCTTGTTACCAGTGCGAAGAAACGAAATTATGGAATATTTCATTTCCTTGAATTCAGATTGAACCTACAACCTGTCATTTTTACAGTCGCACTCATGTGCCCCTGCGCTACAACAAGCCTATTACATTAATTAAATTAAAATATTGAAAATAATGATAAGTACGTTTTTAGCGGCACATCGCTTTACATATTTAAGTCACTAACTTCCAACGTATTGAATCAAGATATAGTGTGATGATACTATATTTTCTCTGTCTGTCTCTTGCATACAGTATAAGACTTATAAAATGGAAAGCAGAGAGAATCAACACAAAATATTCCCAGCTTATAACAATAATGGGGCATGTCTTGGGGCAGGTGCACAAGTTACAACTGTAAAGGCTTTTAGTTGTGGGTTCAATATCCACTGGCGGAAATGAAATATTTAATATTTTCATTTACTCGTTCTGGTAA
This sequence comes from Eueides isabella, assembly GCA_019049475.1. NCBI lineage: Eukaryota > Metazoa > Arthropoda > Insecta > Lepidoptera > Nymphalidae > Eueides > Eueides isabella. Next base: position 1,810,985 of record CM032385.1, on the reverse strand, counting down.
TGAAGTAAAACGCGACTTGTTGAGTTCCTCTACTCAAATTCAGCTGGAAATGGAAAACGGAAAAGTGTTAATGGGAACATAGTGACTTAACATAAGGTTCCCAAGTTCCCTCTGCCAGCCCTGCTATGAACTGCTCACAGAGCAAAGGTTGGAACAATTGATATTTTATTACGTATACATAAATACTTCACATACTGGAATACAAAGGAGCTATTAAATAAATTGCTTCACGTGTAATCCCTTATGGACTCCATATATACCCGTATATCAAAATTCAACACAAGCTTCAATTGAGTTTACACTTAATAATACATTGTCTTAAGAGAAGTTATTAATTATTTTTCTTTTGTTTTAACCTCGCGCTATATCCCGTACACGGCAGGGTAGGCAGAGGGAACTTGGGAACCTAGTGTTAAGTCACTCCGATACTTCCCTCAATTTTCGCTGCTTTTCAAGCATTGCGGGTTGAGTGGCACAACACCGTGTACTACGCTATTTAATTGTTAATCTTATGAATTTACTGTTCTCTTATGAAAATTGACTACAGTACTCTAGGCACTAGATTCTTTTTGCTTACTATTCTATGGATGTATAGAAAGGTGGAAACCTGGAACTTAGTGTTAAGACGTTTCACACTTTCCGCTAAATTCTTGTTGCACTGCGAGGTGAATACTGTTTTACTAACCTATGATCAGTTGATTTCCTGTTGTCGCGCAAGGATACAAACGTGTGAAAAGACGTGTATAAGCGCAACAGGCTGTGGGTTCGATCGCCACTTCAGGAATTGAAACATTTAAAATTTTAAATTTTGTATTTTAAATACTTTTATATATTATGTATATTTAATTAAAGTGTGTATATAAAATTTTTGCCGTGTGATCCCGGCTTAGAATACGATCACCCTGGTACTGATGGTGTCGTAAGAGGCGACTAAAGTGCGTGTGGTAGAGTCACGTTGTCAGCAACAGCGACGATGATCACTTACCACCAGGTGACCCGTACGCTCGTATGCCGTCTTTTCCATAAAAAAATACTTGAAATTAATTTCTTCACTCTGGTAACGGAAACAGTCAAACCGCGGCGTTAAGTTCCGCTACTTAAGACGCACATTCAGAAAAATGTCGGGAGCGGAACGTGAGTGTCTTGACTCTAGTTTCCTAGCTTCCTCTGCCTAACCTGCCTTGAGCGAGATACAGCGTAAAGCTGAGGGACTAAGCTTAGTATTTCGTTTTTTCTTTTCTGATCAGGTGAGAAGTTAACGTTTAATGTTTTAAAAAACTATAGAACTATGCAGAATCCTACTGAAAACATATGTATACCTACGTACATATACGATCGTATTCTCTGCTAAACGACAAAAAATTAGGTCAATTTTGTATTTTTTTAAGCGATATAAAAATTTAGAAGTCGAAAACGAACGAAAAAGGGTATACTAAGCCTACAGAAAACTTTTCCCTTACTGATGGACGTAATAAAGTACGGAAACTAGTCTATAGATAAAAATATCTCGAACATTCAGTTTACCACGGTCTATGCAATGTTAATTGGAAAGCCGAAAACCGAAGTAATTTTAGAATGTTATATGTTACATTTTTACAGAAAAATATCTTGAATTCCTGAATTTCAGAGGTAGTCTACGTTTTGTAGTAACGAGGCAGTGGATACGATTTTTCACTGGAAATTTTTCTAAATGTTTCAACTCGACCGGCTACATCCAACTTTTTCGTGTCGTTTGAGTGAAATACTATGATAGATGAGTGTACAAAAGGTTTTTGATTAAATGTTTTTTGTTTGTGAGTTTTTCATTAGTTTTGGATTTCAATCTGTTAGAATTTTATTAGGCTACTCTGAAAATTGTATTTTGCTAAAGGCCTGTCGTGGCGCAGAACGACGAATTGTGAGTGCAATCCCTAATTGACTCACTCATTTCTTGACTTAGCTTCACACTGTATCCCGGAAATGATAGGGCACACAGAGGGAACTTGGGAACCTAGTGTTAAGTCAGAGCGGTGGAACTCAACGCCGTGTGTTACCAGAACAAATAAATTAGAACATTAAATATTTGAATTGAACAAATTAAATATTTTGTATCCTCGAGTGGGGATCGAACTCACAACCTATCACGCTTAAAGTCACAAGCGTATTTCAGCGCCGAACGATAAGTTACCTTGTAGATCTATAATATACTATAATAAACGTACACAATCCAATATTGGTACTGACGCTGTTATATGGCAGCGAAACGTGTATATTACAGAAGATGAATGTAAGAAAGATGAATACTGTAGAAATGTTTAGTAGTTGAGCTGATCGTATACCCAATGAAGAGATATACAGAATGGTAGATACTAGCGTGGGTGTCACAGTGAGAATGAAAATGGATGCGCTCAGGTGGTTTGAGCACGTCGAGCGACTTGACCTTTGAAAAACAGTATCTACGATACTAGAGGAAGATCACGTAAAAAGCAGTAGGAAAAACCCGGAGGGCATATTCGAAGAGGTCAACGACAGTGGACGAGGCGAAAGAGGTATACCGAGACCGTAGCATTGGCGCTCCGTTCCCTCTGCCTTCCTCGCTAGGGATACATGGGAACCTATTACAGATGAATCTATAATATAAATATGCTTTCAATAAAAAAAAATCTTTTAATTATTTGATGATATAGAAATTATAAAGACAACTTTTCACTTTATTGTTTTGATGTGGGCTGAAGCTGAAAAAAAGTGGGCAAATGAGTAATAAATACTAGGTTTCCTATGCCAACCCTAATATATGCGGGATATAGCGGGAAAAACGAAAGGCATATATATAAAAGTTAAGGAGAACTTAGATTTACTAACACAAAAGAGAAATTAAAAAGTTTGCTAACCCTCCTAAATCTTACAACATGTATATATACATTACATACATATATCGTCGCTTTGGTAGCAAAGAGAGTCAACCCATATATGACAAGATCGAAACTGTAAATAACAAAGTGAAATTATTAATTATTACTATTACAAATTACATTGAACGTGGTCTTAACACTAAGTTCCCAAGTTCCCTCTGCCTACCCTGCCATGTGCGGGATACAGAAGCTGAGTGAGTAAGTAAATTACAATGTTTTTATTATTTCAAAATCATCCATTATTGAGGCCTGTCGTGGCGCAGCGGCACAAGCGTGTGACTGTAACCAACAGGTTCTGGGTTCGATCCCCAGTCGAGGAAATTAAATATTTAATATTTTCAATTTAAATATTTAATCTTTCATTTCTTCGCTCTGGTAATAAGGCAAAGCGCGGCATTGAGTTCCGCCACTCAACACGCAATGCCTCAAATTCGGCGGAAAGTGGGGTACGGAAGTGGAACGGAGTATCTTTACACTAGGTTTCCAAGTTCCCTCTGCCTACCCTGCCATGTGCGGGATACAGCGTGAAGCTGAGAGAGATCAATTAAATAAATGATATTTTATATGAAACACTTTTAACACGATTAATCCAATCGCGTATATTGATTGTTAAACATGTTTTTTGGAAACCCGAAGTTTTGAACACTTTACAGTAGTCCGTGGTCCGTGGGAGACTGAGGTGGCATTTGTCTGTCATTTGATATAATTATTATATCAAACTACCGCCAACGATTCCTTAATTGCCTCGCGTACTGCCCTGGATTCTTGCAGAATGAGCTAACTGTATCTGGTCCTCTAGTGTGGTGTGCTGGGGACTTTAAGTTTTTTAAGAGTGGGTCCCAAGTGATAGAAAGACCAAAAAGTGAAGTGCAGGAACACAAGTGTATGATTATAAAAGTGATATATTATGGGTTTGATCCCCTCTTGAATAAATGAAATATTTAATAATATTTATTTAAATATTTAATATTCTCATGTCTACGCTCGGGTAATAAGGCAAAATGCGGCGTTAAGCTCCTCCACTGAACCCACAATGTTTCGAAATCGGTAAAAAATAGAGATTGAACGAAGTATTAGAACACTACGTTCTCAAGTTCGATCTGCCCACCCTTCCATGTGCAGGATAAAGCGTGTAAACTAAAAAAAAAGAAAATAAATAATGTGAACTCCCCAGAAATGGCCACTCCAAGGCCGGCAACGAACCTATAGCTCCCCTGACGTTACACGGGGCTCTGGGCTGTGGTGATTACTCACCATCAAGTGACCTGTACGACCGTTTTTCTTGGCTTTTCCATAAAAAAAAAGAAAACATGGACAAGGCTAAATTGATATGCAGAGAGCGTAGCATAAGGTACCCTATTCTCTTTGTTTACTGCTCTAAAAAGTCAAATAAATATAATTATTATGTTTTGTTTTATTGGCAATGCGCGGAGTTGAGTTCCGCCATCAAAGATCGTGAGAATCGAAAGAAAGAAAGATCGAAGCGTGAAGCTTTTTTGTTTATTAAAACCTACAAAAATATAATGTTTAAGTTAACACTCTTCACCACTAGAGAGATCATGTATGCAATTTAAATTTCAAACCATTTATATACAAATGAGTTTAGTCGTAAGTAAATACGTCTGATATGTTAAACATTAAAAAGTAAGCAAAGGAAACATAACTTTGAGACATTTCGTTCCCCAAGAGATATAATGGAGACATTGCATGAAGTATTGAACACAACGCCGTGCCTGGTCTTTTGGAGCGAGGAAATGAATGATGTCGTGGTGGATGAGCATAACTTAATTTCTTAATTTTAATTTTCCTAATTATGGTAACGAATAGAAGCTCGGCTTTAGGTTACGCCAATTAAAACAAAATGCTTTCAAATTTGGCGGAAATTATGGCAACGGAAGTGTCTAAATTAGGACTATACACTAGGTTCCCAGGTTCCCTCTGCGTGAAGCCAAAAAAATACCTCGATTTCGAATCAAACGTAGTATCATCACGTTTTTTTTATCAAACGTTCCATATAGAGAAAAAAATCCCAAATCCATCCACATTACCTTACCCGTAAACACTTAGAGGACCATAAAACTGCACAGATGCCAGAGATTTATGTTTCAGTTTCAGTACATCGGCCATTGAGCTTGTTTTATGTCCCGAGTTACACGATTGTACTTACATAAGCTGGAAACAGTTAACAGATTTATTTCGGCATATTCTTTTAGTTTTCTAGTCTTGTCTTTTTAGAATGTGACTGTTATCGCTACGCTTGTAGACTTAAAGTAATTCTTTTTTACAAAAGAGAACCAAATTAGTAGTAATTAATTACTATTACATACTTCCGGCATTTAGTTTTCCCTTTCAATTAATAATGCGTGTGGCCTGCGGTGCAGCGACACAGATGTGTGACTGTAAACGATAGGTTATGGGTTCAATTTCCACTCGAGGAAATTAAATATTTAATATTTTCAAATTAAATATTTAATGTTTTCATTTCTTTGCTGTGGTAACAAGGCAAATCGTGGCCTCAATTTCGGCGGAAATTAGGGAACGGAAGTGGAACTGAGTGTTTTAACACAGGGTTCCCTCTGCCTGCCCTGCCATGTGCGAGATACAGCGTGAAGCTGAGTTGAGTTGAGTTGAATACATAATGTTTCAAATTCGGCGGAAACTGTATAACAGATCGGAGTGTTGTTACAGTAGTTTCCCAAGTAGGTACGAGCTGCTCGCAATGCCACGGGCAGGATACAGCGAGATAAAAACGTTACTTCTAAATCCTCATTCTGGGACAAGTTGAAACACAGCGATGAATTCTGCAAAGACTTGAAAATTAGGCCGTGTATGCCTACTTCAATATACTCAGCGTGTTGTTAAGAAAACTGAAAATATTAAATTTTATTGATCTATATTTATCGTATGTAGTAAAGCCTGTCGTGGCAAAGATGCACAAGTGTACGAATATAAACGCGAGAAGTTACGGGTTCGATATCCAATTGGAAAGGAAAAAAATATAATGTTTTCATTTTCTTCGCTCTGGTGACCAGACAAAGTGCGACGTTAAATACTACCACTAAACACGCAATCACTCAAACACTAAGTTCCCAAGTGCCCTATGCCTATCCTGCCATGTGCGGGATAAAGCGTGAAGCCACAAAAATGTTACTGTATATGGAAAATATGTAGTATAGATAATTATTAGTATTCACAATTAATATAAACATTTCTAAACGGTCGTAAGTAATAATGAAATAGAAACCCTCTACCTACATTTAATATGAAATTGTCAAAATACACATAAGTGTAGTAACATTGGAAAGGCTTTGAAGCGATGTGTGATTGATTGATTCCAACACTCGCAGAATACGCCAAATTGCGTCCAATTGCTGGCAGCGAGTGCCTTTTATCATTTTTGTTACGTTTTAACGTCATACACGAATTCAATATATTGTGAAATTCCTATAGAAAAGCCTAAGTGGATATCATTATATTGAGGGCGAGGGGAGGCCTGTCGTGGCGCAGAGACACGAGCATGTGACTGTAAACTCGATAGCTTGTGGGTTCTATCCTCTCTCGAGAAAATAAAATATATAATATTTTAAATTAAATAATGTCATTTCTTTTTTTTTTCTAGTAACAAGGCAAAGCGCGGCGTTAAGTTCCATCACTCAACCCCAAAAAGCGGGGAACTGAGCAGTGTCTTCACAGTAGGCTCCGAAGTTACTTGCGGGCACAGCGTGAAGCTGAGTGAGGCTGTGACAGATGACTTTGCAGGGGCATACGCGTGCTATGGTAAATGTCAAAATTTTGGGTCAATTTTTACTTGGAAAAATGAAATATTAAATATTTTAATTTTCCTCTCTCTGTTCATAAGGCAAACCACGTAACTAGACAACCGTGCGTAGAGTTCTCTCACGACTCGCTAAGCAACAAAAAAATGGCAAAAAGTGAAAAACTAAGTATCTTACAGTGATTAACTTCAATAAATTTATTTTTTTGGGCAATAAAATTAATTTAAGTTTACGCTGTATGCAGTTCATGACATATGAAGCAGAGGGAACTTGGGAACCTAATCAAGACACTCCGTTCCGTTCCCCACTGCAATAAAACAAGGCAGAACGATATCCAAAAGACTGACACCGATATAACTAAAAAATAAATATCGTTTACATAATAAATTCATAAATATGTCAACCTCGTACAGATCTTCAGTTTATACGGCACAGTAGCGTGAACTCACGCGTGATAGGCTTATCACGGACGTGAGGATAATATTTTCATATGATAGTCTCGATCTTTTGTCTGATGTACTCTTCAATCAAACTGTCCCAAGTTTGAATTCAAATTTAAATTCGTATTCAAATTTTTCTCTTATTTTCAACAGATTTTTGCAAGCGCTTTTGAATTGTCACATTAATGTAAATTACCAATGGCTCGTAAGCCAGTTCTGCTTAAAAGAGACGGCAGTATACTTAACATTTTAAATAAATATAAGATGGTAGCCATACTGTATAAATTTTAAATTATCTTTCTTAGATATATTTTTTTAAAATAGTCTATCCGAAACAGAGGCTTTTATAGCCCATATATAATAAACTGAGGCCTGAGGCTGAGAGGCACAGGTTGTGAGTCCGATCTCCAATCGAAGTATTAAAAGTTCCCTCTGCCCTACCTATATACGTAGTACCCTGATATGTATGGGGTACAAAGTGAAGCTAAAAAATCTATAAAGAGAAATATCTCCCCTTCCCCGCTTCGTGGGAGATACAGCATGAAACTGTAAATGTAAGAAACGAAGAGAGTGCATATCTTCTAAATCTAAAGAAATACAATAATTTATAAGGATTAACAGTCAGAACCCATTTCAATATTAAAGAATACCTTAAATAAAGTTAATTTGTTTGAGAATTAGTAATTAAATACGAGTGCATAATCACACAGACTGCAAAACACATTACCCAGCTTTCTTTTGCGCAGTCGGGTAAAATATAATTAAATATGTGCCAGTTGCTGAACATTCGTTATCTACTTGTTACATAATTAAGTGTAGGCTTAGAGCGTAAGCATGCTAAATTAATTTCTTGTTGTTAAAAATACAAAATCGATCATTATTTTATATCATATAGAAGAAAATTTCAATAATTTTAGTAAAATTATAAAAATAATTCTGATAAAATACGTTATACATTTAGGCTTCACGCTGTATCCCGCACATGGCAGGGTAGGCAGACGAAATTCGGAAACCTAGTGTTAAGACTATTCCATGTTCCATTCCGTTCCTCAAATTCGGCGAAAAGTGGTTTCGCCGAATTTGAGGCACTGCGTGTTGAAGCAGAACTCAACGCCGCGCTTTGCCTTGTTACCAGAGCAAAGTTATAAAAGCATTAAATATTTTATTTTAAAATATTAAATATTTTATTTTCTCGATATCATAACATTTCATAACATTTTCTAAATCTCTTGAGTATTTGCTTAAAAGGCTGTTAGCTGACTTACACAGTACTGTTAGTACGATGTAAAGCTAAAAATTACTAAGAAAAAGAAATCTTGTATAAATAAACATTGAGATAATAATGAAGAATGGTTGTTCACTAAGCTGGGATTAGTTAGAATGCATGGCTCGGCTCTACTGGCTTAAGACGGCATGTAGACGGTCTTAGTAACGACAGAGATCGAAAGATCATAAATGATTTATGATATAACTAAGGTATCTTAGGTATGGCTTGGCGCATGGACGTGCGACTGTAAACGCGACAGGTTGTGGCTTCGATTCCCACTTGAGGAAATTATTTTTTTATTATTTAGATTATTTTGCGGCGTTGAGTTCCACCTTTTAACAGACAATGCCTACAAAATTCGTCGAACAATGGCGAATGGAGGTATCTTTTAATAGGAAGGGTGAGTTATTTTTTATGTTTTATTATCAGTACGCCTTTTACCGTAAATAACAGGCTAGATAGAGAAAAGTTAGCGTTATGATTCGTTTTCCACTTTCTGCGCAATTTTAAAGGTATTGCGTACAGCGTAAATTGCCGTCGAGACTTTACTAATGTAGCAAATAAAATATCACTCTCCCGACTCATCTTTGGATTTAAGTGAAAATTAACAATAAAATCAATAATAACTTAATTCTTTTGCTGCAAAAAAACTAATATTTATGTATGACATCTAATGAGAATGAAATAATTATAATTTCTCGCCCCGATTGTTTTTGTTTTTTTTTAAATGGAAAAGACAAGGTAAACGAGCGTACGGGTCACCTGATTGTGAGTGATCACCGCTGCCCACGACCCCGTGTAACAGCAGGGGAGCTACATGTGCGTTGCGAGTCTTCGAGGTTAATGTGCACTTTTATGCCGTGTGATTCTGGCTTAGAATAGGATCACCCTGGTACTGATAGTATCGTAAGAGGCGACTAAAGTGCGTGTGGTAGAGTCACGGTGCCAGTAATAGCAACACGCATGGGCAGACTCGACCGGATTATTACCACCCCCGGCATTTAAGACCGGTGTTAAGTAGTGGCTTTGGCCACTGCGTTTCGCATTAGGTAATGCCGGGCCCCGGTGCCCTTCCACCTCAAAGGACGGCAACGCTCCTGTATCTCCTCTGGAGTTACTCGGGGCCGTAGGCGACGGTGATCACTTACCATCAGGTGACCCGTACGCTCGTTTGCTGTCTTTTCCATAAAAAAAAAAACTGGAGCCTGGAATTAGCCAATACTAAATGCAGTGGCCAAAGCTACTTTTTAACGTCTGTTTTAAATAGCTGGAGTGGTAATAATCCGATCGAATCTGCCCATGCGTATTGCCATCGCCAACGTGACTCTCCCCATACGTACTTAAGTCGCCTCTTAAAACACCATCAATACCAGGGCGATAACATTCTAAGCTGGAATAACATCGTAAACAAAAAATATAGTTTTCTCATGTCTTTTTAAGTCTCATTTTATTTATCATAAAAGTAAGATATGCACCGGAAATTTAGTGTTTAAATATACCGTTAAATATTCCTACTGTGTACTGAGTAGCAGAACTCAACGCCACAAGTTGTCATGTTACCAGAACAACAAAATTAATATAACTAATCCCTGCAAGTTTACAGTCAATATTACACTGTACTATGTCTTGGTCTGGTCTTATACCTTTTTAGCTACACAGTCCTTTCCACACATAAAAGGTTGGATAGAGGTAACTTAGGAACATAGTGTTAATACACTCTGTCCCCATTATGACACTTCTGGTCTCAATTTTCCGCCGGAAGCATTGTATGTTCCGTCCGTCGTACTCAAGTGGAAATCAAACCGACACTCCACTATGCTATAATGGTCTTACTCACTCACTTTATAATGGTCTTACTTACTCACGCTTCACGCTGTATCCCGCACATGGCAGAGGGAACCTCGGAACCTAGTGCTATGACACTCCATTCCCAAGGGCGTATTTTAAGATTGCGCGCCCCAGGCTACTTTAACTTTCCGCCCCATCAAGGAAAGAATGAAATCCATAGGATCACAGAACATATTCTGGATCATAGGAGCTCCCATTCCAACTACTAAATGCCGTCTGTGGCAATCTTTCTAGATATTTTTACTATGTTTTTTAAAGTGTTGTTCCACACTTAGGACAGAAAATACTAAACTTAAATTTAAAAAACGTATAAAAATTTTGAACGAAGCAGGATTTGAACCCGCGCCTCTGGAATACCGTTCCAGCGCTCTGACCACTAAGCCATTCGTTCTCACCGAGCTCCGCCGAAATTCTTATACGCTTGTTACAACTTATTTTTGTTGTTAGCATCTCTGTAGGGAGATTTTTACAAATTTCCGCTACCCAAAGACAACTCGTAAGAATTATCGTTTGGCAAGAGAGAATACTATTTACTTTAATATTTTTACTATGTTTTTTAAAGTGTTATTCCACACTTAGGACAGAAAATACTAAACTTAAATTTAAAAAGCGTATAAAAATTTTTTGAACGAAGCAGGATTTGAACCCGCGCCTCTGGAATACCGTTCCAGCGCTCTGACCACTAAGCCATTCGTTCTCACCGAGCTCCGTCGAAATTCTTATACGCTTGTTACAACTTATTTTTGTTGTTAGCATCTCTGTAGGGAGATTTTTGCTAACAACAAAAATAAGTTGTAACAAGCGTATAAGAATTTCGACGGAGCTCGGTGAGAACGAATGGCTTAGTGGTCAGAGCGCTGGAACGGTATTCCAGAGGCGCGGGTTCAAATCCTGCTTCGTTCAAAAAATTTTTATACGCTTTTTAAATTTAAGTTTAGTATTTTCTGTCCTAAGTGTGGAATAACACTTTAAAAAACATAGTAAAAATATTAAAAGTAAATAGTATTCTCTCTTGCCAAACGATAATTCTTACGAGTTGTCTTTGGGTAGCGGAAATTTGTAAAAATCTCCCTACAGAGATGCTAACAACAAAAATAAGTTGTAACAAGCGTATAAGAATTTCGACGGAGCTCGGTGAGAACGAATGGCTTAGTGGTCAGAGCGCTGGAACGGTATTCCAGAGGCGCGGGTTCAAATCCTGCTTCGTTCAAAAAATTTTTATACGCTTTTTAAATTTAAGTTTAGTATTTTCTGTCCTCAGTGTGGAATAACACTTTAAAAAACATAGTAAAAATATTAAAGTAAATAGTATTCTCTCTTGCCAAACGATAATTCTTATGAGTTGTCTTTGGGTAGCGGAAATTTGTAAAAATCTCCCTACAGAGATGCTAACAACAAAAATAAGTTGTAACAAGCGTATAAGAATTTCGACGGAGCTCGGTGAGAACGAATGGCTTAGTGGTCAGAGCGCTGGAACGGTATTCCAGAGGCGCGGGTTCAAATCCTGCTTCGTTCAAAAAATTTTTATACGCTTTTTAAATTTAAGTTTAGTATTTTCTGTCCTAAGTGTGGAATAACACTTTAAAAAAACATAGTAAAAATATTAAAGTAAATAGTATTCTCTCTTGCCAAACGATAATTCTTATGAGTTGTCTTTGGGTAGCGGAAATTTGTAAAAATCTCCCTACAGAGATGCTAACAACAAAAATAAGTTGTAACAAGCGTATAAGAATTTCGACGGAGCTCGGTGAGAACGAATGGCTTAGTGGTCAGAGCGCTGGAACGGTATTCCAGAGGCGCGGGTTCAAATCCTGCTTCGTTCAAAATTTTTATACGCTTTTTAAATTTAAGTTTAGTATTTTCTGTCCTAAGTGTGGAATAACACTTTAAAACATAGTAAAAAAATATTAAAGTAAATAGTATTCTCTCTTGCCAAACGATAATTCTTATGAGTTGTCTTTGGGTAGCGGAAATTTGTAAAAATCTCCCTACAGAGATGCTAACAACAAAAATAAGTTGTAACAAGCGTATAAGAATTTCGACGGAGCTCGGTGAGAACGAATGGCTTAGTGGTCAGAGCGCTAGAACGGTATTCCAGAGGCGCGGGTTCAAATCCTGCTTCGTTCAAAATTTTTATACGCTTTTTAAATTTAAGTTTAGTATTTTCTGTCCTAAGTGTGGAATAACACTTTAAAAAAACATAGTAAAAATATTAAAGTAAATAGTATTCTCTCTTGCCAAACGATAATTCTTATGAGTTGTCTTTGGGTAGCGGAAATTTGTAAAAATCTCCCTACAGAGATGCTAACAACAAAAATAAGTTGTAACAAGCGTATAAGAATTTCGACGGAGCTCGGTGAGAACGAATGGCTTAGTGGTCAGAGCGCTGGAACGGTATTCCAGAGGCGCGGGTTCAAATACTGCTTCGTTCAAAATTTTTATACGCTTTTTAAATTTAAGTTTAGTATTTTTCTAGATGTTGCAAAGGCGTTCGATAAAATCTGACATAATGGCTTGATTTTCAAGCTCATATGTTAAGGGGTGCCAGATAGACTCGTGCACATCATACGAGCTTACTTATCAAAACGCACTTTCAGATTCCGGGTCGAAGGTACCCTGTCCTGTAGACGCCCTATAAGAGCCGGTATTCCTCAGGGCTTTGTACTCTCGCCACTTCTGTTCAGTTTGTAAACACATGACATCCCAAAAGCTCCACTGACTAACCTAGCCTTTTATGCGGACGACACTGCCATCTATGCGTCTGCCCGCAATTCAATTCTGTTAGCCGATCGCCTACAGGTGGCCACCAATAGGCTGGGCACCTGGCTAAATGGTGTATCGAAGTTAACCTAGAAAAGAGTACGTCAGTATTCTCCCCCATTCGCCCAAACGAATGGCATGCCACATGTTCTTTTGCATGGCAAAATCATACCTCAAACACAGAGTGCCAAATATCTAGGAGTAATCTAGGATAATAAACTCAATTTCTAAGAGTACATGAGATACGTACGCCGGAAAGCGACATAAGAAGAAGAACTTCTTGGCGTTAATCCCGGCTAACTGTGCCAGAGTCTGCCTTCCTACTAAGCCTACTCCACTTAGCATGATCTTTTAGGTCCTCAGTGGTTAGACCATTGGCTCTTAAATCCTGCATCACGACATCCAACCAGCGCTTCCTTGGGCGTCCGGGAGGTCTCACTCCAGGGAGAGACATATCAAGGCACTTGCGTCCGACATAGTTCTTAGAAACATAGTTCATATAGTTTATAGTTCTTAGACGCTCTTGGAGCTTATCCGCTATGTCAAGGACTCCAAGACTACCTCAAATGAATGTGTTACGTCTCCGGTCAGACCGCTTTACGCCGCACATCCACCTCAGCATCTTCATTTCCGTGACATGAAGCTCCTGAGTGTGCCGAGATAATACTAGCCAGCATTCGCCGTCGTATAAAAAACCGGTAGAACGACGCTCTTGTATTTGAGTCCCTTGAGTTTGGTCGGTATTTTGCGATCGCAGACCATACCAGTGACGTCTCGCCATTTAGCCCAGGCTGCGCTTAGCCGAACATCGAGATAGATGCCTCCAGACTCGTGCATAACGAACCCGAGGTACCTGAACTTTTCCGACTTAGCGGCTGGTTTTGGATTGGCTTGGGTATATGGATAGTTCTTGAGTCCGGTCTCCCGCAAGCCATGTACTCGGTCTTCGACACATTTAGTTTAAGACCGCCGTTGTCAAGCGTACCATTCCAGAGGTTCGCTTTACGCTCTAGCATCAGCCGATCCTCGTCAGTGAGTGCTATGTCATCTGCATATATTATCAGCCACGGAGGCTGGTCTTGTATGTGAGCCGAGATAGTATCTAGCACTACATTGAATAAAAATGGACTAAGAGCCCAGCCCGTACGTGTACGTACTCTCTTGCCTATACCCGCTGGTCTGTGCCAAATTTAAAATGTCCTTTAGAAATAAAGCCCGCCTGTACACCACCTGTATCAGGCCAATGTTCACATATGCCAGTGTAGTGTTCGATAACACTAGCCTCCGGCGTTTTCAAATTATGCCAAACAAAATCTTGCGCATTGCCACGGGAGTTCCTTGGTTCATGCGCAACATACATCTACATCGAGACATCAATCTCGACTCCATTCAAGAGCACTGCAGGAAACTGTCCAGTAGCTACTTTGAAAAGGCCTCGGCCCATCCGAACACCCTGGAGGTAAACGCTCCCCGTTGCTAAGGGAATATTCCGTAAGGTCTATCGTAAACCACGCAATGTTCTGTTCGATAAAGCTGACCCCATTACGCACACGATACACATACCGTCCCCGCCGGTGGAGACGAGGTCCCAGTTATACAGCAGCCCAAGCGCGCCTAGGCGCGGAATGGTGCCAAACATAAATTCCAAAAGGGTATCCACACAGCCTTACCCAGTAGGCCTAGCTCGGGCCGAGCGAAGCAAAGCTCGGCTTGCGACTTTGTTTGTAGTGCCCCCACTACAAACGAAGTTCGCAGTTTGAGGTTCGAGTCTCGCAAGAGGCGCCCTTGCAACTTCGTAGTATCTCTTTGAGTCACTCAATCTGGTGATAAGTTCAAGATCATAGCTCTCCCAGCTCTGTAGAGGTCGCAGGGTCAACATCATACTACCCCATCGAAAGAAAAAAATAAAAGGGATGAAAGAACACAAAACAAAATATAGATTTTATATTTTACATTATTTTTCTGTGGACAAAATTTTAAATGTGAAAAGAAAACTGAGGTGAAAAATAAATTGACGGTTAATTGACGATAAAATAAAGGGGCGGCTTGCATATTTCAATTGAATTTCGAATTCTTCAAATGTGAAATCTACACGTAGAAAAGTGGTTCAGCTTATGTCTTAAAATATTTTCTTGTATTTTTTCAAACGTTCAAACCAAAGCCCAGGCTACGCCTGGGCCGCCCCTCGCGGCCTGCCGCCCCGGGCCATAGCCCTTCTGGCCCTAGGGTAAATACACCCTTGTCCATTCCACCTCCATTCCCCACTTTCCGCCGAATTTGAGGTATTTCCTGTTGAGTGGCGAAACTCAACGCCGCGTTTTGCCTTGTTACCAGAGCAAAGAAATAAAAACACTAAATATTTAAATTGAAAATATTAAATATTTCACTTCTTCGAGTGGGAATCGAACCCACAGCCTGTCGGTTACAGTCACACCTTTGTGCCGATGCGCCACGACAAGCCTTATATACACGTATATCAATACAATTAAGTACAATATAAGCGTATGTTCACTGAAGGTCGTTTCAAACTCAAATCCCGTTAAACAGACACAGTTTGTCACTACACCGCGTCTATTTATCTTGTAATACTGTAAATACGCCGCTTTATATTATCAAAGATTTGTACAGCGAATTAATTATTTACTGATGCCATCTTGGCGTTATTATGGAATTGAAAGAAAAAAAAATCATAGTAATAACTTTATAGCTATAGGTCTGTTATCGCAGGGATACAAGCAAGTATCTTTATACGGGACAGGTTCGATCCCCACTCGAGGAAATTAAAATTGATTATTTTCATTTTAAATATTTCATATTTTTATTTTTATTCGCTCTGGTAACAAGGCAAAGCGCGGCGTTGAGTTCCGCCACTAAACACGCATGGCCTCAAATCGAGATTTTTAAGATTAGATTCCCGATTGTATCACATCAAAACGCTGTCCTGTCATGGCACAGCGGCACAAGCGTGTGACTGTAACCGACAGGTTCTGGGTTCGATCCCCGGTCATGGAAATGAAATATTTAATATTTTCAATTTAAATATTTAATGTTTCATTTCTTCGCTTTGGTACAAGGCAAAACGCGGCGTTGAGTTCCGCCACTCAACAAGCAATGTACCAAATTCGGTGGAAAGTGGGGAACAGAAGTGGAACGGAGTGTCTTAACACTAGGTTTCCAAGTTCCCTCTGCCTACCCTGCCATGTGCGGGATACAGCGTGAAGCTGAGAGAGAGAGAGAGAGAGAGAGAGAGAGAGAGAGTCGAAACGCAAGAGACGACTAACCCGAATGAGTATCGAACCCCCATCACCATTACATATAGTCGGCCCAAATACATTTTTATGTTTAAATGTAATTACAATTTCAATATTCTAAAACCATCCACCTAAAAACACCTTAAAAAGAGTTCAGGCACTCGTTTTCCACAGAACATTTTCCATAAGATCGCAATAACGATATCAGGTGAAAATAACAAATTCTTTTGAACATTTTTTTTTTCAAGTAATATCACTGTAACTCACTTTTAAGTAAATATGAAAAAAATACTTACTACCTAAAAAATACTTCAAAATACAGCTTCACGCTGTATCCCTACATAGTAGACAGAGAAAACTGGAGAACCCAGTGTTAAGACACTCCGTTCTGTTCCCCGTTCTCCGCAATTCTGGTAAGAAACGCCGTGCTCTTGCCCAGTTACCAGTGGGAATAAATGAAAATATTCAATATTTAATTTCATTAAGTGGAAATCGAATCCACAGCCTGTCGCGTTTACGACCCGACAGGACTTTATAGCATTGCATGTTGCGAAACTGAACGCCGCATGTTTCCAAAGCGGCAAAACGAAGTTTTAATGATAATTACTTTACGGTTTTTAATTTCTCATATTAGATTAAATATTGAAGACATTAGATACACACAAAGCACGTAAATGAAAATTGTTATTTGCTCCAGTAGAAATCGAACTTATGACCATTGAATTTTAAGTACACATCTTCCTCTACACCACGACGGTCTCGACATTTCAAGCAATTTATTATATCAAATTGAGGCTTAACCGGTCTTTTTGTAATATTAAATCAATTCTTTGCGAAATCCATGTGAATGTAGATTCGACATTTTAATTTAATATAAAGCTTTCTAGAGATTGTTTTTAACTCCCGACGATAAAAGAGGCTTGCTTAAGATTGAAGCCTGTCGTTGCGCAGCGGCACAAGCGTGTGACTGTAAACGACAGGTTGTGGGTTCGATCCCCTCTCGAGGAAATGAAATATTTAATACTTTGAAATTAAATATTCAATGTTTTCATTTCTTCGCCCTGGTAGCAAGGCAAAGCGTGGCGTTGAGTTTTGCCACGCAATGCCTCAATTTCGGCGGAAAGTGGGTAACGGAAGTGGAACGCAGTGTTTCAACACTAGGTTCCCAAGTTCCCTCTGATTACCCTACCATGTGTTAAAGAGGAATATTTTTTTTTTTGTGGCACCGTAGATCCTAAGTGTCTTTTTTTTTCAAAACAACAGCCTTGTTCATTATGGTAATTCTTAGCTTTGTTGTGAGAAAATAGGATTAGATTGAAATATATTTAATATAAAATTTTTATTTTGTATTATTTTAATTTCTTCTCTCAGCTTCACGCTGTATCCCGCACTAGGCAGGGTAGGCAGAGGGAAAGGAAGTGAAACCTAGTGTTATGACACACCCTTCCACTTCCGTTCCCCACTTTCCGCCGAATTTGATTATTTTAATTTAATACATTTAATAAAAAATATTTTTTTTTTCGTTATTATAATTATATAATGTGATTAATAATCACATTCAGCAACTTTCAATTTGAGGATTTCTAGAAACGAATTCCTGTTTTTTTTTTATTTCGTTATTATAATTATATATATTAATCACATTCAGCAACTTTCATTTCGAGGATTTCCAGAAACGAATTCCAGTTCTCTCTTGTTTACGTTGGAATTTCGAGAAATACTTGTTATATATGTCTTGTTATACTGTAACCGATAGGTTCTGGGTTCGATCCCCAGTTGAGGAAATGAAATATTTAATATTTTCAGTTTAAATATTTAATGTTTCATTTCTTCCGTCTGGTAATAAAGCAAAGCGCGTCGTTGAGTTCCGCCACTCAACGCGCGGCGTTGAGTTCCACCACTAAACACGCAATGCCTCAAATTCGGCGAAAAGTGGGGAAAGGAATTGGAACAGAGTGTCTTAACACTAGGTTCCCGGTTTCCCTCTGCCTACCCTACCTCGTGCGGGATACAGCGTGAAGCTAAAAAAAAACTTAATCCCTTTTTAACGGTCTAATTATTAGTGACATATTGCTTAGCGGAACTGAACGACGCGCTTAGCCTCGTTTACGCAGCGATTACTACTAGTACTGCGACTTACAGTTGCACGCTTTAAATAAAACTCAAGAAGAAGGATTATTAACAAATTCACAACTACACGTGCCAATTCAGATCGATACGAAATGGCTACCTCCAAAAAGGTACGTCCATCTCCATTACAAAGGCCAGTAACGCACCTGTAGCTCCCCTGGTGTTACACGGGATCGAGAGCGGCGATGATCGCTTACTATCAGGTGACCCATACGCACTGCTTTGTTGATAAAAATATAACAAAATATTCCTTAGTCCACCCCTTAACTATATAATTTTGCTTCACGCTGTATCCCGCGCATGGCAGGGTAGACAGTAACTTGGGAAGCTAGGGTTAAGATACTCCGTTCCGTTCTCCACTTTTCGCCGAATTTGAGGCATTGTGTGTTGAATGGCGGAACTTAACGCTGCACTTTACACTTATTACTAGAGCGAATAATATGAATAATTATATTGAAAATATTAAATATTTCATTTCCTCGAATGGGAATTGAAACTAAAACTTGTCGCATTTACAGTATAATGCTTGTAGCTTCATTTCACTATATAGCGCCAATTAATGTGCCTATAATATTTAGACGAAAAAAGGAGGACTAAGTGTTTTTTTAAGGAACCCTCTGCCTACCCAACAATCATCACGCAATACCTCAAATTCGCAAGAAAATAGCAAACAAACAGAAAGAGATACAGAAGATATCTCTAACGAAATCACGGAAAAGCTGTAATTTTCAATTGACGCTGTAAAGTTATGAACCCGCCCGTAAACAAAGTTGTGGTCGACGACTGTTTTTCATGAAATTTATGCCTTTAAATGAAAAACAAAGAGCAAATTAATTACAATATACGTAGAAAATGAAGTTTCACTAAAAGCCAGACCAAAGTATATGAAATATGCTTAAACTTTGCTCGAACAGATGCTAAAGTGCAACTAATATAATATACTTGTGACGAAACTCTTAACAAAGACTAGAGCTTCATTTTATACAAAGACAACAAATTAAATTAAATTTGATTGTAAATAATATTTTTTTTTTGTTTCTTCACGTTCGTTATGAAGTTAAGTGCGAAATATGTATTTCACACTTCGGAGGGTGCACAGAGGGAACCTGGGAACTTAATGTTAGGACAAACCATTTTCATTGAGACACTTCCGATCTTCACTTTCTTCAAAGGTATTGTTTGTTAAGTGATGGAGTTTTACGCTTCGCTTTATCCAACGAATAAATAAATAATATAAATTAAATCAACACATGCGTGCTACGGGATTCCAAACATGTAGAGCTCCAATTAATGATTATTCATTCGGTTTCAATTATAATATTTACGGCGTTCAGTTCCACCATAATTCGGCTAAAATCAGAGAATCGGGGAACGGAACGGAGTGTTTTAATACTAGGTTCCCCAGTCACCCTCTGCCAAGTACCAGATACAGCTCCAAGCTTAAAACGACGATACAAGTTTAAATGCAGGTGCGCAGAAACTGACCATATAATTAATTTAAGAAAAGCAAACAAATACCGCGAAAATTAGGATCGTTCTTAATTAACGTAATAAATTTTCTTTAGAGAAAGGGGAAATCAATTTTCTGAAAAATTATAACATTTTTTTATGTATTTTTCGGTTTTTGATTCGATTATAAACAAAAATAGCAACAAGGTACATAAATAAATACAAGGAAGTCTGCACGTAATGGAGGAAGTACATAAAGGGAAGGACTTCCCTCACCTGTCACCTGTCCTGATTGTCTTTATTAAAGAAACCTATAAATAATTGTGATAAAATTCATAGACATACGAGTACCGTACCGTATGAGAAATTATAAAATATAGTGTCCTTAAACTACTTTAATGTTTTAAACATAAACACAAATTTATACTAAGAAATTATTTTCTCAGATTTTTTTTTTCACCTTCACGCTGTTTCCTGCACATGGCAGAGTAGGCTGAAGAAATTTAGAAATCTAGCGTTAAGACACTCCGTTCACCAATTTCCGTTGAATTTGAAATATCTCGTATTGAGTGGCGGAACTTAACGCCGCGCAATACCTTGTTACTAGAGCAAAGAAATAAAAAAAAAATAATTTAAATATTTCATTTCATCGAGAGATGAGCGAACCCACAATCAGTCGTTTTCAGTCACGCGCTTGTGCATCTGCGCCACAACACGCCTCATATCTCAGTCTATCAGAAATTGTCCAACAAAATCGTTTATCTTAACCAAGAGAATATTTTAAGAATTACATTTTGAATATTGGAAGGATATCAGCATTACGTAAATTAACACTGTACATTATGTTATTGATATTCCAAACTGAACTTTAATATTTTAGCATAAGGTTTAAAATTCACTTTATTTCCTTTGAACAGCTCTTGCCTGCCAATTTGGAGCAAGTGGCTAGATTGTGAACGGTTAAGTAATGATCGTATATAATGTATACACATACATACATAGTACACTTTATATATTGCTCGCGGCTTTGCTTTTGTTAATTTTCTTATTGCGACTCAATTTTTTTGCTTGTATCGAGTTTGCTGTGTATCTTACTTAATACGATAGAAAGAGGGAACCTGGGAACCTCGAAGCCTCGAAGGAACGGGAACAAGTCTTTCTGGTAATAAGGCGTGGTAATAAGGTATAGCGCGGCGTTGAATTCCACCACTTCTGTTCCCCACTTTACGCCAAATTTAAATATACAGTTAAATTTAATATTAAATACTTATAATAACACGGTTGCTTTATATTTTTTTTTTAGTTAGAGCCTTGGAGGAAACTTGGGAACCTAGAATAAGTTCCATTTAAGGTATTGCCTGTTAATTTATGAAACTCAACGCTGCACTTTGCCTTGTTACTAGAGCAAAAATTGAAGATATAAAATATTTTATATCATCGATGGGAATCGAACTCATAACCTATCGCCTTTACAATCCCACGCCTATGCCCTGGGGCCACTACAGGCCTGAGGTTGTTCAAATTTAACTTTCACATAAAACAACATTATATAATACAGTGAATAAATTACAATTTACTTACAACAAAGACAACTAGAGAAGATGCTCCATACATTAACATTTGATACGACGACGTTACAAAGTTTAATTAAGATTAATGTGATATAATAAACCTGCTGGTTAATTTAACTGAAACATGGAACAAGTTAAATATATATACAATAGAAAAACATATTCACGCTGAATCCCGCATTTAGGAAAGTAGCTTTTTCATTTCTAAGTGGTTGGGCATTCAGTTTCCACTTGAATAGATAAAATATTAAATATTTTTATTGCTATTAACGAGACAAAGCGCGATGTTAAACACCGCAATATGCAACGCCTAAAGAATTTGGCAGAAATTAAAAAGTGAAACATAAGTACTTACTAACTTTCGATAAATATAAAACTTTAGTTTTTGAGTAACACCTCTTAGTATAAACCAGGTCTACAGCAATTAAATGACCTGTTGAGGCCTGTCGTGGCACAGCGGCTAAAGCGTATGATACAGTCAACGACAGGTTGTGGGTTCGATCCCCATTAAAAATTAAATATTTAATACTTTCACATTAAATATTTGATTTTTTTATTACTTCGCTCTGATGACAAGGCAAAGCGCGGCGTTAAGTTCCGCCACTCAACACGCAATGCCTCAAATTCGGCGGAAACTGAAGAAAGTTGAACTTAATGTCTTAACAGTAGGTTCCGAAGTTCCCTCTGTCTACCCTGCCATTTGTAGGATATAACTCTTACCTATTTTCATTTAAACATATGGGCAAAGTCCAGAATGTGTCACTTGTCATGTGTCACGATTCATACAAAACTGAGTTAAAATATGTCATACATAAGTATTATTTGTTTCCATTTGACCATGTGGGCATAGTCTATAATGTGTCATATGTCATGTGTTTTGTATGACAACTATTAGTTATTTTTATTAACCTATGTGTACATATTCGCATGTGAGCAGGTATGTATCTGAAACTATAATTTTCCAGGCGGATTAATTAAATAAAAAAAAAAATCAGCTTCAATTGCAGAAAGACGAAATGAAAATTTCCTTTTTAATTTTCAGCAACACATTGAAAATTAAATCTATCGTATATAAATTTTTCAGGGCAGTTAAATTACAGAACAGGAAATTACAGCGTCCCCTTAACAGCTTGTATTTTTGTGGGAGATTGTATCACGAAATCGATACCATTGTGTTCAGGTAGAGCCAATTTAATTAAGGCTCCTTTTTGATTTTATTCTATCAATAACTTGTGTCCCATAATTTCTTTATGATATTTTCTATGGGTTTTCTATTTCTATATTCCGATTTGATTATACACTTTGTTGGTTTCCGTATCTTAAAAGAATAAAAGGAATCCTTATGGTATCACTTTTTTGTCTGTATGTCAATACTTTGTTTCTTAAGAACAAAAATCATATAATCAACAAAATCATATATTCTATTTTATATTTATACTCATACTCAGCTTCACGCTGTATCCCGCACAAGGTAAGGTAGGCAAAAGGATCTTGGGTATCCAGTGGTAAGTCACTCAGTTCCCCACTTTCTGCCAAATTTAAATTTAAGGCATTACTTGTTGAGTGGCGGAACTCAAAGCCGCGTTTTACCTTGCAAAGAAATGAAAACATCAAATAATTAAAATTGAATACATTTAATATTTCATTACCTCGAGTGGAGATCGAACCTACAACCTGTCGGTTACAGTCACACGCTTGTGCCGCTGCGCCACGACAGGCCTCATTGTTTTTCATATTTATGTTTATTTATAAATATATAATTTAATCAGTTGATTTAATATTATGAAATTGATATAGAAACGTTGATGTGCCAGTCTAATTGTTACGTACTTACGAGAAGACATAATTTATGCAAGCTGATAATGTCTACTAATCACCTTCTAGAAACGAAACAAACATTTTACTTGAAAGCTGTCGTGGCGCAGTGGTTCAAGCGGGTGTCTGTAAACGCTACGGATATGGATTCGATTTCCAATTGGGCGTTAATAATATATTTCTTTCTTTTGCTTTATTTTTGCGTTAAGCTTTTTCCACATAGCACAGTAGTTAAGGGAAACTTGTTCCTAACTTACTGCCTCGAAGTCTTGTTATTATTTTTTGCTATAATCAATACTTAGTTATAATTAATTTGTATCTGTCCATAGAAAATATATTGAAAAGACCCGAACGTTTATTAATTTGTCTGTGCGTTCGTATGAGTTAATCTTAGTAAAGGCTAACCATATTTAAAAGCAATTTTTACTATTATAATTGGGCAACTTTTCCTTCAACATAAAGTGTTGCTTTTTTAAAGCTTTTTTAAAGTTAATAAATAAAAAGTTACGTTAATTAAAAATATTTATCGAATAAAAACATAAATTAAATACAAAATATGTAAAACACAGGCACTTCGATTTACATTAGCGATATAGCTTCTATACGTTGTACTGTCAAGGGACAATCGTATTTTTCGCACGTCCAAATATTACTTTTGTATCGAGAAAAAATGCTTCCATATGTAATCCAATCACTATGTTATTGTATTCTCGTGTATAACAAATATCGTGTACTGTGAACATTTATTATACATATATTTATAGGTTTTTGTCTGTTTTTACGATTTCTTTTTATTTTCTTCTTTACTTTGACAGCGTTTTCCATATATAGGAAAGTAGGAAGAAAGAGAAAGTTGCCATAAGATAAAAACACCTCAGTAGGGAGCTGGAACTTTTACCACATATGAAGAGAAAGTCAAAATTTTATAAAACCTATATTCAAGATTACAAAAAAAATGAGCCGCATTTTAAAAAAGTAGAAAGTTTTCTATTTGAGTGCATGGGTGTCTACAAAATAATATGTGAGTACGTCTTATTACTTCTAGAGGAACTTTACCAGAGGAGTAGCCAGAGAAAACGGAGCGGCGCCAAAGGCTACGGTAATGGTGGCTTTATTTCAGTTAATAACGGTTAAAATTTTCTACATCTTGAGTTCCATTCATAAAAAATAATCTTAAGCACATTACACTCTAAATATACAAGAATACAGGGCAGTACGCAAATCAATGAAGAAATAGAAATTTGATATAATAATAATAATAATCAAATGAGAGACGAACTCCACCTAAGTCCTAACATCGAGGCCTGTCGTGGCGAAGGGCACGGACGTGATAGTACAGGCGACAGGTTGTTTGTTCGATCACTGGAAGAAAACTAAATTATTCAATATTTTCAATTTAAAAATTTTACGTTCTCATTTCTACTAACCGGTGAAAAGGCAAATCGCGTTATATTTCGCCACTAAACACGCAATATTTTAAATTTGGAGAAAACTGGTGAACAGAACGGAGTATCTTAACACTAAGTTTTCAAGTTTCTTTTGCCTACCCTGCCAGCGAGAAGTGTGCGGGATACAAGCACAAGTAAATGTGAATAATCCAGTTAAGAGTTTCATTAAAAATCTTATTTATATATATTTTTAACAAAAATTAAGAAGAAAAAATAACTTTACACATTTATCCGAATATAATTACAAAACCAAAAGTCAGTGGATTCAATATCCATTTCCGGCAATTTCAACAAACAGTAACGACCAACCAAAGCACAGTATATTTTCAAAGTTCCAAATTAGTTAGACTATGAATTATATACAACCGAGACAAGCTCGCATTAGCAGAGTGCTTAGTTCAGAAGCAACTATTAACCGCACATTGACCAACTTAACCAGTGAATTTTGCGTATCCATTATATCGTGTATGGGAAATTTCAACGTACATTGTTTATTGAACATTTAAATCTATTATCTCACTCGAGGTATTCAAAAGATTTAGGCAACGCGCGGCGTTGAGTTCTGCCACTCAACACACAGTAATTTAATAAGTAGGGAACGTGACTGAATATCTTGAGACTAGATTCCTAAATTCCCTCTGCCATCCTCCTGATGTGACCTCAAGGTTGGTACAGGAGGACTGCATAACGTAAACTGTTAGTCTCGAAAGAGAACGTAGGCATTGTCTACCCTAGCACGGTATACTTGCGGGATACCGTGAAGCTAAACTCGCTAATCTCAAAGGCCTTGGAATTAAAACACCTTTATGTGACGGGCATTCAATGAACTGAAAACGATATTATTTCATTATTTCTCGTCTTGATGGTTAAATATCTGACAGACGATATTATATATACAATATTTTGTTTTTTAGCTTCATGCTGTATCCTGCACATGGCAGGATAGGCAGAGGGAACTTGGGAACCTAGTGTACCCTCCGTTCCACTTCTGTTCCCCACTTTCCGCCAAGTTTGAGGCAATGCGTGTTGAGTGGCAGAAGTCAACGCCTCGCTTTGCCTTGTTACCAGAACGAAGAAATGAAATATTAAATTAAATATTTATTATTTCATTTCTATCGAACCCTAAACCTGTTGATTACAGTCACACGCTTGTGCTGCTGCACCATGACATGCCTCTATATATACAGGATAGAAGCGATGTATGTTAAATGGCAGAACTCAACGCCGTACTATGACTCATTATTAGAGTGAGGATAAGAAAATTTTAAATATTTCTTTTTTCTGAGTAGAGATTGAACCAACAACCGATCATGTTTACATCATTCTGTGTCTCAGCGCCACAACAGTGTTCACATATATGAATAATTGACAAACGAATGTTAACTCCTGTATTGTTCGTTTTCACGTGTTAAACATTATAAAAATAATATCATATAAGCTATAAATCTTTTACAAATATTTTATCTTTTGGTTTAAAAAAGTGGCTGCGAACTGAATTTTATTTTTTGCAACTTAAATTTTACTCAAGGAATTCTTTATATTTCTGTTTGCTCAATGTATAATTAGTTTTTGTACATAATATTTAGTTCGCATATCCCTAGTTTCTCTCTTCCAAAATAGAAAAATCCCTACAAAACACTTACTTAGTTCAACTTTTCCCAACACCTAAGCCACCGTAAAGTAAAATATAGCTATTTTCGATTATCGTAGGAATTTCTCTTGGTGCCTTCAAATGCTCCACAGTATATTTACACGCCAAGTTGCAAATTTCTGCATGTAATAGTT
Organism: Eueides isabella; assembly: GCA_019049475.1. Taxonomy (NCBI): domain Eukaryota; kingdom Metazoa; phylum Arthropoda; class Insecta; order Lepidoptera; family Nymphalidae; genus Eueides; species Eueides isabella. The sequence continues at coordinate 1,784,554 of CM032385.1, read as the reverse complement.
TTTAGACTCTGCGTTGTTTATACATCGTTGAGGCCTGTCGTGGCGCGGAGGCGAAAAAAAATATTGAATATTTCGTTTCTTCGAGTGGGGATCGAACACAGAACCTGTCTCGTTTAAGAGAATTATATATTACGTATTGCCTCAAGAGTTTTACATAAATGTTGATTACTTTTAGTTTTCAAAAAAAAGTCACATAGCTAATAAATATTATAAGTTGAGCTATAATGAGAATTTATTTATATTACAAAAAATATTCTATGTACCTTTCCCACAAAATAAACTATTTAAATAAATGTAAAAATCAATTAAAGAACAGAGGGTGGAGAAAACTTAGGTTGTCTTTCTAGAATACTACATTGATGAAATTTTCACATATAATATATGAAAACGTTGAAGACATTAGAAAAAGTGGACAAGATCTTTAAAATCTTTAATATTTGACATAATCACTGGAAATAGAAAATGGAGCTGAACAAAAAAATCCTGATAGACCTTACGAAATAAGTTTCAAACAAAACGAAGACCCGACCATCAATCCAGATGTCTTTTGTTTATTAATTAACAGGCTCGTTCGTCCCTTGGCATCGTTGGAAATAATTAATTGTTTCTTTTTTTTTTCTTTTGAATAAACATTTAGGCTTTACGTTCTATTTTAATTTGCAGTACATTTTTATGTTATGGTTTCTTTATAAATTTAAATTGAGATATGAAATTTGATTTATTTTTCATACTAATGTGTACAGCGCATAGATATAATGTACAGTATTTTTTTAACTCCTTATTAACCCCTTATTTTTTTTACTATGTTTTAAAGTGTTGTTCCACACTTAGGACAGAAAATACTAAACTTAAATTTAAAAAGCGTATAAAAATTTCGAACGAAGCAGGATTTGAACCCGCGCCTCTGGAAAACCGAAGAGATGCTAACAACATGAGTTGTAACAAGCGTATAAGAATTTCAACGGAGCTTGGTGAGAACGGAGCTTGGCTTAGTTGGTCAGAGCGCTGGAACGGTTTTCCAGAGGTGCGTGTTCAAACCCTGCTTCGTTCGAAATTTTTATACGCTTTTTAAATTTAAGTTAAGTAACCCCTTATTTTTCTTATAAATGTCCACTTTACTATACTTTGATTATATTCAGCACAAGGCAGGCTGTCCCTGCCATGTCACAATGAAGTTGAGAACAGAACACTATTTTCTCAATATTAATATATCTATACTAAAAATATTTAAAATAATTAAAAAATATTAGGTATTTTACATTGATAATTTACACTCGACGAACAAAAATGTTCAATATAGATGTTCACGTAAATGAACGTAGATTAAAATGACATAGGTCTCGTGTCCGCAGGATGTGTGTGGGGTTAACGAGGAAATGGTACTAAAATATATAATGTTGAAACAGACAAAAATAAAATACTATAATATACTTTTTTATGTAATACTTTTTTATGTAATAATCACTATACTACTATAATACACACTGATGCTTCTGTTTGTTTGACCGATAAGCCACAATCACAATCTAGTTCTAGTTCTTCACGATCTAATAGTTATACGTCGGAGTATTGCAAAGAAATATTACGTTTTACTGGTCTCATGAATTTGTTCATTTTTTAGTTAGGCTTGAATATAGTTTTATGTTTTATAAGAAGCTGTTTTTATGATGTTGTCAATTTTGTCTGTAACCCCATTTACGTATAGAAAAAGAGACGGCTGACTTTCAACTGGGTGTGGCTCTTAGGTGTTCTGACGATGCTGGTGGGAAACTGGCTATTCTTTTAGAAGAAATCGGTGTTACGATGTACGTGTATTTAAGTCATCAGTGTGTGAGAATACAATGGATATACCTGGAAAATTTCTATTATATGAGTTATTGAAAAATTTGGTAAATCTCAAGACCACCATCAGCGGGCAACAAACAATGAATCAAGTTTAACTTTTTTGTATAAAAATGTAAAGGCATAATATTTAATAAAACATATTTATATTGATTGACCTTTATTCTGCCTCATCGTTTCTTATTTTACTTCAGCTCGCTTTTGATTGCTCCATAGAACAGTCATTACCTTATATTCGGTGGAAAGTGGAGAGCGGAAATGTGGACGACATAGAACTCTACGTACTGAAGTTCACTTTGTCTACCCTGTCATGTGACGTGATACAGCGTGAAGCTGAAAAAAATATACTTTTAATAATAAAACCTGCGCACGAAAGAAATAATATTTTTTATGTAAGAAGTAAGACATGAAAGAAAGTACGACCGCAAAAGTTTACTAGCATTGTTAGTAATATAAAATCTATTTCTCAATTATATCCATTTTTCTATGAGTTTGAATTAAAATAACTACACAAAATAAAATGAGAATGAAAACTGTACAATCTAATTGTATTGGTTAGTATTCGTGACTTCCAAAAAGCTCGTAAAAAGCCCTCAATATACTTTACATTAAAAAAGTTCAATTGATGCGTTAAAGCTATATATACGCGTGTCAGCCTCGCTGTCAGCGTGATCGATGTATCGGGATGTGTTGCAACCAAATTTCTTTTTTACTGACTACAATTAACTTGTTTGTTTGGTAACGAAATACGTGTATTTAACGATATCTATAACAGGGTTTATATCGGCTTAAATGTTTTAATTTTTTATTTTTTAGGCATTATTAGGAGTATACAGATGTCTTTTTCTTTACTTTTCTAACCTATGCAGTAGGCTGGATAGAGTGCGTTTTTTGCATTTAAATACTCCGATGTAATATTTTTTGATTATATTTTTATCTAGGTTCCCAAGTTCCCTTTGCTGACTCGGCTACGTTCAGGATATGATAAACTAAAAAAGCAAAGCTTACAATTATTCTTCTCAGCCAAACACGTCCAAGCTATACGTGTACTACGTACTGAACGTTTAGAAAACTAATACTAATAAAATAAATTCAATAAGTATATAGAATGAAGAAACGCAAAATATATACGCATGAGAGACAAACTAAGTCAATTAAAAGTTATAGCTACGTTATATCTAATTGAGTTGGAGAAAAATATTTTGTTATAATTTTCTGTCGAGGTCTATCGTAGCGCGGGCGTTCAATCATGTGACTGTAAACGCGACTGGTTGTGACTTTGATTCTTATTTGAGGAAATCAAATATTCAATATGTTCATTTCTTCGCTTTGGTAACAGAGTAAAACGCGGCGTTGAGTCCCGCCTATTACACAATACTTCTAATTCGGGAGTAAGTCAAGAATGAAATAGAGTGTTTTAACATAAGGTTTTGGAATTTTCTTTGTCTATCCCATGTGGAGTTAAAAACATAATATAACAGAAAATTTGTGTTAATAATCAATGAGCTTTTTTATATACGTAAATTAAAGCAATCAATGCTTTACGTTTTCTTCATTGATTTTACGCTGTATTCCGTAAATAATAGCAGAAGGAATCTTGGTAGTGTTAACTACTCGTAGGTACTAAGGTTTTTCTGCCTGTTACGCGACGTGGCGTGTTCTTATTGATTTTTTTGTGAAATTCTCTAAGTATCGCTTGTTGAGTAGCAACAGTAAAATTACCGCTTCGCTTTATAGCTTTCCCCGAATAAGATTTTAATCTACAACCGTAACATTTATAGACGCACGCTTGTGTCCTTGTGCCACGATAGCCATAATGGTTTGAAAAACTGAAAATTATAAAATTTCAATATATTTAATTTGAAATTTCACCAAAACATTATCAAATCACTTTACATTAATTTAAACAACGACATAATTGAAATTAATCACCGAGACAAAGTTATCAAATCTTCCTAATAAAAGTCCAATCTCTAGAGGAAGTTGTACTGTAATCGGTTAAATTAGCAATAATTTCCCACGAGATGTGTATATTAGATGTTATAAATGATAATGTTCGCGAATTAGTTTAAAAATATTTAAAATATTTTTTTATTAAATTCATGCTTCATCTCGCCTGTGGCATTTTGAAACTTGTCGTAGTGCAGGAGACTGTATGTGACTGTTAAATCGACAGGTTGTGGGTTCGATTCCCAATCGATGAAGTGAATTATTTAATATTTTTAATTTAAATATTTAAGCTTTTCATACCTTGAGGCCTGTCGTGGCGCAACGGCACAAGCGTGTGACTGTTACCGACAGGTTCTGGGTTCGATCCCCAGTCGAGGAAATGAAATATTTAATATTTTCAATTTAAATATTTAATGTCTCATTTCTTCGCACTGGTAATAAGGCAAAGCGCGTCGTTGAGTTCCGCCACTCAAAATGCAATGCCTCAGATTCGGCGGAAAGTGGAGAACGGAAGTGGAACGGAGTGTCTTAACACTAGGTTCCGGGGTTCCCTCTGCCTACTTTGCCTCGTGCAGGATACAGCGTGAAGCTAAAAAAAAGCTTTTCGTTTCTTCGCTCTGGTAACTTGGCAAAGCGTTGAATGGAACGGAGTATCTTAACACTAGGAAGCCGAGACATAGAAAGCTTTATTCCGCAACATGCAGGCGTACTGGCAGCGTTCCGAGTGGCGAAACTGAACTTTGTGCTTTGTTTTGCTTTGACAGGGAGAAAATAAAAATGATATATTGCCTCGAGAAGGCATCGAATACACAAACTTTTATAATCAGCCTTTAATCCACTAAAGTTAAAATTGCATTATTATGCAAAGAAAATAGTTTAAATTTCGATCTTGTATATAGTAATTAGTTCGAATATTGATTTGAGTAAATTGGTATACATATATTATTTGAGATCGTCGAGGGGTAAAGTCGTTTTTTACTAAGGAGTATTATTTTCCATACTCTGGTAGATGAAGCACGGCGTTGAGTTCCGCTACTTAACTATCAATGTCCCTAAAATTTAGCAACCCTTTCTTATTAATATACTCATACTCAGTTTCACGCTGTATCCCGCAGATAACAAGGTAGGCAAAGGGAACCTGGGAACCAAGTGTTAAGACACTCCGTTCCCTTAATAATCTAGAATTGAATAATATGCTTGGCTCAACAACATAATTTTAACTTTCACTTTCAATTTTTAAAGTTACACAAGACGCAAGTCTAAAATCACTTGTGAAATTTTAATATATATACAAACATGTACCATGCCCCATGTCCCATAAAGGATCTACTGACTTCTTGAAGACGAAAACTAGAAGATATCATGTCTATTACTGTTCTATAAGTTATTTAAATATTTTATTCCATCGAGTCGGAATCGAATATCTACCTATCACACAGTCAGAGGATTGCCATTAAGTACTAAATATGTAGCTTTTAAGCTCACTTCAACAGCAAAATTAAATTTTCCTCTTTTATATAAGTTCTTTTGCAATGTTACAATCTACTTACTTTAATTCTCGGTCATTTTGCGGCGCTTGCAAAAGTTGCTAGTTGTCAAAGTTAGATTGCGAGAAAACAACGCGGAAATTATATACTGACCTTTTGTTAGATATATTATCTTTTTTTTGAATTGCTTGATATTATATCTTCTTCTGTTCTCTACTTTTGCTTTAAGGCATTGAGTGTCAAGTGACGGAACTCAACGCCGCGCTTTACCATTTTACTCGAGCAAAGAAATGAAAATATTACGTATTTCGTTTCCTCAAGTAAGATATCAACAGCCTATTACGCTGATAGTCCCACTTTTTTTCCACTGCGCTACGAAATATAACGGCCTCGAATAATTTTTAATGCGTTGAATTACGCAGTTCAACTCATAATACCTAGAATTCAGCGGAAAGTAGGAAATAAAAGTGTTTTAATGGAAACAGAATGTTTAACACTGAGTTCCAAAATACCCTGCCATATGCGGGTTGCAGCGTAAAGCGGAAAAAATATCTACTTACAATATGAAAAGATAATTTATTATATTACATTTCTTTGAAAGAAGATTAATGTACCCTTTGGGCATGTTCTCTGAATACGTTTCCTGTATCAACTTCCGGTTTGCTTTGTTTTTCTCTAGCGTTTATTGTTCTGTTATGTAGTAAAAAAAAATGCTTACCATAGTACTTAATCCATAGTAGCGTAGTGGCTTTCCAGTGAAAATGAGATGTTACTTAATTAAAACGGAGTGTCTTAACACTAGGTTCTTAAGTTCTCTCTGCCTAACCTGCCACGTGCGGAATACAGCGTGAAGCTGAGTAAGTAGATAATTCGATATTTTTACTATGTTTTAAAGTGTTATTCCACACTTAGGACAGAAAATACTAAACTTAAATTTAAAAAGCGTATAAAAATTCGCTTTCGCTTCGTTCAAAATTTTTATACGCTTTTTAAATTTAAGTTTAGTAGATAATTCGATGTTTTTCAATATCATTGTTTTGATACAAAATATTGTGTGTATTGTGTTTTTTTAGAATCGCTGTATATTTTACATGTAGAATATATATTTAAAAAGAATATAGTGTTGATATTCTTAGTGTTAATTAGACAATGAATGGCGGTAGTCAGAAATTAAATTACAAACTATTATTATCATATACTTTGATTATTGTAATATATTTTTTTCTACCGTAACTAACCTCCTTCGTGTCTTCTCCATTCAACGTGACATTGGCGAAGTGATATGTGCTCAACTGGCACGCTCGGAAAACCATAATCAAAGAACCATAACCATACTTCGATTATTTCATTAAATCTGTAAATATACAATTGTACAAAAAAAAATGGGCGCCTGTCGTACAGGGGGCATAATTTACAACTTTAACACGACAGGTTGTGGGTTCGATTTCCACTCGAGGAAAGGAAACAATTTTCAATTTAAATAATGATTATTTTCATTTCTTGGCTCTTGGCTCTGGGTAACAAGGGTAAACGCGGCGTTGAGTTCCGCCAGTCAACACTAAATTTCTTAAATTGGGCAGAACGAGACAAATGGAACGGAGTATCCTTAACATTAGATTACCAAGCGAGTATAGCGTGAAGTTAAGTAAAAAAAAAAAAACTCAATATTTTACAATATGAAAAAGAACACAAATCAGCATAATAAAAGTAATTCCGCATAACGACTGTATTCCCATGAATCGACTTCATTACGCTCGCAGAGATTAAGTCATTTGGTTGGAAATACACCGCGTATGTAAGCTCACTTGTTCAATTGTACACAAAATATGGATTTTTATTTATTTATTTTTGTTCCGCGTTGTATATCGAATGAAACAAAGTAGTCAAAGGGAATCTAGTGTACACTTCGGGTCGGATTCAAATGTGTCCAATTATTTGAAAATTGCATGTATTGAAAAAAGGCGGCGTTGAGTTCCGCCACTGAACACGCAATGCCTTAAACTCGGCGGAAAGTAGGGAACGGAAGTGGAATGAATTGTCTTATTCATTAGTTTTCTAAGTTCCCTCTGCCTACCCTGCTATGTGCGGGATACAGCGTGAAACTGAGCGTGTTTAATGGCGTAACTCAACCCTGTATTTTTATTTTATTAGAATTAGGACATAAAAACCCTATTTCTAGTAGGAATATTCCCCAGATCGACGAGCTTACAGCCAAAACTTTTTAAAATGTCATAACTCGGCAAACCCAATTTTTTTTAGCCTCACGCTGTATCCTACACATGTCAGGCAGGCAGAAGGAACTTGGAAACCTATTGCCAAAAACATTCCGTTCCGTTCCCCACAAAACTAAATCCAAAGGTTTCGATCTTCGCTCGATGATGAATTTTCGCTTTAGTTACAAGGCAAAGCGTGGCGTTGAGTCACTCAACATTCAATGTCTCAAACTCAGCGAAAACGGGAAAACATAACGCAGTTCCCTTTGCCTACCCTGCCGTGCGCGGGATACAGTGTGAGGCTGAAGAAAATAGAATCATGGAAAACTGACTGATGTCGTGATGTTTCCACATAGTATATCTTCCTTGCTGTGATCAAGACAAAATTCGGTGTAAAGTAGAAAATGATACTCGTTTTAGCAGGATATGTTTTTCAAAGTTATAAAATGAATTTTACAGTAAAATAATATATCAAATAATAATTACTTCAATCGATATTTCACATTTTAAGGCAAAACGAAGGATTTTAGTTTTCACGCTGTATCTCGCTCATGGAAGTGTAGGCAAAATTAACTTGAGAAAACAGTTCCTTCGCTTTTAATTTCATTTGCTCTCCACTTTCTGCTAAATTTGAGAGTATTTTGTGTTAGGTGCCGTTAAGTTATTAGAGCGAAAAATGAAAATATTAAATATTTAATTTTCCACGAGTGGTGATCAAACCCACGACCTGTCGCGCTTACAAAGACACGCTTGTGCCACTGAGCCACGACATACCTCAAGGATACATGTCAATATAAATTACAATTAGTTAAAATCGAACTGACACCCTTCTATCTACCTATAATTCTCAACATGCAATCCTACAGACAAAATTAACCTCGCCCAGTCATTTAGATAATATTTGTGACGCTCTAACGACACTCATCTCGCTCTCAGAAAGGAAATATGAACTCATAATTTAACCAAGATTACCTTAGAATGTTATTTATATACAAAATGAGATTTTTTTTCTTGTAATAATAAAGTATGTTGACTTTCTTGTGAAGGGTGTGTGCATTTTAATTTGGGCTGAAGATCATGTATATTGAAAATATATATACCTAAGTACAGATATATTTGCGGAATACAAAATCTGTTCGTTTGACAGTTCATTATTTTTAAAGATATTTTTATATATGCGTTGGGTTTCGCCAAACAAAATATTGTAATTTTGAAATACGGCATAAAGTAAAAAGGCATTAAGCGATTTAACTTTAACTTCACAATCTAGTTCTAAGATATGTATATGTATATAAATTCGAATAAAAAAATCAAAATTTTTTTTTTTTTGCATAATATATTCTTCTTCGTAACTGTTTCATTGTTAATCAAGACTTGGAAATATCACGCGGCGTAGAACCCCGCATTTGGTGGGTAGGTTCCTTAAAACTAAAGGGACGCTATGGGAATGAGAATAAAGAACTATACGCTCACGCAATCAGAGTAATAAATAATGTTACTATATTATCTCAGCTTTCTTAGCTTCACGCTGTATTCCGCACGAGGCAGGGTAGGCAGTGGGAACCCAGGAACCTAGTGTTAAGACACTCCGTTCCACTTCTGTTGCCTACTTTGCGCCGAATTTGAGGCATTGTTGAGTGGTGAAACTCAACGCCGTGCTTTGCCTTATTACCAGAGCGAAGAAATGAAACATTTAATATTTAAATTGAAAATATTAAATATTACATTTCCTCTACTGGGGATCGAGCCTAGAACCTGTCGGTTACAGTCACACGCTTGTGCCGCTGCGCCACGACAGGCCTCATATTATCTCAGCTAATACTACTGTATTAGTCTAGTCATAAATGCTAAATGGCAGGGTTGAGAGGGAACCTGGGAACCCAGTATTAAGGCATTTCGTTCCGTTCCCCACTTTCTAGTATTAAAATAGACTGGTTGCCCTTACAGTCGGAGCACGGATGAAAATTTCACGTGGTAACGTCAGAAGTAAACATCGATGAAAATTTGCATGCTTTATAATTTGAATTGCATTAGATATAATCATGATATTGTCAGTATTTATTAATTCTCGATAGTCTAAGCACTAGGTAGAAAAAGATTTATTATTATTTTTAATAAAACAAAGAAGATTAATTGAAAATTATTTTGTTTCAAATTAAAACTTAATAGTTATTAGATTTTTTATTGCAAATATATTTTAATAAAATCATACAGATTATACACGAGAAAAATCTCTTTATAGCTCGAGCTGCACACTCACTTGCACAGTTCGCTTAGGTGGAACGTGACAATGAGTCAGACTTTTTCGTGCGTGCAACCAAAGTTTGACGTCATCACGCTAAAAATGTCAATTACTCAAATCTAATATGTATAAGAGGCCACGCAAACACGCTCGTAAAACGGGTCATCTAGTTCGGTCGAATGGACAGTATTTAATAGGTTTTTAGCTGAAGTTGTATATGTCGGTATGGTAAAGCTTTTCATACAGAGCTTTTAAAAGTTTTACTTGGTATGTTCGAGGCCATCACAGCGCAATGGGACTTTCGAATATACCGGTAATTGTTAGTTTAATTAAGTCAAGGACAGTAAATAAACAATCAAAATTAAATTAAACTTTATACCAACAAATAGATCACATACAAATGTGAAATGCTTTAATATTCCTTTCATATTAAATTTTCGTATTAATAAAATTGATTGTTAATTTCAAAAGGATATCTACAATTTTATAATTATATTTCAATTATGAGTAACATAAACGTACGAATTGTAGGTTCAATTCTCGTTTGTGAAAATATAATTGAGAAAATACTACAAGGAAATGAAAATGTAAGACTATTTCGTTGCCTAGAAGAGAGAGAGAGAGAGAGTTGAGATGACAATAGTATGTCTTAACATAAGGTAAAGATAAATATATTTATTTATTAAATTATTAATCTTAAAAATCTGCAGTATTTAACGTCTCACTTTGTCTTGTTACCAAGATAAGAATAAAAAATAATAGTCGCAATTACAATCAAACGTACTTTACGATCATTTTTTTTCCTTCAGGCTGTATACCGCACCTGGCAGGGTAGACAGAGAGGACTGGGGAACTAGTGTTAAGGAACTCCGTTCCGTGTCTCAGTTACTGCCGAATTTGAGATATTGCGTGTTAAATGGCGGAACTCAACGCCACACTTTACCATGTCACTAGAGCGAAGTAATGAAACCATTAAATATTTAATTTAAAAATATTCAATATTTGAATTCCTAAGGGCATCGAACCCACAACCTGTCGTTTAAGTACAGTCACACGCTTGTTCCTCTACGCCACGTCCGGTTTCTATTAAGTCATGATGTACCTACATAATATATTATCATATATTCGACCTTAATAAAGGACAATTTATTCGTTACATTAACCTCAAACCAGTGGGTTATGAGTGGAGTGACATTAGTATCAATCTACAGGGATAATGTCACTTTTGTTCATCTGGACGAACTTATGATAGCACTTTAGCAATATAATATGTTTATTACTATCTGTCTTTATAATGATCTTTTTTTGTGGTCGGTTAAATAAAAGGAGGGAGAAGGAACCTGGGAACCTAATGTTTAGTAATTCCGATCCGCATTTTCTGAATTCTGGTGGCATTACGTGTTGATTGGCAAAATTTAACGCCTATGAAATATTTTAAATCTTCAAATGGGGATTGAACCCACCTATCACGGTTTCAGTCTACACTAGCATAATAGTCTGCGATTAAACATTTGTTTTTCTTTTGTATAAAGTTAGTTTCACGGTTTAAAGTTAAATTATTTGCCATTTTTCGATAAATTCTCGAGAAATCGCTTAGTGTACCGCGGAATGTAAGACTGCGCTTCGTCTATGGAGCCAGGAAATATGAATAATTAAATTATATTATTGATGCTTGTCGCGTCACTTGACGCGCAGGTACTGGCATGTGACCAGTTGTAAATAGAATAGCCATTAAAGCACATGCAATTTTTTCGCTCTGGTAATAAGGTAACAAAACGCGGCGTTGAGTTACGCCACTCAACACGCAGCGCATCATAACTGGCGTAACCCGCCCGCCCTTTAATGTGCGGAATACTGCGTGAAGTGAAGTAAATTTGGTATTCCATATCAAATTTAATTACGTTAATTAATTATTAGATATAATCAGATTATAAATTTATTAATTAGCTCCGTTTAGATCAATCTAGTTAATTTTAATCAAGTTAATTAGACTATATTGATGGCTATATTGTCAGCGATATTGTGTAAAAGTGTCAAAAAGTGGCATAAATATCACATTAATATATTGAATTACTACAAATTATTATTGCATTTGGTAATATTTTAGTATAAGGAGGTAGCGGCGTTAAGATCCTAAAAATTGAGGAGTGTCTTAATATTATTTTCACTCTCTCTGATACGCAGGAAATAGAGTGGGGCTAGTGTCTTTTACGTAGAAAAAAAGAGTTTGTCTGAAGATAGCTCGTTAAAAAGTCACACAAGAAGATATTGACTTGCTCTATATTATATTTACTTCCTTATTGGATCTTTGTAAAGGACTATGAGAGTCCAGAAGATTTTGGTTTTTACACTGACCTGAATGATTTTTTGTACAGATTTGTTTCTGATCTCGACAAGCCTAAATCATACAATATTTGTAAAACTTGCAGTTTCGTCAAAAACATATAGCCTCATAATTCATAATTTTCACATAAACAAGTGCTTTGGACTTATCAACAAAATGACTCAAAATTTATCATAATCTTCTACACGATGGAAGTAGAAACAATAAGAAGCAGTAGCGAAATATCTAAATAGTTTACTGAAAGAAATCTGCATCTTTGAAAGGACCTCAATTAACGTCAAGACACCACCTCACCCACCACCTCAAGTAACGAAGGAAGCAGTTTGAAGGCTGCACTTGTTGAAATTTTTAATTAGGTTAGGTAGATACTTTTTTCCAAAATCATGAGCTCCTCAGTACAGGTATTTGTAAATGGTAAGCAGAGTGATTATTAAATTTATGGATGTATTATAGAAAGAGATAAAAGAAGGTATTTTATTTAATTTTTGCCCCTTAATCTGAAGTTACAGGCCATTTTTAATTCTACATATATTTATTTTTATTCTATTTTGAAACATTCTTTTTATATTTTAAAACAAAAATCGTGGTACCAAGTATTTTAAAATTATTTTTACTTTTTTAGAAAACACGGCGTAAACAACAATGGACCACCAGTTTGGGATATGACACTTCTGTAGCTGTATTTATTGACTCATCTTCGTGATGTATCCCGCACATGAGTAGGTAGAGGGAACTCAGGAACCTAGAGTAAGAAACACCATTTCGAGTTCGAGTTCGTTTGTCCGTCAAATTTGAGATATTCCATGTTCAATGTCAGTACACAATTCTGCGCTTTGCATTGTTGACAGAGCGTAGAAATGAAAACGTTAAATATTCCAAATTGAAAATATTAAATATTTCATTTCCTCAAGTGGGGATTGAACCCACAACCTGTCGTTTATAATCACACACTACTGCCCCTGCGCCACAAAAGGCAACGCCTTATGGTCTCGCTCTACATTTTCAATACTGAGTGTAGACAGTTTTTAAAATATAGTACTTACAGTAAAGCACTAGTATATACAAAGTATGACAGCAAAAAGTGTAAATAGATTCATTGCCACTGACAAGGACAGGCTGAGATACGCTCCCTTAATTGACTTTTTGTTAAACACTCATTGTCGTCGAGAAGAAAAATACTTATTTAAGTACTAAAAAAACCGTTTCTTTTCTTCAGAATTTCTAAAAGCCAACTTCTTGTGATAATAATTGGAATAGATAGTGGAAGTTTATTTACAACTTTCTTTTAGTGTCATAAAGTAATTGGTGCCGTTATTTAATTGTGCTATTGTATCAGATTCATTGTATGAATTCTATTACTTATATATTTATTATTTTTTTACATCTTCACTGCAGGGTAAGTATAGGGAAACTTAAGAAAAAGTGTTAAGACACTCGTATCCCGTTAAGACACTTTCGATAGCCAATTTTCGATGAATTCGATGCGTTGCGAGATGAGTGGCGGAACTCATCGCTTTGCTTTTCACTCATCGCTTGGTACCAGAGCCAAGCCAATGAAAATATTAAATATTTCATTTCCTTGAATAGATATCTAACCTGTGAGGCCTGACTTAATATATATTATTTTAATTTATTGGAATAAAGAGTTAGTAGACAAGGCACACTGTTAGCATCCGCCTCTCAGAGACAAAACTTGAATTCAGGTGAAACTAACCTAATTTAATCACTAAGTTGCTGAAAGCTCTTCACATAAACTAGTAAAATTTAAGATTAATCAACATACATATAATTGAGGTATATTACCATAACAATCGTTATAAAAGTACATATTGTAGCTGCTTTACGAAATGGCCCATAAAATAACAAAGTGCTATAAAACTTGAAAATGTTCTAATTTGCGGGATTCAAATAACCGTTCAACGTTAAAATTATACAGTTAAGTGGTATATTTTGAACGTTCAACTTTAACTGAGAAAAGTTCAGTTAAATTTAATCATGGAACGGAGTAGTCATTTTAACATGTGCTTAGCGGTTATATCAATATTTAACTTTAAACTTATACTTATGATAAATCTATAACTGATTATCGTCTTTCCGTTAAAGATATATTAAAACTTATAGGAGACGTTTATTATATGTAATATAATAGAATCCGATATAGTGATATTTTAAGAAAAATATCTTGTTTGTTTCATCTGTGTACGCGCCAATCACAGAAACGGCTCAGCAGATTTAAATGCAGTTTTCACTATTGTATTTTGGCAAGTTTCCCTCAACTTTATATCTTTTATTTAAATCGGTTGATAAGTACTGCATTTTTTTTTTTTTTAAATAAATAAAAAATATCCAGTTTTCATTGTATAAAAATAATTTTAAAAGTACTGGTATTGCTTGCCAGAAGAACAAAGTAATTGAAATTAGACTTATCTTTGATTTGAATACGTCATTCTGATAAAAATACCAATCATTTATTTATTAATTTAAAAGAAGTATTGCCTAACTTGAAAGAAAATTCTTTAAATATTTTTATCTGTCGTAGAGTAGCAGCACAATGATTGATGAATACAATGGTTTTATGTTTGATACTTACTGAAGGCAATGAATAACTTATTTTTTTTTCATACTGGTTATAAGAAAAAACTCGGCGTTGAGTTACGGTACTGAACACGGTATATCTATTCGTCAATACGAATTTGTATTTATATAATTATATATTTATCTACTATGTTATGTTTATGATTATTGTATGTATGTATTAGCGTATGTATGTTTAGTATATATATGCATATTTTTATATAAATATATGTGTGATTTTTTTTATGATTTATTTATTTTTTATTTTTTTTCTCTTTCTTGCATTAATAGATTGTTTACCTCGCGACTCTCTCTTCCACTTTCATTGGTCGGCTGGAAGAGATTTCTTTTAGAGATAAGCCCACCATTGTCAACTTACTTTTTTTTACATGCAATAAAGAATATATATATCTACAAAAATAGACTTAAAGTATGCGAGTGTGTTTCAACTTCTCCCAAATCAACTAAAAGACGTCTAATAGTATACTCGTATAGACAACTCGTTCACCAATTTTCAAATACAAAGCATTACAGAGAAAGGTGTAACTTAACGCCGCGCTTTGCTTTGTTACTAGAGCAAAAACGTAGAAAAGGGGACTCCTGGGCGGTAAAGTTAAACCGACGATGGTCGGATTTACAGTTAAATATTGTACCAATCCACCACAATAGCTCCATTTCGAAAATCATAAAGTTTTATATCGTTTTCATATATAAGTATATATTTATTCAAAAGTTCTTAGCGGAAAAGCTATAAAGATATAATCGTGCTTCCCCTTTTAAGGATATGGTTCCATTCCATACTATTACATTTCAACTTCTTTTCAATGGGAAAAGGGTAGCGACTTGGGAATACTTATGTGTGTTAGGTTATTTAAAATAACATAGATATTGATATTTGATGTACAATAGAAGAGTGGTTGTTATACATATACTCGTACGTATATAGTTTGATATTTTTTTGAGAAGACGATGAAAATGACAATATTTTTTAAGCGTTTAGCGTAGGGAACCTGGGAACCTAATGTTCACACACTCTCATTAAGACAATTTCATTCCCCAATGTTCCATCAAATTCTGGAGGCATTGCATGTTGAGTGACGGAACTTAACGCCGTGATTAGTTGCGTTACCAGAGCGATGAATTGAAAATATTATTTTTCTTTTTTCCTCAAGCGGTGCAGTGTTCGAAACGTCGGGTTTCCCAAAAATGTTTACCATTCAATATACGCGATTAATCCGTTTAAAAGTGTTTCATTTAAAATGTATAACAATCGCGAAAATCAAAGACATTATTAAGTAGTTTTTACCTTACTACGACAAAGCGCCGCGTTGAAGTCACAAAATATCTTTAAAGATTGTAGAAAATTAAGGAATAAATTAAAATTTACGAAAAAAACCATTTTAATTTAAAAATGAGAAAAAATAATAAGATATTATAATTATTGTACTAAATGATTATACAATACTATCAGTATACGGTTAATCGCACATACTTATATACTCATTTCTTCCCCTACATCGTAGCACACCAGCGACGAATACACAAATGAACTTAATGCCCAAATAGAGTAAATTCACTCAATTGCGCGAGCTTCCAGTGACGAAGCACATTTCAAGCTCTGAATTCAAGCGTACGTTGTATGGCATTTCTATTTGGCTAAAAGCGTTTTGCTGACAGGCTTAGGGTTATAGTATTTAGGTTGAGAATATTTTTTGTTCTTTTTATTTTTAAATAGATACGATTGTTTGGAGTTCGAGTCCCACTTGTGGAAATGAGTACAATTATTTAGCACATCGTTGAGTTCTACCATTTAACACGCAATGTTTTCAAAGTACTACGTTTCCTCAGCCGTCAGTAATAAAAAATGCGTTTGGCAGCTTTTGAAATTACTACTATAATTGTTATAAAAGAATAAAGAAAGGAATTTTGCCCATAGATCTTTTATTCTTAAATAAATTAAAGAAACTGGTCAAAAATAATGTAGTAAAAGAAAATATTCAAAGGCAAGTATTGTAAAAAGCACCATATCAAAGTACAGGTCCGGAGTATGCGAGTCATTTGTAAACTGTAGTAGGTAAGTCTTCAACACATAACCTTCATTGAGTCAGTACGAACTACAATACAAAAGGTATCGAGTTGAACCAAGATTCTAAAGTATTCATAAGAGATATATTTATTGTACAAAGTTTTGTGTACAATTTTACTACACTCAAACTCTGATTGAAAGTTTTTCTGGCAACTTCTTGCAAGACATCTGAAAATATTTCAGCCCATATGACATACTGTCCTTATTTATAATAGCTCCTAAATAACTTAAAAACGAAATAACAGAATCAGTAGTAGAAGTTTGGAAAGCGGTTAGGATACTTCAAATATTTTATTACGTGATTAAATATGAAATATAAATAACCCTAGAGAATAAATATGATTATCGAAGAAACTGGCCTTCATTATGTGGACGCACTATATGCTGCTGTTAGATACAGGAAACGCAAATCCGATTTTCATAAATAAAAATTGCATATACCTATACCTATATATACATACAAAAACTGTAAAATGACTTGTTGCATAACATTAAAAGAGATTCTCAAATTATACTTTGATAATATCTTGAATAGTTAATATGGGTTAAATCCGTCATTAGAGTGTGGGGTTTCAGTGTACAACTCCTTTGATCCGGAGCCTCCCCGTAATTGCCACGTCATATTTTGGCAACCGCAAATTTTTAATGCTCATTAGATATGAGATGAGAAAGTTTAAGCCCATGTGTCTAAGTGGTTTTCAGAGGTGAAATGGAAAAGCTCATTTTTCCTGATTCTGTAGGAATTTTGTGGTTTTGTTTTGTTGTAATCTTGTTGTGTCACTGTACTATCTAACTTGCATTCAGTGCAGCAATTTAATGTACGGTGTTATAAAGGGACATTTTTTTTAGGATTCTGCATGTAAAATGATGAAAACGGAAATCTTTATTATTCATCTACCAGTATTTCAAGGACTTAATAACAAAATAAATATTTATAATTAAAATTTAATTTGAGGCCTGTCGTGGCGCACTCTTGTGCCGCACAAGAGTGTGACTGTAACCGACAGGTTCTGGGTTCGATCCCCAGTCGGGGAAATTAAATATTTAATACTTTCAATTTAAATATTTAATGTTTTATTTCTTCGCTCTGGTATTAAGGCAAAAGCGCGGCGTTGAGTTCCGCCACTCAACACGCAATGCCTCAAATTCGGCGGAAAGTGGGGAACGGAAGGTGGAACGGAGTGTCTTTACACTAGGTTCCCGGGTTCCCTCTTTCTAAAAAAATTGTAAGCACTTGAGAACTTCCCTTAGATATTAAGGTATAAAATTTGCTATAAAATAATTAAAATACGAATAGAGAAAAATTTACTTATTACGTGTAAAAAATATTGCAAACTCATATTTGTAATTTACTTCATACAAAAGGAATGCATGTGTCCGCCAACTTGTCAACTTTTTTAATTGTATATGCTTTTTTTTAACTTTTCAAAGTTATTCTAAAATAGTGAATTTGTGAACGAAATCCTTGGTATGCGAGTTCGACGCCCACTTAACTGAAATTGCACATATCTGAAATAAACTTCAATTTCGTAACTATTCAAATATGTGATGTTAACATATAAGCAATGATATTAATTTTAAAAACGTATAAAAAATTGATCATACTCGTAGCAGGATTTAAACTTGTCCGTGAAATTGAAAGAATCTGTTTACAATAATCTACGTTGAAATTCTTACATGCTCGTTACAATTTATTTATATTGTTAACATATCTGTACGGAAGATATATAAGAGAATATTTTTCCACACACAAGTAGAACTAATTTAAAACCGCTAAATTGATACGTTTTTAAAATCCGTACTCTTCTTTCCTAAATTTTAAAATTACACTTTATAAATATTAAATTTATATTATCACATAAAGTTAATATTTACGCCCATCTGAAGCCACATCGTGTTCGAGTTCATAACAACTTGTACGACATCATCATGGAGTATCAAATAATGCTGTTTTATAGGGGCATATAAAGTATAAGCCAATAAAAACTGTACATACAAACTATAAAGCGAATAAATATAATAAATTATCCTTTTTACCTATTTTAATAAAAAGAGGTTATCAGTTTCACCAAACATAGGTAAGTGTATATTAGATATTATTCGAGCATGATCATCGATTTTGACATTCAAACGTATAAGGTATATGTTGTAATTGTCGATATGTAAACTTGTATACACATCTGTATATTTGCCTAGAAATTTAACAGAAATTTAGATATACCGCGATGATACTTTTTGTTTTCAATGTGGTACTTAGGCCTGTTGTGGTGCAGGGGCACAATAGGGTGACAGTAAATATTAAAGACCCGACAGGTCGTGGGTTTGATCCCCACTCGAAGTAATTAAACTATTAATATTTTCAAATGAAATATTTAATATTTCATTTCTCCGCTCTGGTAAAAAGACAAAGCGCGGCGTTGAGTTTCGCTTCTAAATACGCAATGCCTCAGATTAGGTGGAAGGAATCTAATAGAGCAGAGTGTCATAATACTATGTTTCCAAGTTTTCTCTGCCTACCCTCCCAAGCTAAAAGCAATTTAATATTATTTATGGAAAATTGTAAATACGATAGATTGTGGGTTCTATTCCCATTTAGGAAAATAAATAAATATGTTTATTTTCTCAGTCTGGTAACAAGGCAAAGCGCAGCATTCAGTTTCGTTACTGAATACACAATGCCGCCAGAATTCGGCGGAAAATGGAGAAAAGAAATGATTTAATGGTGTCAGTGCACTTTAAATTCATGTTACCAGGTTCCTTTTACTTACCTTACTATTTGCAGGTTTTCCTTAAATACCACTAGATATACAGTATCAGTACATAGTATCAGTACAAGCGTCACTCACGTACACGTGTCCAACCGAGTTTGTAAAGCTCAGTTAACTGCGCTTAGATGGAACTTAATATACAATACATTTAACTTACTTATTAGTATTTGTTGAAGATTTCTCTTTAGATTTGAAATGAAGAGTTTATCGCTGTCTATGCAAATTCTCGTTCATCTTCAGGCAATTGACATGTCTGAAATGTAATTTTTTTAACTAGTTTCTTAATTGATATTCCATTTTTAACTACACAATATATAATTCTCTAACAATCAAAATGCTAATTAATTACTTTCATTTCCTCTACATGGAATACTTGCTACAAAAACGATGTAATTTGTGAAAAACATACCATGTTACAGCTAAGAAAATATTAAAATATTTACAATATGTAAAATAGTATAGGATAAACCTTAAATAATAGTTCACTATATCTTACTATACCTGAGACTTGTCGTGGCGCAGCGGCACAAGCGTGTCACTGTGACCGATAGGTTGTGGGTTCGATTCCCCATTCGAGGAAATAAAGTGTTTGATATTGTCTATTTAAATATTTAATGCGTTCATTTCTTCGCTCAAGGCACGCGGCGTTGATATCCACAAGTCAACACACAATGCCTCAAATTCAGCGGAAAGTGGGGAATGGAAGTGGAACGGAGTGTCTTCACACTAGGTTCCCAAGTTCCCTCTGCGTACCCTGCCATGTGCGGGATACAGCGTAAAGCTAAGTAAGTAAGTAAGTAAATACTCGTATCTTACTATATGTATGATACAACATGAAGCTATAATCTTTAGAAATCATTCAAAATACTCATTTAGAAAACATATAATAATATTATTGTTATACGTTTGGTCAACAAGTATTTTTCTTTCCTAAGTGTAGATTAACACTTTATAGACAGTAACGTCCCTAATAAATATAATAATATGTATCACGATACAACTGCTCTACTGAAACTCAATAGCAATGTGACTCAGTCATTACGATATCTGCATGTTACTGTGCGATATTGGAAAAGCGACGTATTTACGTAGGCTCGATACCAGATATTTGGATTTGTGAACATTAAAGTGGCATTCAGTTCTATCTCTAGTTCCAGATATCTGTTGAATTGTAATTTGAATCGATTTCAGAAATGGCAGGTTTTGTCATTTATCTGGTTATATTATTTTTGTAAAAATAAAGGTTTTGTTTTAAAACGATCAGTTAAGTGGATTTTTTATCAGTTTCACGTTGTATCTAATAACGTAGGCAGAGAAAATTTGTATTTGGTTATATTATTTTTTAGCTTTACGCTGTTTCCCGCACACGGCAGGGTAGGCAGAGGGACACGCGAGTTCGTTGCGTGTTGAGTGGCGAAACTCAACGCCGCGCTTTGCCTTGTACCAGAGCGAAGAAATGAAAACATTTAATATTTAATTTGGAAATATAACATTTTCTCAAATATTTCATTTTTTCATTTTCTCGAGTGGAGATCGAACCCACAACCTATCGTGTAGAACACACGCTTGTACCGCTGCGCCTCAACATGCCTTACATATCTATTAAGATCTTCCAATCCCATTTAAGCACTTCCGAAACATTTCATGTTGAATGGCGGAACTCAACGGCGCGTTTTACTTGTTGCTAGCGCAGAAGAAATGATTTTTTTTCTTTCCCCAAGTAGAGATCGAAACCACAACTTGTCCAGTTAGCACTGCCCCTAAGCTTTTACGCTTTTTCTTTATATTTTACAACCCATTTTTAAATCTCGTTTTAAAATTTCGTAAATGTATGTATGTACATATATCAACAAATTTCTTGACTTTTTTCTTTAAAAATGGTGTCAAAATAATTAATTAATGAAAAATAGCACATTAAAAGTAACAGTAGCATTAAAGTTATGCTTGTTCTTTACAATTCAGTACTAATTATTAGATACTCAAAAGTGTTATTAAAGAACCATACTTAATAAAGAAAAATAATATTTGAAGTAATTATTAATTCGATTTTTTTCCAGAAATACCAAATTATTTCAATATTTTTATTTTCCTCACAAAATTTAAAACAAAACGTTTCAGCTACATAATAATATATATATGAATAGAACATCTTATAAAATGTTAAATATCCAGCACGAGTGGGTCCGACAGCACTTAGGCCCGACACGAAAATTATTTCCTTAAGATCGCAATTACGATAAGAGATGGAAATTAAGAATTGTTCTCCCATTTGTGTTGAAAATTGCTGTGTGAATTATTTATAAATAGATGTGTTTATTGTGAGGGGTTGTTCTTTTTTAATTTCAAATTATATATTGCACGTAGCAAGGTCGGAAGAAACCTGGAAATATAGTGTTAGGGCACTCTGTTTTTATTAAGGCACTTCCGCTCTTAATGATCTGATGAATATTTGAAGTATTTTGTATTGAGTTGCGGAACTAAACGCCGTGCTTTGTTCAACTAGAGCGGCGAAGTATTTATGATTTCTAGAAAATCAAACCAGTATCTATCGTATTTACAATTTATAATTACGACCTCAGTGTATAATCCATATAAATTGATATTCCTGGTCTACAATGTTAGCGGGCTTCATTTGCAATAGTATGTATGTTAGTACAGTATTCAACATTCCCGCATACCGCACTGACGTACAGAATAGCTGTCGTAATTAATTGGAAAGATATTCACATTTATGAATTCTTAAATTGTTTGTATCTAATTATAGTTTTTGGTCTTATAGCGTTGGGCTTTTGGCTTCAGATCAAAACATCGTGGCGGAGTGGCACAAGTGTTGGAATGTAAACACGACAGGCTGTGGGTTCGATCTTCAATTAAAAATGTTTTTTTTTGTATGAATATGCACTTTATCAGACATGAATTCCATTGTAAGAAAATTAAAGGATAATTCATCAAATTAATCTGTTTCTATAAACTTTATAACTATAATTTTAATAAATCTGTAACTAATCATTCTCTCTACGCGGAAGATTTTGTAAAATATATTATTAAGGACATTCATTATTATAACAGGGAGAAATTAGTTTTTATTTTCTGTTTTTCCGTTGGTCTGTGAGTTTTTACACGCTTATATTAGAAACCGATAACCAGTTTTAAATATAGTTATCACCAGTATATTTTGGTAGTCTTCCTTCAACAATTAATACTTGATTTATTTAAATCGATCAGAAATAAAAAAATTACGCCAATTCAAAACATTAAAGTCGATAAAAAATTTTATTCATTTACCTGAAATTTTAGTTTTCAATGTATAGATATTGTTATAAAAGTGATAATATTATTTGAACAAAAAAGTAGAGTAAAAAAAGAGCGTGTGAAGCCGCAATCTAAATGAATCAAAATTAACTTCTAACCGGAAATTACTTTCATATTTTCAGTTAGTAGTTAGTGGAAAATATGCTTGGCAGGTTATTTTGTGGCGCGCCTCGTATCGTGTGACACCTGAGTGTTGCTGTTTAAGCGGTAAAGCGGCCGCTTCATTTGACTATTTGACAGTTAATTAGTGACTCGAACGCAGCTTCATCCGCTTATACCTATTGTTAAAATATTTATGTAAATCATATATAATACTGTAAAGTTTCATCTAAATTTGTTCAGTAGTTTAGCGTGAAAATGGAACAAACATCCATACACACCAGCTTTTAAAATTATTATTTTGTGTAATGTGTAATCTACTCAATACTCATTCGGCTTCACGCTGTATCCCGCACACGACACGGCGAAGTAGGCAGAGGGAACTTGGGGACTTAGTGTTAAGATACTCCATTCCACTCCTGTTCCCCACGTTCCGCCAGTTGTTACCATTATTATTTAATATTAAATAAATGTTAAATATTTCATTCCATCGAGTGGGGATCGAACCCACAACCTCACGTGTGCAGTGACACGCTTGTGCCGGTGCGCCACGACAAGCCTCAGTGTGTAATATCTACGTAAATAAATGAGTTTACATATACCTTTGTTAGTTTTAATCTTTCATAAGTGTCAGTTTGTAAGTCACTAATATGACGCAGTTAAGTAGATGTAAGAGACTAAAAAAAGTTAAATGAACAGCATTCATACACACTCCAAAGAGTATCTTTACAAAATATTTTAAATCTATTTTTCTTTCTACATTATTTGATTTAAAATAGATATCATTTGTCAATTGAATACAAAAGTAATGCAGATTAGAAAATTAATAAGCAAATCACTCGGGCGAGACGCTACTTAGTAATATATCAAAAATTTACCGTAATCATACTTGTTCCGTAATCAAGTCGCCTCTACACATCCCGTGCCACATAGTGTAAATATTTTTGAATCTATGATATCTTCTAAAATATTTATAGTAATGACGTACTGTAAAGTTTAATTTAATTATTATATATTTTGATCAGAATTGATATCATTTTTTTAGCTTCACGCTGTATCCTGCACGAGGCAGGCAGAAGGAACCCGGGAACCTAGTGTTAAAACACTCGGTTCAACTTCGCGCTTTTACCTTAAATAAAAAATAACATTAAATAACTATATTAAAAATTAAACTACGTATTGAATTTTAATTCACTGTAGATCAGAAAATACTAACGAACCTTTACATAGACTTTTTAAAGGACATCCTTTTTGTAGAACATTGTTTTTATGTACATAATAAGGTTGAGCTAGTATACGCCACGTAAACGGTCAGGAATCCCTTTTTTTGTCGACCTCTTCACAAAACAATGACATTCCGGAAAAATAATGAAAACGGAGTAGCTTATGATCATCCCAAGACTCATTAGTATCATTATATGAAATTTCATCACAATCGGTTCAGTAATTTGGCCTTGATTACTTCACAGGCGGGCAGACAGTTATTTTCGATTTTCTAATATTAGTAAGGATATGGTTTGATCGATCACTATACTGGAAGAAGCATATTATTTGATTATATGTAAATACGTAAGACTTTTTATATATTTAGAAAACAGTTATCTATAATAGAATTTTCTGCATTAAATAATAAATATTCCATTCTCATGCAATGAATCTTGCAGCGGCACAAGCATATGACTGCAAACGACACAGGTTGTGGGGTCGATGCCCACTCGAAGGAATCAAAAATTTAATTTAAATATTTGTTTAATTTTTTTCGCTCTACTAACAAGGCAAAGCGCGGCATTGAGTCCCGCCACTCAACACGCAATACGGCGGAAAGATTTTTTTTTTTAATTTTTTATCCCGCGCGAGGCAGGGTAGGCAGAGGGAACCCCGGAACCTAGTGTCAAGACACTCCGTTCCACTTCCGTTCCCCACTTTCCGCCAAATTTGAGGCATTGCGTCTTGAGTGGCGGAACTCAACGCCACGCTTGGCCTTATTACCAGAGCGAAGAAATGAAACATTTAATATTTAAATTGAAAATATTAAATATTTCATTTCCTCGACTGGGGATCGAACCCAGAACCTGTCGGTTACAGTGACACAATTGTGCCGCTGCGCCACGACAGGCCTCAGCGGTAAGTGGGGAATGGAAAATCTTAACACTAGGTTCCCAAGTTCCCTCTGCCTACCCTGCCATGCCCTGCCGTGCGGGATAGAGCGTGAAGGTGAATGAGTATTGACTAGATATAGATATAGAAAAAAAAATTTTTACTGATATTGCAAATTTAAAAGTTTGTGTGTATGAATATTTATTCCACTTTCACGCCCAAACTACAGAACGGATTTAGATGAAACTTTACAGTAGTATGTAGCAAAATTACATAGGTTGATAGTTTATAACTAAAATTTACACAAATATTTTGTACAATAGGTACAAGCCGCGTTTCAGTCATTAATTTACTGTCAAATAGTCAAATGAAGCGGCCGCTTTACCGCTTAAACAGCAACACTCAGGTGTCACACGATACGAGACGCGCCACAAAATAATCTGCCAAGCATATTTTCCACTAACTACTAACTGAAAATATGAAAGTAATTTCCGGTTAGAAGTTAATTTTGTTAGATTCATTTAGATTGCGGCTTCACACGCTCTTTTTTTACTCTACTTTTTTGTTCAAATAATATTATCACTTTTATAACAATATCTATACATTGAAAACTAAAATTTCCTGGCCTGTCGTGCGCAGCGGCACAAGAGTGTAACTGTGACCGACAGGTTCTGGGTTCGATCCCCAGTCGAGGAAATGAAATATTTAATATTTTCAATTTAAAATATTTAATGTTTCATTTCTTTGCTCTGGTAATAAGGCAAAGCGCGGCGTTGAGTTCCGCCACTCAACACGCAATGCCTCAAATTTGGCGGAAAGTGGGGAACGGAAGTGGAACGGAGTGTCTTAACACTAGGTTACCGGGTTCCCTCTGCCTACCCTGCCTAGTGAGGGATACAGCGTGAAGCTGAAAAAAAAAAAAGAAAGAAAACTAAAATTTCAGGTAAATGAATAAAAATTTATGTCAACTTTAATGTTTTGAATTGGCG
This sequence comes from Eueides isabella, assembly GCA_019049475.1. NCBI lineage: Eukaryota > Metazoa > Arthropoda > Insecta > Lepidoptera > Nymphalidae > Eueides > Eueides isabella. The sequence goes on along the minus strand of CM032385.1, from coordinate 1,758,551 downwards.
TAACTTTTTTGTTTCTGATCGATTTAAATAAATCAAGCATTAATTGTTGAAGGAAGACGACTACCAAAATATTTTGGTGATAACTATATTTAAAACTGGTTATCGGTTTCTAATATAAGCGTGTAAAAACTCACAGACCAACGGAAAAACAGAAAATAAAAACTAATTTCTCCCTGTTATAATAATAAATGTCCCCAATAACATATTTTCCAAAATCTTCCGTGTAGAGAGAATGATTAGTTACAGATTTATTAAAATTATAGGTATAAAGTTTATAGAAACAGATTAATTTGATGAAATATCCTTAAATTTTTTTACAATGGAATACATGTCCGATAAAGTGCATATTCATACAAAAAAAAAAAACATTTTTGATTGAAGATCGAACCCACAGCCTGTCGTGTTTACATTCCAACACTTGTGCCACTCCGCCACGATGTTTTGATCTAAAACCAAAAGCCCAACGCTATAAGACTAAAAACTATAATTAGATACAAACAATGTAAGAATTCATAAATGTGATTATCTTTCCAATTAATTACGACTGCTATTCTGTACATCAGTGCGGTATGCGGGAATGTTGAATACTGTACTAACATACATACTATTGCAAATGAAGCCCGCTAACATTGCAGACCAGGAATATCAATTTATATGGATTATATACAGAGATCGTAGTTATAAATTGTAAATACGATACATGCTGGTTTGATTTTCTAGAAATCATAAATACTTCGCCGCTCTAGTTGAACAAAGCACGGCGTTGAGTTCCGCAACTCAATCAAAAATACTTCAAATATTCATCAGATCATTAAGAGCGGAAGTGCCTTAATAAAAACAGAGTGCCCTAACACTATATTCGCAGGTTCCTTCCGACCTTGTTACGTGCAATATATAATTTGAAACTAAAAAAGAACAACCCCTCACAATAAACACATCTATTTATAAATAATTCACACAGCAATTTTCAACACAAACGGGAGAACAATTCTTAATTTCCATCTCTTATCGTAATTGCGATCTTAAGGAAATAATTTTCGTGTCGGGCCTAAGTGCTGTCGGACCCACTCATGCTGGATATTTAACATTTTATAAGATGTTCTATTCATATAATTATATATTATTATGTAGCTGAAACGTTTTATTCTAAATTTAATGAGGAAAATAAAAATATTAAAATAATTTGGTATTTCTGGAAAAAAAATCGAATGAATAATTAATTAAATATTATTTTTCTTTATTAAGTATGGTTCTTTAATAACACTTTTGTGTAATAATTACTAAGGAAGTAAAAATAGTAGGAATTGTAAAGAACAAGCACAGGCATAAGTTTAAAGTTACTGTTACTTTTAATGTACTATTTTTCGTTTATTAATTATTTGGACACCATTTTTAAAGAAAAAAGTAAAGAAATTTGTTGATATATGTACATACATACATTTACGAAATTTTAAAACGAGATTTAAAAATGGATTGTAAAATACAAAGAAAAGGCGTAAAAGCATATCGACACTGTTAACTGGACAAGTTGTGGTTTCGATCTCTACTTGGGGAAAGAAAAAAAAATCATTTCTTCTGCGCTAGCAACAAGTAAAACGCGCCGTTGAGTTCCGCCATTCAACATGAAATGTTTCGGAAGTGCTTAAATGGAATTGGAAGATCTTAATACTAGATATGTAAGGCATGTTGTGGCGCAGCGGTGCAAGCGTGTGATCCTACACGACAGGTTGATGGTTCGATCTCCACTCGAGAAAATGAAAAAATGAACTATTTGAGAAAATGAAATATTTTCATATCAAATATTGAATGTTTTCATTTCTTCGCGCTGGTACAAGGCAAAGCGCGGCGTTGTGTTTCGCCACTCAACATGCAATATAACACACGTGTCCCTCTGCCTACCCTGCCATGTGTAAAAGACATACAAATTTCCTCTGCCTACGTTATTAGATACAACGTGAAACTGATAAAAAAACCACTGAACTGAGCAATTTAAAACAAAATCTTTATCTTTACAAAAATAATATAACCAGATAAATGACAAAACCTGCCATTTCTGAAATCGATTCAAATTACAATTCAACAGATATCTGGAACTAGAGATAGAACTGAATGCCACTTTAATGTTCACAAATCCAAATATCTGGTATCGAGCCTACGTAAATACGTCGCTTTTCCAATATCGCACAGTAACATGCAGATATCGTAATGACTGAGTCACATTGCTATTGAGTTTCAGTAGAGCAGTTGTATCGTGATACATATTATTATATTTATTAGGGACGTTACTGTCTATAAAGTGTTAATCTACACTTAGGAAAGAAAAATACTTGTTGACCAAACGTATAACAATAATATTATTATATGTTTTCTGAATAAGTATTTTAAATGCTTTGTAAAGATTATAGCTTCATGTTGTCTCACGTATATTGTAAGATATAGGGAGGTAATATTTAATGCACTTTTTTACCACTTTCTTTGGTCAGGCATTGATAATATATCTAACATTATGTTTATCATTTTCTATTTTTTATATTCTACATACATTTTTTTCCAAATATTTTCATATTTCCTTCACTATTTATTTCTTTGCATTGCACGTAGAGGAAATGAGGGGAATTAATTAGCATTTTGATTGTTAGATAATTATATAAAAAATTATATATATACAAAAAATATTGCATAAATTCATTATTTCAAATCTAAAGAAAAATCTTCAACAAGTACTAATAAGTAAGTTAAATGTATTGTACATTAAGTTGCATCTAAGCGCAGTTAACTGAGCTTTACAAACTCGCTTGGACACGTCTACGAGAGTGACGCTTGTACTGATACTACGTCATCTGATCGTACATAAGGAAAAACTTACAAATATAGTGTTGTTAACTTGTCACTCTATCCTGCAAGTAGCAGGGTAAGTAGAGGGAACTTGGGAACCTGAATTTAAAATACACTGATACCATTAAATCATTTCTTTTCTCTATTTTCCGCCGAATTCTGGCGGCATTGTGGACGGAACTGAATGCCGCGTTTTGCCTTGTTACCAGACTGAGGAAAAAAGATATTTATTTATTTTCCTAAATGAGAATAGAACCCACAATCTACCGTATTTACAATTTTCCATAAATAATATTAAATTGCTTTTAGCTTGGGAGGGTAGGCAGAGAAAACTTGGAAACATAGTATTATGACACTCTGCTCTATTAGATTCCTTCCACCTAATCTGAGGCATTGCGTGTTTAGAAGCGATACTCAACGCCGCGCTTTGCCTTTTCTTAAATATGAAAGCAAAGAAAAATACAGATTTTAAATTAGTTCTCCTTTCCCGAGTGTTAAAAACATTGTTAAAATAGTCATAATATTTAATAAATACCATCCTCTCTTGAGGTAAACGGTAATTCTAATGTTATTTTGTCCTTGAGTAGCAGGAATTTGTGAAAAACTTTCAAGTACATAAGTAAGTTGTAACAAGCATATAAGAATTTCTACGTGGATTAATGAGAACGTATAGCTTAGTTGGTCAAAGAGGCGTGGTTTCAAATATCGCTACGATCAGATTTTTTATACGTTTATAAAATTAATATTATTGCTTATATGTTAACATCATATATTTGAATAATTACGAAATTGAAATTATTTTCAGACTTTTGCGATTTCATGAAATAAAACCTGTCAAGTGCGAGTTGAACACGCATACCAAGGGTTTCCTTCCAAATTCACAATTTTAGTACAATTTATAACAGTAAAAGATGTTATATATACAAATATTGTACGATTTTTTTCCATTAAATACGTAGAAATATTCACTTTAAAATTGTTCTCTGTTAGTATTATAATAACTTATTTTATGTGAAAATTCATACCTAAGGAAAGTACCCAGGTGCTTGCTATTTTTTAACCATTTTAGACCTTACATCTGAATATTAACTATAAATATTGTTTTATCAATAATAAGATAGATTCCTATACTCAATCAATAAACATTTCCGTTTTCATCATTTTACGTACAGAACCCTAAAAAAATTGTCCCTTTATAACACCGTATATTAAATTGCTGTACTGAATGCAAGTTAGATAGTACAGTGACACAACAAGATTACAACAAAACAAAACCACAAAATTCCTACAGAATCAGGAAAAATGAACTTTTCCATTTCACCTCTGAAAACCACTTAGACGTATGGGCTTAAACTTTATCATCTCATATCTAATGAGCATTAAAAATTTGCGGTTGCCAAAATATGACGTGGCAATTACGGGGAGGCTCCGGATCAAAGGAGTTGTACACTGAAACCCCACACTCTAATGACGGATTTAACCCATATTAACTATTCAAGATATTATCAAAGTATAATATGAGAATCTCTTTTAATGTTATGCACAAGTCATTTTACAGTTTTTGTATGTATATATATAGGTATAGGTATATGCAATTTTTATTTATGAAAATCGGATTTGCGTTTCCTGTATCTAACAGCAGCATATAGTGCGTCCACATAATGAACGCCAGTTTCTTCGATGATCATGGTCATTCTCTAGGGTTATTTATATTTCATATTTAATCACGTAATAAAATATTTGAAGTATCCTAAACGCTTTCCAAACTTCTACTACTGATTCTGTTATTTCGTTTTTAAGTTATTTAGGAGCTATTATAAATAAGGACAGTATGTCATATGAGCTTAAATATTTACAGATGTCTTGCAAGAAGTTGCCAGAAAAACTTTCAATCAGAGTTTGAGTGTAGTAAAATTGTACACAAAAACTTTGTTAACTTTGTATAATAAATATATCTCTTATGAATACTTTAGAATCTTGGTTCAACTCGATACCTTTTGTATTGTAGTTCGTACTGACTCAATAAAGGTTATGTGTTGAAGACTTACCTACTACAGTTTACAAATGACTCGCATACTCCGAACCTGTACTTGGATACTGTTTTTTTTACGATCCTTGCCTTTGAATATTTTCTTTTACGAAATTATTTTTGACCAGTTTCTTTAATTTATTTAAAAATCAAATATCTATGGGCAAAGTTCCTTTCAGTATTCTTTTATTACAATTATAGTCATAATTCTCAAAAGCTACTAAACGCATTTTTTATTACTGACGGCTGAGGAAACGTAGTACTTTGAAAACATTGCGTGTTAAATGGAAGAACTTAACGATGTGCTAAATAATTGTACTCATTTCCACAAGTGGGACTCGAACTCCAAACAATCGTATCTATTTAAAGAAAAAGAACAATAAATATTCTCAACCTAAATACTATAACCTAAGCTTGTCAGCAAAACGCTTTTAGCCAAATAGAAATGCCATACAACGTACGCTTGAATTCAGAGCTTGAAATGTGCTTCGTCACTGGAAGCTCGCGCAATTGAGTAAATTTACTCTATTTGGGCATTAAGTTCATTTGTGTATTCATCGCTGGTGTGCTACGATGTAGGGGAAGAAATGAGTATATAAGTATGTGCGATTAACCGAATACTGATAGTATTGTATAATCATTTAGTACAATAATTATAATATCTTATTATTTTTTCTTATTTTTAAATTAAAATGGTTTTTTCGTAAATTTTAGTTTATTCCTTAATTTTCTACAATCTTTTAAGATATTTTGTGACTTCAACACGGCGCGTTATCGTAGTAAGGTAAAAACTGCTTAGTAATGTCTTTGATTTTCGCGATTGTTATACATTTTAAATGAAACACTTTTAAACGGATTAATCGCGTATATTGAATGGTAAACATTTTTGGGAAACCCGACGTTTCGAACACTGCACCGCTTGAGGAAAAAAAAATAATAATATTTTAATTTCATGGCCTTGGCAACGCAACTATTCGCGGGGTTAAGGTCCGTCACTCAACATGCAATGCCTGCAGAATTTGATGGAACATTGGGGAATGAAATTGTCTTAATGAGAGTGTTTGAACATTAGGTTCCCAGGTTCCCTACGCTAACCGCTTAAAAAATATTGTCATTTTCATCGTCATCTCAAAAAAATATCAAACTACATACGTACGAGTATATGTATAACAACCACTCTTCTATTGTACATCACATATCAATATCTATGTTATTTTAAATAACCTAACACACATAAGTATTCCCAAGTCGCTACCCTTTTCCCATTGAAAAGAAGTTGAAATGTAATAGTATGGAATGGAACCATATCCTTAAAAGGGGAAGCACGATTATATCTCTATAGCTTTTCCGCTAAGAACTTTTGAATAAATATATACTTATATATGAAAGCGATATAAAACTTTATGATTTTCGAAATGGAGCTATTGTGGTGGATTGGTACAATATTTTACTGTAAATCCGACCATTGTCGGTTCAACTTTACCGCCCAGGAGTCCCCTTTTCTACTTTTTTGCTCTAGTAACAAAGCAAAGCGCGGCGTTAAGTTACACCTTTCTCTGTAATGCTTTGTATTTGAAAATTGGCGAGTTGTCTATACGAGTATACTATTAGACGTCTTTTAGTTGATTTGGGAGAAGTGAAAACACACTCGCATACTTTAAGTCTATTTTTGTAGATATATATATTCTTTATTGCATGTATAAAAAAGTAAGTTGACAATGCCGGGCTTATCTCTAAAAGAAATTCTTCCAGCCGACCAATGAAAGTGGAAGAGAGAGTCGCGAGGTAAACAATCTATTAATGCAAGAAAGAGAAAAAAAAAAAAAAAAAAAATCACACATATATATATAAATATGCATATATATAGATACTAAACATACATACGCCAATACATACATACAATAATCATAAATATAAAATAGTAGATAAATATATAATTATATAAATACAAATTCGTATTGACGAATAGATATAGCGTGTTCAGTAGCGTAACTCAACGCCGCATTTTTCATTATCACTATTATGAAAAAAAAAAAAAGTTATTAATTACCTTCAGTAAGTATCAAACATAAAACCATTGTATTCATCAATCATTGTGCTGCTACTCTACGACAGATAAAAATATTTAAAGAATTTTCTTTCAAGTTAGGCAATACTTCTTTCAAATTAATAAATAAATGATTGGTATTTTTATCAGAATGACATATTCAAATCAAAGATAAGTCTAATTTCAATTACTTTGTTCTTCTAGCAAGCAATACCAGTACTTTTAAAATTATTTTTATACAATGAAAACTGGATATTTTTTATTTATTTTAAATAAAAAAAAATGCAGTACTTATCAACCGATTTAAATAAAATATATAAAGTTGAGGGAAACTTGCCAAAATACAATAGTGAAAACTGCATTTTAATCTGCTGAGTCGTTTCTGTGATTGGCGCGTACACAGATAAAACAAACAAGATATTTTTCTTAAAATATCACTATATCGGATTCTATTATATTACATATAATAAACGTCTCCTATAAGTTTTAATATATCTTTAACAGACAGACGATAATCAGTTACAGATTTATCATAAGTATAAATTTAAAGTTAAATATTGATATAACCGCTAAGCACACGTTAAAATGACTACTCCGTTCCATGATTAAATTTAACTGAACTTTTCTCAGTTAAAGTTGAACGTTCAAAATTTACCACTTAACTGCATAATTTTAACGTTGAACGGTTATTTGAATCCCGCAAATTAGAACATTTTCAAGTTTTATAGCACTTTGTTATTTTATGGGCCATTTCGTAAAGCAGCTACAATATGTACTTTTATAACGATTGTTATGGTAATATACCTCAATTATATGTATGTTGATTGATCTTAAATTTTACTAGTTTATGTGAAGAGCTTTCAGCAAATAAGTGATTAAATTAGGTTAGTTTCACCTGAATTCAAGTTTTGTCTCTGAGAGGCGGATGCTAACATTGTGCCTTGTCTACTAAATCTTTATTCCCATAAATTAAAATAATATATATTAAGTCAGGCCTCACAGGTTAGATATCTACTCAAGGAAATGAAATATTTAATATTTTCATTGTCTTGGCTCTGGTACCAAGCAAAAGCAAAGCGATTAGTTCCGCCACTTATCTCGCAACGCATCGAATTCATCGAAAATTGGCGATCGAAAATATCTTAACGGGATTTGAGTGTCTAAACACTTTTTCTTAAGGTTCCCTATACTGGTAAGTATAGGGAACCTTAAGTGAAGATGTAAAAAAAATAATAAATATGTAAGTAATAGAATTCATACAATGAATCTGATACAATAGCACAATTAAATAACGGCACCAATTACTTTATCACACTAAAAGAAATATGTAAATAAACTTCCACTATCTATTCCAATTATTATCACAAGAAGTTGGCTTTTAGAAATTCTGTAGAAAAGAAACGGTTTTTTTAGTACTTAAATAAGTATTTTTCTTCTCGACGACAATGAGTGTTTAACAAAAAGTCAATTAAGGGAGCGTATCTCAGCCTGTCCTTGTCAGTGGCAATGAATCTATTTACACTTTTTGCTGTCATACTTTGTATATACTAGTGCTTTACTGTAAGTACTATATTTTAAAAACTGTCTACACTCAGTATTGAAAATGTAGAGCGAGACCATAAGGCGTTGCCTGTTGTGGCGCAGGGGCAGTAGTGTGTGATTATAAACGACAGGTTGTGGGTTCAATCCCCACTTGAGGAAATGAAATATTTAATATTTTCAATTTGGAATATTTAACGTTTTCATTTCTACGCTCTGTCAACAATGCAAAGCGCAGAATTGTGTACTGACATTGAACATGGAATATCTCAAATTTGACGGAAAGTGGGAAACGAACTCGGAATGGTGTTTCTTACTCTAGGTTCCTGAGTTCCCTCTACCTACTCATGTGCAGGATACATCACGAAGATGAGTCAATAAATACAGCTACAGAAGTGTCATATCCCAAACTGGTGGTCCATTGTTGTTTACGCCGTGTTTTATAAAAAATTAAAAATAATTTGAAAATACTTGGTCCTACGATTTTTGTTTTAAAATATAAAAAGAATGTTTCAAAATAGAATAAAAATAAACATATGTAAATACTTAGTATAGAATTTCAAATGGCCTGTATCTTCAGATTAAGGGGCAAAAATTAAATAAAATACCTTCTTTAATCTCTTTCTATAATACATCCATAAATTTAATAATCACACTGCTTAACATTTACAAATAACTCTACTGAGGAGCTCATGATTTTGGAAAAAAGTATCTACCTAACCTAATTAAAAATTTCAACAAGTGCAGCCTTCAAACTGCTTCCTTCGTTACTTGAGGTAGGTTCGTTACTTGAGGTGGGTGAGGTGGTGTCTTGACGTTAATTGAGGTCCTTTCAAAGATGCAGATTTCTTTCAGTAAACTATTTAGATATTTCGCTACTGCTTCTTATTGTTTCTACTTCCATCGTGTAGAAAATTATGATAAATTTTGAGTCATTTTGTTGATAAGTCCAAAGCACTTGTTTATGTGAAAATTGTGAATTATGAGGCAAATTGTTTTTGATGAAACTGCAAGTTTTACAAATATTGTATGATTTAGGCTTGTCGAGATCAGAAACAAATGTGTACAAAAAATCATTCAGGTCAGTGTAAAAGACCAAAATCTTCTGGACTCTCATAGTCCTTTACAAAGATCCAATAAGGAAGTAAATATAATATAGAGCAAGTCAATATCTTCTTGTGTGACTTTTTAACGGGCTATCTTCAGACAAACTCTATTTTTCTACGTAAAAGACACTAGCCCCACTCTTTTCCCTGCATATCAGAGAGAGTGAAAATAATATTAAGACACTCCTCAATTTTTAGGATCTTAACGCCGCTACCTCCTTATACTAAAATATTACCAAATGCAATAATAATTTGTAGTAATTCAATATATTAATGTGATATTTATGCCACTTTTTGACACTTTTACACAATATCGCTGACAATATAGCCATCAATATAGTCTAATTAACTTGATTAAAATTAACTAGATTGATCTAAACGGAGCTAATTAATACATTTATAATCTGATTATATCTAATAATTAATTAACGTAATTAAATTTGATATGGAATACCAAATTTACTTCACTTCACGCAGTATTCCGCACATTAAAGGGCGGGCGGGTTACGCCAGTTATGATGCGCTGCGTGTTGAGTGGCGTAACTCAACGCCGCGTTTTGTTACCTTATTACCAGAGCGAAAAAATTGCATGTGCTTTAATGGTTATTCTATTTACAACTTGTCACATGCCAGTACCTGCGCGTCAAGTGACGCGACAAGCATCAATAATATAATTTAATTGTTCATATTTCCTGGCTCCGTAGACGAAGCGCAGTCTTACATTCCGCGGTACACTAAGCGATTTCTCGAGAATTTATCGAAAAATGGCAAAAACTTTAACTTAAAACCGTGAAACTAACATTATACAAAAGAAAAACAAATGTTTAATCGCAGACTATTATGCTAGTGTAGACTGAAACCGTGATAGGTTATGGGTGCGATCCTCATTTGAAGGTTTAAGATATTTCATTTCCGTCATAGGCGTTAAATTTTGCCAATCAACACGTATTGCCACTAGAAATCAGAAAAGCAGATCGGAATTGATCGAAATTTATACGAATGGAACTTCTAAACACTAGGTTCCCGGGTTCCCTCTCCCTCCCCTTATTTAAACGACCACAAAAATAAGATCATTACAAAGACAGATAGTAATAAACATATTATATTGCTAAAGTGCTATCATAAGTTCGTCCAGATGAACAAAAGTGACATTATCCCTGTAGATTGATACTAATGTCACTCCACTCATAACCCACTGGTTTGAGGTTAATGTAACGAATAAATTGTCCTTTATTAAGGTCGAAAATATAATAATATATTATGTTGGTACATCATGACTTAATAGAAGCCGGACGTGTCGCAGGGGAACAAGCATGTAACTGTACTTAAACGACAGGTTGTGGGTTCGATCCCCTTAGGAATTCAAATATTGAATATTTTTATAATGAAATATTTAATAGTTTCATTACTTCGCTCTAGTGACATGGTAAAGTGTGGCGTTGAGTTCCGCCATTCAACACGCAATGCCTTATAATCGGTGGAAAGTGGGGAACGAAAGTTGAACGGATTGTCTTAACAATAGGTTCCTAAATTCCCTCTGCCTACCCTGCAATGTGCGGGATATAGTGTGAAGCTGAAAGAGAGAGAATATTTTTAAATTAAATATTTAATAATTTCATTTCTTTGCTGTGGTGACAAGGCACATTGCGGAGTGTAGTTCCGCCACTCAACACATGAGACATGGACAGAGTTTCTTAACACTAGATTCCCAGTTTCTGTCTACCCTGGAATGTTCAAATGTGTATCGAGACAATGCGCGACGTTAAATACCGCATAATTTTAAGATTAATAATTTAATAATTATTTTAAAATTAAAAATATTTTTCTTTACCTTGTGTTAATACATTCTATTGTCATCTCATCTCTCAGCAACGAAATTGTCTTACATTTTCATTTCCCAGTAGTATTTTCTCAATTATATTTCTACAAACTAGAATAGAATCTACAATTCGTGAATTTATTTTAATAATTTGTACTTATATGTACTTAAAATGAAATCATTATTATAAAATTATAGATATCCTTTTGAAATTAACAATCAATTTTATTAATATGAATATTTAAAACGAAATGAATATTAAAGCATTTCACATTTGTATGTCATATATTTGCTGGTATATAGTTTAATTTAATTTTGATTGCATGTTTACTGTCCTTGCTAGAGATTTTAAATAAATTTATAGTCATCATATAACCTAAACTGGCTATATATTTATATTATTTTAACAAGTCTGACCTTGAGGCCTGTCGTGGCGCAGCGGCACAAGCGTGTGACTGTAACCGACAGGTTGTTGGTTCGATCCCCACTCGAAGAAATGAAATATTTAATATTTTCAATTTAAATATTTAATGTTTTCATTTCTTCGCTCTGGAAATATGGCAAAGCGCGGCGTTGAGTTCCGTTACTCAACACGCAATGCCTCAAATTCGGTGGAAAGTGGGGAACGGAAGTGGAACAGAGTGTCTTAACACTAGGTTCCCAAGTTCCCTCTGCCTACCCTACCATGTGCGGGATATAGCGTGAAGCTGAGTGAGTGAGTGACTAAACATTTTAACAAAATTTATCAATTAGCCTTTTAGTTGAAATATAAGCATGCTCGTGTTTTATTTCGCAAATGAGACATCATTCGAATGTCCTATTGCGTTATGATGGCCTCGAACATCATATATATTAACTAAAACTTTTAAAAGCTCTCTATTAAAAGCTTTGCCATACCCACATATACAACTTCAGCTAAATAAATAACTATTAAATACTGTCCATTCGACCGAACTAGATGTCGTGTTTTACGAGCGTGTTTGCGTGGCCTCTGATATAGTAATTGAATATTTTTAACAGAATAAGTACACAAAAGTATGGCGCATTGTCACTTTCCACCTAAGCTAAACGTGCAAGTAAATATGCAGTTTGAACAATGGAGAGTTTCGTCTAAGCGTATGCAGTAATAATATATATGTGATCTGATATATAATCTATATGATCTTATTACAATATATTTGCAATAAAAAGTCTAAAAAATATTAAGCTTTAATTTTGAAAAAAGAAGTATTTTTTATTTAACCTCTTCTTTGTTTTATTATAAATAATAATAAATCTTTTTTAACTTAGTGCTAATCGAGAATTAACGGGTACTGACAATATCATGATTATATCTAATGGCGCAGCGGCACAAGAGTGTGACTGTAACCGACAGGTTCTGGGTTCGATCCCCAGTCGAGGAAATAAAATATTTAATATTTTCAATTTAAATATTTAATGTTTCATTTCTTCGCTCTGGTAATAAGGCAAAGCGCGGCGTTGAGTTCCGCCACTCAACACGCCATGCCTCAAATTCGGCGGGAAGTGGGGAACGGAAGTGGAACGGAGTGTCATAACACTAGGTTTCACTTCCGTTCCCTCTGCCTACCCTGCCTAGTGCGGGATACAGCGTGAAGCTGAGATATCTAATTCAATTCAAATTATAAAGCATGCAAATTTTCATCAATGTTTACTTCTGACGTTACCACTTGAAATTTTCTTCTATAATCCCACTGTAAAGGCAACTAGTCTATTTTAATACTGGAAATTGGGGAACGGAATGGAATATCTTAACGCTGGGTTCCCAGGTTCCCTCTCAACCCTGCCATGTGCGGGATACAACGTGAAGCTGGTAATTTATACAAAAGCTTCTGCGTAGCATGTATCACTTGACTAATAATATCTGAGATAATATAGTAACATCATTATTACCCTGACTGCGTGAGCGTGAAGTTTCGTTTATTCTCATATCCATAGCCTTCCCTTAGTCTTAAAGATCGTACCCACAAAATGCGGCGTTCTACACTGCATATTTTTTTTAAACATTGTTTAACAGTGAAACAATTTTATTAATATCATACAAATATATATAAATATATGTCTTAGAACTAGATTGTGAGGTTAAAGTTAAATCGCTTAATGCCCTTTTACTTTATGCCCTATTTCAAAATAACAATATTTTGATTGGCGGAACCCAACGCCGAAATAAAAATATCTTCAAAATTAACTGTCAAACGAACAGATTTTGTATTACGCAAATATGTCTGTACTTAGGTATATATATTTTCAATATACATGATCCCCAGCCTAAACTAAACTGCACACACCCTTCACAAGAAAGTCAACATACTTTATTATTACAAGAAAAAAAATCTCATTTTGTATATAAATAACATTCTAAGGTAATCTTGGTTAAATTATGAGTTCATATTTCCTTTCTGAGAGCGAGATGAGTGTCGTTAGAGCGTCACAAATATTATCTAAATGACTGGGCGAGGTTAATTTTGTCTGTAGGATTGCATGTTGAGAATTATAGGTGGATAGAAGGGTGTCAGTTCGATTTTGACTAATTGTAATTTATATTGACATGTATCCTTGAGGTATGTCGTAGCTCAGTGGCACAAGCGTGTCTCTGTAAGCGCGACAGGTCGTGGGTTTGATCAACACTCGTGGAAAATTAAATATTTAATATTTTCATTTTTCGCTCTAATAACTTAACGGCATCTAACACAAAATACTCTCAAATTTAGCAGAAAGTGAAGAGAAAATGAGATTAAAAGCTAAGAAACTGTTTTCTCAAGTAAATTTTTCCTACCTTTCCATGAGCGAGATACAGCGTGAAAACTAAAATCCTTCGTTTTGCCTTAAAATGTGAAATATCGATTGAAGTAATTATTAAGTAAATATTATTTGATATATTATTTTACTGTAAAATTCATTTTATAACTTTGAAAAACATATCCTGCTAAAACGAGTATCATTTTCTACTTTACACCGAATTTTGTCTTGGTCACAGCAAGGAAGATATACTATGTGGAAACATCACGACATCAGTCAGTTTTCCATGATTCTATTTTAGGGTAGGCAAAGGGAACTGCGTTATGTTTCCCCGTTTTCGCTGAATTTGAGACATTGAATGTTGAGTGACTCAACGCCACGCTTTGCCTTGTAACTAAAGCGGAAATTCATCATCGAGCGAAGATCGAAACCTTTGGATTTAGTTTTGTGGGGAACGGAACGGAATGTTTTTGGCAATAGGTTTTCCAAGTTCCTTCTGCCTGCCTGACATGTGTAGGATACAGCGTGAGGCTAAAAAAAATTGGGTTTGCCGAGTTGTGACATTTTAAAAAGGTTTGGCTGTAAGCTCGTCGATCGTGAGTTATATTCCCACTAGAAATAGGGTAATAAAGGATTTTCATGTTTTCATTCTGATAAAATAAAAATACAGGGTTGAGTTACGCCATTAAACACGCTCAGCTTCACGCTGTATCCCGCACATGGCAGGGTAGGCAGAGGGAACTTAGAAAACTAATGAATAAGACAATTCATTCCACTTCCGTTCCCTACTTTCCGCCGAGTTTAAGGCATTGCGTGTTCAGTGGCGGAACTCAACGCCGCCTTTTTTCAATACATGCAATTTTCAAATAATTGATCTTATTTGAATCCGACCCAAAGTGTACACTAGATTCCCTTTGACTACTTTGTTTCATTCGATATAGAACACGGAACCAAAATAAATAAATAAAAATTCATATTTTGTGTACAATTGAACAAGAGAGCTTACATACGCGGTGTATTTCCAACCAAATGACTTAATCTCTGCGAGCGTAATGAAGTCGATTCATGGGAATACAGTCGTTATGCGGAATTACTTTTATTATGCTGATTTGTGTTCTTTTTCATATAGTGAAATTTGTATATATCTTGTTTACTCAGCTTCACGCCACATACAGCGAATACCATGGTAGGCAGAGGGCACTTGATAATCTAACGGTAAGATACACCGTTCAAATGCCCACTTTCTGCCTAATTTGAGGAATTTCGTGTTAACTGGCGGAACTCAACGCCGCGTTCCCCGTTGTTACCAGAGCGAATGAAAACAATCAATATTTAAGTTGAAAATACTAAATTAGTTTTGTTTCCTCGAGTGGAGATCGAACCCACAACCTGTCACGTTAAAATAGTGTATTGTGCCCCTGTGTCGCGATAGGCGTCCATTTTTTTGTACAATTGTATATTAATCAAATAATCATATACACTTTGTAATTTAATTTCAGACTACAACCACTCAATATCTAATGTCACAAAGTATGGAGAGTATTGACACTAAATTGAAGAACATCGAATTAACTACTTACTCAGTTGTACCCTGTATCCCGCAGATGGCAGAGTAGGCAGAGGGAACTTGGGAACCTAGTGTTAAGACACTCCATTTTAATTAAGTAACATCTCATTTTCACTGGAAAGCCACTACGCTACTATGGATTAAGTACTATGGTAAGCATTTTTGTTCACTACATAACAGAACAGTAAACGCTAGAGAAAAACAAAGCAAACCGGAAGTTGATACAGGAAACGTATTCAGAGAACATGCCCAAAGGGTACATTAATCTTCTTTCAAAGAAATGTAATATAATAAATTATCTTTTCATATTGTAAGTAGATATTTTTCCGCTTTACGCTGCAACCCGCATATGGCAGGGTATTTTGGAACTCAGTGTTAAACATTCTGTTTCCATTAAAACACTTTTATTTCCTACTTTCCGCTGAATTCTAGGTATTATGAGTTGAACAGCGTAATTCAACGCTTTAAATATTATTCGAGGCCGTTATATTTCGTAGCGCAGTGGAAAAAAAGTGGGACTATTAGCGTGATAGGCTGTTGATATCTCACTTGAGGAAACGAAATATGTAATATTTTCATTTCTTTGCTCGGGTAAAATGGCAAAGCGCGGCGTTGAGTTCCGCCACTTGACACTCAATGCCTTAAAGCAAAAGTAGAGAACATAAGAAGATATTATATCAAGCAATTCAAAAAATAATAATAATAATATATGCAACGCGTTGTTTTCTCGCAATCTATCTTTGACAACTAACAACTTTTGCAAGCGCCGCAAAATGACCGAGAATTTAAGAAAGTAGATTGTAACATTGCAAAAGAATTTATATAAAAGAGGAAAATTTAATTTTTCTGTTGAAATGAGCTTAAAAGCTACATATTTAGTACTTAATGGCAATCCTGTCTGTGCGATGACTGTGCGATAGTTAGATATTCGATTCTGACTCGATGGACTACAATATTTAAATTACTTACAGAACAGTAATAGCCATGATATCTCCTAGTTTTCGTCTTCAAAAAGTTAGTAGATCCTTTAAGGGACATGGTACACGTATTTATAATAAAATTCCATAAGTAATTTTGACTAGTCTTCAAAAAAATTAAAGTGAAAGTTAAAAAAATTTTCGTTGGCAAAGCATATTATTCAATTCTAGATTATTATGAAATATCTTTTAAATTTTAAAGATATTGACTGTTAATTAGCGGAACTTAACGCCGCGCTTCATCTACCGAAGAGTAAGAGTAAGAAAAAGGATTCGTCCAAGTAAGGATTGACTGTACACCTCGACGGTTTCAATTATATACTTATACCAATTTACTTAATACAATATTCGAACTAATTACTTTACATAAGATCGAAGTTTAAACTATTTTCTTTGGTTAATAATGCAATTTTAACTTTAGTGGATTAAAGGCTGATTATAAAAGTTTGTGTATTCGATGCCTTCTCGAGGCAATAAATCATTTTTTATTTCATCCCTGTCAAAGCAAAACAAAGCACAATGTTCAGTTTCGCCACTCGGAACGCTGCCAGTATGCCTGCATGTTGCGGAATAAAGCTTTCTCGGTCTCGGCTTCCTAGTGTTAAGATAGGTACTCCGTTTCTTTGCCTTGTTACCAGAGCGAAGAAATGAAAAGCTTAAATATTTAAATTGAAAATATTAAATATTTCATTTCATCGATTGGGAATCGAACCCACAACCTGTCGATTTAACAGTCACATACAGTCTCCTGCACTACGACATGTTTCAAAATGCCACAGGCGAGATGAAGCATGAATTTAATAAAAAAATATTTTAAATATTTTTAAACTAATTCGCGAACATTATCATTTATAACATCTAATATACACATCTCGTGGGAAATTATTGCTAATTTAACCGATTACAGTACAACTTCCTCTAGAGATTGGACTTTTATTAGGAAGATTTGATAACTTTGTCTCGGTGATTAATTTCAATTATGTCGTTGTTTTGTGTAGATAATATTAAATTATATCGATATTGATATTAATGTAAAGTGATTTGATAATGTTTTGGTGAAATTTCAAATTAAATATATTGAAATTTTGTAATTTTTAGTTGCTCAAACCATCAAGGCTATCGTGGCAGAGGGACACAAGCGTGCATCTATAAATGTTACGGTTGTAGATTAAAATCTTATTAGGGGAAAGCTATAAAGCGAAGCGGTAATTTCACTGTTGCTACTCAACAAGCGATACTTAGAGAATTCCACAAAAAAATAAGAAAAAAAACAGTAAGAACACGCCCGGTCGCGTAACAGGCAGAAAAACCTTAGTATCTACGAGTAGTTAACACTACCAAGATTCCTTCTGCTATTATTTACGGGATACAGCGGGAAAGCAATGAAGAAAGTATAAAGCATCGGTTGGTTCAATTTATATATTTAAAAAAGCTCATTGATTATTAACACAAATTTTCTGTAATGTTATATATTTAACTTCACATGGAATAGGCGAAGAAAATTTCAAAACCTTATGTTAAGACACTCTATTTCATTCTTGACGTACCACCGAATTAGAAGTATTGTGTAATAGGCGGGACTCAACGCCGCGTTTTACTCTGTTACCAGAGCGAAGAAATGAACATATTAAATATTTAATTTCCTCAAATAAGAATCAAACTCACAACCAGTCGCGTTTACAGTCACATGATTGAACGCCTGCGCTACGATAGACCTCGACAGAAAATTATAACAAAATATTTTTCTCTTACTCAATTAGATATAACGTACTTCTAACTTTTAATTGGCTCAGTTTGTCTCTCATGAGTATATATCCGCTTTATCATTCTAGCTTCTTATTGAATTTATTTTATTTCTATTAGTTTCCTTCACGTACAGTGCGTATTAAACGTATAGTTTGAACGTGTTTGGCTGAGAAGAATAATTTTAGGCTATACCTTTTTTAGGTTATCGTATCCTGCACAAAGCCAAGTCGACAAAGTTAAGGTACTCTGTTTTTAAAACATTTCCATTTCCCACTTTTCTTGAATTGTGTATTGAGTGGTGAAACTCAACGACGTGTTTAGACTCATTACCAGAGCAAAGAAATGAGAATATTAAATATTTTATTCCTCAGAGAAAAATATTACAACAGTGTATCTTGATACAAAAAAATCACTCCAGCCTACTGCATAGGCTAGAAAAGTTAATTTTGTTAATTAAACACCCTGAAAACAGGTCCAAATACTTCTAATAACGCCTAAAAAATAAAAAATTAAAACATTTAAGCCGTATGTTATAGATATCGTTTAATACACGTATTTCGTTACCAAACAAACAAGTTAATTGTAGTCAGTAAAAAAGAAATTTGGTTGCAACACATCCCGATACATCGATCACGCTGACAGCGGGGCTGACACGCGTATATATACGACGCGTATATATATATATATATAGCTTTAACGCATCAATTGAACTTTTTTAATGTAAAGTATATTGAGGGCTTTTTACGAGCTTTTTGGAAGTCACGAATACTAACCAATACAAGTAGATTGTACAGTTTGAATTCTCATTTTATTTTGTGTAGTTATTTTAATTCAAACTCATAGAAAAATGGATATAATTGAGAAATAGATTTTATATTACTAACAATGCTAGTAAACTTTTGCGGTCGTACTTTCTTTCATGTCTTACTTTTTACATAAAAAATATTATTTCTCTCGTGCGCAGGTTTTATTATTAAAAGTATATTTTTTTTCAGCTTCACGTTGTATCACGTCACATGGCAGGATAGACAAAGGGAACTTCAGTACGTAGAGTTCTACGTCGTCCACATTTCCGCTCTCCACTTTCCACCGAATATAAGGTAATGACTGTTCTATGGAGCAATCAAAACCGAGCTGAAGTAAAATAAAAAACGATGAGGCAGAATAAAGGTTAATATAAATATGTTTATTAAATATTATGCCTTTACATTTTTATACAAAAAAGTTAAACTTGATTCATTGTTTGTTGCCCGCTGAAGTAGTGGTCTTGAGATGTACCAAATTTTTCAATAACTCATGTAATAAAAATTTTTCAGGTATATCCATTGTTTTCTCACATACTGATGACTTAAATACATGTACATCGTAAAAACGATTTCATCTGAAGGAATAGCCAGTTGAAAGTCAGCCGTCACTTTTTCTATACGTAAATAGGGTTACAGACAAAATTGGCAACATCATGAAAACAGCTTCTAATAAAACATAAAACTATATTCAAGCCTTACTAAAAAATGAACAAATTCATGAGACCAGTAAAACGTAATATTTCTTTGCAATACTGCGACGTATAACTATTAGATCGTGAAGAACTAGAACTAGATTGTGATTGTGGCTTATCGGTCAAACCAACAGAAGCATCAGTGTGTAATAATCACAAAAATAAAAGAGCTATTGCGACATAGAGTGTATATTATTTTTGTCTGTTTCAACATTATATATTTTATTACCATTTCCTCGTTAACCCCACATCCTGCGGACACGAGACCTATGTCATTTTAATCTACGTTCATTTACGTGAACATCTATATTGAACATTTTTGTTCGTCGAGTGTAAATTATCAATGTAAAATACCTAATATTTTTTAATTATTTTAAATGTTTTCAGTATTGATATATTAATATTGAGAAAATAGTGTTCTGTTCTCAACTTCATTGTGACATGGCAGGGACAGCCTGCCTTGTGCTGAATATAATCAAAGTATGGTAAAGTGGACATTTATAAGAAAAATAAGGGGTTACTAAACTTAAATTTAAAAAGCGTATAAAAATTTCGAAAGAAGCAGGATTTGAACCCGCGCCTCTGGAAAACCGTTCCAGCGCTCTGACCAACTAAGCCATTCGTTCTCACCAAGCTCCGTCGAAATTCTTATACGCTTGTTACAAGTCATGTTGTTAGCATCTCTTCGGTTTTCCAGAGGCGCGGGTTCAAATCTTGCTTCGTTCGAAATTTTTATACGTTTTTTAAATTTAAGTTTAGTATTTTCTGTCCTAAGTGTGGAATAACACTTTAAAACATAGTAAAAAAAAATAAGGGGTTAATAAGGAGTTAAAAAAATACTGTACATTATATCTATGCGCTGTACAAATTAGTATGAAAAAGAAATCAAATGTCATATCTCAATTTAAATTTATAAAGAAACCAACATAAAAATATACTGCAAATTAAAATAGAACGTAAAGCCTAAATGTTTATTCAAAAGAAAAAAAAAAGAAACAATTAATTATTTCCAACGATGCCAAGGGACGAACGAGCCTGTTAATTAATAAACAAAAGACATCTGGATTGATGGTCGGGTCTTCGTTTTGTTTGAAACTTATTTCGTAAGGTCTATCAGGATTTTTTTGTTCAGCTCCATTTTCTATTTCCAGTGATTATGTCAAATATTAAGGATTTTAAAGATCTTGTCCACTTTTTCTAATGTCTTCAACGTTTTCATATATTATATGTGAAAGTTTTATCAATGTAGTATTCTAGAAAGACAACCTAAGTTTTCTACATCCTCTGTTCTTTAATTGATTTTTACATTTATGTAAATAGTTACATAGAATATTTTTTGTAATATGAATAATTTCTCATTATAGCTCAAATTATAATATTTATTAGATATGTGACTTTTTTTTGAAAACTAAAAGTAATCAACATTTATATAAAACTCTTGAGGCAATACGTAATATATAGTTCTCTTAAACGAGACAGGTTCTGTGTTCGAACCCCACTCGAAGAAACGAAATATTTAATATTTTTTTTCGCCTCCGCGCCACGACAGGCCTCAACGATGTAAAAACAACGCAGAGTCTAAAAACTACTACATGCAGAAATTTGCAACTTGGCGTGTAAATATACTGTGGAGCATTTGAAGGCACCAAGAGAAATTCCTACGATAATCGAAAATAGCTATATTTTACTTTACGGTGGCTTAGGTGTTGGGAAAACTTGAACTAAGTAAGTGATTTTTAGGGATTTTTCTATTTTGGAAGTGAGAAACTAGGGATATGCGAACTAAATATTATGTACAAAAACTAGTTATACACTGAGCAAACAGAAATATAAAGAATTCCTTGAGTAAAATTTAAGTTGCAAAAAATAAAATTCAGTTCGCAGCCACTTTTTTAAACCAAAAGATAAAATATTTGTAAAGGATTTATAGCGTATATGATATTATTTTTATAATGTTTAACACGTGAAAACGAACAATACCGGAGGTAACATTCGTTTGTCAATTATTTAGGTATATATGTGAACACTGTTGTGGCGCTGAGACACAGACTGATGTAAACACGATCCGTTGTTGGTTCAAACTCTACTCAGAAAAAAAGAAATATTTAAAATTTTCTTATCCTCACTCTAATAATGAGGCATAGTACGGCGTTGAGTTCTGCCATTCCACATACATCGCTGCTATCGTTAGCGCTTTATCCTGTATATATAGCGGCCTGTCATGGTGCAACGGCACAAGCGTGTGACTGTAATCAACAGGTTTGGGGTTCGATCTCCACTCGAGGAAATATTTAATATTTCATTTCTTCGCTCTGGTAACAAAGCAAAGCGAGGCGTTGACTTCCGCCACTCATCAAGCGTTGCCTCAAACTTAGCGGTAAGTGGGGAACGGAAGTGGAACGGAGTGTCTTAACACTAGGTTCCCAAGTTCCCTCTGCCTACCCTGCCATGTGCGGGATACAGCATGAAGTGAAATAACAAAATATTGTATATATAATATCGTCTGTCGGATATTTAACAATGAAGGCGAGAAATAATAAAATACCTAATATCGATCTTGGTTAATTCAATGTCTGTCATATAAAGATGTTTTAATTCCAAACCCTTTGCGATTAGCGTTTTTGACTACATAACTTTTTTTCAGCTTCACGCTGTATCCCGCACATGGCAGGGTAGACAGAGGTAATTTAGGAATAAAAAAATCATAAGACATTCCGTCACGTTCCCTACTTTCCGCCGAATTTAAGGACATGGTGTGTTGAGTGGCATAACTCAACGCCGCGCTTTGCCTAATTCTTTTGATTACCTCGAGTGAGGTTCAAACCCACAACTTGTCGCATATACAGTCAAGTCAGAAAAAAATCGTTAATAGATTAAAATGTTTCATAAATAACGTACGTTGAAATTTCCCATACACGATATAATGGATACGCAAAATTCACTGGTTAAGTTGGTCAATGTGCGGTTAATAGTTGCTTCTGAACTAAGCACTCTGCTAATGCGAGCTTGTCTCGGTTGTATATAATTCAGAGTCTAACTAATTTGGAACTTTGAAAATATACTGTGCTTTGGTTGGTCATTACTGTTTGTTGAAATTGCCGGAAATGGATATTGAATCCACTGACTTTTGGTTTTGTAATTATATTCGGATAAATGTGTAAAGTTATTTTTTCTTCTTAATTTTTGTTAAATATATATATATAAATAAGATTTTTAATGAAACTCTTAACTGGATTATTCACATTTACTCGTGCTTGTATCCCGCACACTTCTTGCTGGCAGTGTAGGCAAAAGGAACTTGATAACTTAGTGTTAAGATACTCCGTTCTGTTCACCAGTTTTCTCCAAATTTAAAATATTACGTGTTTAGTGGCGAAATTTCACGCGTTTTTCCTTTTTACGAGTGCGAAGAAATGAGAACATTAAATTTTTGAATGGAAAATATTGAATATTTCATTTCTTCCAGTGGTGATCGAACAAAACACCTGTCGCCTGTACAGTCACATCGGTGCCCTGGGCCATGACAGGCCTCGATGTATTTAGTATTATACATTTTTTGGTATAGACTAAGATGGAGTCCGTCTCTCAGTTGATTATTATTATTATATCAAATTTCTATTTCTTCATTGACTTGCGTACTGCCCTGTATTCTTGCATATTTCTGGAGTAATGTTATTTATTGATGAATGGAACTCATGATGTAAAAAGTTTCAACCGTTATTAACTGAAATAAAGCCACCATTACCGTAGCCTTTGGCGCCGCTCCGTCCTATCTGGTTACTCCTCTGGTAAAGCTCATGTAGAAGATATAAGAGGTACTCACAAACTAATCTGTAGACACCTAAGCACTGCAAAAGAAAACTTTCTCCTTTTTTAAAAATGGGGTCATTTTTTTGATAATCTTGAATGTAGGTTTTATCAAATTTTGACATTCCCTTCATGTGTGGTAAAAGTTCCAGCTCCTTACTGAGGTGTGTTTATCTTATGGCAACTTTCTCTTTCTTCCTACTTTCCTATATATGGAAGACAGTTTCAAGGTAAAGAAGAAAATGAAAAGAAATCGTAAAAACAGACAAAGATCTATAAATATATGTATAATAAATGTTCACAGTACACTATATTTGTTATACCCGAGAATACAATAACACAGTGATTGGATTACATATGGAAGCATTTTTTCTCGATACAAAAGTAATATTTGGACGTGCGAAAAATACGATCGTCCCTTGACAGTACAACGTATAGAAGCTATATCGCTAATATAAATCGAAGTGCCTGTGTTTTATATATTTTGTATTTAATTTATGTTTTTACTTTTTTTTTTTTCAGCTTCACGCTGTATCCCGCACTTGGCAGGGTAGGCAGAGGGAACGGAAGTGAAACCTAGTGTTATGACACTCCGTTCCACTCCGTTCCCCACTTTCCGCCGAATTTGAGGCATTGCGTGTTGAGTGGCGGAGCTCAACGCCGCGCTTTGCCTTATTACCAGAGCGAAGAAATGAAACATTAAATATTTAAATTGAAAATATTAAATATTTCATTTCCTCGACTGGGGATCGAACCCAGAACCTGTCGGTTACAGTCACACTCTTGTGCCGCTGCGCCACGACAGGCCTCAATGTTTTTACTTAATAAATATTTTAAATTAACGTAACTTTTTATTTATTAACTTTAAAAAAGCTTAGGTTTATAAAAGCAACACTTTATGTTGAAGGAAAAGTTGCCGGAATATAATAATGGAAACTGCATTTTAATATGGTTAGCCTTTACTAAGATTAACTCATACGAACGCACAGACAAATTAATAAACGTTCGGGTCTTTTCAATATATTTTCTATGGACAGATACAAATTAATTATAACTAAGTATTGATTATAGCCAAAAAAATAATAACAAGACTTTGAGGCAGTAATTTATCAACATGTTTTTCTTATCTACATCGCTGTGTGGAAAAAAGCTTAAAGCAAAACAAAAGCTCAGTAAAGCAAAATAAATATATTAATAACGCCCAATAGGAAATCGAATCCATATCCGTAGCGTTAACAGTCACCTGCTTGAACCACTGCACCACGACAGCTTTCAAGTAAAATGTTTGTTGCGTTTCTAGAAGGTGATTAGTAGACATTATCAGCTTGCATAAATTATGTGTCTTCTCATAAGTACGTAACAATTAGACTGGCACATCAACTTTTCTATATCAATTTCATAATATTAAATCAACTGATTAAATTATATATTTATAAATAAACATAAATATGAAAAACAATGAGGCCTGTCGTGGCGCAACGGCACAAGCGTGTGACTGTAACCGAAAGGTTGTAGGTTCGATCTCCACTCGAGGTAATGAAATATTAAATGTATTCAATTTTAATTATTTGATGTTTTCATTTCTTTCTAAAGCAATATGCGGCTTTGAGTTCCGTACCGCCACTTAACACGTAATGCCCCAAATTTGGCGGAAAGTGAGGAGCGGAGATGGAACGGAGTATCCTACCACTAGATTTCCAAGTTACCTTTGCCTATGTGCGGGATACAGCGTGAAGCTGAGTATAATTATAAAATAGGATTTTTTTTATTTTTTTTTATGGAAAAGACGGCAAACGAGCGTGATGGTAAGTGATCACCGTCGCCCACGGCCTCGTAACTCCAGAGGAGCTACAGGAGCGTTGCCGTCCTTTAAGGCGGATGGGCACCGGGGCCCGGCATTACCTAATGCGAAACGCAGTGGCCAAAGCCACTACTTAACGCCGGTCTTAAATGCCGGGGGTGGTAATAATCCGGTCGAGTCTGCCCATGCGTGTTGCCATTGTTGGCAACGTGACTCTACCACACGCTCTTTAGTCGCCTCTTACGATACCATCAGTACCAGGGTGATCTTATTCTAAGCCGGAATCACACGGCTAGGAATAGGATATATGATTTTTTTGATATATTTTGGTTTCCATAGCGTTTTTGAGAAACAAAGTATTGACATACAGACAAAAAAGTGATACCATAGGGATTCCTTTTATTCTTTTAAGATACGGAAACCAACAAAGTGTATAATCAAATCGGAATATAGAAATAGAAAACCCATAGAAAATATCATAAAGAAATTATGGGACGCAAGTTATTGATAGAATAAAATCAAAAAGGAGCCTTAATTAAATTGGCTCTACCTGAACACAATGGTATCGATTTCGTGATACAATCTCCCACAAAAATACAAGCTGTTAAGGGGAACGCTGTAATTTCCTGTTCTGTAATTTAACTGCCCTGAAAAATGTATATACGATAGATTTAATTTTCAATGTGTTGCTGAAAATTAAAAAGGAAATTTTAATTTCGTCTTTCTGCAATTGAAGCTGATTTTTTTTTTATTTAATTAATCCGCCTGGAAAATTATAGTTTTACATACATACTTGCTTACACGCGATTATGTACACGTAGGTCAATAAAAATAACTAATAGTTGTCATACAAAACACATGACATATGACACATTATAGACTATGCTCACATGGTCAAATGGAAACAAATAATACTTATGTATGACATATTTTAACTCAGTTTTGTATGAATCGTGACACATGACAAGTGACACATTCTGGACTTTGCCCATATGTTTAAATGAAAATAGGTAAGAGTTATATCCTACAAATGGCAGAGTAGACAGAGGGAACTTCGGAACCTACTGTTAAGACATTCCGTTCAACTTCCTTTCACATTCCGCCGAATTTGAGGCATTGCGTGTTGAGTGACGGAACTTAACGCCGCGCTTTGCCTTGTCATCAGAGCGAAGTTATAAAAAAATCAAATATTTAATGTGAAAGTATTAAATATTTAATTTTTAATGGGGATCGAACCCACAACGTGTCGTTGACTGTATCATACGCTTTAACCGCTATGCCACGACAGGCCTCAACAGGTCATTTAATTGCTGTAGTCCTGATTTATACTAAGAGGTGTTACTCAAAAACTAAAGTTTTATATTTATCGAAAGTTAGTAAGTACTTATGTTCCACTTTTTAATTTCTGCCAAATTCTATAGGCATTGCATATTGCGGTGCTTAACATCGCACTTTGTCTCGTTGATAGCAATAAAAATATTTAATATTTTATCTATTCAAGTGGAAACTGAATGCCCAACAACTTAGAAATGAAAAAGCTACTTTCCTAAATGCGGGATTCAGCATGAATATGTTTTTCTCTTGTATATATATTTACCTTGTTCCATGTTTCAGTTAAATTAACCAGCAGGTTTATTATATCACATTAATCTTAATTAAACTTTGTAACGTCGTCGTATCAAATGTTAATGTATGGAGCATCTTCTTTAGTTGTCTTTGTTGTAAGTAAATTGTAATTTATTCACTGTATTTTATAATGTTGTTTTATGTGAAAGTTAAATTTGAACAACCTGAGGCCTGTAGCGGCCCCAGGGCATAGGCGTGGGATTGTAAAGGCGATAGGTTATGAGTTCGATTCCCATCGATGATATAAAATATTTGATATCTTCAATTTCAATTTTTGCTCTAGTAACAAGGCAAAGTGCAGCGTTGATTTTCATCAATTAACAGGCAATATCTTAAATGGAACTTATTCTAGGTTCGCAAGTTTCCAACAAGGCTCAAACTAAAAAAAAATATAAAGCAACCCTATTTTTAAAAGTATTTAATATTAAATTTAACTGTATATTTAAATTTGGCGTAAAGTGGGGAACAGGAGTGGTGGAATTCAACGCCGCGCTATACCTTATTACCAGAAAGACTTGTTCCCGTTCCTTCGAGGCTTCGAGGTTCCCAGGTTCCATCTATCTATCGTTTTAAGTAGGATACACAGCAAACTCGATACAAGCAAAAAAAAAATGGGTCGCAATAAGAAAATTAACAAAAGCAAAGCCGCGAGCAATATATAAAGTGTACTATGTATGTATGTGTATACATTATATACGATCATTACTTAACCGTTCACAATCTAGCCACTTGCTCCAAATTGGCAGGCAAGAGCTGTTCAAAGGAAATAAAGTGAATTTTAAACCTTATGCTAAAATATTAAAGTTCGTTTTTGAATATCAATAACATAATGTACAGTGTTAATTTACGTAATGCTGATATCCTTCCAATATTCAAAATGTAATTCTTAAAATATTCTCTTGGTTAAGATAAATTATTTTGTTGTACAATTTCTGATAGACTGAGATATGAGGCGTGTCGTGGCTCAGGGGCACAAGCGCGTGACTGAAAACGACTGATTGTGGGTTCGCTCCTTTCTCGATGAAATGAAATATTTAATCTTTTCAAATGTTTTTTTTTATTATTTCTTTGCTCTAGTAACAAGGTAATAGGCGGCGTTGAGTTTCGCCATTCAATACGAAATATTTCAAATTCAGCGGAAATTGGTGAACGGAATGGAGTGTCTTAACACTACGTTCGTAAGTTTCTCCTGCGGACTCTGCCATGTGCAGGATAGATATAAATATATATGAATATGAATTTATTTTTATGTTTTAAACATTAAAGTAGTTTAAAGGCACTATATTATAAAAATCCTTATGTTGTAGATAACGAGGAACATTTGCAAGTAGAATTACAGAAATATTAATAGTACAGATATTTTTCATAACCATTTCGTATACAGTTACCAGGAGGTATACAGGATATTATACATTAATTTTACACAATCATTTTTAGTTTCTTTAATAAGGATAATCGTAGCATATTGACTCTTAACGAGACACTTGAGGGACGTACTTCCCTTTATGTACTTCCCTTTATGTACTTCCCATTATGTACAGACTTCCCTTTATGTACCTTTTTGTTTTTTTTTGTTTCTTTAATCGAATCAAAGACAGTGCAATATATAAATGAAAATCTTATAATTTTTCAGAAAATGGATTACCCCTTTGTCTAAAGAAAATTTATTACGATAATTAAAATTATCCCAATGTTCTTGGTATTTGCTTGTTTTTCTTTAATTAATTATGTGTTCTATTTCTACACACCTCAATTTAAATTTGCGTCGTCGTTTTAAGCTTCGCGTTGTATACGGTACTTGGCAGGGAAGGCAGAGGGTGATTAGGGAACCAAGTGTTAAGACACTCTGTTTTGTTCCCCGATACCCCTATTTCCGCCAATATATGGCGGAACTGAACGCTGTAAATATAACTTTTATTGAAATTATTGAAACCAAATTATTAATCATTATTTGGTGCTATACATTTTTGAAATCCCGAAGTTTCAAATATTTTACACTAGTTCATTTAAATCAAATTTATATTATATATATATATATATATATATATATATATATATATATATATATATATATATATATATATATATATATATATATATATATATATATATATATATATATATATATATATATATATATATATATATATATATATATATATATATATATATATATATATATATATATATATATATATATATATATATATATATATATATATATATATATAAAGAAACAAAAAAATATAATATTATTTACAATCAAATTTGATTTAATTTATTGTCCTTGCATAAAATGAAGCTCCAGTCTTTGTTAAGAGTTTCGTCACAAGTATATTATATTAGTTGCACTTTAGCATCTGTTCGAGCAAAGTTTAAGCATATTTCATATACTTTGGTCTGGCTTTTAGTGAAACTTCATTTTCTACGTATATTGTAATTAATTTGCTCTTTGTTTTTCATTTAAACGCATAAATTTCATGAAAAACAGTCGTCGACCACAACTTTGTTTACGGGCGGGTTCATAACTTTACAGCGTCAATTGAAAATTACAGCTTTTTCATGATTTCGTTAGTGATATCTTCTGTATCTCTTTCTGTTTGTTTTCTATTTTCTGGCGAATTTGAGGTATTGCGTGATGATTGTTGGGTAGACAGAGGGTACCTTAAAAAGACACTTAGACCTCCTTTTTCCGTTTAAATATTATAGACACATTAATTGGCGGAAATCAACAACGCGCTAAGCTCCATTTCCAAAGCGAGGAAATGTAAATATGAAATATTTCATATCACTTTTATATTTTATTAAAAGTTACTTAACGCGAGGTCTTTCGCCACGAAAGACCTCGCGTTAAGCGGCACAAGAGTGCGACTGTAATCGACAGGTTTTGGGTTCGATCCCCAGTCGAGAAAATTAAATATTTAATATTATCAATTTAAATATTTAATGTTTTATTTCTTCGCTCTGGTAATAAGGCAAAGCGCGGCGTTGAGTTCCGCCACTCAACACGCCATGCCTCAAATTCAGCGGAAAGTGGGGAATGAAAGTGGAACGGAGTGTCTTAACACTAGCTTCCCGGGTTCCCTCTGCCTGCCCTGCCTCGTGCGGGATACAGCGTGAAGCTGAAAAAAAAGGAAAAAAAAAAAGGAAAAAAGAAAAAGTTACTTAATAAATATTTGTATATGTTCTTCCTTCACTTGTTACCCATAACTAAAAAGAACCATATCATAGGTGTAAATCACAATCTAAACATAATATATAACTTAGTCAAATATCAATATATCTAGTTCTTTACTTTCATTACTGAAGTGTCACGTTACAAATTTATGAACTACGCTTGAATAGAGGTAAAGGTGGCAATTTATGATTGCTTTGTTACAGATTATGTAGGTAGTAAACTCGTTTTGGTTGATTTTTTTTGGTTGGATGAAATGCAGCGTTAAGCTACGCTATTTAAAATTGTAGGTCTCATCACTATATAGTGAAATGAGGCCTGTCGTGGCGCAGCGGTGCAATTATGTGACTGTAAATGCGACAAGTTTTGGATTCGATTTCTATTCGACGAAATTAAATATTTAATATTTTTAATTTAAATAATTAGTTTTTTTTATTTATCCGTTTTTGTAATAAGTGCAAAGTGCGGCGTTAAGTTCCGCCAAACAACACACAATGCCTCAAATTCGGCGAAAAGTGGGGAACGGAAGTGGAACGGAATGTTATAACACTAGGTTTCACTTCCGTTCCCTCTAACTAACTTAAAAAGAAAATACTACATTTATTGAAATTAAATAATTAAAATTAAAAAAGTCCATAGAAATATTGTTTTGGCAAAGGGCTTGTAGCTCTTGAACTGCTTTAAATACGACAATGAACAAGGCTGTTGATTGAAGAAAAAACATTTAGGAGCTACGGTGCCATAGATAGACATACAGATGAAGAGTCAAGTAAATCTTCAAAAACATTCATCTTTTATCGTCGGGAGTTAAAATTAATCTCTTGAAAGCTTTATATTAAATTAAAATGTCGAATCTACATTTACATGGATTTCGCCAAGAATTGATTTAATATTACTAAAAGACCGGTTAAGCCTCAATTTGATATAATAAATTGCTTGAAATGTCGAGACGGTCGTGGTGTAGAGGAAGATGTGTATTTCATATTCAATGGTCATAAGTTCGATTTCTACTGGAGCAAATAACAATTTTCATTTACGTGCTTTGGTGTAACTAATGTCTTCAATCTTTAATCTAATATGAGAAATTAGAAACCGAAGTATTTATCATTAAAGCTTAGTTTTGCCGCTTTAACACCATGCGGCGTTCAGTTTCCCAACATGCAATGCTAAAAAGGCCTATCGGGTCGAAAACGCGACAGCCTGTGGGTTCAATCTTTTTTAATAATATTGTTGTTGTGTGTATTTTTCTTTCAATTTCATAATAACGCCAAGATGGCATCAGTAAACAATTAAATCGCTGTACAAATCTTTGATAATATAAAGCGGCGTATTTACAGTATTACAAGATAAATAGACGCGGTGTAGTGACAAACTGTGTCTGTTTAACGGGATTTGAGTTTGAAACGACCTTCAGTGAACATACGCTTATATTGTACTTAATTTTATTGATATACGTATATATAAGGCCTGTCGTGGCGCAGCGGCACAAGGGTGTGACTGTAACCGACAGGTTGTTGGTTTGATTCTCACTCGAAGAAGTGAAATATTTAATATTTTCAATTTAAATATTTAATGTTTTCATTTCTTTGCTCTGGTAACAAGGCAAAACGCGGCGGTGAGTTCCGCCATTGAACACGCAATGCCTCAAATTCAGTTCAAAGTGGGGAATGGAAGTGGAACGGAGTGTCATAACACTAGGTTCCCAAGTTCCCTCTGCCATGTGCGGGATACAGCGTGAAGCTTAGTGAGTAAGACCATTATAGCATAGTGGAGTGTGGGTTTGATTTCCACTTGAGATAAATGAAACATTTAATATTTTCATTTTCTCACTATGGAAATAAAGTAATGTGTGTAACTGAGATAAGCGACTAAACATACAATGCTTCCGGCGGAAAATTGATACCAGAAGTGTCATAATGGGGACATAGTGTATTAACACTATGTTCCTGAGTTACCTCTATCCAATCTTTTAGGTGTGGAAACCACTGAGTAACTAAAAAAGTATAAGACCAGACCAAGTGTTATATTAACTGTAAACTTGCAGGGATTAGTTAGCGTGGGTAGCGTTGAGTTCTGCTACTCAAGTACTCAATACACAGTAGGATACGGTATATTTAAGCACTAAATTTCCTCTGCCTATCCTACTTTATGATAAATAAAATTGGACTTAAAAACACATAAGAAAATTATATTTTTTGTTTATGATGTGATTCCAGCTTAGAATATTATCTCCCTGGTATTGATGGTGTTTTAAGAGGTGACCTAAGTACGTGTGAAAGAGCCACGTTGGCGATGGCAATACGCATGGGCAGATTCGACCGGATTATTACTACTCCCGGGCTATTT
Source organism: Eueides isabella (assembly GCA_019049475.1). Taxonomy (NCBI): domain Eukaryota; kingdom Metazoa; phylum Arthropoda; class Insecta; order Lepidoptera; family Nymphalidae; genus Eueides; species Eueides isabella. Next base: position 1,725,876 of record CM032385.1, on the reverse strand, counting down.
AACACAGACGTTAAAAAGTAGTTTTGGCCACTGCATTTAGTATTGACTAATTCCAGGCTCCAGTGTACATTAACCTTAAAGATTAGCACCGCAACCAGTAGTTACCATGCTGTTACACGGGACCATGGGCGGCGGTGATCACTCACCATCAGGTGACCCGTACGCTCGTTTACCTTATCCTTTCCATATTAGAAAAAAAAAAAACAAAAACAATCGAAATGAGAAAATATATTTTTTTCATCCATACATAAATATTAGTTTTTCTGCAGCAAAAGAACTAAGTTATTATTGATTTTATTGTTAATTTTCATTTAAAACAAAAAGTGAGACGGGAGAGTGATCTATCTTATTTTGCCACGTTAGTCACGACGGCGATTTATGCTTTAAAAATTGCGCAGAAATTAAAAAAAACGAATCTTAACACTAAGACGTCTCTGCCTGTTATTGGCGAAAAAAGGCTTACTGATAATACAAAGCAAAAATGTACTCACCCTTCCTATTAAAAGATACCTCCATTCGCGATTCTTTGATGAATTTGTAGGCAATATTCGCGATTCTTTGATGAATTTGTAGGCATTGTCTGTTAAAAGGTGGAACTCAACGCCGCAAAAGAATCGAAATAATAAAAATTATTTCCTCGAGTGGAGATCGAACCCACAGCCTGTCGCGTTTACAGTCGCACGTCCATGCGCCAAGTCTATAGCCTAAGATACCTTAGTTATATCATAAATCATATGATCTTTCGATCTCTGTCGTTACTAAGACCGTCTACATGCCGTCTTAAGCCAGTAGAGCCGAGCCATGCATTCTAACTAATCCCAGCTTAGTGAACAACCATTCTTCATTATTATCTCAATGTTTATTTAGACATTGGAAGTTTATTTTAATTTTTTTTTATTTATTTGTCTTTATTGCACACGAAACAATAAAAAGGGGAAAAAAATATCAAAAAACAGAAAAAAAGGCATGCAAAGGCGGCCTTATTGCTTCAAGCAATCTCTGATTAACGATGAAGTTAGACAAGTATTTAGTACAAGATTTCTTTTTTTTTAGTAATTTTTAGTTTTACATCGTATTCCGCAACAGGATAGGCAGGGGGAACTTGGGAACCTAAGACACTTGGTTCCCATTAAGCTACACTTTGTATTCCACTAAATTGGAGGCATTGCGTGTTGAGTGGCGGAGCTCAACGCCGCCCTTTGCCTCGCTTCCAGAGCAAGAAAATGAAAACATTAAATATTTTATTTCCTCAAGCAGTCCAGGATCAAACCCATACCCTGTCACGTTTACAGTCACAAGCTTATGACTGCGCCATGAGAGACTTATGTATAAGTAAAATATTTATATTTAAAAAAAGGAGTTTCATTGACATCAATTGATTTTATATTTAATATGTCTATTGGGGCCTGTGGTGATGCAGCGGCCGAAACGTGGAACTGTAACCAACAGGTTGCGGGTTCAATCCCCACTCGAGGAAATGGAATATTTAACATTTTCTCTTTATATTAATGTTTCCATTTCTTCGCTATTATTTGTTCGGCAATACGCGGCTTTGAGTTCCGCCACAAAACACGGAATGCCTCAAAATTCGGCAGAAAGTGGGAAACGAAAGTGGGACGGAGTGTCTTAACACTAGGTTCTCAAGTTCTATCTGCCTACTCTGCCATGTGCAGCATACAGCGTGAAGCTGAGTATGTCTATCGTGGCATAGTAGAAAAGCGACAGGTGATAAAGTAGTAGTTGCAAAGTCAATGTCCCATTTAGGAAATGAGTTTTCCTCATTATTCTACTCTGGTAAGACCTAAATTATTATTTTCTTTGTTACGATTTTTTTTTAATCGAAAGTTACAACTAATAAGTATAAATAGCTAAATAAGTCTTTCTCCTTTCTTTTGTTAGCTTAGAGTGTAAGTCTGCTAACAGCCTTTTTAGCAAATACTCAAGAGATTTAGAAAATGTTACGAAATACTATGATATCGAGGAAATAAAATATTTAATACTTTAAAATAAAATATTGAATGCTTTGCTCGTTAACGAGGCTTTACCTCAAATTTGGCGAAAAGTGGGTAGCGGAACGGAACTGAGTCATAACACTAGGTTCCTAAAGTAGAAACACAAGGTTCCCAACTTTCCTCAGCCTATCCCGCCACGAACGTGAAGCTGAAATATATAACATATTTCATCAGAATTATTTTAATAATTCTAGGAAAATTATTAAAATTTTCTTCTATATGAAATAATATATATTTTTTTTTTGTAGAGGCCTGTCGTGGCGCAGCGGCACAAGAGTGTGACTGTAACCGACAGGTTCTGGGTTCGATCCCCAGTCGAGAAGATGAAATATTTAATATTTTCAATTTAAATATTTAATGTTTCATTTCTTCGCTCTGGTAATAAGGCAAAAGCGCGGCGTTGAGTTCCGCCACTCAACACGCAATGCCTCAAATTCGGCGGAAAGTGGGGAACGGAAGTGGAACGGAGTGTCATAACACTAGGTTTCACTTCCGTTTCCTCTGGGTACCCTGCCTAGTGCGGGATATAGCGTGAAATAATATAAAGATAAATTTTGTGTTTTAACAATAAAAAATAAATTTAGCAAGCTTAAAATCTAAACCTAAACACGTAGTTATGTAACAAGTACATAACGAATGTTCAGTAACTGGCACATAGGTATTTAATTTATTTTTTACCCGACTGCGTAAAACAAAGCAGGGTAATGTATTTTGTAGTCTGTATGAGTATGCACGTATTTAATTACTAATTCTTCAACCAATTAACTATATTAAAGGTACTCTTTAATATTGAAATGGGTTCTGACTGTTAATCCAAATGAATTATTATACTTCTAGTTTTCCTTTTAATTTTTCTAGTCAGATTAATGTTATTAAAGTGTCATTATAACTATGTATCTAGAAGCCTTTTTTTGTTTCAATCTATGTTCCATATACATCAGGAGGGTATGACTGGTATGGATAGCACAGAGGGAACCTGGGAAACTTTAATTACCCCGATTGGAGATCGGACCCCAAACCTGTCACTCTTGCAATTGCACGGCTATGCCCCAATCAATGCCTGAGACCTCAGTTTATTCTACTTTTTTTTTGAAGTGAAAACTTCTTTAGGCGCGTTGAGCGTTTTGGTAGAGGGTAAAATCCTCGGTACGCGTCACCGACATGCTAATGATAATAGTATATCTATCGCTATGGAGACCCAGACTAGCGCACGCGCAGTACACAGGCGTACACGTATACACTAATACATCGACTATTTCTGACTGTATTATGTGCGCGTTGGACGAATTTTGGATAAGTATAATTTTGTGAGTCACGACAATGATGTAAATAATGAAAATAATGTTCAAACTTGAATTCATTGAAATTCGTGTAAATATAAATACTATGTATAATTAAGATAATTGTATATTAATTATTTTTTCAACTACTTTGTATTCATATTTTGTTCATGATTTGTTTAACCCATCATATGTAACTAATAAATAAAACATAAAAAAAATCATATAATTTTTGCATATAGTTTTAATTACTCTCAACTTAATAGTTCCGTTTTCACTTTTATCGGCAGTCCCACGACTGCTATTAGTTTTTTTTTTCAGCTCCACGCTGTATCCCGCACTAAGCAGGGTAGTCAGAGGGAACGGAAGTGAAACCTAGTGTTATGACACTCCGTTCCACTTCCGTTCCCCACTTTCCGCCGAATTTGAGGCATTGCGTGTTGAGTGGCGGAACTCAACGCCGCGCTTTGCCTTATTACCAGAGCGAAGAAATGAAACATTAAATATTTAAATTGAAAATATTAAATATTTCATTTCCTCGACTGGGGATCGAACCCAGAACCTGTCGGTTACAGTCACACTCTTGTGCCGCTGCGCCACGACAGGCCTCAATTTGTTTATTCTACGTGACCAAAAAAAGCATTTGTTAGATTGCATATGATATTTAAAAAATAAAAATGTATCTCAAAAAGATAATTTTAAATTTATACAGTATGGCTACCATCTTATTAAAACCAGCTTCACGCTGTATCCCGCACATGGCAGAATAAGCACACGGGGAACTTGGGAAACTAGTGTTCTTCCATTACCTACTTTCTGCCGAAATCGAGGCATTGCGTATTGAGTGACGGAACTCATCGCCGCGTTTGCGATGTTTACTTTGCCATGTCACCATAGCGAAGAAATAAAAACATTAAATATTTTATTTGAAAATAATAAATATTTCATTTGCCCGAGTGGGGTTCGAACCCATAACCTATTGTTTACAGTCACGCGCTTGTGCCGCTGCGCCACGACAGGTCTCTACCATCTTACCATCTTATTATTATATTAAAATGTTGAATCTCTCCGGTTAGTTTAAGCAGAACTGGCTTACGAGCCATTGGTAAATTACGTTAATTCGACAATTTAAAAGCGCTTGCAAAAATATGTTTAAATGAAGAAAAAGATATGAATACGTATTTAAATTTGAATTCAAACTTGGGACTGTTTGATTGAAGAGTACATCAGACAAAAGATCGGGACTATCATATGAAAATATTATCCTCACGTCCGTTATAAGCCCATCACGCGTGAGTTCACGCTACTGTGCCATATAAACTGAAGATCTGTACGAGGTTAACATACTTATGAATTTATTATGTAAACGATATTTATTTTTTACAGTTATATCGGTGTTAGTCTTTTGGATATCGTTCTGCCTTGTTTTATTGCAGTGGAGAACGGAACGGAGTGTCTTGATTAGGTTCCCAAGTTCCTTCTGCTTCATATGTCATGAACTGCATACAGCGTAAACTTAAATTAATTTTATTACAGAAAAAAAATAAATTATTGAAGTTAATCACTGTCAGATACTTAGTTTTTCACTTTTTGCCATTTTTTTTTTGTTGCTTTGCGAGTCGTGAGAGAACTCTACGCACGGTTGTCTTGTTACGTGGTTTGCCTTATGAACAGAGAGAGGAAAATTAAAATATTTAATATTTCATGTCTCCAAGTAAAAAGAGCACCAAAAATCTTGACATTTACCATAGCACGCGTATGCCCCTGCAAAGTCATCTGTCACAGCCTCACTCAGCTTCACGCTGTGCCCGCAAGTAACTTCGGAGCCTACTGTGAAGACACTGCTCAGTTCCCCGCTTTTTGGTGTTGAGTGGTGGAACTTAACGCCGCGCTTTGCCTTATTACTAGAAAAAAAAAATGCGAATATAAAATATTTCATTTTAAAATATTATATATTTTATTTCCTCGAGAGAGGATCGAAGCCACAACCTATCGAGTTTACAGTCACATGCTCGTGTCTCTGCGCCACGACAGGCCTCCCCTCGCCCTCAATATAATGATATCCACTTAGGCTTTTCTATAGGAAATTCACAATATATTGAATTCGTGTATGACGTTAAAACGTAACAAAAATGATAAAAGGCACTCGCTGCCAGCAATTGGACGCAATTTGGCGTATTCTGGGAGTGTTGGAATCAATCAATCACACATCGCTTCAAAGCTTTTCCAATGTAACTACACTTACGTGTATTTTGACAATTTCATATTAAATGTAGGTAGAGATTTTCTATTTCATTATTACTTATGGCCGTTTAAATTTTTATATTAATCGAGAATAGTAATAATTATCTATACTACATATTTTCCATATACAGTAACATTTTTGTGGCTTCACGCTTTATCCCGCACATGGCAGGATAGGCATAGGGAATTTGGGAACTTAGTGTTTGAGTGATCGCGTGTTTAATGGCGGCATTTAACGCCGCACTTCGTCTGGTCACCAGAATATACATAATACTTCGACGAACAGAACGAAGAAAATGAAAACATTAAATATTTTATTACCTCAATTGGACATCGAATCTGTAACTTATCGCGTTTACTTGTGCACCTGCGCCACGACAGGCTTTACTACGATAAGTGTAAATCAGTAAAATTCAATATTTTTAGTTTTTTTTTTAAACAGCACCCTACAATATACGCATATTGAAGTAGGCATACACGGCCTAATTTTCGAGATTTTGCAGAATTCAACGCTTTGCTTCACCTTTTCACAGAACAAGGATTTAGAAGTAACGTTCTTATCTTCACGCTGTATCCTACACATGGCATTGCAAGTATTCAGTTTCCGCCGAATTCGAAGTATTATGTATGTATTCAACTCAACTCAACTCAGCTTCACGCTGTATCCCGCACATAGCAGGATAGGCAGAGGGAACCTAGTGTAATGTTAAGACACTCCGTTCCACATTCGTTTCCCACTTTCCGCCAAATTTTAAGCATTTCGTGTTGAGGGGCGGAACTCAACGCCGCGTTTTGCCTTGTTACCAGTGCAAAGAAATGAAAACATTAAATATTTAATTTGAAAATATTCAATATTTCAATTCCTCGAGTGGAGATCGAACCCACAACTTATCGCTTACAGTCACACGCTTCCGCCACCGCACCGCAGGCCTCACGCATTATTAATTGAAAGGCAAAAGTAAACGCCGGAAGGATGTAATAGTAATTAATTACTACTAATTTGGTTCTCTTTTGTAAAAAAGAATTACTTTTAAGTCTACAAGCGTAGCGATAACAGTCACATTCTAAAAAGACAAGACTAGAAAACTAAAAGAATATGCCGAAATAAATCTGTTAACTGTTTCCAGCTTATGTAAGTACAATCGTGTAACTCGGGACATAAAACAAGCTCAATGGCCGATGTACTGAAACTGAAACATAAATCTCTGGCATCTGTGCAGTTTTATGGTCCTCTAAGTGTTTACGGGTAAGGTGGATGGATTTGGGATTTTTTTTGTCTATATGGAACGTTTGATAAAAAAAACGTGATGGTACTACGTTTGATTCGAAATCGAGGTGTTTTTTTGGCTTCACGCAGAGGGAACCTGGGAACCTAGTGTATAGTCCTAATTTAGATACTTCCGTTTCCATGCTTTCCGCCCAATTTGAAAACATTTCGTATTGCGTGGCGGAACATAATGCCGAGTTTTTTTTCGTTACCAGATTTAGTCAAAATTCTTTATTTTTTAGGTTTTAAAAATTAATAAAGCTTTACGCTTCATCCCGTATATGGCAGAGTGGGCAGTGGGCACTTAGTGTTTGAGGCATTGTGTCTTTAATGGCGGAACTCAACTCCGCGCGCCAATAAAACAAAACAATACAATTATATATTTTTTACTTTGTAAACTAGTAAGCCTCGTCCATGTCTGGAAATTTTACATATTTTTTATGTTATTCTTCTTTAGTATCTATATCGAATATATATTTTTTTTCAGTTTCACACTGTATCCTGCGCAAGGAGAGGTGGGCAGATCGAACTTGGAAACCTAGTGTTCTAGCACTTCGTTCCAACCCCCACTTTTCGTCAAATTTTAAACATTGTGGATTCAGTGGTGGAGCTTAACGCCGCGTTTTGCCTTATTACCTGAGCGAAGAAATGAAAATATTAAATATTCAAATTGAAGTTATTAAATACTTCATTTCTTCGACTGGGGATCAAACCCATAAGATGTCACGTTTACAGTCACACACTGGTGCTCCTGTAACTTGAATATCTTGTGGGCCTATAATATAAATATTTTTTCTTTAATTGATAATTTTGAAATAATAAACACAATTAAGGCCGGTCGTGGCGCAGCGGCACAAGCGTGTGACTGTAACCGACAGGTTCTGGGTTCGATCCCCAGTCGAGGAAATGAAATATTTAATATTTTCAATTTAAATATTTAATGTTTCATTTCTTCGCTCTGGTAATAAGGCAAAGCGCGGCGTTGAGTTCCGCCACTCAACACGCAATGCCTCAAATTCGGCGGAAAGTGGGGAACGGAAGTGGAACGGAGTGTCATAACACTAGGTTTCACTTCCGTTTCCTCTGCCTACCCTGCCTAGTGCGGGATACAGCGTGAAGCTGAAAAAAAATAAATAAATAAAAACAATGTAATTTGTAATAGTAATAATTAATAATTTCACTTTGTTATTTACAGTTTCGATCTTGTCATATATGGGTTGAGTAGTTCTCCTTAACTTTTATTAATGCCTTTCGTTTTCCCGCTGTATCCCGCATATATTAGGGTTGGCAGAGGGAATCCAGTATTAATCACTACTTTGCCACCTTTTTTTTCTCTGCAAACCCACATTAAAACAATAAAGTGAAATTTGTCTTTTTAATTTCTATATCATCTAATAAATAAAAGAAATTTGTTTTTTTTGTTTATTGAAAGCATATTTATATTATAGACTTATCTTTACGCTACATCTCTATCGATGTACGCAGAGAGAACGGAGCCCCGAACGCTACGGTCTCGGTATACCTCTTTCGCCTCGTCCACTGTCGTCAACCTCTACAAACATGCCCTCCAGGCTGTCCTCATGATTTTTACGTGACCTTCCTCTAGTATCGTAGATACTGTGTTCTCAAAGGTCAACTGAGATCTCCCGCTCCCTCTCTTACCACTCACCTTTCCTTTATAATTTTGTTGCTGTTTTTTCTTCACCCATTCGCTCGACCTGCCCAAATCACCTGAGCACATTCTTCTTCATTCTCACTGTGACATCCACGCTAGTACCTATCATTCTGTGTATCTCTTCATTGGGTATGCGATCAGCTAAACTGCTAAACTCATATACTCATTCTTTTTCTGTAATCGCTGTCATATAGAAGCTTCGGTACCAATATTTCATTATGTACATTTATTATAGTATATTATAGACCTACAAGGTAACTGATTCTTGTTGTGGTGCTGAAGCACGCTTGTGACTTTAAACGTGACAGGTTGTGAGTTCGATCCCCACTCGAGGAGATGGAATATTTAATTTGTTCAATTTAAATATTTAATGTTTTTGATTTCTTCGCTCTGGTAACTTAACACTAGGTTCCCAAGTTCCCTCTGTCTACCCTGCTATTGGCAGGATACAGGGTGAAGCCAAGAGAGTGAATGAGTGAGTCGATTAGGGACGGGCCTATAACAAAATACAATTTTCATAGTAGCCTAATAAAATTCTTACAGATTGGAATCTAAAACTAATGATGAAAAACTCACAAACAAAAAACATTTAATCAAAAACCTTTTGTACACTCATCTATCATAGTATTTCACTCAAACGACACGAAAAAGTCGGATGTAGCCGGTCGAGTTGAAACTTTTAGAAAAATTTCCAGTGAAAAATCGTATCCACTGCCTCGTTACTACAAAATGTAGACTACCTCTGAAATTCAGGAATTCAAGAGATTTTTCTGTAAAAATGTAACATTTAACATTCTAAAATTACTTCGGTTTTCGGCTTTCCAATTAACATTGCATAGACCGTGGTAAACTGAATGTTTGAGATATTTTTATCTATAGACTAGTTTCGGTACTTTATTACGTCCATCAGTAAGGGAAAAGTTAGAGAAAACTTTTTGGCTTAAAAAAGTATTTACCAGAGTTACACTCTGTAACTGTGGTAAATCCTTTTTTGTTCGTTATCAGCTATTTGAAAAAATACAAAATGGACCTAAATTTAGCAGAGAGATTATACATATGTAGTTATACATTTATATATATATATATATATATATATATATATATATATATATATATATATATATATATATATATATATATATATATATATATATATATATATATATAATGTTAAACGTTATTTATTGCGTGTTGAGTGGCAGAACTCAACGCCGTGCTTTGACATATTACCAGAGCGAAGAAATGAAACCATTTAATATTTAAATTTCAAATATTTCATTTCCTCGAGTGTGCATCGAACCCACATCCTATGGTGCTTACAGTCACAAGTTTGTATCGCTGTGCCACGACAGGAAATACTAAGCAAAATATAATATCCTTCTGATCATAGGTTAGAGAAACAGTACTGACACATATATTAACCTCGCAGTGCCACAAGAGTTTAGCGGAAAGTGTGAAACGTCTTAACACTAAGTTCCAGTTTTCCACCTTTCTATACATCCATAGAAGAGTAAGCAAAAAGAATCTAGTGCCTAGAGTACTGTAGTCAATTTTCATAACAGACCAGAAAATTTATAAGATTAACAATTAATTAATTAGAGGCCTGTCGTGGCCCAGGGGCACAAGAGTGTGACTGTAAACGATGGGTTCTGGGTTCGATCCCCAGTCGAGGAAATGAAATATTTAATATTTTCAATTTAAATATTTAATGTTTCATTTTTTCGCTCTGGTAATAAGGCAAAGCGCAGCGTTGAATTCCGCCACTCAACACGTAATGCCTCAAATTCGGCGGAAAGTGGTGAACGGAAGTGGAACGGAGTGTCTTTACACTAGGTTCCCAAGTTCCCTCTGCCTACCCTGCCTAGAGCGGGATACAGCGTGAAGCTATAAAAAAAAAAAAATAATTAGCGTATTACACGGTTTTGTGGCACTCAACACGCAATGCCTGATACGCAGCGGAAATTGGGGGAAGTATCGGCGTGACTTAACACTAGGTTCCCAAGTTCCCTCTGCCTACACTGCCATGTACTATAGTATTCAAGCTGTAGCGTGAAGCTGAAAATTAATTAGAAAATTAATTAAATACTTATCTTAAAGCAATGTATTAATTAATAAGTGTAAACTCAATAGAAGCTTGTGTTGAATTTTGATATACGGGTATATATGGAGTCCATAAGGGATTACACGTGAAGCAATTTATTTAATAGCTCCTTTGTATTCCAGTATATGAAGTATAAATGTTTACATAATAAAATATCAATTGTTATAACCTTTGCTCTGTAAGCAGTCCATAGCAGGGCTGGCAGAGGGAACTTGGGAACCTTATGTTAAGTCACTATGTTCCCATTAACACTTTTCCGTTTTCCATTTACAGCTGAATTTAAGGTATTGCGTAATGAGTAGAGGAACTCAACAAGTCGCGTTTTACTTCATTACCAGAACGAGTAAATGAAAATATTAAATATTTCATTTCCGCCAGTGGAAATTGAAACCACAACTAAAAGCCTTTACAGTTGTAACTTGTGCACCTGCCCCAAGACATGCCCCATTATTGTTATAAGCTGGGAATATTTTGTGTTGATTCTCTCTGCTTTCCATTTTATAAGTTTTATACTGTATGCAACACGATAGCTAGAGAGAATATAGTATCATCACACTATCTCTTGATTCAATACGTTGGAAGTTAGTGACTTAAATATGTAAAGCGATGTGCCGCTAAAAACGTACTTATCATTATTTTCAATATTTTAATTTAATTAATGTAATAGGCTTGTTGTAGCGCAGGGGCACATGAGTGCGACTGTAAAAATGACAGGTTGTAGGTTCAATCTGAATTCAAGGAAATTATTACTACTCAGCTTCACGCTGTATCCCGCACGAGGCAGGGTAGGCAGAGGAAACCCGGGAACCTAGTGTAAAGACACTTCGTTTCACTTCTGTTCCCCGCCATAGGAAATTATGAAATATTCCATAACTTCGTTTATACGCACTAGTAAGAATAAAAAGCGCAGCGTTGAATTCCGCCATTAAACATGCAATACCTTAAATTTGCCGGAAAGTAGGGAACGGAGTGTCTTAATACTAGGTCCCCAACTTCCCTTTAACCACTTTGCCATTTGCGTAATACAGCGTTAAGGTAAGAAAAAGATATATAATCTTTTCAATAACGTTACCATGAGATTCAGAGTTTAGAGCAAACACAAATATTAATACTCTTGAGCTCGCAGCAGAGCAAGCTTGTGAGCCAAGTGTGCACTTCAGGGACGCCTTTACGATGAATTTATCTTAACTGCTCGAGTTCAATATCGATAATCTATTATAAATCGAATAAACAACATCTTTGATTTAATTTTAGGCATGTCGTGGAGCAGCGGCACAAGCGTGTGACTGTAATCGACAGGTTCTGGCTTCGATCCACATTCGAGGAAATGAAATATTTAATATTTTTAATATAAATATTTAATGTTTCATTTCTTCTCTCTGGTAATAAGGCAAAGCGCGGCGTTGAGTTTCGCCACTCAACACGCAATGCCTCAAATTCGGCGGAAAGTAGGGAACGGAAGTAAAACGGAATGTCATAACACTAGGTTTCACTTCCTTTCCCTCTGCCTACCCTGCCTAGTGCGGGATACAGCGTGAAGCTGAGAAAAAAAAAGAAAAAACTTGTAGAATTTGCTACATACGGGAAAGAATGCAAAAAGTTAAAAGTTATAGATAGTTTACAGAAAAAATCAATTCAAACTTCTTATATTAATTTAATTTAATACAAAATAAGTGCACACGCCCTTGCTTACTTTATTTGGTACAAAAAATACCTTTTCCCTTAGAAGTAAAATTATGAATTTGATAAAAAGTGAAAGAAATTGAGTACTTTACTCAACACGCAACGCCACAAATTCAGCGGAACATGGTGAATGGAACGGAGTGTCTTAACACTATTTAACACTAAGTTACCAAATTGTCAGTGCCTGGGGTAGGCCATGTGTTGAATACAGCGAGCACCTGAAATAAAGGATAAATTTAAAAAAAAAAAGGGCACAACCTTGAGTATAACAACTTTTATACAACTTAGAAACTGCCATAATTAAAATTGCAATTTCAACTCACACTTGATCCATTTCTTGTGACCAACAATATATCTAATGTACTCGTATGTCATTTTTGCAACATTATTTTCTTGCATAACTTACAATATTTTCAGAAATCGAAAACAAAATCATAAATAAATTTTAAATTCATTTCTACACCAATCCATCCTTTAATTAAGTTAAATATAATAAAACCAGCGACATGACAGAAAAGTTCTATTTCAAGCTGTTATAATTGAAGATAACGGAAAAACGATTTTAAGCCTTACTATTAAGTAATAAAATTCAAAATCCCCTAAAATCTTACGCCACGCAAGTAAAACTTTGCATTATGATTCATTCGCCTGTCAAACCCTGACAATTCAACGGATATCGTCACAAATCGCTCAACGGTAATGAGTTTCAGATTAATTTCATTAGTTCGTGAAGTTAAAAGTTTTTTAAAGGCTTTCTAAGTTACTATTGTAGTTAAAAAATATTTAGTGAATAAAATATTTAAATAATTATTTAATTCGAAGTTACTATTGTAGATAAAAAGTCTTTGGTGAATAAAAAATAATTATCTAAACTAGCAACACACTCAAACCCACATTTACTAGGGAAGGCAGAGGGAACGTGGGAACCTAGTGTTAATGCCTATAAAAGGTTATAAATACATTGTAATATGATAAGATAAGGGGTCATAATAGACTCACGTTGTATCCTGCATATAGAAGGATGGTAAGGTAAGAGGAAACTTAGGGCTAAGATACATCGTCCCTCATTATTCGCCCAATTTACGAGTTGAGTGAAACTCAATGCAGTTTAGGCGTGTTATTTATTTTATAAATGTAAAGCATTTACATGTCAAGACAAAGCGCGGCGTTGAGTTCCGCCACTCAACAATTATACCTTAATCAATTCGACAGAAAATGTATAACGGAAGTATCTAAATGGGGGAACAGAATGACTTAACACTAGGTTCCTCAGGTTACCAACCGACTCTGCTAAAAATAGCAACTTTGGTGCATTTCACATGTTTATTGTATTATTTATTAGTGCTAAAGCAAGTTGCACTCCGCAATGTGCCTCATAAATAGTGTTTAGAACGACAGATATGCCACATCCATTGTTTAAAAGAACTTCAAGAGAAATATTGCTTAAATTTTTGCTTTAAAATTTTGAATTTTGAGTTTATTCGCTTTGTCTCGTAATCAAGGCGAGAAAATAAAAATATTAAATATTTCATTTTCCTAAAGTGAGTATGAAATCTACAACCATTTTCATTGATAGCAGCACACTTGTGCCACTGTGCTATAACTGGCCTCAATTAATAAATATTGTTATTTTAATTACTACCAAGACTTGGAAAAATATTCTACTCAGCTTTACGCTGTATCCTGTACATGGCAGGGTGGACAAAAGGAACTTGGGAACCTAGTGTTAAGATTCTCCGTTCCATTTCCATTCTTCACTTTCTGCCGAATTTCAGGCATTGCTTGTTGAGTGGCAGAACTCAACGCCACGCTTTGCCTTGTTTTCAGAGCAAAAACGAGAAAACATTAAATATTTAATTTTAAAATATTAAGTATTTCAATTCCTCGAGTGGGAATCGAACCGACAACCCTCCGGTTACAGTTAAGCACTTGTGCCGCTGCGCCACGACAGGCCCCGTGGAAAATTAAATACGTAATATCAAACAATTTACTTTAGACGTGATAAAAGGCTTCACAAAAATGTCAGTATTATGACATCGAGTGTAATAAAGATGCTTGTAAGTTAGTCTAAGGTAAAAGATTAAGCGTGTTCCAAATTCGCTACACGCTGTATCCCGCTTATGGCAGGGTAGGCAGAAGAAACTTGGGAACCTAGTGTTAAAACACTCCGTTCCGTGCCACAATTTACAGTGAATTTGAGGCATTGCGTGTTGAGTGAAAAATATCGCTTAAACTAAAAGAAGTTGATTATGAAAATATTGTATAAATTTAGAAAGCTAAATAATATAAAATATATACTTGTAACAGGCCTATATAAATATACATTTTGAGGCTATTCGTGGCGTAAAGGCACAAGTGTGCGAGGACGTTCACCTTCTATGTGAGAAAATAAATTATTAAATATTTTCGTTTCTTCGCTTTGATAACAAGGCAAAACGCGGCGTAGAGTTCCGCCATTCAATACGTAATATCTCCAGCATTCAGCAGAAAATGGGTTTCAGAAGTGTCTGAAATGGAACAGAGTGACAACAGGTTCCCAGGTACCCGAAGCCTACCGTGCTATACGGAGAAAAGTATGAAGCTAAAAAAATCATTCTCTACATCGAGAATCGAATCCACAACAGTCGCTTTCAATTGAATCCGACACTGTGCCACGATGGTAATATATACATACGTAATAATAATAAACATACAATTAATTATTAAAATTTGAACCTGTTACATTATTCTAAATCGTCCACGGCTATATAATTAGATTACAACATTTATTTTCTAATTTAATCTTTTTAAGTACAGCATTACAGTTTTTTGTGCCATCCCAACCATTCCATTTTACGGTCAATTTTAACTTTTATATCTCTTTCAACAAAATTAAATTACTGAGGACGCTTTTGATAGTGCCTTCTAATATTATTGTTAGTGCGTATGTGTTTGTGTGAATTGATTCTAATACCTGTAATAATATAAAGGGAAGGTTCCTAGGTAGGAATCTTATGGTTAGGGCCTGTTCGCATTAAAGATTATCGCTCTCCTTCCAATAATCTACGTAAACTCATATATCAACAAAAAATGTCTATTAAAATGAGACTTTTTCTAATTGATTGATTGATTATAAAATGTTTTATTTAAAAATGAAATATTTAGCATTTTCATTTAATCCTTCTAGGTAACAAGGAAAAATGTGAAATTGAATTCAACGACTCAACTCGCAACTCCTTAAGAACAAGGTGAAAAGTGGGGAACAGATGTTGTATGAAAGGATCGATTGTCTTAACCTTAGGTTCCCAGGTTCCCTGTGTCTACATTGCCATTTCCAAGACAAAGCGTAAAGCTTAAAAAAATGACTCGAAAAGCATTACTTTCGACGAATGATTTCCTCTAATAAATTGTTAGGCAATCATTTACTGAAGTGAGATCCGTGTCGATTATGATGGATCACCAAAGCGATTAGACACAAATGTTGATGAAAAATTACAGCGGCTGAGATCTACTTAACTTACTGAACATTCCAAATTACCAATAACATTGTGCCAAGAATCTTAAAGTGTAAATCTTAGTTAGGAATTGTTGGTATTATTTTATTTATTAGATTAGGAAAAATCTGGTTCTTTCTTTTCTGTCTGGATACTTTGATAGGGTGAAGCGAGTAGCTTTTAAAAATTAAAAAATAAAAGACTTTGCTATCAATCTGGTTTTCTTTGAAGACCTGATCAAGTGGAAATTAATATTTAGATTAACTGTCCTTAACAATTGAAATAGACAAGCTCTTAAATCAACGCAATCAAAATATTATATTGCTTTTTTTTTTTTAAGTTTACCGGCTATATCTAACGTTGTCGAGTAGTTCAAGTGAAATATTATAAGAGACGAGTCTACCAAAGGTTTTTTGATTGAAACTTGTTTTGTCTAGATAGTTTTCTGTTAGTTTCTATTACCAATCGAAAAACTAAATATTTGTATTTTAGTTTTTCGATTGGTAATAGAAATTGACAGTGTGAATTTGTAACTTTTATAAATCTTTGGTGTTAAATTACAGAACTCAACGCCGCGATTGGCTTGGTAGGCATGATATTTATAATAAAATAATTATATTTTATCATTTAACTAGTGATATTTCTGTAGTAGTGAAGGGATCTTAATACTAGATTTACTCTACTTGCCACGTGCGTGCGACAAACTACAGATTGTGGGTTCGATCCCAGCTTGAGAAAATAAAATATTAAATATTTCTTCGAGTGAAAATAAAATAAAATATTATTATTATTTTTTTAGCTTCACACTGTATCCCGCACGAGGCAGGGTAGACAGTGGGAACCCGGGAACCCAGTGTTAAGACACTCCGTTCCACTTCCGTTCCCCACTCTCCGCCGAATTTGAGGCATTGCGTGTTGAGTGGCGGAACTCAACGCCGCGCTTTGCCTTATTACCAGAGCGAAGAAATGAAACATTATATATTTTAAATTGAAAATATTAAATATTTCATTTCCTCTACTGTGGATCGAACCAAGTACCTATCGGTTACAGTCACACGCTTGTGCCGCTGCGCCACGATAGGCATCATATAAAATATTAATTATTTTCATTTTGTCGCTCTGGCAACAAGGCAATACGTAGCACTGAGCCCCACCACTCAACATACAATTTCTCTAAAACTCATTGGAAAATGGAAGAACAGAGTGTCTGGACACTACATTTCAAAGGTCGGTCAGCCTGCCCTACTATATACGGGAAAAATGGCACACAACCATTATGTACGTATACAAATATTATTCCCATCATAAGGAATACCTCAATCGTTATATTCATATTATAATAAAGAAAATAATAACCTAACTCTACTTCCGTACACATATTTTACACGGAAAAGCCTTTACCAGTTAACTAATGAAAGCATATAGAGGACCCTTGTCACGAAGTACTTTAACGATACCAACCTGACAGCAAGTCATATACTAAGACCTGCCTTATATTGTAGGGAAATATTTATTAATATGGTAAAAATGAGGCCAGTCAAAGCGGAAAAGTGTGAATTGCAGTACCAGGTCACGCGAGAGGTTGTCAGTTCGATTCCCACTCGAGGATTTTTTTTTATGTTCATGGTAACGAGCTCATCCGTTTAGCTACTCCTTGCATAATGACTCCAGAATTCTATTAAAATGGGGGAACTGAATAAAAATTACCAATAGTGAGAAGTGTTTTAATTCTTAGGCAGCCAGAGTCCCTTCTTTCTTACCTGAAATGTTTAGGTTATTAACTTTTTTTTTATGGAAAAGACGGCAAACGAGCGTACGGGTCACCTGGTGGTAAGTGGTCACCGTCGCCCACGGCCCCGAGTAACTCCAGAGGAGCTACAGGAGCGTTGCCGTCCTTTAAGGTGGAAGGGCACCGAGGCCTGGCAGTAACTTATGCGAAATGCAATGGCCAAAGCCACTACTTAACGCCGGTCTTAAATGCCAGCGGTGGTAATAATCCGGTCGAGTCTGCCCATGCGTGTTGCCATTACTGGCAACGTGACTCTACCTCTCTTACTTTAGTCGCCTCTTACGACACCATCAGTACCAGGGTGATTCTGTTCTAAGCCGGAATCACACGGCAACTCTAATAGTTGGACTTCCACTCAGAGGAATGACTTTTTTTACTTACACGGGAAGCAAGATACAGTGCAGCGTTGAGTTTCTTAACTCCAAATGCATGTATCGAAAAAAATGTATGTGAGGGAAATTGTCTATACTGCTGTAAAAGCAGTAAACAGTAAATGAATCTTAACCAAAAAATTGCATATTTTAAGTTCAAGATTTTAGGTGAAAGTGAACAAATATGATATCACAACTCTTAAAGTATAATAATAATGCCTGCGTGCGATTAATACAAGGTTTTTAGGTATTAATATAACTTTAGAGACGTAAACTTAAGAGAATAAAGCTTGTAGTTAAATAAAAAAATATCTGTGCATATTGTCTATGATCGTACATAGTGCATATAATGTTTTTAATCAGGAAAGCGATCAATACATTACACCTATGGGAAATCACAGGATTTACGTTGTATAAAACGAGGACATGTAAATTACTGTAAAGAATATTCTAGAACAACTATAAATGTGTAAAACATAGCATTGATATGGAAAGTTAGTTTTAAATGAGTTTGTTATATACGTAATGAGAAAAGATTACGTCTAATTATTTTGTTATTTAGAAATAAAAAAATGGTAAAGGTTGAGTAGGATTCGCCCATCAATAGACTCGTACAAATTTTAAGATTGAAGATAAACAGGATGTACAAATTCTAAATGTTGACAAGTTTAAGTTTGCGGGCGTACACAGATATAATGTATGAAATGAATTACAATTATAAATTTGTAGTAGTTTTTATATGTATGTTATATTAATGTCAGAGCTACGCGTGCCATAGGTCTTGATAAATCGCCGAATTTCAAATAAAATATACACCAAAAACATTTACATAAACGCTTGTATCTCTTTACAATATTGATTGCGTCAATTTAGGTTATATATTTAAGTATGATTTTTTTTTAAATACATGAACAGACAAAGAGCAAAAGAGTCCTATAAAGATTCGTTTCTATGTATTAAGTTACTTTTTTTTTTTTTCTTTTTTTTTCAGCTTCACGCTGTATCCCGCACTAGGCAGGGTAGGCAGAGGGAACGAAAGTGAAACCTAGTGTTATGACACTCCGTTCCACTTCCGTTCCCCACTTCTTCCGTTCACACACATTAAGTTACTGAACCTTAAAAAGCAAAGTCCCTCATTGCAAAGTAGGCAGAAAATATCTATTGCTAAGACACTCTGATAGTTTAACTTGACCGTTTTGAATATCAATGCACTTAAGTGTGACGTGCTGATGGTTGCAACACTTGGACGGTTTCCTAAGGACACGGGTTCAATTCCCGCCTTCAAATGTTCATACATGTTCTAAGTATTTTCCAGTATTCGCAGAAATTAAAACATTTTTTTGTAAGTTATCACCGGACATGAGCTTACATACACCGTATGAATGACCGTCTCTGAATAGAATCTCGGCCTGCCTTAGATAGAGTTCAACGTGCCTTCTATAGGCCAGTGTGTTGAATAGAAAACGGCTATTAATATTAAAATGCTATTTAGATCTTCATATGTGACTCGAGATCTGACTTTAAGGGATGAAGTAGTAAGTTCGATTATCAGTTGGGGTAAATAATTATTTCAATGTACATGGCATGGTAGTGGGGATCTTCGGAACTTAGTGTTAAGACACTCTGTTTCGCACTTGTCCCCACTTTCCGCATAATTTAAAGCTTTGTGCATTGAGTAGAGGAGCTGAACCCTGTGCTTTGCCTTGTACCAGAGCGAAGATATAATAATATTGATTATTTCACTTTTTCTAAGTGGATGCAATTTTTGTCATCTACAGTCACACGCTTGTGCCACTGCGCTACGACAAGTCACTATAGATTTAATCATATATATTTTAGCTTCTATTCTTCTTTCATATATATCTTGCTATATTCGAGATGCATCGTGCATCTCGAATATAGCAAGATTGGCAGAAGGAAGGAAGGAACACAGGCACACTCTGTCTAATTTTTGAGATATTGCGTATTGGGAAGTGGAACTCAACGCATTCTCGTGTTTCTAGAGTAAGGGAAAAAAATAACTTATTAATTTGTCTGGTAATCGACATCATTACCATCTATCTCATTTACATTCAAAAGCAGCTCCATAATATTTCCACTAGATATACAAAACAAATTTCGTTCTCACACGGTACAAACATTTCTACAAGCTAAGACACTAACTAGAATTTACGTGTAAGCAAATCCTAGCGTTGAAATTAAATTACCTCACATGTGCTTTAGATGGAAGCTTTTCAACTTAATTTACAGCATTATGGATATAGCGATGTGTTAAAACTTGTTTTCGTTAAAATGTTGTTCATTTCAGTTAAATCAGAAACTGACTGTAAACGAGAGGGTTGTGGGTTAGACTCGGAGGTAGGATTATTTTTGTAACAGTACGAGTATGTCTCGTATATAGCAGAGTAGGCTGAAGGATTCTGGTTAGCTAGAGACAAAACACTCCTTTTGAAATACGACATGTCAGTTTACTACTTTACGCCGTGTTCTCAAGGCATTGTGTATAAAGAGTGGCAGAACTCAGCGCCGCGCTTTATCGTCACTACAGTAAAGAAATAAAATTATTTAGTATTTCATTCTCCCGAAGTGTTTAGCCAAAAATAGAATATAATAATAGTTACTTTTCCATCAGAGAAAAACGTGAGCGGTTTTTTTTTGTTTACATTAGTATATACTTGAGGTATTTAAAATAAAATAAGATATTCCCTGGATGCCTGTCGCAGCGCAGTGGCACAAGCGTGTGACTGACAACTGACGGGTCGTTGGTTCGACCCCCACTCGAGGAAATGCAATATGTCATGATTTTTATTTAATAAATTTAATATTTCATTTCTTCGCTCTGGTATAAGGAAAATCGCGGCGTTAAGTTACGCCACTCAACACACAATGCCTCAAATTCGGCGGAAAGTGGGAAACGGAAGTGAAACGAAGTATCCTAACACTAGATGACCATGTGCGAGATACAGCGTGAAGCTGAGTGAGTGTGAGATATTCCCTATGAGATAAAGGTATAATTTAATTTGATGATCCCACTACATCATTTTCACTACATGGCAGTGATCGAACCAAAAGAGCTATGTAAAGACCAGAGAACAGGTGCAGCGTGACCCCTTCTGTCTAGCTACAGTGTAAGAAATTGTAAAACTAAAAACCTTTCCAGTTTCACGCTTTATTCATCCATGTCAAGTATGGTAGGCAGAAGGAACTTGGGTACCAAGTGTTAAAGCATTCTGTTCCGTTTTCAATTTTCGCAAATGAATTTGAGACCAGATTTCGATCAACAATTGTATAGAAGCTTAAAAAATACTCCATTAAGTTCTAGTAACCTTCTTTCTTAAAAATATGGCATAAAGTAGTATAATAGTATATTCATTCGTTAACGTAGTGTTTTATGTTTCTATATTTTTTATTTGAAAAAAAAACATACTCGTATACTCCCAAACGATTTTACAGTATTTCTTTACAGCTTACACACCATATTAATTGAAAATAGAAAATATTTTGTTTGACAAAATTCTGAAATCATTAAACGTGTCACGACAAAAAATGGTTTTGGTTCAGAGACACTGTTGGAATATTTTATATGTACGCTCAAATAAATCCGCGTCAGCGAAACGAGCGACAATTAGTAGGGATGAAAGCAATCCGTACATATTGTTAGCAAAGTGTGTCAGATCTTTGTTATGCGTGTCATACAAATTAATATGGGAATTTCAGTTCAATATTAAAATATTGTTTGTTTGCTTCACGCTGTATCACTCACATATACACTTATATGTGAGTGATACAGGCAGGCGGCAGTGGGACTTTGGTAACTTAACGCTAAGGCACTATGTTCCCATTAAGATACTTCCGTTACCCGCTTGTCATCACATTCCTAAGGCATCGTGGATTAAGTAATGAAACTCAACGCCGCGCGTTGTCTCGTTTCCAAAGCGAGAAAAGGGAAATACAATTTTCAATAAGACTAAAATATATTTGGATTTTTTAGTTTTCAGATTTATTCTCTTGACTGGTAACACGATGGTAGTTCGATTGTGACTCAGAAAAGTTAATCATATTTATCTCCTCGGTGAATTAACAATGAAAAGCGTGGCGTTGAGTTCCGCCGCTCAACACGTAGTCTAGAACAGAACGCAGCTTTGGAAACGGAGCATAAAAATCACTAGTAAAATTAAACCCTACATACAATTATTAAAAAATATCTAGAATCCACCAGAAAGTTCAGAGCTCGAATAATTTTAATTGCAACATTTATTCCGTTTAACATTTTAAATGAAAGTTAAAATCTTAAATGAAATTTGCATATAAATTGTTCGAAATGAATAGAAATAGTTTCGAAGTAAGTTTATTCGTGGCGTCGCTCTCTGCACAATATCTTAAAGCGATAAATTTTGTGAAAACGTGGATAATTCCATGCTTTAAAGCGTTTTAGAGTGTACGATTTTCAGTTTTTTTTATACAATTAAATGATAGTATTTTCTGTTTTATGCACTGTTAAGAATAAAAACGTTTACAATATGTGTTTTTTTTTTTCAGTTTCACGTTGTACCCTCAAGCAAGGCCGGTGGACGAAACTTGGGAACCTTGCATTTAGGTACTCCGTTTCCATTAAGGAGCCTTCCTTAACTGACATCTAGATTTTTTTCTAACACACGCCAAAATATTCAGCTTTTTACACATTATCTTCATATAAAAGGCAAGTCAAAAAAAAATACGAGAAAAAATTATATTTTTATTTACTGGCGCAAGTTAACGCCGCAGTAAGTCACCATACCTCCTGAATAATAAGCCAATTTGGTGTTTTAGAGTGGAGTAAGGTTTGAATTAGGAAAGTGGTAAACAGAAGTGGAACGAAGTGTTTTAACACTAGGTTCCCAAGTTCCCTCTGATGTGAGTAAGTAAGGTTTTTTCATAAAATTAATCTAATCAAACTTCCTCTTGATCGTAGCAATCAAATAGGCAGGTTAAGAGCAACAACCCCTTTGCCAAGATGAGGTAGTAGTTTTATTGATCGGGTTTTTTTATTAATTTTGTTCACTTCATCATTCATCTTTTTTTTTTGGATCGTTCTTTATCGATAAAGGCTATACATTACATTATTTTGTAACCCACTGTACATAAAATCTGAATAAACACGTTCACATATATTTTGTCATGTATATATTTTTTTGTTCTGGAGGCATAAGGAACGTAACGGGTTAAGATATTCCGTTTTTGTCAAGACCGCTCTGTTTCCCACTTTCCATTTTAATGTTTTTTTTTTCATTTTCCGTTTTCCCACTTCTCACAGTGTTGAGTGTTGGAACTCAACGCCGCGCTCTGTCTGACAGAAAAAGGAGCGCTGCGAGGTTAGTAAATATAAAATTAATTTTCTAGAACGGGGATCGAAGTAAAGGCTAATGCATATATACAATATAGCGATAAAATAAGAAAAAATAAGCGCCGTAATATACAGCAGAATGTATTTTTACCCTCAAACTTCTTTCCATAGCAAGTGCCGTTGTTTGCAGGAAATATGGACACGATTAGTATAAATTCTTGTACGACTATATTTGAACGTACAAATTCGAGTTTGTTTTTGACATACACTAAACATACAGGTGGAATATTTTGTTTAGAAATGTTGAAGTGGGATGTAATGGTGATATATTATTTTATGGTTTGGTTACGGAAATTAACCTTTAATTGGTTTATGCTGTAAAACTGACTAAAAGAAAACTAATTACACAGTTAAACTCTCTTTCTCTCTCTCTTAGTATCAAGGCTACTATAGGTAATATTAAGACATTTTGTTCTCATTTTTTTATCTTCACGCTTTATT
This sequence comes from Eueides isabella, assembly GCA_019049475.1. Lineage (NCBI taxonomy): Eukaryota > Metazoa > Arthropoda > Insecta > Lepidoptera > Nymphalidae > Eueides > Eueides isabella. Next base: position 1,702,157 of record CM032385.1, on the reverse strand, counting down.
TTACGTATAGGGTGTGAAGGGAAAGTAATTAAGTTATTAAGTTTTCCAGTTTTGCAGACATTACATGCTGAATAGCGGATTACCTTATGGAAGTTTTTCATGTGACAAGAGCGAGTTTCTTTTTTTCATTCTGCTCGAATTTCGCTTTTCGCTTCGCCTTTGCGCTTTCGGTAATATTATGTAACGGCGCTTTCTGACATTCTCTTTTTTGTTATAAATATTATTAGATAATACTAACTGTCCTATTTAAATTACATAGATAGCGTGTTATTAAAAATGATACTTGTAGATTTGAAAAAATAAAGCGAAATCAACGGCCATCATAATTGCGGCTCTGGTCAAAGTTTCTCAAAAAAGACGAGATTAGTTAATTGCTGACTTTTTAAAATCTTTCCATATTTTTTGAGAGCAGGAAGATGATAGCAATAGACTTGGAATTAGTTGGAAGGGAAATATTTCTTTTGTTCGAGATTAAGTGGATAAGAGCGCTCTTCCACGAGGCTGAGACTACACCGATGAAGAAAGGCTGCCACACGGCAAACGAGCGGGTTACCTGATAGTGATAATCACCGCCGCTCACGGCCCCGTGTAACTCCAGAGGAACTATAAGGCTTCAAGCCTAACAATCAGTTTAGTTAAGATCAGATTTTGAGTTTTGGCATAATATATATTTCCTACTAGGTAGTGGTCTGCCAGACCCCAAAGAGGCATTGATGACCACCAGGGAAATTGTTGGTAAAAAAGGCATTGTGGCTTGACATGTCTGGCAGTTGCGAAGGCAACCAATTAAGACAATCCATTTTCTATAGCAAGGTCGAATACAGCTCTCCCTACGTATTTAGAATTGCGCGATCCGAGCCAAAAGGTATTATATGCAATAAAATCGCCAGTGCGAAACCCGGCTTTCCCTAATGTTAAATACAGTAGCAAAAACCAATATTTAATACCGGTTTTAAATACCGAAGGTAGTAAGTCGGTTAAAAATAATAATTAATCATAATTAATCATAATAGCTTTTATGTCGACTTCTAATTCTAGAATATTCATAATTATGAATTTTCAACTCCCAAATTAAACTTTATATAATAAAAGATAATAAGGCATATCAAATTCAAAATACTTTGTAGATGGTTCAAAAAGGTATTGAGATAAACGGCACAATTAAATTAGTCCGAAAGTTACTTTGTACCAATTCAACAAGAGTATTTAGCGAAATTTGACTTAAATGGTCTTTCTTAACATCCCTAATCTCTTACATTCTTTGATGTGACTTGGCAAAAGCTCCTTGGTTTGTATGGTACAAGTGTTAAAATTATAATGTTATTTTTAAATAATCGTCATTGGTCCTTATCTGTATGTAATTTATAAAAAAATTGTATCTCCTTCTTACTCTTTCTCTCTTTGGATAAATTACAGTAACATCTGCTATTGCCTAAGACTGTTGTATTAATGATGTGGCCAAAGTTAGTATTTTTTTTTATATAAGAATTTCGCTTCATATAATTCACTAAAGTTTCTGCTTCTGACCTGAGAACAATATGTGTCTAACTAGTGCTCATACTTTCTGAGAATGCCATATTTTATCATGAGACTCAAACTCAAACTCAGCTTCACGGTGTATCCCACACGAGGCAGGGTAGGCAGAGGAAACCCGGGAACCAAGTGTAAAGACACTCCGTTCCACTTCTGTTCCCCACTTTCCGCCGAATTTGAGGCATTGCGTGTTGAGTGGCGGAACTCAACGCCGCGCTTAGCCTTATTATCAGAGCGAAGAAATAAAACCATAAGAGGTTGCTAAAAAAAATAATTAGCAATTTATCGTTTAACTAAAATTCTAAAAATGTCAAATAATTTACTAAATGTTTGTCATGGCGCAGGTACATGTGACGGGAAGTTCCTAAGTCAGCTCTCTGTTTGTTTTGTGCTGGATACATCATGAAGCTTAAAAAAATGACTACCAGAAGAGAACGACATAAGAAACTCCACATTTTTTTATTTGCAGTAAAAATTCAAACATTTCAATAAACAAAATACAACAAAAAAATACTGATTATATTAATGAAATCGCTTATAAATTATACCAAAGGAAATTTAATGTACTAAACCTGTAACCAAGAGTCGTATCTCTGCAACGGCCGAGGGTCGTCACGCTGGGAATTGGCTGTCGGCGGGGTCAATATCGGAGTAGACAGCTATGGATTAATTGATACTTAAAATTAAAATATATTAAGTTTAATTACATTTATTACCTTTGATATTGTAAATGATGCACGAAGTAGTGAAAATCGTGGTGTTGAAGTCAATTTTAATTTGTTTACACGTAGCGAGTTATAACATAGTGTTGAGGTAAGCCACTCAGGCTTAGGATGTCCGTGGAAAGTGGAGAACACATGTTCCCAGGCTCCTTCTGCTTACCCTACTGTATATAAAATACTGCTTGAAGCTATACAAATATTTACTTGAAGTTAAAAAAGGATGGGCACAAGCGTGTGACTGTAACCGACAGTTTGAGGGTTCGATCCCCACTCGAGGAAATGAAACATTTATTATTTTCAATTTAAATATTTAATGTCTATATTTCTTCTACAAGGCAAAACGCAGCGTTTAACTCCGCCACTCAACATGCAATGCTCAAATTCGGCGGAAAGTGGAGAACGGAAATGGAATGAAGTGTCTTAGGTGTCTAGGTTCCCAAGTTCCCTCTGCTTACCCTGCCATGTATACAGCGTGAAGCTGAGTAAATAAGGGTCGGATACACGACTGTCTTTACAGTCAGATTCTCTTTTCCTACAGCTAGACTTATGTTTTGTTCATTTCGGAAAATACCTTGACTTACCGATATCATCATCATCAAAACTTTGACTTATTATAAAGTGTTAATCCAAACTTCGGAAAGAAAAACACTTATTAAGGTTTCCCAAACAAATATTTTACTTTATAAACGTTTCTGACGTGATTTTTTTAACGGTTTTATTTTAATATTAGAACAACAAACCTGTGTCCTTTGTTGGTAAAAAGAGCCAAGTTTAAAATGAGTATTAATACTTTTTTGATAAAACTAATAAGAAAATACTTTATTGGGTAAATTCATATCATAAATTAAAGAAAAGTTACTTTGATCTGTAATTTTCGTGATATTATGCGACTTTTTTACTCTCTTTTTTAAGGTGTTTATTGTCGATCAAGTAAAAATTAACTATGATTAATGTTTAACTATATGTAATTAATTTCAATTCAAATTAATCAAAGTTAAACATTAATCGTAGTTAATTTCTACTCAATGATTAACTATGATTCATTTCGATTCAAAAGTAAAGTAAAGTAAATTATAATTTATTTAAGTAACAAAACACCATAAATTTAAGAAATAAAATGATTTCAAGCGATTTTTCATAAAATATGAAATCAAATAAAAGAAAATAATTTAACATTTTGATGTAATCACTGTCGTGCCCAATTTGGCGATATAAAAAAAATACTTCCCATTTGATGTTTTATTAAAACAAAAAAACAATAATAAAATAAAATAAAAATCATTTATATATAAAAGTTATTTATTTCTAAATATAATATATCTAATGAATAAAGTAATTTGGTCAATTTTACAATGCACAGATCATAAATACAAGTGATGCCTTAAAACTAGAACTAAAATTACATTAAAGCTTTTATTTACATTTAATAGAGTAGAGCCATAATTCGTGAAATATTTTTTATTGTTTCTGTGGTGATATGTTTATAAAAAAGTTACCATATTTTTTTGGTTTTGGAATATTTAGTTTCATATTAAGATTATTTTTTTATCGGCTCTTTTCATCAGAACTTTGTTCGACAAGTTAAAACATGTTTGAATAAGTCTATTTGATTAAGGTTTTTTTTTAATTGAAATTGTCAAACTGAAATTGTCTTGGTGGAAATAAAAACAGCTGCTTTTAAGGCATAGGAAAGTTTAATGATAAAACACTTAGTTCCGTTTCCCATTTTTTTTTCACAAATCCGCCAAAAAAAATTGGCAGAAAGTGTTAAATTTTAAAAAGATATGTACGAGTAGCATAAAGTTTGAATAAAAATCATTTACTATTACATTCAATATATATCACCTTTTATTACTAATTACTTAACATTTCAACTATATATTTAAAACAGTTTCACGCACATAAAATATTAAAGTTACAAAAATGTATTTACATATTCAATTTAAGTAAAATGGTTTATAAATTATATATATATTTTTTATTAATCGTACATAGATTAAATATTCTAGAAATGCTTTGATTAGAGTTTTAAGCTTTTAGCTCATTCTTTTTAATTCAACTTTTCTCACTGTACCTGTACTCGTTTCTGTATCATTTGAGGAACCCGAATTTGAATGTTCCAATTGACTATCAGTTTTACATTTGAAACTTCCACCACTTCCGCTCTTTGTTGCTCTACTTAAAATAGTTGGTTTAATTGACTTTTTTGGCTTAAGTTTAATAGCTTTTTCTGGTGGACTATTAATACTTTCACTTCTATTCTTTAATTTGTTTAAACTAAAATTAGATTTAATTTGGGCAGTTCGTTCTAAAGCACTCAAATCTGGCAATAACAAATCTGATATACAAACATAATCTTCTGTACTTTTTGGTGAAACTTGTACTGTATTTAACTTTACAGGTACAATTTCAACTTTCTTTTCAAATATTGTTTCAGGTCCTTTTGAATCTAAAACGTCCATTTCGGTAGGAGATTCCACACCTCCCACTAATTCTTGTATTAACTTATCTTCAGCGAGATCATTTAGAAAATCACCATCAACTTCATCATCAATATCCTCATCTGAGCAATATGAAGAAAAGGATGTCACTGATCCAGTTGTATGCGAATGGAAGTCATCAGGTAATCTTATTCTAGGTACGTTTGATGGTATTTCTATTTGACTTGGTGAAGGTTTTATTATAATAGTAGGTTCAGGTGTACATGGTGTATCGCTAGATGCTATTATAACCTTAGGATATTCTCTATTATGAGGCAATATTACAGATTCGTAAGACTTATTACAGGACCTGTTTGTAGCTGTGCTTGGTGATAAGGTATCTATGTTCTCGTAGTTTGTACTTGTAGGTTCTCTTTCGTTAATCTTTCTGATATTTGAAACATCAAATGAGGAAAGTGGCTTGGAGTTCTTGTAAGCAAGTCGTCTTTCCAAAGTGGTCGTACGTGGTGGTGGTTGCGGTGGCATTCTCAGTCTTTCAATATGACTTTCAACACCACGAAAGCTTTGAAAATTGGGTTGTAATGATAATCTTTTTTGGGATTTTGGTAAGTCTGGTAGAACTTTGGGAAAGTTTCGTCGTTTTATTGTTAGTAAAGCTTCTTCAGCGGTCAGCGGTTGGCTAGGATTACTATCTTGAGATGTCACGTTTATTTCATTTCTAAATGTTACAGGTGGAAGTATGTCTATTTCAGCTTCACGGAGTCTTTCTTTTAGTAATTCATAATTCACATCTGTTACCGGATCAGATGTAGAATGCTTATGAGATATTTTTATACCATTGTTGTGTCCTAAAGCTAGAGTAATTTCGTTAGTATATGTTTTACTTTCTTCAATTTTATTTATGGAATTTTCAGTTATTATAGCACCATCAGTTTTAGATCTTTGCAATCTATTATCAATATTGGAATGTTCATTATATTCAAAGGACTTAGAAAATTCTATCGGTTCTTGTTTTAATATAGAGTTAGTTCTTGCTGCGGGAGTGGCATCAATAGCGACAGATACTTTCTTAGATTTAAGACTGTCTGATTTACTTTTCATGGATTCATTGGATTTGTTAGTGCGTCGATCACTCACTAAAGATGAATGTGAATCCAATGCAGATGTTGACGTAGTTTTTTCTGAAGTTTTATTTTTCGAAGTTATACCTAAAAGATTTTGAGGATATAGTGATTCGTCAATTTTTATTGCGGCCTTTGTTTTTCTATCCGCTAATAATTCTTCAGAACGTGTGAAAGGTTTAGGATTAACAGCTTTTTCACTTAAATCTGTATTAGACTTTCTCAAAATGCTTGGAGAGCAACGATGCATGACTTCGTTTGCTATCCAGTCTCTTACTTTGGTATGAGCATCTAAAGTACTTGTTGATAAATGTCTTCTAAGTTGGAATCGTTCTCTAAATCCACCAGAATCATCAGATTTTGGTGTTTTACATTCTTTCTTCTTAATTTTCTTACTGTTATTCTTCATTTTATTTAAACTTATAGTTTTTATCACGCTGCAGCCATTTTTAAATGATTTCAAGGCACTCTTGTCATCCTTTGAACTTTTTTGACCTATCACATCAACTTCACCAATTTCGGCTCGAGAATGGTTAGTTGAAAATTCTCTTACATTTCTTGATTTTCTCTTTTTATAATATACTATTCCACAAATACCAATATTTATAGCTAAAAATAGTAGACTAAGAGTGACTATAAGTGTAACAGTAGCGCTGGATGTTTTAACAGTTATATTACTACTTGGTTTAGCGGTCGTTGTTCGTACATCTGTATGTACAACGTGTGGTTTTTCTATTAAACTAGGATTATGTCTTGTGGGTGTTTTTATTGATTGAATTTCTCGATATATCGATTCTCTGTCGTATCTGGGCTCAGGTTGTGAATATGGTCGCAGTTTACCGTACGAGGAGCCGTACTGAGTAGGTGTGTATACCGGCGGCGCATATACTTTACGGACTGGATCTGTAAATATTTTTTTAATATATGTGTTAGTTCTACATAGATAGAATATATTGTCTTATATTGTTTCATGAATGATCATCGTGTAATAAACAGTGGAACTCAATACCGCACTTTATGTCACAGAAAATAAATAAATAAAATTTACTATGTGCACTTTAGTGTTGATAGTAAATACTATAAGTATTCTTTCGGTTAGCATTGTGTATATTCAATACAACATTATGATGTGCATTAAATTTAAAAACAATACAAGAAAAGTCCTGAGGCGACGGTGATCACTTACCACCACGTGACCCGTACGCTCGTTTGCCGTTTTTTCCATAAAAAAAAAATATAAGCGTGTGATTGTAAACGATAAGGTGTGGGTTCGAGACCCACTCGAGGAAATGAAATATTTAATATTTTCAAATTAAATATTTATATTTTCGTTTCTTCACTCTGGTAACAGGACAAAGCGCGGCAATGAGTTCCTGCACTAAGCATGCAATGCCTCAAATTCGGCGGAAAGTAAATAACGGAATAGAGTAACACTAGGTTCCCAAGTTCCCTCTGCCTTCCTTTTCCATGTGGGATACAATATGAAGTTAAAAAAAATATTATATATGCATTTGTTAAACTATATGTGTTATTAATAAATAAATTGGAATACTGCACTTGTTTAATACAAAAAAACGCAATGTTTAAATATTAATAATAGTTTCCTACATGCACTCCAGTTATTTTTAATTATTTGGTTACATAGTTATGATTATGTTTACCAGGCATCCTATTACTTGACTTAGGCTTAGAAGTCGAAGGCGCCAATGTCGGTGTAAATTCATACAACGGATCAACGACATATCCTTTCATTTTGTTAGGCAAAGTCTTAATCCAAAAATTTGTGTAATTCGCTCTGTACAGGCTATTTATGGAAGGTGGTAAGTCTGGAATATAAATTTGTTTATAATTAAATGGAATCATTGAAGTCGAGTATTGACTATATGTTATTGACTATAAGTGACTATAGAAGCCTGTCGTGGCGCAGCAACACAAGCGTGTGATTGTAACTGAGAGGTTGTAGGCTTGATTCCCAATCGAGGAAATAACATATTTAATATTTTCAATTTAAATATTTAATGTTTTCATTTCTTCGATCTGGTATAAGGCAAAACGCGGTGTGGAGTTCTGCAACTCAACACGCAATGCCTCAAATTCGGTGGAAAAGTGGGGAACGGGAGTGGAAAGGAGTGTCTTAACACTAAGTTCCCAAGTTCCTTTCACCTATCCTACTATGTGTGGGATACAGCGTGAAGCTGAGTGACTATCAATGCGGTTGTTGTGAAATTGATTGTTATTTCGACTCTCTGGTAAATGTGGAGTTGAGTTCCGCCACTTAACGCGTAGTGACTCGAATTCCGGTGAAATAAGAATATTTAACATTGTACAAGATTGTCTAAGGCTAAAAGTGCCTTCATCTAAACATCACGTTACTTATAGCAGAGTATTTTTATCATAAATTAAAAATACGTGAACTATTCTTTCTATTTACGTAGCATAAATATATATAAGTAAAAATATTAAATATGTTACTTCTTTTACAGCGTTAACGCTGTAAAAGAAGTAACATATTTAATATTTTTTATTTCTTTAAGTTAATAACGCAAAGCGTAACAATGAGCTCTATCACTCAACACGCAATGCCTCAAATTGGGCGGAAAGTGGAGAACGGAAAGCTCTCCTAGGAAGCACAGCGTTTATATATCTAAAGGATCTCAGCTTTTTTATTAAACTTACCTATTCTCAAATAAGGCTGATGGGCGACATTGTATTCCGGCCATTCTGCGTTGTATTGGTCCCATTGCGTCTTATCGAGAGTAAAATATTCGTTAACGCTCTGTGTGTTAGGTGATCTGTAACATAAACAAAATTCATAACATACACTACAAAAAACTTTTATGAAAGGCAGCTTTAATGAAGAGTTTAATTAATTTAAGCTTTAATAACACGGCAAGTTGTGGGTTGAATCGAGAAATTTATATATATATATATATATATATATATATATATATATATATATATATATATATATATATATATATATATATATATATATATATATATATATATATATATATATATATATATATATATATAAATATATAAATATATAAATATATATATATATATATATATATATATATATATATATATATATATATATATATATATATATATATATATATATATATTCCTCGCTCTGGTAACGAGGCAAAGCGCGGTGTTGAATTCTGCACTCAATTAACAATGTCTCAAATTTGGTGGAAAGTAGTGAACGGAAGTGCCTTTACAAAAGGTTTCCAACTTTACTATCCTGTAAAAAGTAAAATAATAAATAAGTAATATATATTTTTTATATATTATATATTCTTGTTAGCTTCACGCTCTATCCCGCATATGGCAGGATAGGCAGGGGGAACATGGGAACCTAGCGTTAGGAAATATCTGTACCCCACTTTCCGCTGAATTTGAGGCATTGCGACGAGTGGTACACAATGGCTTGTTGAGTGGCGGAACTCAACGCTAAATAATAAAAATAAACATATTATTACTCGATCTCATAACAGATTATACGCACCCATTCTTCACAAAATTCGTCCAAAGTCGCATAATGACTTCGCTAAGTAGCTTTTCCTGTTGCGTGTATTCCGAATGAAAGTGGGAATTGGCCCCTCCTAATGGAATACCAAGTACGTAGGGCATTTCCTCGCCGTGGACGCTTTTGTTTAACTGTAATCATCATTTATATGTGTTATTTATGTAAGTCATTTTTGATACTTTACTTCGTTTTACCTGCGGCTTCGCCTGAGTGATTATTTAGCAATCGGAGAACAATAATGAGTATGACAGGAACACCGTCTAAGTGTGACTTAATTTAAGCTTTTGAGAGCTTTTGTGGCATAAGGGCATAACCCTGCGCCTTTGAACATTTTTAGCGGTGTGGGTTTTTTTCCTTGCATTTGCCTCGCTCTGTTAACGAAAATAGATAAACCGTGGCTTTGAATTTAATATCAAATGCTTTAAATTCAGTGGCAAATAGAGAATGGAAGTGATATGACAGAAGGTTGCCAAGTTTAAAAAAAACACTCAATATAAGGAGAAATATACATAAACAGCAAAACATAAAAGTGAAAACTGCATTTAAATCTGGTTAGCCATTTTCTGAGATTTGCGCATATAAAGGAGCAGACAAACAGACAAAAGTTTTGAGAAATACAATTTTGGGCCCTATTACACTAACAAACGTCCTCTATAATATATGTTTCAATACAACTGGAATATTATAATCAGTTTCCCTACTTAATACCTAATTTTGAGGCATTTCATGTTAAGTGGCAACGGTTTTCCAGAGCGAAGAAATGAAAGTATTAAATATTTCATTTGAAAATATTAAATATTTCACTTCTTCTAGTGGGCATCGAACCCGCAATCTGTCACGCTTGTGCCCCTACTCCACGACAGGCCACAAGTTTTAACTTTTAAGTTTAACTAGCATGGTGCAGCGGCACAAGCGTGTGACTGTAAACGATAGCTTGTAGGTTCGATCCCCAGTCGAGGAAATGAACTATTTAATATTTTCCAATTAAATATTTAATGTTTTCATTTCATCGTTCGAGTGGCAAGGCAAAGTTCTGCCACTCAACACGCAATGCCTCAGTTTAGGCGGAAAATGGGGAATAGAAATTGCCTCTGCCTACTCTGCTATGTTTCGGATACAGTATGAAGCTGAGTGAGTAAGTTTAACTATAAAATATAAGAAACAATCGTCATATAATCATATGCTGCTACTGAGCCTTTGCGTCTAAAAATTATAATTAAAATTTCTATAATATCTATATCTTAACCCTTTAATAATACCATCCGCGCTGAAATGTGAATTGACAAAAAACAAACCCAGCATCTCAAATTGTCGAGATAAATTTTAATCTTTGGATCACAAACGCGGACATTCCTTTGTAGTTCAATGTAGCGAGTCAATTCAAAATGAATGCGGGCTATGACTTATATTTACGTTGCTTATAGTAAGAGTTATTTCTGTATTTTATATAAAAAAGAAATTGTTTTATATATTTTTTTCGATTTACGCTGTTTGTCTTACACATGATAGGATAGGCGGAGGGAACATCGGAACCTTATGTCAAGATTCTTAGTTTTCATTAAGACAATTCCGGTCCCCTATTTCCACCGAGCTCTGGAGTCATTGTATGTTAAGTGGCGTAACTCAACGCCGAAACGAACATTGAGATACAAATGATAGAATAGAACCTTTTTTAGCTTCACGTATCATCTGTATCTCATAACAGAACTAAACACTGCATTGTAAACTTATTACGAGAGACAGAAATTGAGAATAATTTACCCTAAACTGAGATTAAATTTCCCTAAATCAGAATCGAACCTTTAACCAACGCATTTCCATCCATTCTTAAATAAATCTTAAATAGATTACTCACCGCAGCGTATTCCGTGCTAACCGAGTTATGACCAAATACGTAGAAGTAAGATTGTCTATTAGCTTGAGATTGGTAATTAGAGAAGCTTATCATCGGGGCCAGAGTCCGAGCGTCGCTGAACAGATTCAATATAACTTCACGGTTCGTTTCAACATTCCATCGTTGAGGATCCAGTTTCGATGGGGAATATCTGATAATAAATCGTTTTTGTTAAATATTAGGTTTGTCATAACGCAGCGGCACAAGCGCGTGACTGTAACCGACAGGTTCTGGGTTCGATTGCCGGTTGAGAAAATGAAATATTTAATATTTTCATTTTAAATATTTAATGTTTCATTTCTTTGCTCTGGTACAAGGTAAGAGGCGGCGTTGAGTTCCGCCACTCAACACGCAATTCCTCAAATTCGGCGGAAAGTGGGGAACAGAAGTGGAACGGAGTGCCTTAACACTAGGTTCCCAAGTTTCCTCTGCCTACCCTGCCATGTGCGGGATACAGCGTGAAGCTGAGTGAGTGAGTGAGTGAGTCATAACGCAGGGGTATAAGGGTTTGGATGTAAACGCGAAAGGTTGTTGTGGTTTCAATCTCAGCTTGAGGAAATAAGATATTTATTATAATTATTTACTTGCTTTGGTAACGAGGCGAACTATGGCTTCAGTTCTGCTATCAACACGCAATACCTCAAATTCGGAGGAAAGTGGGGAACGGAAGTGGAACAGAGTATCTTAACATTAGGTTCCCAAGTTCCCTCCCTATCATGTGCGGGATATAGCGTGAAGCTGAGAAAATAAAATTATCTTCTCTCATATCACAATTTTTATTTACAGCATTCGTTGGGCGATATACAAATCTTCGTTAACAATATAAACTAGTTTTAAGTTTAACGAGCGCCTTAATATTTTGATATAGTCTTTTAGCACGTACAGATTAGTGGAAGATAGTTTTAAAAATAGGAGAACGGCTGCGATAAATTATGTTCGTCTTTTGTATGTAATTTTTTTCTATTCTTAGAAGGTATGGAGTAGCATTTTAAAAATATATTACTTTTTTGCGTTGTACGTTGTATCAAAACATGGGAGAGTAGGCAATTTGGGAACCTAATGTTAAGACACTCAGTTCCGTTCCCAACTTTCCACCGAATTTAAGGCATTGCCTATTGAATGGCGCGCTTTGCCTTGTTACCAGAACGAAGAAATCGAGCCGGTCAGTGTATAATTACTCGCTTGCCTGTGGCATGACAGGCTTTAGGCAAAAATGTAGTACTTACTGTTTCAAAATCTCCTTCAAAGCTACTTTTTCCGCACCTTCAAAGACAACTTTAGCGAATTTAGTTATAAATTCGTCTCGTTGATTCTCTAATATGCCATGATCTAACTCTATAACGCCAAAATCATGATACCTCTCTAATTCGGTTACACCACTGAGTACCTGATATCTGGAAAATTAATATTTTTGAAAAACATTTCGATACTTACAATATATTGTATATAAATGGCAATTATTAGGGACGTCGTAGAGCAGGGCCAAAAACGTGATCTAATACGCAGCTTGTAGTATTGGATTGCAATCCGGAGAAATTAAATATTTATTATTTTCAATACCTCTTTCTAATATAGAATTAATTATTCAAAGTATCTTACAGGAGGTATTTCCATAGTTAAGCTAATTTGGAAGAAAATACCAAAATTACTTATAAAATATTAACAAACGTCAAATTTGTAAAAAAAAACATACTTGCTTAGCAAATTTGGATATGACTCCATGGTCTTGGCTGGTTCGCTTGGTATGAACGACCCCGCTACCACTGGACCAAGAGGTGTTTCGAATTCACGCGATAAAATTTGCACTTTCTTTATTTCTGAAAGTCTTTAAAAAAAAACATTTATTTATCTCTTCAAATGAATGTAATTTGTGGCAAGTTGTATTTCTGCTCTAGTGAATTATTAATTTTAATTATGTTTTATTTTCAAAGAGCGGTGTTAAGTTACGCCACACAACGAGCAATGTCTCCAAAAATTAAAGAAACTTAGAAAACAGATGTTATACTTTCTCCGCCAAATGTCCATTCACTGTTTTTCACCAAATTAATAAAACAAGGGAAAAACAGAATACTTTAACCAAAGATTTTAATCTACACTGCTATGTCATATAAAAAAGACGTAAAATTATTATACAATTGTCAACTTACGGCTTATTCTGTAAGCATGTCATCATGTTTCTTGGATTTAAGTTACAACCGAGGCTCTGTGCCACTTGCAAAGTGTACTGCGTTGGATCCTTAGTGAGGGCTGCGTCAGAAAGCGCTGATCCGGACATTAAGATTGCTCGATGAAATAACCCTGTAAAAGTTTTTTTTAGCATTGCCTATTTTTTTATGGAAGAGACGGCAAACGAGTGTACGGGTCACCTGATGGTAAGTGATCACCGTCGCCCACGGCCCCATGCAGCTCCAGAGGAGCTACAGGAGCGTTGCCGTCCTTTAAGGTGGATGGGCACCGGGGCCCGGCATTACCTAATGCGAAACGCAGTGGCCAAGGCCACTACTTAACGCCGGTCTTAAATGCCGGGGGTGGTAACAATCCGGTCGAGTCTGCCCATGCGTGTTGCCATTGCTGGCAACGTGACTCTACCACACGCAAAATGCCTATCTCATACGTAGCAAGTTAGGTAGAGGGAACTTGGGAACCTAGTGTTAAAATACTTTGTCCCTTTTATAACTCTTTAGTACCCTATTATAGCGGTATAAGACTACTTAGCTTCACGCTATATCCCTAGCGGAGTAGTCAGAAAGAACGGAGCGCCAAACGCTACGGTCTCGGCATACCTCCTTCACCTCGTCCACTGTCATCAATCTCTTCATACATGCCCTCCATGGAGGTCTTCATGCTTTTTACGTGACCTGTGTGTTTTCGAAGGTCAACCAAGGTCAGTGGAGGACGGCGTTAAGGATAACGTCCTTATTTAAGCTACGTTTACGATTATAACTATAGTTTTGAACTCGGTTTTATTTTTTATAAATAATGTTATATTGCACTAAAATTTAATTGGCGTTTCTCAATATATTTTTATAAAGAGTAAACAAAAACATCCTGGACAGTGTTTTGTACATTAATTGTACCAAATTCAATGGGTCAAATGCGCTACCAAATTTATCTTTTGTAAATGAAGCATCATTAGTCAAAACGTTGTTTGTTTACTTTCGTTAGCTGTGTTCTTTAAATAAAAAGAGAAGTTTGAAAATATATAGCAGTGGCTGTCAAAGTGGAGGATTTATTTTAAAAATATCTTTATCAGCTTCACGCTGTATCCCGCACATGGCAGGGTAGGCAGAGGGAACTTGGGAACCTAGTGTTAATACACTCCGGTCCATTTCCGTTTCTCACCTTCCGCTCAATATGAGGCATTGTTCGTTGAGTGGTGCAACTTAACACAGTTAAAAATATCCGATATACATATAAAGGTAATGGTATGGCTTTTGACTGTGATACGATCAGTCTAGGTTCGATTCTAACTCGGTATGATGAATTATTTAAAAAAAAATATTTCTTGCAAAATAAAGCGGCGTTGAGATCCGCCAATCAATGCGCGGTGAAAATTAGGCTTTGACTACTGTACTGAACACATGCAGGGTAAAGCTGAAAAAAGAAGGTGATTTTAAATGATATAGGATTTTTTGTAGAATAAACAGTGTTGAGTTTTTTCTTTTAAGTACTGTACACAAAAAAAATATGTTTATTCTTAAAAGAATAATTTTCTTTATCTTTAAAAAAACAAAGCGAGCGATACCTGTCAAGTAAAGCAAGTAATTTTATATCAGAAAGATTTTTTTCAAGTTACGTCGTTTGCTCTAAAATAAGGCAACAGCATCCTTTAACGATACTTTACGTAACCCACAAAATGTTTTAAAAATATCTCTTAAATCTTTCTTACTTACTCAGCTTCACACACACACATAGTAGGCAGAGGCAACTCGGTACCTTGTGTTAAGACGCTCCGTCCTAATATTCACTTTTTACTGAATTTGAGTTATTGTGTGTTGAGTGGCAGAACTCAACGCTGTGTCCTGCCTTGTTACCAGTGAGAAGAAATGAAAACATTAAACATTTACTAGTAAATTAAAAATATTAAATATTTCATTTTTTCGTAGAGATCGAACCCACAAACTGTGTTTCAGCTGTGTTACGACAGGCACATCTTTTATACTCTTCATAACTATTGATACAAGTATATACAAGATTGAGAATCTCTGCCATAAAGCTACTACCATTTTAATTAGAGGAAATCAAGTAACAATGTAACAAAAAAAACATGAGATGATAATGGGAGGGCCTCCTTTTGTTCATTGTAAACGTTCCTTTATGCCTGTGCTTAGACTTAAAAGACAATTTTCTTGAATAATATAAATGTTTTTGGCCTTTTATAATGATTTTTAGTTTACTTATATATATTTTTATTATTTATTTATTATTATAACTAGTAGTGATAATCAAGCGTGTGACTATAAACGATAGGTTGTGGGTTCTATCTCTACTCGAGAAAATGAAATATTTGATAATTTCAATTTCTATATTTAATATTCTCATTTCGTCGCTCTGGTAACAAGGCAAGGTGCGGCGTTGAGTTTCGCAACCCAACACGCAATGCCTCATATTTGGCGGAAAGCAGGAAGCGGAAGTAGAACGGAGCGTCTTAACACTAGGTTCCCGAGTTTCCTTTGCCTACCCTGCCAGGTGCAGGAGACAGCGTGAACTGAGTAGAGTACATGTAGTGTAGTAATTTGAAATAGGAAATTTTGTTGTTTGAGACATTGCAAGTTGAATGACGGGACTCAACGCCGTTTATTTTTTAAAATGTGGTTATTTCTATTCCAACTCGTGATTTTTTAACATTTTGATTCAACTCTCAAAATTAGACCAAGAGTTGGGAACGAGTGAGACTGCCTTTGAAATATACTCGTAGTTCGGTAGGCGAGGACATTTTTTATTTTGGATAAAATTGGGAAACATTTGGTTCCCAAGTCACATCTGCACGGACAATAATTTAATTTATAAAAGTTTTTCAAATAAAAAAGATACATAAAATCTTTATAACCATCATAAATTTTCGAGGAAAATTTTTTAAAAACTTTTCGGTATAAAGGCAACATATCCATTTCTGATTTCTAAAGTCAATATTGTCTCAGCGTTACAGCGCCAAGTAAAATGTCTATACAAAAAATATATTTGTCTTTTCGTATTATTATACGGAGGCCTGTTGTGGCGCAGGGGCACAAGTGTGTGACTTTAAACGCAACATAATATGGGTTCAATTCCCTCTTTCTTTTCATTCCATAGCTCTGGTCCAGTTTAAAATCGAACAGAGTGTCTTAACACTAGGTTCCCATGTTCCCTCTGTCTACCCTGCAACGTGCACGATACAATGTAAAAAGAAATATTACTACTTTTTTAAGAAAAAAAAAGAAAATATTAGACTAGAAAAAAAAGAAAATATTATTACTAAGTAATCTAGGCTGTTGTTGCTCATCATTACAGCGTGAGTCTATAAACGCGAATTGTAGGTTCGATTCTGATTTTTGGGGAAGGAATAAGTTTCATTTTCTTACTATAAAATAACATGTTTGTCTTTTGCCACTAAACAGTCAATGTCTTGAAAATTAATTGGAAGGATTTCCTGTTCAGACATTCCAATCACCTGAACGAAGTATTTTAACACTTCCAATAACGGTATATGTCAGATAACAGAGCGGAAATGCTTGACTAACTCCCGCTTATGGGTTTGCTTGCACTAAATTACACAATTATTTGCTCACTTTAGTGTTCTATTAAAATGTTCATTATCAAGATGATGTCCATACACTTGATACAAACGTAAACGCCAATAGAATAAATTTGCTTATTTTGTGGCAACTGTGTAGCAAAATATTTTGTATTAATTATACTTATTTTTGATTTGCATGCAAACAGACAAAGATTTTAAAAATATTTCTTTTGGATTTTATATCTCAGATACCCTCAATAATAAGTGTTCTCATACTTTTATTATGTAAAGACAATTTATCAGGTTAAATTTTATTGTATGATGATAGATAGTATTAAATTGAAGAGTATTAGAAAGTTCAGAATAAAGTTTTTAATATTTTTTATATCATTGCTCTGGTAACAAAGCAAAACTCAGCATCAAGTCCCGCCACTCAACACTCAATACCTTAAATCTACTAGAAAGTGGAAAACCTTAGTATCCCAATAGGAACGTAAAACTAGGTTCCCAAGTTCCGTGCTATATAACCTTAGCTAAGTATAAAATCTTACCATTAGATATAGGTGATAACATTAAATAATTAACACACGCAGCCCCCGTGCCGTGTCCCATCAGAGTGACAGACGTGGGATCGCCGTTCAAATCTTCAATGTTATCTTTGATCCATTGTAAGGCAGCCAACTGGTCCAGAAGACCATTGTTGCCGTAGACATGTTCCGTGATGCTGGGCTTCATGAAACCTGTTTTAATATTATTTATACAATCACGCTAGTTCCTCTACGTAATAAGGTAGGTAGGAACCTGGGAACCTAGTGTTAAGACACTTCCTCTATTTTTATTAAGATGCTTCGATTCTATCCAGAGAACTTGAGTTCTGCTACTTAGCACGCTATTTCCCAAGAATCACTTTGAAAACGGAAATATTCTAAAGGGTAGAGAACGCCTTAACAATAGGTTACTTCTCAGGTTCCCTCCGTATATGCGGGATGCAGCGTGGGGCTAAATTAACTAATTTACCCACTTTGTTAGTAAGTGCGCGGCGTTGAGTTCCACCATTCAATCAAAACTTCAAACATAAGACTAAAAGTGGGAAATAAATGTTCTGGGGAACTGTACTGGGGTGCAGCAAAATAATGAAGAAGATAAAAATAATAAGCAAGACAACGTTGTGATTAGTTTATTAGAGCATTCACTCAGCCTCATGCTATATCCCACACATGGCAGGGTAGGCAGAGGGAACTTGGGAACCTAGTTTTAAGACACTCCGTTCCACTTTTGTTCCTCATTTTCCGCCGAATTCGAGGCATTTCGTGTTGAGTGGCGGAACTCAACGCCGCGTTTAGCCTTATTACCAGAGCGAAGAAATAAAAACATTAAATATTTAAACTGACAATATTAAATATTTCGTTTCCTCGATTGGGGATCAAACTCACAACCTGTTGGTTACAGTCACACGCTTGTGCCGCTGACCCACGACAGGCGTCAAATCAATTTATTCATATGTATACCTATATATTTTACTAGCTTCATGCTGGATCCTACAAATAGCAGGATAAGTAGAAGGAACCTGGGAACCTAGTGTTAAGAAGCTATGTTCCTATTAAGATACTCGCTACTTCCATTTAAATTATATATGTATGTACAAAGATAAAATATTATAAACGAAAGAATATAACTTTGAAGAAGAACAAAAACGTTAAAGTGTAATGTTCTTTTTTACCCTGAAGCGATGCTTTAGTATAACTAAGCATATTGAACAAGGTCTAACCAAAGAATATTTCAGTATTTTTTTTAATATATTAACTGTCTTACATTTTTTATAGTGTTTATATAGCTTTATGTAAATTTTGTACATAAATTATAAGCAAATGTTAAATCTAAAATTCATCAAGGCGATGGGCACATGTGTGTGATTGAAGTCGAAATCTTCCAAAAATTGTTAATTTCACGCTGTATCCTACACATGATATGATAGGCAGAAAATTCTTGGAAACTATGTATTATTTTTTGAAGAAGCATCATCATGAGTGGCGGAACTCAACGCTGCGATTCATATCCTGTATTAAGAATGAAATCTATAATCAGCTGAATTCACAGTAGCGCGCTTGTACGCCTGCGCCACGACTAATATTTTATAATTTTTAGATAACAGCTTTTTTTTACGTAGCTTTTTAAAAAAAAGCTTTTTCTTCTTACTCACCCAAAATGCCCAATCTGAAGTTAACAGTGATAACCATAACGTTCCCGTAGGACGCCAAGATTCTTCCATCGTAAGGGTTCCCGGAGCTCCACTCAAAGGAATCACCGTGTATGAAGACTAATACTGGGAACTTTTTTGACTTTTGTTCTGTAAATATATATATTAACGAATTAAAATGAAGCTTCATGATGATTTATGTTAAATTTGAGAACTTTTTGCGTTGAGTGGCGTAACTCAACGCCGCGTTTCGACTTATAACTGGAGCGAGAAAATGAAATTATTCATTCCCCTGACTCTGAATCGAACTCAGGGCCATCCAGTCTTCAATACAAATCATTGTAGTCTACATATTTCCATGTAACACTGTATGCAAGTACAGGAACCACGAACAGTAATAAATATTCCTTTTATATTCGAAAAAGTGATAAAAATGTGATCAAACACTTTTTTAATATAGGAAACTTTGTAACTGCCGTAAATTACTGAAACATAGTAAGTTTTTATGGCTTTTGTAGTTAGCAGCACCATCTATTGGCAAAAAAAAACTTTTTTTTTTTTAAGTTTTTAGTAGATACGTGTTACATTTCAAGCTCTTTCCCTCATTTAGCAGAGTATGAAGACATTTCTGTATATACTTTGCACCAAATTTTCAATATAACATGTCATGAGGCGGAACTCAACGCCGCGTTTCGTCTTATTATACAGTAATGTGCATGGACATAAAACAGATTCACCTAATTAAGATGGATTAGCCTTCACAGACGTTGTGTATACATTTAAAACATTTCCACTCCGCTACGGCGGCTCTTAACTTAAATTTAAGAATTAATGTAAACTAAAGTACAAAGTCTATTAATCCGATTAAGTTATAATAACTATCATAGATAGACGAAGTCAGGTCCATTTATTAGTTTTTTTCAACATGACGATGTATCCTGCACATTAGTAGGGTGGTAAAGGAAATTTGGGAATCCAGTGATAAGATACTCCGATCACGTTAAGACACTTCCCGTCTCCACTATCCACCGAATTTTAGGCTTGCGTGTTAAGTGGCGGAACTGAACGCTACAATTTGTCTTATTAACAGAGCGATATAATAGAAAGTTAAATATATATTTAATTTTCTCTTTGGAATCAATCCCATAAACTGTCGAAACTATGCCCCTACAACTTGACATGCTTCTATTAAAAGAACATGTTGCTGATAAGCTTAACTCATTTTTATCTACATTCCATTATCTTTTTTTATAGCCTCACGCTGTATCCCGCACGAGACAGGGTAGGCAGAGGGAACCTGGGAACCTAGTGTTAAGACACTTCGTTCCACTTCCGTTCCCCACTTTCCGCCGAATTTGAGGCATTGCGTGTTGAGTGGCGGAACTCAACGCCGCGCTTTGCCTTATTACCAAACCGAAGAGATGAAACATTAAATATTTAAATTGAAAATATTAAATATTTCATTTCCTCGACTGGGGATCGAACTCAGAACGTGTCGGTTAAAGTAACACGCTTGTGCCGCTGCACCACGACGGGCCTTATCATATGTCATTATCTATTTAAGTCAATTAGAATTCATGTATTTTCAATACAACGCCATCTACTAGGAGCTTTAGGAATTGCGTTCAGTTTAAAGCTTTTACTCAAATAGGACCACACGGCAGGAAACGCGCGTACGGTAATGACTATATTCGCGATTCATATTACGTTAATATTTAACCGACGCAAAAGAAGGAGTGTTATATGTATGACCTGTCTGTCTGTAATAGCACCGTAGCACTGGAATTAATAAATTGATTTGAGTTGGTTTATTTTAATCGCAGTAGTTTTTAGTTATGTTTTATGAAAATAGAAGAACTTCAAGTAATTTGTTGCGATGATGTACTGATAATTAGTATACAAGCGTGACAATTAGCAGTATTTCTCGAAAGTATGTCCTCATTATAAGGAAAACTTAAATATTTTTTATTACTGCCATGGCTCAGCGTGTGACTGTAATGGTGGTGCTACACTAGCGAGAAATTAGGTTAATTATCGCAATGATGGATGTCTTTTTTTTTTTTTTTTATGGACGAGACACGGCAAACGAGCGTACGGGAACCTGATGGTATGGTGATCACCGTCGCCCACGGCCCCATATAACTCCAGAGGAGCTACAGGAGTGTTGCCGGCCTTTGAAACGGATGGGCACCGGGGCCCGGCATTACCCAATGCAAAACGCAGTGGCCGAAGCCACTACTTAACGCCGGTTTTAAATGCCAGGGGTGGTAGCAATCCGGTCGAGTCTGCCCATGCGTGTTGCCATTGCTGACTACGTGACTCTCCCATACGTACTTTAGTCGCCTCTTACAACATCACCAGTACCAGGGTGATTCTATTCTAAGCCGGAATCACACGGCATGAAAACGTCTAACGTAGGTGTAGCTTAGCTCGATAATTTGACAACGGTATTCACACTGCCATTTGACGTTAGGCGATAGCTCAACAGTGCAGATATGTTGTTATGTAAGTTAGCTGTAAGTAAAGGCGAAGATTTTATTATTTTTTTTCTTTTGATTATTTTATTGATAAGTGTACATTGTGAAAGAGTTCTGAAAACCTATTCACGATCACGACATATCAGTCATAGTGATATGTTCCGTTTAACAAGAAGAACTTAACTGTTTTATAAAATAAATCAATTATTTTATAAAAGCTCACTGGGAAATTTTATAGTTCATCTTAAATAAACTTAAAAATACATACACAAACACACAACACAGGCACACAAACACACAACACAGGCACACGAACACACACACATTTACATATTATTGTTGAAATAAGATTATAATATAGAACCAAGTTTCAATTTTCAAAAAGTAAAAGTCATATAAATAGTTATGGTAATATTGATATCCAAAAATTTCTAGAAATAAGTACGAGTAATATAGCCTAATTACTTTTACTGTAAGTCGTTTTAATTATTGAAATAACTCTACTGGAAAGCTTTATTTCACTTTTAAAATTATAAAATAACATTTCGTAGCAAGCAATTTTATTACGACGCCATCTATGAGAAAGTATAGAAATTTCGTTCAGTTGAAATAAAGCAACTTAAGCGAAATTAGAACAGTACAAGTTCCTTACTGTTATACATAGATGGCGTTGCTATTTAATTTTATTACCACTAGTAACCCTCCCGTGGCTTTATCTGTATATTTTACGTAATTATTTGTCTAATAAACAGAAATAGTAAGTCCTGTCGTCGCATAAAGACAGGCTATAAAGTATATGGTTGTCAATAGATAAGTTATACCAATATTGTACTTTAACTCTAGCTGGTCTTAATTAGTATTATAAAGCCTGTATAACAAAATTTGAAAATCATCTTATAATATAATCAAAGCTTACATATAAGGAATGTTGCGGTACAAACATTTTTAAAAGGCGAAAGCGATTTGGTTTTTTGCGTTTTTCCGCACATGGCAGGTTAGGCAAAAGGAATTTTTGGGACCTAGTGTTAAGACACTCCATTTCATTCCACTCCTATTTCATTTCCTCGACTGGGGATCGAACCCAGAACCTGTCGGTTACAGTCACACTCTTGTGCCCCAGCGCCACGACAGGCCTCCGTTTGTTTTATTTAAACCTATTTAAATAAAAGAAATATTAAATTTAGAACGATATTTGTCAAAACACGATAGTAAAAACGGTAATTTATGTCAATTAGCTTTATTCTAAGCATCGATTCATCGAAGGCAGATCGAAAAACGTACATCCAAAAGACTGACGTGATGATACCTATGTATAGTTCAGTTTGTCATCCTTATCCGCCGTTTCATTTTCCAGAACTAAGAATCATATATAAAAAAAAAAAAGAAAAAAAAAACACTTATAATCGAGTGTATTTACATAAAACAGGCCCACAAACTTAACATTAGTCAACAGATATATTTTCTACTTCCCATTGGTCTACTATTTAGTACGTACGGAACCCACGATCCGAGCAAATCCAACTTACACTTTACAGGTTTGTCTTTTAATAAAATATAAATGGCAAAAGTTAATTGTCAATATTTAAACCTTTTTTTACGACCAAGCCTTCATCGAGTATAAAATCGATTTCATATTCGTTCACTGTCATAATCGAATAAGACCGCAATCCGATACTACCTAATAGGGATTGAGAGCAAAACTAATTGAGATTGTGCGGTCCTGTGTCTTACTTGGAAATAGGGTTGCGTCGTCACTTAGTGTAATGAAATAATCTTAACACCATGGTTAAAGGTTCGATATATATGTATTTGATTTTATTTAGCTTTACGCTGTATAGATACAGCGTTTGTTTTATTTAAGACTCTCTCTCTCTCTCTTTCTCAGCTTCACGCTGTATCCCGCACGAGGCAGGGCAGGCAGAGGGAACCCGGGAACCTAGTGTCAAGACACTCCGTTCCACTTCCGTTCCCCACTTTCCACCGAATTTGAGGCATTGCGTGTTGAGTGGCGGAACTCAACGCCGCGCTTTGCCTTATTACCAGAGCGAAGAAAATGAAACATTAAATATTTCAATTGAAAATATTAAATATTTCATTTCCTCGACTGGGGATCGAACCCAGAACCTATCGGTTACAGTCACACTCTTGTGCCGCTGCGCCACGACAGGCCTCAATTCAAGTCCTATTTAAGACAATTTAATAAAAGCAATATTAAATTTAAAACGATACTTATCAAAGTAAAGTAGAATAAGAACGGAATTTATATCAGTAAACAGGCAGATCGAAAAACAGATGTCCAAAAGACTGACGTGATGATACCCGGTAGGTAGTTCAGTTTGTTATCCATACTCCGCAGAGGACATGGCAGGGTAGGCAGAGGGAACTTGGGAACCTAGAGTTAAGAAAGTCCATTCCATTCCCCGTGTTTCATCGAATTAGAGGTATTACGTGTTGAAACTCAACGCCGCGCTATATCTTGTTACCAGAGCAAGAAAGTGAAAACATTAATATATCATTACAATTAAATATTTTAGAATAGGATATGAAAATTATAGACTATTATTTTTTTTTTTGCTTATTTAACCTTCCCAGCCTTGAATTTTCAATGGGTCCAGGCTGTTAACTCTTTATGTTACATGATTTTTATGAGTATTATGTGTACAACGATTGTAGTATAGTCAAAATTCAAAATATATAGTTATTCCTGTTTAGTTGTTTATATGATCGTATGGTGTCAAACAAAGAGCAGAGGCAATTGGGTACCTTCCATTCTACACTTTTAGCTGTATTTTCGAGTCACTGTGTATTTAGTTCGATGGCGGAGTTCAACACCGTGCCTTGTCTCGTTATCAAAAGAAGTAAATGAAAATGTCAAATATTTCATTTCCCTGAGTGGGTAGCAAAAATATATTTTATGTAGATTAGGAACTCAAATTCGTTATTAAATTGAGTTACACACGAACGTACGTAACACTCACTCATAATTAAATAATTTACAAATTTCGAAGTGTGACGTTGGAAACTAGTATTAAGAAACTTTGTTGGCTATTGCCTGACGTACTCTCACTCACTCGGCATTATAGGTAGAGGCCACTTGGGATCCTAGTGTTAAGATACTCTGTTCCTTTCCCAACTCTCCTGACTTTCGACGGAAATTTTAAAGACATTACGTGTAGAACTTCAAAGCCTTCAACGCCGCACAATATAAAAATGTACAGAAAATACGCAATATATAAGTGTTTATATACAAAATTTCTTTACGATCTCGTAAAATTTACATACTATGTACTAGAAATGCGCTTTAAAGTACCGTTTTATGGTGTTTTAGTGGATTCTTGCATCAGCGGGCTAAGTTTTCTGCATGTAATGGGCATTTCTCGCTTACGTCAGCTGTTCTTAAGTCTTGAATTAAAAGCGATTATACAAGAGCTTACAAACAAAAAGCTTAGTTGAGATAACATACTTCAGTTCGAGCTTTTATATATTTTAGTAAAAATATGTTGGTACTTGTATTAAAGAAACTAGTTAGATATAAGTTTCGCTCGTTTTGCTTTATTTTTTTTTCAGCTTCAAGCTGTATTTGGGAGGGGAGGGAACCTGGGAACCTAGCCATGTTACTGCAGCAAATAAATGGAAATACATATATTAATTTACACCATAAATAAAATCGAATCTATTGTCTGTCACACTCAAAATTGAAACTCTAACGTATATAAATACTTAAATAACATCTTTAACACATATTTTTAATTTAAGCACAATATTTTTTTATATATGATTTGTCACATACGAGTACATATTATACTTATAGAATAACTATATACTCAGCTTCACGCTGTATCCCGCACATGGCAGGGTAGGCAGAGGGAACTTGGGAACCTAGTGTTAAGACACTCCGTTTTTTTTTATGGAAACCACCTGATGGTAAGTGATCACCGTCGCCAACGTCCCCGTGTAACTGCAGAGGAGCTACAGGAGCTTTGCCGTCTACATCTAAGGGGAATGGGCACCGGGGCCCGGCATTACCTAATGCGAAACGCAGTGGCCGAAGCCACTATTTAACGCCGGTCTTAAATGCTGGGGTTGGTAATAATCCGGTCGAGTCTGCCCATGCGTGTTGCCATTACTGGCAACGTGACTCTACCACACGCACTTTAGTCGCCTCTTACGACACCATCAGTACCAGGTTGATCCTATTCTAAGACAGAATCACACGGCAGGTTCCACTTCCGTTTCCTACTTTCCGCCGATTTTGAGGCATTGTGTGTTGAGTGGTGGAACTCAACGCTCATTAAATATTTAAATTGAAAAGATTAAATATTTCATTTCCTCTAGTAGGGATCGAACCCACAACCTGTCGGTTACAGTCACATGCTGTACCGCTGCGTCACGACAGGCCTTAAATAACTATATATGTATATTAAATCTACATTTGATCAAGCAGGCGAAGTCGCAAGAAAAACTACGTATTTGATATCCTATAAGTCAGTAATGTACGACGTACGTAGACGTACAAACACACATTGTTTCGACATAACTTTTTAATCGCTAGGGAAATTACGCTTAATTTCCCATAAACAAAGACCATGAAAAAGGAAAAGGGTGAACAATAGGGCCGGTAGTATTTTCAAGCTTTGTATAGCATTCAACTGGCTGGCTCAAAATAGTAGAATGCAACGTATAAATCTTTGAAGCTCTAACAAAATGTTTATATATAGTGTTCAGATATATGAAAAATTTTATCGTCACGCTTGGAAAACAGCCTGTAGAAAGATGAGAAAGAGGAACCTAGTGTTAAAGCAATCTCTATTTGTAGACATTGTGTGGAGTGGCGGAACTCAACGCCGTGCTTTATTTTTTTTTTATCGGAGCGAAAATCGTCTCCCTAACAATCAGCTGTTATGCGACGGCCTTAATTTGTAGTCATGTTCTTGTTAGAGCATAGAATATAGAATTAAGCTTCACACTGCATCCTGCAGATGGCAGTTTGGGCAAAGGGAATTTGGGAACATAGTGTTAAGACTCTCCGTTCCGTTACCCACTTTACACCGAATTTGAGGCATTGCTTGTTATGAGGCGGAATTCAACGCCGCTTTGCGTTGTTACTAGAGCGAACAAATGAAAACATTAAATATTTACTTCCTTACTTACTCAGTTTCACGCTATATCCCTAGCGTGAACGTACTCGTCCACTGTCATCAGTCCTCTAGTGTCGTAGATACTGTGATTTCAAAGGTCAACCGAGGTCACTCACTTCTTCTCTTACCCACTTCCTTTCTTACTCAATATTGAATTTAAAATATTATATATTTCAATTCTTCGAGTGGCGATTCAACGTACAGAGGGGATTGAGTCAAACTTGGAAAAGAGAAATAAAGTGTTAAGATACTCTGTTCCATACTTTACTTATTTTAGATGTTACGTGTCAAGTTGCGTAACTAAACACCGTATTTTGTTTAAAAATAAAAAAAAGAAAAGAATTCAGAGTAGGAATCGAACTGAGAACCATCGAGTCAGACGTTGTGGCTATACAAGGATGGTCTTGAAATTAGACCAGTAAAACTAAAAAGGGAAACGAAAAGTACTTGTAATACCCAATGAAGAGATACACAGAATGGTAGGTACTAGTACGTGGATCTCACAGTGAGAATGAAGAAGAACGTGCTCAGGTGGTTTGGGCACGTCTAGCAAATGGTAAAAAAGATTTATAAAGAAAAAGTGAGTAGTAAGAGAGGGAGAAGGAGACCTTGGTTGACCTTCGAAAACACAGTATCGACGATACTGGAGGAAGGTCACATAAAAAGCATGAGGACCCCCCGGAGGGCATGTATGAAGAGGCTGATGACAGTAGACGAGGCGAAAGAGGTATGCCGAGACCGTAGCGTTTGGCGCTCCGTTCTCTCTGCCTACCTCGCTAGGGATATAGCGTGAAGACAATCAAGTAAGTAAGAAAAGTACTTTGATTTAAGAGGGATTTCAATCCACTATATTGAAAATTAAATATTTATAGAAATAAATTTAAATAACAATGCGGACTTTTCATTTAAATAAAATGTAATAATTTTAGCTTTACGCTATATATGCGCAGTTCATAGTTACTATAAGTACTGAGGAAAGCTTAAGTACGAATTTCAGTACGAAAAAAGTCATACAGACAGCTTCAGCTTCACGCTGTATCCCGCACGAGGCAGGGTAGGCAGACGGAACCCGGGAACCTAGTGTTAAGACACTCCGATTGCACATTGCGTGTTGAGTGGCGGAACTCAACGCCGCACTTTGCCTTATTACCAGAGCGAAGAAATGAAACATTAAATATTTAAATTGAAAATATTAAATATTTCATTTCCTCGACTGGAGATCGAACCCAGAACCTGTCGGTTACAGTCACACTTATCCCGCCGCGCCACGACAGGTCTCAAGCGTGACAGACAGCGTGTGATATATTTTTTACCTCGAAGTAGTCGAAAGAATGTTTTTAATACTGTTCATTTAAAAAAAATATTTGTTTAGTAATAGACTCTAAACTCGGAAACTAATGGTCTCTATATGGAAATTAAATATTGAATATTTTCATTTCCTCGTTCTGGGACCGAGGCAAAGCGCAGTGTTAATTTTGGCGGAAAGTGAAGAACGGAAGTGATTTAAGTCGATCGGAGTAACGCAACTCTAGGTTCCCTAGTTTCTTCTGCCTGTCCCGCTAAATTTAAAATGGTAGGGACGCTTCGCCCGCTTGAATTGCACTTATTCATGCTATTTTATTTATTAATTACAACTACTTTATTCCTCTAACGACAGAAAAAAATTGTACATTAAAATTAAAATTTCAACTAAAATAACAAAAACTTTTGTACATATTTCGTCGACATTAATATTTAACATTGGCGTAGCTTTAATTTTTAAAACAAACGCTAAATGCTAAGTAGAGGTTGCCGTAATATATAGTGAGAACTTCATTTAAATTGATTTAGCCGTTTCTGAGATTAACACGAATAAACGAACAGACAAACACAAAAAAAAATCTGTATTTTATATTAATAAAGGTCCCCATATAAGATTTCTTTTTTGTATATTTTCTATGTATAGAAAGCGATCAGTTATATAAGTATTATAAGTCTAGATGAGATCATGAAGATATGTACGTTTGAAGCGTGTAGTGGCGCATGGACACAAGCGTGTTACTTTAAAAGCGACAGGTTCTAAGTTTCATTTCATTCAAAGAAATGAAAAATTAAATATTTTCAAATTAAATATATAATGCGCCTGTCGTGGCGCAGCGGCGCAATCGTGTGACTGTAACCGACAGGTTGTAGGTTCGATCCCCAGTCGAGGAAATGAAATGTTTAATCATTCAATTTAAATATTTATTATTTTCATTTCTTCGCTCTGGTACAAGGCAAAACGCGGCGTTGTGTTCCGCCACTTAACACGCCATGCCTCAAATTCGGCGTGTCTACTAGATTAACAAGTTCCTTCTGCCTACCCTACCATGTGCGGGATACAGCGTGAAGCTGAGTGAGTGAGTGCGTGAAATATTTAGTATTTACATTGTTTCGCTAAATTAGCGGAAAGAACGTAACGGAGTGCTTAAAACCAGGTTCCCACATTCCCTCTGTTCCCCTGACACTCCCTACACTACTATGTACGTGAAGTTGATAAAAAATATGTATATACGTTTGTTAATTTAAAACAAAGGCGCCTCAATCGCTTGAACTCATTCCTATACTATTTACAGAACTTCCGTCCACGGAGTGTCCAAATAGCTTAATCTAAAAATACATTTATTTTGAACTACTTCTCTCAGGTCTCGGAATGCGATACAACTATTGAATTGGGTTATAGTATTGCTAATCTAAATTTTGTTGTAATATTCCGTAAAACATTTAAAAAAAAAGTATAAATATTTGAAGCTAGATGATTTTTTATATGTATTCTTGTGGTGATTAATACTTTAAAAACAGTATTAACTATATAACAGCGTAAATTTGTAAAAAATCTCCCTACAGAGATGCTAACAATATAAATAAATTCTAACAAGCGAATGTATGTTTGTCTTATATGTCAATCGCCTAGAGTTATCAAACTAAAATTAATATAAAATAATCAGGCACAGAATACAGCATAAAGCTGTTAGCTTCACGCTGTATCCCGCACAAGGCAGGGTAGGCAGACGGAACCCGGGAACCTAGTGTTAAGACACTCCGTTCTACTTCCGTTCCCCACTTTCCGCCCAATTTTAGGCATTTTTATAAATATTTAATGTTTACAAAGCAAAACGCGGCGTTGAGTTCCGCCACTCAACACGCAATGCTTCGAATTCGGCGGAAAGTGAGTAACGTAAATTGGAACGGAGTGTCTTAACACTAGGTTCCTGGGTTCCCTCTGCCTACCCTGCCATGTGCGGGATACAGCGTGAAGCTGAGTATCTATCTATATTATATGTTTTGTATTTAAGTTACGTACGTGAAATATATTAATTTCGTCCACTCAAAAAATATTTCCAAGAAAACTTGTTAAGTACAAAAGCTTTCAACTAAGCTGCAATTAAAAATCATGTTTAAAATTTATCAAAACACATTTCAGCACTCAACTATTGATTTTTCCTCAAAATAAAATGACATAAAAATTGGAAATTTCAAAGAAACTTGGCGTTTCTCTAATGGATGTTACTTAAAGTTTGATTGTCTTTTTACGGTTGAGACGAATCTCAAACTTTAGTAATTATTCTGTCAATAATTTATAGAAATGACGAGTGACAAGAGAAAGAATAATAAGTTCTTTGATTTTCGCGATTATTACGCATTTAAAGTCTGTTACAGTGAGGGTCGCAAGCGAATAGGTGGAAGGTAGTGGGTTCAATACCCACTTGAAGTAATGAAACATTTATTATTATCATTTCTTCGCTCTGGTAAAATGGCCACGAGGCGTTAAGCTCCGACACTTGACACGAAATGCCTCAAATTTAGCGGAAAGTGAGGAACAGAGTGGAGTATCTTAAAACTAGGTTCCCAAGTTAAGTAAGTGGGGAACGGAAGTGGAACGGAGTGTCTTGACACTAGGTTCCCGGGTTCCCTCTGCCTACCCTGCCTTGTGCGAGATACAGCGTGAAGCTAAGGTTCCCAAGTTTCCTCTGACTAAAAAATGATTGTAAGAAGTTATGATACCAAAAGCATTTGTTAGAAGAAATAACCTGTTCTCTACCTAGAGCGTTCTCTAGGTACAATAAATGTTTAAATTTTTAGCTTAGAATGCAAACGCTGTGTCAATCAACGTCAGCACTAGTTTAGCTGAAATCTTTAAATAATGTTGAGCAAATGAATGAAATGAATGGAACTGACCCCGTTTTAAACATTTCGTGGAAAATTTCACTTTATTTTACTTTATTATATTAGAATAGAAATTTATTTTTTTATCACTTTTTTAAAAAAGTAGCGAATATATTTAAGACCTTGTTGTGGTGCAGAGGCATGAGCGTTACACGGCTACCGCGACAGCTTGTGGGTTCAATCCAAAACTTAATGAAGTAAAATATTTAATATTTATATTTTTCGCTATAATGAAAAAGCAAAGCGTAGCGATGCGCACATCTCAAATTTGGCGGTAAGTGGGAGACGGAATGGAGTGCCTTAACACTAGGTTTCTCAGTTCCTTCTGCCTACATAAAAGAGAAAAATGAATATATTTAAGGATAGACAGATTATTACATGACAGTAATGTCAGTTCGGTCTATATTTTGAGCTTTGAGCTTTATGTAGCTCTCCTTCTATCCAAAGGAGAGATATATAATTTGTGCCCAATGCATGTATGATCCGATGACCATCATGGGAAATAAAGTCCATCATATTTCTATTGTAAGCACAATTATTTTAGGTTCAAATACTTGGCAGTATAAATCATTATATCCTGTGCGATGGTAGAGATCAAAATAACTGAAAACTCAGATCGGGTTTGTTTTATGCCATTATATTTTAAGTTTTTATAATGCAAATTACTTTGGAGAATCCTATAATGAATAATAAAAGAGATAATGGAAAAAATGTAACAGAAGTATAGACAGTAGCTGCATAAAAAAATTCTTGAGAATTGACACAAAATAGAGAACTGATTATTATTTTTTTATTGCTTTTTAAACCTTATATAGCAGGGTAGGTAGAAGTAACCTAGGATCAGAGAATCTGTTCCCAGTAAGATATATTTCTTCCTTTAACAATTCGCGACGAATTAGATTTTGAGTGATTGAACTCTCCGTTCTATCGGCATAAAGAAATGAAAATTACATATTTCCTACACCCGAGTGGAAATCGAATTCACAAAATTTACTATTAAAAAGTGTTTTATCAGAATATTTTATGTGACTAACTTATTAAGTGGCAGAATAGTAAGAAGGGATTTGAGAACGTAGTGTTAAGACACTGCGTTCCGTTTTCCACTTTCCGATGAATTTGAACCATTGCGTATTAACTAGCAGAACTTAACGCCGTGATTTGCCTTGTTACCAGAGCGGAGATTTTTTTTTATAAATATTTAATTTAAAAAAATTAAATATTTCACTTTTTTACCGATCCCACCACCAATCGTTTACAGTCATACACTCAAGATATTTTTTCTTTGTAATTTTTGCCCAATTTTGAGATATTTAAAATTAAGTAGAGCATAACTAAACACCGTTTGCCTTCTACTAGAGTGATGAAATGAACATAACTCATGACCTCGTACAGAAATCGAACCCATTACTGACTTAACCTATCATTAACCAAATGAGACGGATAAAAAAAATCTTGTCAGACATATGTAGTTACCAACACTTCATTTTGCTTAACATAAGTGTTTACACAAACGTATAGAAGTGTTTACAGAGTAGCGTGATATTTAGCTTTCGCTAGGCTTGCGTTTGTTTGTTTATGTGTTAATAGCTCATTAACTGTTGGGTTTATTGTATTGGAAAAGCTTTACGTTGTATATATTGTGACGTGTGAATTATATATAACGGCGCGACGACAACTTTAGTAAAGAAATTGTGATTTCTCACTCAGCTTCACGCTGTATCCCGCACATGGCAGGGTAGGCAGAGGGAACTTGGGAACCTAGTGTTAAGACACTCCGTTCCATTTCCGTTTGATTGTGATTTCTAGTTTGTAAATTATGAATTAATAATGATAGTTATCAATCTTTCAAATGTTCTCATGATTTATGATTATATATATCTCTCAAATGTTTTCATGATTTATCACTATATAGATAAACGATTAATGACAACTAGTTTTTGTATAATTCATTGTAGGAGGTAGTTGTATAAATACGAGTGATTATTGCCCCTCGTGGCATTCTTACAGTAGCACTAGCAAAGACTAAGAAGTCATTATTGCTATAAAAGTGGTTGAAGTAATCTTCAGTTTTATTTGTCATGGAAAGTTCATACATTATTGAAGAGAAAGACATCAGCATTGCTGGTGTCAATATTATTTTTTTTATGGAAAAGAAGGCAAACAAGCATACGGGTCACCTGGTGGTAAGTGATCACCGTCGCCCACGGCCCAGAGTAACTCCAGAGGAGCTACAGGAGCGTTGCCGTCCTTTAAATTGGAAGGGCACCGGGGCCCGGCATTACCTAATGCGAAACGCAGTGGCCAAAGCCACTACTTAACGCCGGTCTTAAATACCGGGGGTGGTAATAATCCGGTCGAGTCTGCCCTTGCGTGTTGACATTACTGGCAACGTGACTTTACCACACGCACTTTAGTCGACTCTTACGACACCATCAGTACCAGGGTGATCCTGTTCTAAGCCGGAATTACACGGCTAATTTTTGCCCAATTTAGAGATATTTAAGATTAAGTAGAGCATAACTAAACATCGTTTGCCTACTAGAGTAATAAAATGAACATAACTCATCATCGTCGTATCATAACCTCGTACAGAAATCGAACCCATTACTGACTTAACCTATATTATTAAAAACCTATATTATTAACTTATATTATTAAAAACAACTCTACACCAGCTGCTTTGAGATGTATGTATATTATCAATAATTACATTGACCTTAATATCAAATTTATGTCCATCATGGCGTATCGCCGCGGCGTTTAACTACACATTACGGTCACAGCTTTGATATGCACTGGATAAAGTAAATCTATTTCCAATTTCTGGTAACAAGACAAGACAAGACGCAGCGTTAAATTATGCTACTCAATTTGCAATATCTCAAGAATTTTAGCGGAATGAAAGGAACAAAATGGTTAATTTCCAAAATTAAATAATAAAACGTAAATAAAAATATACAATCCTATAGCTTACCTCGATATGGAACATATATATTTAAATACAGGCAATCTTCAGATTCTTGCTTCAGGAATGGTTTTAGTCTACTCAAATAATGCTGCCTTCCCATAGACGGAGGATTGCCTTTCTTTATAATGGGTAAAGATTGTGGGCACACTGGTGCGAAATGTGTTGCCATTTTTGTACCAGGCCAGGGAGGCGCGCTGACTGAAAGAAAATAATACACTTATTTAAAAATACAGTAACACGCTTGCTTACTGTACTGTTACTATAAATGGCAGGTTGTGGGTCCGTACCCCACTCGAGGAAATGATATATTTAATGTTTTCAAATCAAATATTTTATTTGCTCTGGTAACAAGTCAAAGCGCGACTTAATACTAGGTTCCTACGTTCCCTCTGCTTACCCCGCCATGTGCAGAATACAGTGTGAACCTATGATTAAATGAATGAATATTAATGTATGTAAATAATAAGGCAAAAGCGCGGCGTTGAGTTCCGCCACTCAACACGCAATGCCTTAAATTCGGCGGAAAGTAGGGGAACGGAAGTGGAACGGAGTGTCTTAACACTAAGTACCCGGGTTCCCTCTGCCTACCAGGCCTCGTGCGGGATGCAGCGTGAAGATGAAAAAAAATAAATAATATATTGCCAATACATTCTAATGTTTTGCATATTTGTGAAAAAAAAAACTAAAAAATATATATAATATATAAATGAAAAGTTTACAGAATCAAAACTTAGTTATTAAAATAGTAATAGATATATGGACTCTGTTCGTAATAAAATATCTAGATATATTCATGTTGAGGTCTAAGCCAACAGCCTACAGCATGCCTGAGGCCTTTGATGGCATTCGCACCAGCATAAGCATAAGACTACAAACGTGTCAGGTTTTGGGTTGCTAATACGGCATAGCGCGGCGATGAGCGCCGCCACTCAACACCAAACACACCTGGGCTTCATCAGAAAGTGGGAAACGGAATATCTTAACAATAGCTTACATAGTTCCCTCTGCCTAGCTCAAAACGTGAACGATATAGCGTGAAGCGTGAAACTAAAAATAAAAGCATAATTGCATTATAATGCAAATCGAGACATTTGTGCAACGTCGTTTCATGTCGTTCTTTGAAGCTCCTTAATAAGTACCCTTAGTGGAGCTTCGTTTCGGCGTACAAAGAGAATTCAAGTGGCGTTGTTCAGAGAAGCGTATCATTTAGAATTCGTTAAAAATTTTTTTGGACATCCCCAAACGCGTGAAATTACAGGTTGTTCCGAGTAAAGTTTTTATTTAATTCGGACTTTTTGTATCGCTCAATGTTTATTATGCTCTAATTTTTCAAATTTTAACCTAAAAGGTGGGCAAAATGAACATAATATTAAGACCGTTCCTTACTTTCTGCCTGATTTCTCAGACATTGTAAGTTGAATGGTGGTGCTTAACGCCGCGTGTCTTATAATTAGCATATATTATATTCTCTCGAGAGGAATCGAACACACAACTGCCGAATTTTCAGTTCTTTGCAGTATTAATACACCACGACGGCTTTGTCTATTTTTAAATATATATAATTTAAATACAGATACAAAAATACAACAGATTATAAAAAATAAATGTCCTCGTGAAAAGCTCAACATTTAATAAAATAGCATTAGAACTGTGGAGCAACTGAAACTAAACTAACATAATATTGTATAAAGGTAGAAAAATGAAAGTCATTCATAATTTTATTTCTCATTGTGGTGCTTGGATTGTTGAAATGAATAGAAAAAAGAACTTTGTTATGGACTTAATGAGAATCTTCAATTATTATTGTTGTATTTATAAATGAAGAGATTCTGTAATTTTAATTTTTAATGTATCTTGTACATGTTTACCAACAGCTTCACGCTGTACCGGCACATTGCATAATAGGCGGGGGGAACTTGGGAACCTAGGGTTAAGACATGCTATTCCGTTTCCCAGTTGCTGCCGAATTTGAGGAATTGCGTGTTGACTGGTGTAACTCAACGCCGCGCTTTTGCCTCATTACCAGAACGAATAAATTAATTATTTATTTTTGTACGAAACCTTTAATTTCCTTGAGTAAGGATCGAAACCACAACCCGTCGCCTTTTTAGCCACATACTTACACCCACGCCACAATAGGCCTCTCATGTTTTAGAGAGAAATAAAGAATCTTTAATCACTCATCACTCTCCTCTAATAACAATTCATGTCAAGTCGCGTTACTCTACTCTACGTTATAAGATCCAAATAAAAAAGCCTTAATATTCCCTTTATGAAAGTAACAATCAAAGCTAGGAATAGTTATCTTTTTTATTTATATCATTGTCTATCTAGAATTGTATTATTATAATATATAATAGGCTCTCTCCAGCTCTAACTTGCTCTCTAGCTAGGCTCTGCTACAAAGCGACATTCTACAAATAAATATTAGCATATTATCTTTTCCGTATACTCAGCTTCACGCTGTATCCCGCACAAAGTAAGGTAGGCAGAGGGAATTTGGGAACCTAATGTTAAGACACTCTGTTCCACTTCCGTTCCCCACTTTCTGTCGAATTTGAGACACAGCGTGTTGAGTGGCGGAACTCAACGCCGTATTTTTTCTTTGTACCAGAGCGAAGAAATGAAAATATTAAATATTTAAATTGAAAATATTAAATAATAATTTCCTCGAGTGGGGATCGAACCCACAACCTGTCGGTTACAGTCACACGCTTGTGCCGCTTTTGCCGCTTTTCCTTATAGGAAAGCAAAAATATAAATGTCACTTTCGTGTCTAATCTAAAATTATTTTAAAAATACTTAAAAAGTTGTTGTTTTTTTATAAATCAATATTTTTCATTCTTATATGTCGAAAAAAATTAAAAAAAAAGAAAAAAAAACCACTTAAGACAGCCCATTAGGTGAAAAATTCATCACACTACTTAAACAAAAAAAAAATAATAAAAACAAAGGTACCTAGTTCAAAAATATTAAAACATTTTATAACATAATAAAAAAAATCTAGAGAAATCCAAATATTTGAAATAAAACCAACCAGGTGGCATAAACCTCAACGTCCCAACTGGCGGTGCGGCATACGGTATACCCAAGAACATTTCAACTTGCTGCAAATCATAATTCTTCCCAGGCTTCACGATTAACCCACGTAAAGCGCCCTGCCTCAAATGATACTCCCTTGTCAAACGTTTTTGATCCTTCGTAAAGCTTCGGGGATCTTCGTATATCTTCGCCAACCCCTCATCCGCCATCGGGATTAAGAGCGAGACGGCAATATAAATAAACAAATTGTTACTTATAATAGTTTCAGCCATTTTGTGTATACATCGCTCTGGTCGTCTTAAAATACTACACGTTTATAGTCTTGGTACTTTGGTTTTATTACACTGAGTCACTTTTGAACTGATAAATCGGTACTTAGTTAGGTTTAAACGGTTTTTTTTAATGTTTTAATCTTAATTTGTACAGAATTCGGTTCTCTAATAATGTAAATATATGTATATCGAGCTTAATATATTTGAACTTTAATACCAAAGATTAATTTAATCCAGTCCACTCTTTATATGAATTTTGATTCTGAATATGAATTTTCAAAACAAACACGCTCCCAATACGCTAACCAAATATCAATAACGGTATCTAAAAATCCAATTTCGTATACAATCACTGTTTTTTCATTAAATTCGTACACGGTCACGCGCGCAGAAACGGCCGATCGGGGCCCTCAAACACTTTCTAAATTTACTTAATAAATATATATGTTTTTTGATATTTTGTTGTCTATTTTTTGCAATATTATTGTTGTTTTATAATTTACGGTCAATTTCTGTTGGTTATGTTAAAACTTCACGATCTTTATCGCG
The DNA here is from genome assembly GCA_019049475.1 of Eueides isabella. NCBI lineage: Eukaryota > Metazoa > Arthropoda > Insecta > Lepidoptera > Nymphalidae > Eueides > Eueides isabella. The sequence continues at coordinate 1,664,364 of CM032385.1, read as the reverse complement.
GTGCGCTCGCGCACTACTGAATCGTTCTGAATCTGTCTCTGCTCGAGTCAAATACCAAAATACTACGGAATGCGCTTCAGAGGGGAGTGTAGTGTGAATATTTTTTTTTAAATATTCTTACTTTATTCTTTGCTTTTCACGATTTTTTGCTAAAGATACTTGAGTTAAAATATTCAATTGTTTATTTTTATAACATTTTATGAACATTATGTGTTGGGCGGAATTAAACGCCGTGATATATACCTGTAAAGGAAGTAAAAACAAATTAATTTGTTCGTTTGGTCTCTTGAGCAGAAGTCGACTACCGAGTATTGTGAATCAGTAGTGATATTTCTTTATTTTTTTGTATTTAAGCGAAAACCAATGTAAAGTCATTTTGTATAAGTAATAATACAGATTCGACAATTGGAAACCTATAGTTTCATTAGTTTTTCCATTCCATATATTAAGTTTTACATTTTTTATTCCAGTTTTTTATAATCTATAATTACGGTTGACCCTTTCTTCTAAAATTGGTGCGGATCCCAGTACACGAGTACAACTCGCACTTGACCGGTATCTTTTTTAAATATTCACTGCTAATTATAAATTGTTAACGTTCCGTTGAAAATGACGTAACATTTGTGGCTTCTAATGTTTACAAAGCTCCGACCACAAATTAACATAGATTTTAATGTAGTGCCCCAGTCAATTTGGTTAATGACTGTAATGCTATCATTGAGCTTTAAGTATAAAAGCTTTTATGTATTTAATTTCGCTAAGAGCTAGTTAAGATGTATGTATAATGTATATGTAATTGTGTTATGTAGCTTATAGCTCAGCTCATCTCAGCTTCACGCTGTATCCCGCTGGCAGGGTGGTAAGAGTGAACTTGGAAATCTGGTGTTAAGACACTCCGTTTTTAGTTTTGACTTTTTACTGAATTTGAGGCATTATGAATTGATTGGCGGAACTCAACGCCGCCTTTCCTCGAGTGGGAATTGAACCCAAAAGACAGACGACAGATCTTTTAGCTTATATTTTTTTTTAGGTTCACGTAGAATCCAGCATATGGTGGGGTACAAAAAAGGGAACCTAGACGTTTTAAGGTACTTCTTTCTGCAGGAACCGTTAATTTTTCGAATTATTAAGTGCTCAGTGGCGAATCTAACAACTGTACATTTTTTTTATTACCCGATACAATGTATCGACTCTATAACTGTCGGGTTTATAATCACATACCTGCAGACTCAAGGTTTTCCTAATAAATTGAAGAATTTATTAAATTAAAGAAAAATTGTGAATTGAAGTACGCTGAAGCCAGTCGTGGCACAAAGGCACAAGTGTATGACTGTAAGCGTGCAAGTTTGTGGGTTCGATTCCCACTGAAGGTAAATTAAATATTTAGCTCAGGCACCAGAACTTGGCGGTGTCTAATGATTACGGAGTTTAAAATAGGCTTTCTCAACTTCGTGATTACAGCTCATATACTACTGGTTCGATTTATATAAAACATACCTAATAAGGTATATTCAATTTATTTACTAATTTTAAGCTGTTAATTAATGCTTAGAAAATTAAAATACTTATTTAGATATCGTATAAAAAAATATAAAATCTCCCTACCTAAACGCTAACAACATAAATATGCTGTAACAAACGTATAATAATTTTGACACAATTTGATGAGAACGTATGGCTTAGTGGTCAGAGCGCTTGGACGGTTTCCAAGAGCCATAAGTTCAATTCCCGCTCAGTGCAAAATTATATTCGTTGTCTAAATATTTGTTTCACACTCAGCTTCACGCAAATGGCAGGGTTGGCAAAAGGAACTTGGGACCTTAGTTTTAAGACACTCCATTCCACTTCCGTTCTCGACTTTCCGCCGAATTTGAGGCATTGCGTGTTGAGTGGCGGAGCTTAACGCCGCGTTTTGCTTGTATCAGAGCAAAAAATGAAAACATTAAATATTTAAATTGAAAATATTAAATATTTCATTTCCTCGAGTGGGGATCGAAACTACAACCAATCGGTTACAGTTACACGGTTGTGCCGCTACGCCTCGACAGGCCTCAAATTTTTTTAAGATATTTTAATTAAGAAGTTATAAAATAACATCCCTCAACAACAATTTAAATTATTATAAACGTTGACAAAGATATATAAATATTTCTATCGATAAAAAAAAAGGTTTCATTTCTGATATAGAATCTGTTCATTAAAAAAAAAAAACACCAAAGTTACTAGAGCGAGCCAGGTCATTTTGTTTTGTCGCATTTTTCATTATTGAAGTGTCTTCATTGTGGATTCAATACTTTAAAAATGGTAGGAAATATATATTTAAAAATAATTCCAGTAATTACAATTGTTAATATTCATGGTATATCAATATCTGGTGTGTGTATCAAATATACGAGCTATGAGACAGTTACAAGTTCAAATCATTTGATATATATACATATAATATACTATACTTAGTATTTTGCTTGCGTTTTTTCTACGTTATCATGAGTAATGGTGCAGTGGTGCAGTTTCTGGCTGTAGCACGATGGTTGTGGATTTGATACGGATTTGAGGCAAAATAGAGCACCATATTTTTGGTTTGGCCTTAAATGGCATTACACACATATATATATATATATATATATATATATATATATATATATATATATATATATATATATATATATATATATATATATATATATATATATATATATATATATATATATATATATATATATATATATATATATATATATGTATATATATATATATATATATGTACATAGAATGCCATTTAAGGCCAAAACTAAAACATGGTGGTCTATTTTGCCTTTCCTGCTTATTGCAACTGTTGAGCTCCTCCACCGGCTCTTCTCAGCAGACCCAACTTCAGACGTTTCTATGTAACTTGACAAGTCAAAAGTACTTGCTGAATAAATAATATTTTGATTTAGATTACTATACAAACAATGTTTTTTTTTTATAGCTTCACGCTGTATCCCACACGAGACAGGGTAGGCACAGGGAACCCGGGAACCTAGTGTAAAGACACTCCGTTCCACTTCTGTTCTCCACTTTCCGCCGAAATTGAGGCATTGCGTGTTGAGTGCCGGAACTCAACGCCGCGCTTAGCCTTATTACCAGAGCGAAGAAATGAAACATTAAATATTTAAATTGAAAATATTAAATATTTCACTTCCTCGACTGGGGATCGAACCCAGAACCTGTCGGTTACAGTCACACTCTTGTGCCGCTGCGCCACGACAGGCCTCAAACAAACAATGTACTATACAAATTAATATTTTAAAAGAGGCCTGTAATAGGGTTGAGGGGTAGCTATGAGTTCGATACCCACTTGAGGAAATGGAATATTTCATACTTTCTTTCCCCATCTACCTCAACACCCAATATCTTAAATTCAATTCAAATGCGGAAAATGGGGAGAAGAGTTTTGTTTATGAGAACGGAGTGTCTTTTCACTATATGCGTGATATATTTTTGGGCTTATAAATATAAATATATCAAGATTTAATTATCTCAAGATCTATATAACATTATCTCGCATGTGTCGCTCTCACTCGACGCATCGTTGTGGTGTATTTTTGGCACCGCGACCACGTGCCAGAAGTAAACATCCGGACTAAGCTTGCTAACCGTTTGCACACTGAAGTATTCATTTATTAGTTTTGGGCAGACTCGACCGGATTATTACCACCCTGGCATTGAAGACCGGCGTTAAGTAGTGGCTTTGGCCACTGCGTTTCGCAGTAGGTAATGCCAGGCCCCGGTGCCCTTCCACCTTAAAGGACGGCAACGCTCCTGTAGCTCCTCTGGAGTTACACGGGGCCGTGGGCGACGGTGATCACTTACCACCAGGTGACCCGTACGCTCATTTGCCGTCTTTTCCATGAAAAAAAATAGTTAATTTTACTTAATTATCTAGTACATAGTTAAATTTTACAACTCTTACTTACCAAATCCAAAGTATTATCTTTTTAATAATCTAAAAAATAATAATAATATCAGCTTCTTGTGTGGAATACCCACATATAACAAGGTAAGCAATAATCTAGTATTTAGACATTCTGTTAACGTCGTATTACTCTCTCATTTTAAAAACATTAGGCATAGAGGTTGAGCTTAACGCCGTGCATTGTCGTGTACAGTGGGCTGTGATATGGCTGCAATGTGCTACCATTTCCAGTATCATATACACTATGTTCTCAAAAATCTACCTCTTTTATTATTTTTTTTTTACGTCATAAATCTTTTTGCTAGTCTCTTTTCATTTATTTAAATTAATATTTTTCAAATATTCTTTTATTTTTCAGCTTCACGCAGTATCCCGCACGAGGCAGGGTAGGCAGAGGGAACCCGGGAACCTAGTGTTAAGACACTCCGTTCTACTTCCGTTCCCCACAAATAAATATCTTTAATTAAAACGTTTTGACAAATTGATCAAGTATATTGATTTACAAACAACGTTGGATTTCTAAAAATCTTTAGAAATCAATATAAGTTCCCAAGTTCCTTCACTAGGTTCCCAAGTTCCTTCTGCCTATCCGACCATGTGCCAATACGTTGTAAAGTTTAATAAAAAAAATGATTTCTGTATTCTGGAGTTACTATAATTTGTATTATATATTTAATATGAAGGCCCTTCGTGGTACAGGGGCTTAAGCGTGCGACTGTACATGCGACAGGTTATGAATTTGATTCCCAATCGAGAAAATGAAATATATCATATTTCATTTCGTCACCTTCGTAACGAGAGGATGAGCTGTGTAAAATGTATAAAAATAATTAATAACAAAAAACCAACGGCACGCAATACTTGAAAATCGCTTGGAAATTGGAAATAGGAGTGTCCTTATGGGAACGCAGTGTCTTAGTTTTAGGTTCCCAAGTTCCTTTTACCTTCCATTTTTAATGTAACTGTATCACTAAGTTAGATAATAGGCTATAATTATAAGTTGCAACCTTCCTCGAAAATTGTAATATTTAACACAAATAGTTGATTAAAATCTAATTTAGTAGTTCCTGAGATTACCTCAATAAAACACATTCTACAACCCTGTAATATTAAAATAACTTAAATCAACTCAGCTTCACGCTGTAACCCGCACATGGCAGGGTAGTAACTAGAGAACCTGGTGTTAAGACACTCCGTTCCACTTCCGTTCCCCACTGCATTGCGTGTTGAGTGGCGGAACTCAACGCTGCATTTTGCCTTGTAACAGAGCGAAGAAATGAAAACATTAAATATTTAAATTGAACATATTAAATATTTCATTTCCTCGAGTGGAGATCGAACCCACGACCTATCCGTTACAGTCACACGCTTGTGCCGCTGCGCCACGATTAAAATAGACAATGCTATTTCTATACCCTATGTACACTAAAGTGACGTAGCTAGTTATATGACAGGCTGTCACTTTCGACCTGAACGTTAGATTAATAAGGGGACGAGACCGTACAACTTCCTAGAGTAGATTTTAGTAGGGCAATTGGTAAATATATTTTGGCTGTAATATGTTTTGTTCACTCTGCGTTGACACATGTTAGCTTTAAATTTAACTTTCTAAGATTAACGTTGAAATAAACAGACCTTTTACTCAGCTTCACGCGGTATCCCGCACATGGGAGGGTAGGCAGAGGGAACTTGGGAACTTAGTTTTAAGATACTCCGTTCCGTTCTCTACTTGACCGCGTGTTGCGGAATTCAACGCTGCACTTTTACAGACAGATCTTTTAGCTTTTTATTATAACTATTGAGCGTAGAAAATAGAGAAGTATTGACATAGTTTATTCTAGTCATTCGCATATATCAGAGCTGAAGGAACAAGGAAACCTATGTAGTGTGAATATAAAACAAGTATCATACTTTAAAAGCCAGAGGCCTATCGTGACGCAGCGGCACAACCGTTAGACTTCAAACACAGGTTGTGGGTTGGATTCCCACTCGATGAAATAAAATATTTAATATTTTCAAATTAAATATTTAATGTTTTCATTTCTTCGCTCTGATATAAAAAAGGCAAAGCGCAGCGTAGAGTCCCGTCACTCAACACGCAATGTCTCAAATTCGGCGAAAATTGGGGAACGGAAGTGAAACGGAGTGTCTTAATACTAGGTTTCCAAGTTCCCTCTTCCTACCCTGCCATGTGCGGGATACAGCGTGAAGCTGAGTGAGTGAGTGATTTAACTTTAAATACATGGAGTATTATCCGTTTATTATGTTGTTAGTTTGAGGATATGACAATGTATAATATTTCATATTTAGGTAATAAGGCAAAGCGCGGCGTTGAGTTCCGCCACTCAACACGCAATGCCTCAAATTCGGCGGAAAGTGGGGAACGGAAGTGGAACGGAGTGTCATAACACTAGGTTTCACTTCCGTTCCCTCTGCCTACCCTGCCTAGTGCGGGATACAGCGTGAAGCTGGAAAAAAAAATCATATTTCCAAGATACCCCCGAATAGAACTTTGACTACACATTAAGCTTCTACACTACTTAGATATAGCATGTAGATATATATCATTTGGTTTTGGTTTTTAATAATTATTTATGATGATATGTGTAAAAATAAAAAGCTGTCATGAGTGAAAACCACATATTTTTATTATACTGTGTAAATTCGGTAAGTTTTAATTCCACAATATTCTGAAAAATCAGAAAAATATTCTTCATTCTAGGCCGATTAAGCAAAAACGTCATATAAAATGGGCATAAATACCTGGGCATAGATATATGTTCACAAAATAAACTTTCTGAACTAAAATATCTAATAGTCAAGTAGAGGTTGAAAACAAGAATCCTAAAAGGAATAGCAAGATATCTTCCCTAAATAATCCTTCAGCGAAGAGCAAAAAGGTTTCGCGCAGCTGCTGGGTTCCAAAGATATCGCTTACAAAGAGTACAAACAAACAGACGATCTACTCAGTGGTAATTTATATGGATATTTTATATATATAATATGTTGATATAGTATATTATTTGCTAAGTTTACATTTATGTTTATATATACTAACAATGTATTACCATCGATGTCCAAGAGTCACTTTTGTTCTTACAGATTTGGTCTGCTCTGAAGTTTGATAGATATATCAGGTACCAACAATTTTCACCACATTATCGATAGAGTTAGTACAAACTAACATGGAAATGTAAGTTTTTAAATATTTTAAAAATTAAGCTTGAATAATTACTACAGTATTTTCTACTAGACCTTGTCTAATTCTCGATCTCAGGTCGATCTCAGGCTATTTTCTCAGCTTCATCCTACATTCTCTCATAGATACATTAAGGCAATTTTGAAACCTAATGAATGCTAAGCACTAAATGTCCATTAAAATTTTTCTCGCCCATTTTTTGCCGTAATTGAGGCACTGCGAGATGAGAAGCGGATGTCAAGATCTTTCATGAGCTTCACCTCATTACCAGAGAGAAAAAATAAGACTATTAATATTTTATATCCTCGAGTAGGCATCGAACCCACAACTAGTCGCATTTGCAGTGATTTGCTTGTAGCCCTGCGCCACGATAGTCCTTAGATAACCTTCTTTGAACCCTTCACACCGCGTGCTATTCAACACTACACTATTAATAGAATTAGATATTTGCTCTTATGTAGATATACGTAGATGCCGCAAGCCGTCTTGTTATAATATTACCAAGAATCCGCCCGTCAGAGATTTTAGTGTTTCAATATATAGATATGCCTTTTGTAATTAAGTTAGAGGCCTGTCGTGGCGCAGCGGCACAAGAGTGTGACTGTAATCGACAGGTTCTGGGTTCGATCCCCAGTCGAGGAAATGATTTATTTAATATTTTCAATTTAAATATTTAATGTTTAATTTCTTCGCTCTGGTAATAAGGCAAAGCGCGGCGTTGAGCTCCGCCACTCAACACGCAATGCCTCAAATTCGGCGGAAAGTGGGGAACGGAAGTGGAACGGAGTGTCATAACACTAGGTTTCACTTCCGTTCCCTCTGCCTACCCTGCCAAGTGCATGAAGCTGAAAAAAAAAAAAAAAAAAAAAAAGTAATTAAGTTTTAACCAATTTCATCTTAATAGAGGTAGGAATTAAATCGAGTGTTCATTTGTATGTTTACGCGATTATTCCGCCAATTATGAATAAATTTCATTTCAGTTTTTTCATGATTAGACATAATTTGGTACCAGCACATTATGAAAAAAATAGCAGTAACAAATAAAAACTATAGATGACAATTACTTTTTGTACTCAGCTTCACGCTGAGGGAACTTGGGAACCTAGTGTTTAGACACTTCGTTCCACTTCCGTTCCCTACTTTCCACTGAATTTGAGCCAGTGCGTGTTGAGTGTTGGAATTCAATACTTTTTTGTATGTTTACTTAGTTAATACACAATATCTCAATGACTTCCACTTCTTCTTCCACTCCACTCCATGAACCATATACGTTTTCATTTCTTATAATATAAATTATTAAGCTTTTCCATTGTAACATTTTGATATCCTTGACTTTGATCTAATCTTATATAATATTATACTCAGCTTCACGCTGTATCCCGCACATGGCAGGGTAGGCAGAGGGAACTTGGGAACGTAGTATTAAGACACTCCGTTCCACTTCCATTCCCCACTCTCCGCCGAATTTGAGGCATTGCCTGTAATATAATATTATATATAAAATATCGACCACAAATCGAAAGTAACCAAAATTGCTTTTATTTAAATGACTTTATTATAAGCAAATTTTATAATTTAAAAAGCTACTCGTAAAATTACGACTTGTAAATATTAACACGTTAGTTTAACCCACCTTAGTTTTATACTAAACGGAAATATTTTGTAAAATGACCGATAACAAGAAGTTAATTTATCATCAAAAGGGCCAGTTTGTAAAACACCTCCGCTTTGCATATAAGATTAATGTGAGTATGACTTTTTATAAACAAAAGTGCCATATTTAAATCTTGGCCATTTTGCTTTAGTTTTAGATAAATATAAGGTATATTTTATAATAAAAAATATACAATTTTATAAACTGGCTAAAATTTATAAATTGGCTGTTTTGTATATAGCATTCGTTTTAGTTTATTTAATAATTTTTGGTTTGATTTTCATAATATAACAATGATAATTATCATTAACCCTCACTCAACTTCACGCTGTATCCCGCACATGGATATGTAAGCAGAGGGAACTTGGGAACCCAGTGTTAAGACACTCCATTCTACTTTCCGCGGAATTTGAGGCATTGCATGTTGAGTGGCGGAACTCAACGACGCGCTTTGCTTTGCACCAGAGCGAAGAAATAAAAACGTTAACCAGTCGTTTAAAGGTACCCGCTTGTGCTGCTACGCCACGACAGGCCTCAATATATGAATGTCCTGACGTATGTATTTAGAAAGATTTTTTATAAGAAAGTAAGATATATTAATACTATCTTAAGAAATCGAGGCCACTTAAAACAAAGTATGTAGATCTGAAGAGAAATAAATATATAATGTTTTCATTTTATCGTTCTGGTAACGAGACAAAGCGTGGCGTTGGATTCCACCAGTCAAAACGCAATGCCTCAAATTCGGTGGATAGTTAGGCACGGAGTGTTTCAACACTAGGATCCCAAGTTCTCTCTGCCTACCTGTAAGTTGATCTGAATCGACAATCACCATCTTCATTCGATTGATATATGGCAACTACGATACGTTAATGTCAATGTTTATTTATGTAGAAATATTTCTTTGTATTCAAACATCACAAATAATATCCTTCACTTCAATTGAGTTTTTGATCTTAGATTCTTACAGTAAATTTGTTTTTATAGAATTTCTAAGAAATATCTTGTATTTGAATAAAGCTTTGTAGGAATATTTCTTCCACATAATATTTTCTTGTGTATTTATTTATCTGGATATGATAATCTCAGGAAGGCTGTAAGCAAAAAAAGATTGGAAAACGGTTAAATTTATTAAAACATCGCCTACAGAAGCTCGGACATGCAGTAGTGTGATTGAGTCATCATTGTTGGTATTCAGGAAGTTAACAGTAAAGTAATAGATGACAAAGACGTCTTCCATAAAAGGCTACTCCATGCATTCATCTGTCGCAATTACAAAGCGTACTGAAAAAAAACTTGCGCAAACCATTTTTTTAAACATAAAATACTTACATTATATGTAAAAATACTGAAATTATATGAAAATTTGCAAAAAAAATTACAAATTTATAAAGTAGAATTAGAGTTAATAGTATCGAAATTCATACTCAAAAGACCGATATAATGATAAAATTGTAATGATAAAAATTAAATTACTGTTACAGAAAGATCAAAATAAAAAAAACCATATGTTGTTTTCCACATATGACCTAGATCGATAAATACCTAACCTGTTACCGCACGAATAAATTATATAGAAATACAAAGTACCAAAAACCTTTTCGAAACTAGCCGTTCTAATAACATAGAAGGGTGTGAGGATTTTAAATATATCTAATTTCAATAGTAACGAGTAATAAAAAGTTGACCAATACATCAGAGACAGATAATGCTTGCAAAAAATACTGTTTTGATCTGAACAAACATTATAGATATCATCTACTGAGTAAAAGAACAAAATTCACAGTTTACAAAACTTGGATAGGCTCCGTTCTTACCTAAAGCTCCGAAACGTGGGCGAAAATCAGTGATAAAGATGAGGATGCTTTAGGGCCAAAAATATTTAAATCTGTGAAGATAATGCACGGCGAATGCGGTGTAACCATGAGCTTTACAATTATTACAAAGATCCTAAAATCATAAAAATCATCCAAAATAAACAGACCGTATTGTCTTGGTCACATTCGTCGTATGAAAAATGACAGGTTTCCAAAACGTCTGCTTGAGTTGACGTCTATCTAGTTTAAAAAAAATTGGATAAGTTTCAACAATTTCACATTCCACATTCCTCGTTCCATAGTTTAATGATATACTTGAAAAATTAAATTAAAATCTTGTAAATGAAATCACCGTTTAGACTGTACAAATTACTTTAATTTATATAAGAATCTTGAATGCAAAATGAACATTTCATATTTATTTTAATTTGTAGATAGGACCTCTTCATTAAAGAAAATACATACATCCATATAGCCTAGGCTTGTATGAACGTTAAGTATCGTTAGGGGCCTCTTTAAAAAAATGTAGCAGAATTTTTATTATGTACTTATCATTACAGTTTTATTTTCAAAATGTTATGTTTCTGTATGGGTTTTAAAGGTAAATTGGTAAGATTTTTTAAATTAACATCATTAATCTTCAATTACCATGTGTATGACATGCCATGTAATTCATTTTGCTATACTAAAACATTTTACGTAGTAGTAGCGAAGATAAAAAGAAATCGTCCATTTATTCATTCCAGCTAATCGTACGACTTCTGGTGGATAAAGGCCTGCCCCAAGGATCTCCACAATTGGCTATTGTGGAGATCCTTGGGGCAGGCCTTGTGCTTCCCGCATCCTGTGACTTTAGGAAACTTTGATTAAATAAGGATCTGATTAAGGTCGTCTAAAGTCAATGGATGTAAGTACCACAGGACTAACGAATCTATCTGCTGGGAGGCCTGCCTACAGAGCGCTGTCCGGATCGCAGCCAACACTTGAGAACTATTCCGCCCCAATAGCTATCGGTTCTTTGTATTATATGACTCATCTACTGAAATGTCAGCTGAGCAGGTTTTCGGGCCACAATGGCAGCACGCATGAGCAGACTCGACCGGATTATCACCACCCCCGGCATTTAAGACCGGCGTTAAATAGTGGCTTTGGCCACTGCGTTTCGCATTAGGTAATGCCGGGCCCCGGTGCCCTTCCAATTTAAAGGACGGCAACGCTCCTGTAGCTCCTCTGGAGCTTATCGGGGCCGTGGGCGACGGTGATCACTTACCATCAGGTGACCAGTACGCTCGTTTGCCGTCTTTTCCATAAAAAAAAAAAACATTTTCTAAGCTGAGTATGGAAGGTTAAAAGCTGGAATATTAGACGGTCCTCAAATACGAACATTGATAAAAGACGACACTTTCAGAAAAGTTATGACTGATGCTGAATGCAGCATGGAGAGGTTTTGTGTTAGTAGTAAAAATACTTTTTAGGTAATTATAAACCACCATATTACATAAAAATTGTGCAACAGATGTTGGAAAAGCTACACTTTTTTCACAGCCACCTGGATAGATTTCCCGACACTCTGGGAGATAACAGTGAAGAACAGGGAGAACGCTTCCACCAAGACCTAAAAGTGATGGAAGAAAAGTATCAGGGTAGATGGGATCGTCACATAATGCTAGTCCTTAAAAAGAGATTGTCCCCAAATTACCTATAGACGAAAAACTTATAAAAGACTTTTCTTTGAATAATAACTGAAGTTTCAAAGATATTTCTCTATTTTTATTTCTACGTTCATTATTAAAACCTTAAATAAAAAAATATTGACATTTTAGTAATAAATAATCAAATGATATTAATAAAATATAGAAATGGTTTCATTTCGTTTTGTAGTAAAATAGAAAAATTAAGATAAAAAAAACTGAAGCCAATATTCTAAAATCATTCACAGATGTATAAATTGTATGCATAAAATTATTCGAAGCCATTTTCACATCAAGAGCAACGAACCGTTGTTGACCAACGCTATAAGATTTTTTTTAGTAATATCAAACTTGTAAACCTCCCCTTTACAGTCAGATATTCTTCAGTGGGACAGTTTAAATAAAAAAAAATATACTGTAAATGGGACAGCCTCTTGGCGGCGTGGCTCTCAAACATAAGCGTACAATAGTTGTGGGTTCAATTCCCGCTTGGGGGAATCATATATTTAAATTTTTTATTCCCTCACTCTGGTAACAAAGGCGGCGTTGAGTGCCGCAAGTCATCACGCTATACCTACCTCAAAAATTCCAGTTAAATCAGAAAAAAACGCAATGTTCTTCATATTTTTTATTTAAAAATATTATTTAGATGTCTGTGAACAATCGAAGAGAAGGGGCACAAAGAACAACTGAAGACATGATTTTAATTTCCTCGTTCTGGTAACAAGAAAATGTAGGTCGTCACTCAACGGAGTGTCTTGACACTACAACTTAGTGTCAAGTCACTTCTTTGAACCTCTGCATACCGTGCTAAAGGCGGGATTCAGAGCTAGTAAAGCTAAAATCATATAAATACTCTCTTAAGAACAACAGTAATAAGATTAGGAACAACTACTATTTCCCTCATAGCAAAAATAAAACTAAAATTAGCTCGAAATTAGCAAAAAGTCGAACAGATGTCGCCATTTCAAGTAAGAAACGATATAATGAGATCATACAAAGAAATCGAGAGTCGTAAATCTTGAGGTGACATCATCCTGTGTTTTTGTAGACGGACGAAGGAAATGCTTTTAATAATAATGGAACAACTTACAGTTAATTCTGTTTCTTAGTTTAACGCTATATCCTGTACGAGTGTTTAAGGATTTACGTAGTGTCGGCTCACTATCCTTTTTATTAAAATCCGTAGTTCTGTCTTATTAGAGAGAAAATATAAAATTCAGTCCCCTGAGGTTGTGAGGTCAATCCTCACACGAGGTAGTAAAATATTGATTATTTCATTATTGCGGAAACTGGAGAACGGAAGTGATTTAAAAGGTAGAGATTGTCGTAACGCTAGGTTCCCAGGTTCCCTCTGCTTACTTTACTATGTACGGGACACGATGTGAAGCTTAAAAAGACATATATATCCATTACAAATTCAAATTTATACTCAAAACATACAAAAATGACAAAGCGTTGGTGCCAAGCTGATATTAAGAAGTCATTACATTGTGACGATAACGACAGAATTTCAAATGTCCGCTATTACGACCAAAGCTAAAGTTATTTTTTCCCCCGATTTTATTCAAATTAATTACTTTTTTATGGCCGTGACGCTTCCATTTCTGATTGTAACCAGTAGATTTATTGAGTGTCCTGAAAATATTAAAGTTATGATCTTTTATTGAGGTCTGTCGTATTGCAGCATCATAAGCGTGTGCCTGAAATCGACAGGTAGTGGATTCGATGTCCATTCGAGGAAATGAAATATTTAATATTTTGTATGTCAATATTTAAAGTTTCATTTCTTCGCTCTGGTAAAATGGCAAATCGCGGCGTTGAGTTCCGCCACTCATCACACATTGTCTCAAATTCAGCGGAAAGTGGAGAAGCTACTCACTGTATCCCGCACTTGGCAGAGGGAAATTGAGAACCTTGTGTTAAAACACTCTGTTCCGTTCCCCACTTTTCTCCAAATTCAGTGTTGAGTGATGTCACTCAACACTGCGCTTCCCTTTGTTATAAGAACGAGGAAATTAATATATAAACAACTGCATTTCTCGAGTGGGTATCAAACCCACGACCTGTTAGTACAGTTGCTTGTTCCCCTGCGCTATTACAGACCCCAGTGTACTATTAGTTATTTCTATTTGAACACTTAGTTGAAACCGCAAGCTAGTTGAAATATATATATGCGAATATTGCTCTTCAAATTATATTAATCTGTCGAGACAGCAGGAAATAGCGTTTGCGTCAAATAAATTGATATAGATTAGGTATAAATATAATATAATATTTATTGTCGGTGACTTTGTTTGGCATCAATTTGATTTTCGATTAGAAATAGATAATATTCACCGTGCTTACCTACTTAATTCTTCTGTATTCACTGTAAAGTCCAGTCATTTTTCGCTGAATTTGAAACATTGCATGTTGAGTGGGGTAACTTAACGCCGCGCTTTTGCCTTGTTATTAGAGCTAAGAAAGAATTCATTATCTATTTATTAAATAATTAATTGTCTCAAGCGGGTATCGAACCCATAACCTCGAGTTACAACTATACTAAAACGACACGACATATATAAACGTTTTGCAAAATGTAAATTTCAATGAAGTCACGTGACAAAATCTCATAGAAGTTGATTCGAGTTCATTACGTTAAATCATAAAATAGGATTAAAATCACTCCTTTGTTCCCCAGCAGGTAGGTAACAGATTTACCTGGTTTTTCAAATTTTTTACGCGTGCCTCACGCAAAATGGTCTCCACCATTAAGAGTAAAAAGCTCGAGTATAAAATTAAATAGCTACTTTTTGTTTGGTTTGATTGAAAGACTTAAGCGATTTCAATTAACGTGTTATTTTCAGTTTAACACCGTATAAAGCACATGGCAGGATAAGCACATGGCAGGATAAGCAGGCATTGCCTGTTTAATGCCAGAACTCAAAGCCGCGTTTTACCTTATTACCAGAGTAAATAAAATATTTTTTTTAAATATTTTACTCTTCCGTACATATCGTTGTGTGAAACCGTTGCAAACTTATGACTTTAATATGACTTATTTGAAAATATTAAATATTTCATTTCGATTATACCTCTGTATCGAGACGGGCCTCGTAATTTACGTGTCTTATGTTATATAAATACACGTATAATTTGATATAAGAAATCATATTAAAGAAATTGTATTATATTTTTAACTATAATCATATAAATACGAGTTGAATTTAAATTTAATGTAACTGTTGATAAAAGAAACATTTCATCTATTCTATAATTTAATTATTTAAGAATAATACTAATTTTATTATTTTTCACAACTTCATAATGTATCCCGCATATGAAAGTGTAGAGGAGGGAACAGAGGGAACTTGGGAACCTAGTGCTAAGTTACAGCGTTCTCATTAAAACATTATCGATCCCCACTTTCCGTCGAATTAAAGCTGTTTGGGTGTTGAGTGTCAGAACTTAATGCCGCATTGTACATTGACACTAGATTAAAGAAATGAAAATATTATATAAAAAATATTAAATATAAAATAGGGAACGGAAGTGGAATGGAGCGTCTTAACACAAAGTTCCCGGGTTCCCTCTGCCTACCCTGCCTCATCCAGGATACAGAGTGAAGCTAAAAAAATATTAAATATATAATTTCCTCGAGTGCGGACATCCTGTCACGTTAACAGTAGCACTGTATCGCCATGTCTCTAATAACATTATTTAAAATCAATATGCTTTGTTTACTTGGTAATAAAAAAAGACAAGTAAAAGTGAAAAGTGAGGAACGTATGTGGAACAGGGTGTCTTAACACTAGGTTCCCAAGTTCCCTCTGCCTACCCTGCCTTTTGCTGGACCGGAATACAGGGTGAAACTGAGTGAGTACTTGGTAATATGTATTGGTGTATGTAAACTGAATATAAAAGTTCAAATGATTAATCTAATTAAGCAGATCCATTTAAAAGTTGATATTTAAAATCAAGTCTACGCTAAAAGCTATATATTGGTCTCCAAATTGTAAAATATTTAGCTCTGGAACGGGCCGCGACACAAATACGAGAGAACACCTAATAAAAGATTTTATACTAACACAGTATTGATTCTACAATGCAGTTAGTAGTGATGAAGTTAAATTTAAAACAGGAAATCATATAAGGGAAACTATCACCAGTAACTTTCTTCTAAGCCTATAAGATAAAGATGAATAAATTATATCTAAATATACAAAACACAATTTTATAAAATGAACTGCAAGACTAATTATTATACATAGCTGAAAACCTTATTCTACAAGAATCCAGACTGAGAAATCGTTGGCGGTAGTTTGACATAATTTTTAATTACCAACATGAAATTCTGCCTCAGTGTGCTCATTATTATTAAATACTGAAAAGTCTTATTTAGAAAACATACAAAAATTCAAATAAACGAATCTGGAACAGCTTTTAAGAGGTGCGGGTTCAATTCTCGCTTCGTCCAAGTTTTTACACGATTTCTAAATAAATATTTATCTAAGTATAAATTAACACTTTAAAAACAGTGAAAATACAGCAAAGTCGTCAATATTTGAGATCTCAGCTTCACGCTGTATCCCACACAAGGCAGGGTAGGCAGAGGGAACTTGGGAACCTAATGTTATAACGCTGAGTTCCACTTCCGTTCCCCACTTTCTGCTGAGTTTGAGACATTGCATGTTAAGTGGCGGAACTTAACGCCGCGTTTTGCCTCGTACCAGAGCGAAGAAATAAAAATATTAAATATTTAAATTGAAAATATTAAATATAACATTTTCTCGAGTAGGAGTGGGAATCGAACCCACAACCTGTCGGTTACAGTCACACGCTTGTGCCGCTGCACCACGATACAGGCCTCAGATCTCATTGAGATCTCATTTAAAACATATACAAATTCTAAAAAACCAATACATAGGACAAAACTGGCTAGTTCCCTATCACTTACACCACAATTACCAATGTCGAATCTTCATTAACAGAACTTGTTTACTGAGGGTCGTAGATACGAAACGGTGATGAGCGTCGAGTTAAATACGATGCCCAGTTAATTTTTGTTGTACGTGATTCAGATTGGATTTGGATGCTCGTTGATAATAATAAAGGATTATCTGATGAATAAACTTAAGTGGAATCGTGCTTTGTCTCTTTTAAAAGAAAAATGAGTTTCCGTTGTTTATCGTTCCGTTTGTTTGTATAGTGGGTATTGGATTGCTATAGCAAAGTACTGTGTGGATTCATTTTATGCACTATTATATAACGTGTATTTTAATATATTAAAAGAGTACATTATTGTCAATTTAATTATATATAATTTAAATATTTCCAAAGTATTCGCAAGAGATCTATCTATTGGGCAAAGCCAAATGACAAAGCTGAAAACTGATAGCGGTAGCATCATTTCGACGAAGTCTGAAATTCTGAGAGAGATAGAGAGCTTCTATGGAAAATTGTATTCCACGCGAGCACCTTTTAAAAGTTTGGGTAAAGATCCCAGAGCCGAGCTTACCCGACGTTACACTGAAAATATCCCGGACGTCAGTCTGTAGATGTGCGAGATTAGTATGGCTCTTGAACAACTTAAAAACAACAAGACGGCGGGCAACGACGGAATCACTACAGAACTTCTGAGAGCGGGCGGTAGGCCGATATTTAAAGTCCTCCAGAGGCTGTTTAATTCCGTCACTCTCGAAGGCAAAACGCCAAAAACGTGGAGTGGAGGAAATGTTGTTCTGTTTTTCAAAAAGGGTGATAAAACACTATTGAAGAATTACAGACCAATCTCTCTCCTAAGCCATGTCTACAAGTTGTTTTCGAGAGTCAACACAAATCGTCTCGCCTGCAGGTTCGACGACTTCCAACCTCCCGAATAAGCCGGTTACCGAAAAGGCTTTAGTACCATATACCACATACATACGCTGCGGCAAGTTATACAGAAATCTGAAGAGTATAATTTGTCACTTTGCTTGGCGTTTGTGGACTATGAAAAAGTCTTCGATTCGATTGAGACCTGGGCAGTACTGCAGTCTCTCCAAAGGTGCCAAGTAGACTACAGGTATATCGAAGTGTTAAGGTATCTCTACAAACACGCCACTATGTCGGTCTGAGTACGGAAAGGTTCTCGAATGGCGACCACGAACCGGACGACGCTCAGTGGGCAGGCCCCCTACCAGGTGGACCGACGATCTGGTCAAGATCGCCGGGAACCGCTGGATGCGGGAGGCGCAAGACCGATCGTCGTGGAAATCTTGGGGCAGGCCTATGTCCAGCAGTGGGCGTCGCACGGCTGAAATGATGAATTTTAATATACAGCAAATAAGGGTACTTTAATTTGTAAATTATAAATATTTTTATTCAGCTTCACGCTGTATCCCTGTAGTGAGAGTCAGAGGGAACAAGAGAACCTAGTGTTAAGATACTCCGTTCCACTTCCTTTCCTCACTTTCTGCCGAATTTATTTTCCTTACTTTCCTCGCTTTGCTATGTTACCGTGAAATGAAAACATTAAATATAATTTGTAAAAAAAAATTCTTCGAGTTGAGGTCGAAACCATAACCTGTCGTTTACAGACACACGCCCGTACCACTGTGGCAGGACTGGTTGTTTTTACAAATCTAACTTATTTTTTGTTAATTTATAATTATTTTTTTATAGTTATTTATCCGGAATATATGTTAAAAAATGAAGAACGACGCGTAATTTTTACTTTTTTCTCTATAGATTAAAACAAAAAAAAAATCCAATCATTTTGATATCAGTTGTATTTTATCTGTGGATAATAAAATCAATCCTAACAAACTTCTCAGTCATAGAAAACGAACGAACCAACTTTGTTTCACAGTTAGAAAGGAACCACTCCCAAATGTCCCGATAACGCTTGGAACTGAGATAAAACATAAGTTTTATACTAAAGTTCTAATTTAGCCGATATTAACGTACATCCAGGTTTAATATATCATAAGCATATGAGGCACTGCGTTTTGAGTTGCGTAACTTAACGCCACGTTTTTCCACTAGACCGAAATAAAAAAATATACAATTTTCTCGTATGAAATTAAACCTTCTACCTTTTGCGTTCACAGTCGTAACGCCTTGTGCCTCTACGCCACGACAGGCATCGATATTTGATAAGCAATAAATAAGCAATTATTACTCGATAATACTAGGGGATTTTGATGTCACATTAGAATTTTAAACGTTATAAAGCTGTTTTAGCCTGTGATAGACAATACCAAAATTTAGGTTGACAAACCAATCGTAACTGATATCGCTGGGAATATTTATTTTGAAAACTTAATTAAATAGATATGTCACCTAATAAATAATTCCTGTACATTTTGAAATTTTGAATTTACTTAAAAAAAATGTTTTTTTTTAATAAATATACTTGAGGCCTGTCGTGCTGAAGGGGGAGCGTGCCGCTGTAAACGTGACATGGGTGGCTATGGGTTCGGTCATCACTTGAGAAAATGAAATATTTACTATAACAAAGCTCTGTGTAGAGCTCCGCTACTTAACACGCAATATCTCTAATCGGCGGAAAGTGAGAAACAGAACGGAGTGTCTTAACACTAGGTTCCTCAGTAGCTTCTGCCTACTCATTTGTCAAATATACTAAATAAAATATAGCCCAAGGCGCTTTTAGTGGTCACTAAGCGCTGTAGAGACTATACAAGAAGTATATTTTATTTACCAGTCAGAAATATGTAACTCAATTATGCACGCTCAAGTAGCACCAAATTCTTGCAAAAATCCTTTTCCGCATCCTTATGGAATGAACCCTCTAAATCCAACGAGAAAAGCTCATACATAATTTCCTTTAAATACAAATTCATAAAAGCTGTGAGGCCATAGTGGCACACGATCAAAAGGACGCGTAGGTTGTTAATTCCATTCCATATGGTGGAATGAAATATTTCATCTTTCAATTTCCTGAGTCTAGTAACGAGGCGTAGCGCGGTTGAGTAAGGCACCAATCAACATGGTAGGAATTGTATCTATGGGAACAGGAACAAAGTATCTTACCACTAGGTTCCCAGGTTCCCCTGCCTATCTTGATATATGGGATAAAGCGTTAAGCTACACAAGAAATGTATTCGCTACTTTAAATATATATATTACAGAAAGTGGTTACAAGTTTGACTACTGCATTAACAAATAATATATTATTTACGAATGCAATGTATAGTATAAAAAATACGTATATACATATATATTTTTATTTTTAAGACTTTATTTATTCTCAACTTCACTGTATCCCGATGATCCACGAGGCAGGGTAGGCAGAGGGAACCCGGGAACCTGGTGTTAAGACACTCCGTTTCACTTTCGTTCCCCACTTTCCGCCGAATTTGAGGCATTGCGTGTTGAGTGGTGGAACTCAACGCCGCGCTTTGCCTTATTACTAGAGCGAAGACTATATTATAGTGACATAAATAAAGTCTTGAGGCCTGTCGTGGCGCAGCGGCACAAGAGTGACACTGTAACCGACAGGTTCTGGGTTCGATCCTAGTCGAGGAAACGAAATATTTAATATTTTCAATTTAAATATTTAATGTTTCATTTCTTCGCTCTGGTAATAAGGCAAAAAGCGCGGCGTTGAGTTCCGCCACTCAACACGCAATGCCTCAAATTGGGCGGAAAGTGGGGAACGGAAGTGGAACGGAGTGTCTTTACACTAGGTTCCCGGGTTCCCTCTGCCTACCCTGCCTCGTGCGGGATACAGCGTGAAGCTAACAAAAAAAAATATAATATACAATTATAGGCTGTATCCCGCATGGCAGGATAGACAGAGGAAACCAGGAAAACTAGTGTTAAGAAACTCCGTTCTGTTCAGTACATTTCCATTCCCTAAATTTGAATTTGCATTTGTTTGGAAAAATTAGAATTTGAATTTGTTTGGATTTGGAAGTGGCGAAACTCAACGCCGCTATAAGCTATAATCATAATCGTTCCCTCAATTTTATTCAATTTCACTAAACACAATATTTTTTCTCCCTATCCACTCTAACAGTTGAAATTTTATCATGATAAATCCAGAAACGAAGCTACAATATTCAGCATTCATCGAGACCGTGGAATAAAAAGCTTTAGAATCTGCGAGTGACATAAGGCTGTATGACGAGGGTAGAGTCGAGGTCCCATATTACTGAAGGCCACTGGAAGTGGCACTTTGGTTAAAAACTCCCACTTCAAAGAATTTAAGTTTAAATTTATATACATATACGTTTGTATTATGCAATTTTACATATATATATATATATATATATATATATATATATATATATATATATATATATATATATATATATATATATATATATACATATACATATATATATAACATATTAAATCATCGGGTTTCTCACATAGAAAATAGCTTAAGAAATTTTCAGTAAAATAGTGACGCTATGGTGTTGAGTTACGTCTTCTGAATTCGATTGAAAGTGGGGAAAATAATCATATTAATAGGAATGGAGTGTCTTAAAAGAGATAAGATTTCTACTAAAACAATCTCGACGCCATGCTTTGTCTACGAACACGAGAAAATTAATATAACTTAAAGTGGGGAATGGAAAGGAATCTTAACACTAAGTTCCCAAGTTCCCTTTGACTACCCTGCCATGTGTGGGCTAATCAGAAGGGGGTTGAGCTAATAACAAACGTTCTTCCGGTCAGATAACCTCTACTAAATGTGCACTCACCAATTAAGGTCTATATTGGACATATTACACATATGTGATCTACATGTATATATATCTGAGAAGTATCGAGGCAGATGCTTTGCTTCACTGATCATTAATTGGTACTCTGGTGTAATGGGATGGTCTATCCTTATACTTGAACTGAGGCTTTTTGGTTATTGTCCAAGCGTTTTGACTTCTAAGTCACACATATTTATCTATTTCTCTGACTATCAGCGTCACGCTATATCCCGCACATGGCAAGATAAGGAGAGGGAACTTGAAAACATAGTGTTAAGACACTTCGTTTCACCTTCGTTCCTCACTTTCTGCCGAATTTGAGGTATTACGTGGTCAGTGGCGGAATCGAACGCCGCGTTTTGCCTTGTTCTCCAATGAGGTAGAGCTATTGGTTGTGTTTGTTTTATACTTATATGATAAACTCAACCATTAAATCAGTTTATATTCTCACTAGAGATTCATATAATCCACGAAAATCGGTATGCCAAAATAGATTTCAATAATTACCTCGGTTGACCTTCTAAAACACAGTATCTACGATACTAGAGGAGGGTCACCTAACAAAAGTATTATGAACCTCCGAAGGGCATGTATGAAGAGGTTGATGACAGTGGACGAGGTGAAAGAGGTATGCCGAGACGTTCACTCTGTCTACCCCGCTAGGGATATAGCGTGAAGCTTATTGAAAGTGAAGTGATATTTCAATCCGATATTTCAAAGATAGTCAAAATAAAATTCAAAGTATATACATGAACAAACAATGTACATCCATACATAAGTTCCACCGAGGCTATTGAAAAGCGTGTTAAAAATTGAAGACTTTACAATAAATTCACATAGAAACTAAAAAAACTTACGTTCTATCAGCAAATCACGGAAAGTGTTCCAAGAATAGGATATCCCCAAGCGACGTATTTGCTAAGCTAACGCCGGACCAAACACAAGCTAAGCTGGGATTAAAGAGTGGGTTGAGCTGTACTGACAGCGCACCATAACTTGTTTGAATTCCAACAACTGTAATAATTAGTACAAAATTTTGAAGAATTCATGTTATTATGGTTGGTTTTTTTGTTGTTTTTGTATTGAAATTTAAATTTAATTTAGTGAGGAACGGAAGTGAGTTAATGGGAAAGAATTTTCTTAGCACTAGGTTCGTTAGTTAGTAAGTAAGTAAGTTTATTACTTACTCACTTACTGGGTTCCCAAGTACTCTCTGATGTCACTACATTGTTTGTGAAGTTTTGAAAAAATAAATAAATAAGGTGGGTAGGTGCACATAATTAGCACAGAGTCTGATATTATTAAAAAATATATTTTATTGTTTTAATATTTTTTTTCGAAACATAAATTTAAAGATAAAGAAAGAAATAAATAATATAAAAATATATTGAAATATACGACACTAAGACAGTATTTGTCATTAATTAATTTTATATCAACAGAGTTTAATTACGCATTTAAAAAACACGTATTCTTTAATCATTTAACAATGGACGCAGTAACATGGTTAACTTAATTACAAGTCTCACAGCGACTCTGAAGAAGACAATGAAAGAAAGAACGTGCTGAGAAAAACCCTGTTAACTAATCACCAGAGGTGCCACTTTAAAGTGCAAAGTAAATTTACGTAAATCTATTTTGAACATTTTATTTGTGATTTTTTTTGGCTGTAGCGAAAATTAAATGTTTTTCGTAATATTAGCTCAGCGCTTAACTCCACGTATGGTAGGGTCGTTCCATTCCCCACTTTTCACTGAAACCGTAGCATTACGTGTTGAGTGGCGGAAACCAACGCCGAGTTTTGTCTTTTTGCCACAGCAGAGAGAAAAAATATTAAATATATTATTTCCTCGAGTGAGGATCGAATCCAATATTTGTCTTCTTTACAGTCACACGCTTGTGACCTTTTTCTTAACAATGTGTATGTGTTTTGCTTCAAATTGTATCCGGTACATAGTTACATAGATAAATAGAGACAACCTGAGATCCTTTTAAAGACTCCCTTCTCTGTTAAGATATTCCGTTGTCCAATCGCTTTGCCTCGTTACCAGAACGAGGAAATGAAAAAATGAAATATTTTGTTCCCCCAGACGGGAAATGAACCCATAACCGTAAATAGTGTATATAGTTACTTGCATGTGCCAACTGAATGATGTATTTTCTGAGCTTCAGCACGCAATGTTTTCTTTCTAAATTCAGTCCAGGTCCAATTTCATGATAAGCGGCGTTAAGCTCTGAGCTTAACGCCGCACTATAATTACAGGCGTAGAAAAATTAATTGTACACTTTTTAATATTAAATGTAAATAACATTCATTCCTACTTTCATAAAATATGAATACAAAACTCTGTCAACGCTCCCATAATAATCCACTTCTGAGGCAGCCTCAAGTTTTGTTTCAGGATTAAAATAATTAAAACGGCCAGTGGCTTATCATTAAGACAAAAAGTGCGTTTTCCGGCCACTTTTTCCTTCTTAACTGTAAGGGATTTGTTGAAACGAAGTTTTCTAAGGACTTTATGAAAAATCGCCGTGGAATTACAAAGTTACGGCTTTTTGGAGTTATTGTTTTGGTATAATTTATTTTTGATACAGAATTTAATTAACTAGGTACCTACTAGTCACTGTGTATTTGTTGAAAATAAATATTTTCTTCAGCGTCAGGCGGTACCACAAACATATAGCAAATTACTAAACTTAAATTTTTAAAATTTTAAAAAGCGTATAAAAATTTTGAACGAAGCAGGATTTGAACCCGCGCCTCTGGAAAACCGTTCCGTCGAAATTCTTATACGCTTGCTACAACTTATTTATGTTGTTAGCATCTCTGTAGGGAGATTTTTACAAATTTCCGCTACCCAAAGACAACTCGTAAGAATTATCATTTGGCAAGAGAGAATACTATTTATTTTAATATTTTTACTATGTTTTAAAGTGTTATTCCACACTTAGGACAGAAAATACTAAACTTAAATTTTAAAAAGCGTATAAAAATTTTGAACGAAGCAGGATTTGAACCCGCGCCTCTGGAATACCGTTCCAGCGCTCTGACCAACTAAGCCATTCGTTCTCACCGAGCTCCGTCGAAATTCTTATACGCTTGTTACAACTTATTTATGTTGTTAGCATCTCTGTAGGGAGATTTTTACAAATTTCCGCTACCCAAAGACAACTCGTAAGAATTATCGTTTGGCAAGAGAGAATACTATTTATTTTAATATTTTTACTATGTTTTTAAAGTTTAGTATTTTCTGTCCTAAGTGTGGAATAACACTTTAAAAACATAGTAAAAATATAGCAAATTCTTATTCCTTTAGTGGGATTCGAACATATAACCACCACAAGATCAATGTACTTAAATGAAACTAAGAAATTAATGTAAGATAACCAAGTGGCTATTTAAGCTTGTATCGCGCGACTCACCGTATTTTTAAAATATATTTTAAAAATATAATTTTTGAACGTGTCTCGATAAAATTTTAATACGATTACTGCATTTTCTTTTACATCATTTATTATTATATTATCAAGAGGTTCAAAATTCTGAAAGCTCACTTCATTAATTTAAAAGTTTGACATTTAAAATTAACTTAATATGAATATTTGATTTGTAAAATGTTCACAACTTCTGTTTCTTGTTTTACATTTCTAATTTGAAACTTTAATTGGTTGAATTTGACATCATCGTTCCATTATCACTGTTTGTTTAATGTCTTATATATTCTGGTAGACAATGAACAGCGTTGAGTTCCTGAATCAACATAAAAAAATATCTAAAGCATCTGAATATGTAAAATTGGCTTGCTTCTATGTCGAGGGGAAGGGAAGCAAGAGGGGGACTGTAAACGCAACATTTTCTATGTTCGGATCTCATTTGAAAAAATGAAATACTTAATATTTTCTTTCCTTCGCTCTGGTACGATACAAAGCGCGAGGTTTAATTTCGCTGTTCAATACGCAATGCCTTGAAAATCGGCAAAAAGTGTAGGACGGAAATGTATTTGACATAGATTCTTAGGCTATGATTTCGAGGATATTCTTAGAGCTAAAATACTTAAAATAAAATAAATTTCTCGGATTTTTGTCAAGCGGAGCTCAACGCCGCGCTTTATCTAAGTAAGAAAATAAAAAACGACTCATTTCACGTATTGAAATTTCATAACACTGTACCACTACACTATGATGGCTACAAAAATTGTCTGTATTTATATTTATTTGTTACTAAAATAAGGGAAACAGAATAAGACACACAAGCGTGTATAGAATAAATTAATTATTACTTCCCTGCATAATTTGTTAATGTTTATTTAGGACTTGCCATTTCAGATTTTTTTTTTTTACCAAAAAGGTTACCAACCCGTTCCTAAACGTTAGATAAAAGATATTTTATGAAATTTAATACGTTGGCCGCTGTCTTTTCTGCTTAAATTTTTCTGTTTATATAATTAATATAAATATTTTAATGTTATTTTTTGTATAAAAATTATAATAAACAATAAGTTTAATATGGTTATTTTTGATATGGTTAGTGTAAAAGTAAACGTTTTTCAAACGAAAATTATGTTTTTATTTTTATAAAGATGTGTTCTATAATCAATGGCGTTGAGTTCTGTCACTCCATATAAAATGATTTTTTTTTTTTTTCAGCTTCACGCTGTATCCCGCATTAGGCAGGGTAGGCAGAGGGAACGGAAGTGAAACCTAGTGGACACTCTGTTCCACTTCCGTTCCCCACTTTCCACCGAATTTGAGGCATTGCGTGTTGAGTGGCGGAACTCAACGCCGCGCTTTGCCTTATTACCAGAGCGAAAAATTGAAACATTAAATATTTAAATTGAAAACAATAAATATTTCATTTCCTCGACTGGGGATCGAACCCAGAACCTGTCGGTTACAGACACACTCTTGTGCCGCTGCGCCACGACAGGCCAGACATATAAAATGTGATTTTTCTTTTAAATTATGAATTCTCGAAATTCTTATATACTTGTTACGACTTATTTACGTTGTTAGCATCTCTTGCAGGAGGCGTTTACAAATTTCCACTACCCAAAGATCGTTGCTTACAATTATCTTTTGGCAAGGGAGAGTAAGAATTTCATCGTAACTGGATCAGAACGTATGTTAGTTGGTCAGTGCGTTTGGACAGTTTCCAATAAGCGTTAGTTCAAATTCCGTAATGTTCAAACTTTTTATACGTCTTCTAAAAAAGTAACGGTCATTAACAGTGTATTTTTTTTTTATTTTGTTATTAGTATTGACTCAAACATCTTTCTACCTATTTCCTACTACGTGAAAAAATAATAAAAAATATATTTCTTTTATTCTGTTTTTTTTTATTTGTTTCACAGAACTGATACAAAAATATCGTCTGTGTATTTTTTTTTCTATCCGCGTTCATGAGATACGACCTGGTGACAGCCAGACAAATGGACAGTTACTGTTATAGTGATAACATTGTTGCGAACCTTCAAATTCAAATTCAAATATTTTTATTCAAAATAAGAAGTTACAAGCTTCGTTTTTTGAACGTCAAACAATTTACCACCAGACTCAGATCTGAGAAGAACCGGCGAAAGAAACTCAGCGGGACATGTCTTTTTTTTTTATCAAATTTTACATCATATAATCAATTATGTGACAATGATACATTTGAAATAGCCTGGAGCGAGCATTTTATTCCCAAGGCGTGTTATCATTTATCATGAAATCGTTAATTTGGTAATAACCTTTAACACACAAACGTCTTTTCACAACTTTTTTAAATTGTGAAATAGAAAAAGACATTCAGGCACCTTCAACTCCATAGTCAAATGGACAAAAAAAAATAGAATTATATTCAACATATCACCCATTCTAATGCCCAAGGTAACTCAAGTAACGAAGGTAAAATTTCTTATAAACGAATAATATAGCTTGCCCGATATCAGTACTACACCATATATTTTTTTACCTGTGGTTCCTAAGATCAATGTGCTCTACCAAATATACACTAATATGTTTAATTTAGAAAACGTATGAAGACATTTACCTTATGGCTTAGTGTGGCTCAGGGCGCTTGGACGATTTCCAATAGGCGCGCGCGGGTTCAAATCCTGCTACGTTCATTTTTTTTTTACATTTTCAAAATTAATATTTTTCTTTCCTAAGTAGATCTAATATTTCTTATAAACAATAGTCGTATATGGTAATATTTTGATTGAAATATGCCTAAATGCAACGTAAATTAACGCGAAGTGTAAATACGGTGTATCGGTGCGAAATTATCTATCTAATCAATGCGTTTAACCGCGCTCAATTTGGTTCACGTGAACTAATAATGTTTGTTTACCGGTCTTGTTATATCAAGCGCTATATGTATGTACATTAAATTACGAATTATATGGGTTTTAAGGTAAAACTCTATATAAATGTAAATATCTAGATGAAGATGAAGTCTGAGGCCTGTCGTGGTGCAGCGGCACAAGCGTGTCAACAACAGGTTGTGGGTTCGAACCCCACTCGAGGAAATGAAATAATTAATATTTATTTAAATATTTAATGTTTCATTTCTTTGCTCTGGTAATAAGGCAAAACGGCGTTGAGTTCCACCACTCAACACGCAATGTCTAAAGTTCGGCAGAAAGTAGTAAACGCGATAGGTTCGATCCCTACGGAACTCAATGCCGCGTTTTGACTAACAAATCAGGAAATTGATAATAATTAAACATATAACCCCTAAATCGTACTAACCTCGTGATTTATACGTAGAGACATAATATATATTTTTTTAACTAGACGCTCTTTCCTGCACGTGGGTGATCAAACCATAATCATAATCTGCCTTGCATTCAATAGTGTATCTTTTGTTAAGGCGAAATTTCAATATTTCTTACAGTGTCAATGTCCAGTGACTGTTATGATTTTTCATCTGATGTGTCTGATCTTCAATTTCTATATTTTCTTTACTTTCTATAATTTCTAAGCTCAATAAATGTTATTAAGGTGGAATTTTATTATTTCTGAAGTAAACTGGACCAAAATGGTTCTACAAAATGTTATAGAACAAAAATGATCAACTAATATAAACTATGATGTTTTAATTTTTCTATGTTTGTCTGTCGTTTTTCTATAAAACAAACACACAAACGAAGAAAAACTAATATATTACAGTTCATTATTAATTATTTTAAGCCCCCCTACAAAATTTTATTGCAAATATACTCAATATTTATGCCGTGTGGTTCCGGCTTAAAATAGGATCACCCTGGTACTGATGGTGTCGTAAGAGGCGACTAAAGTACGTGTGGTAGCGTCACGTTGCCAGTAATGGCAACACGCATGGGCAGACTCGACCGGATTATTACCACCCCCGGCATTTAAGACCGGCGTTAAGTAGTGGCTTTGGCCACTGCGTTTCGCATTAGATAATGCCGGGCACCGGTGCCCTTCCACCTTAAGGACGGCAACGCTTCAGTAGCTCCTCTGGAGTTACTCGGGGCCGTGGGCGACGATGATCACTTACCACCATGTGACCCGTACGCTCTATTGCCCTCTTTTATATAAAAAAAAAACAGACACATTTCTATAATTGTTTTATTATAGTATAAAAAAGAGGAAATGTGTAAAATGTACAGAGCATGTGAAAGACGTCGCGACACACTACTTTATGTAAATATCAAAAATCTCATGCATTTTAAAAGGTAATTATAAAGGCTATTTGATAATAGGGCGGTTAATTTGTCAGAGCCAGTGACGTGTTTATTTATTTAAACGTTCAGTTCAAAAGATGAAGCGTTTTGATAGTTTATTATTATACATAATACGACGTTGAGTGGTAAGAGAGGGAGGAGGAGATTTCGAAAACATAGTATCAATGATACTGGTGGGAGGTCACATAAAAAGCATGAAGACATCTATGAAGAGGATGATGATAGTGGACAAGGCGAAAGAGGTATGCCGAGACCGTAGCGTTTGGCGCTCCCTACTCTCTGCCTACCCCGCTAGGGATATAGCGTGAAGCTAAGTTAAGTTAATTTATAATACGACGTACTGCACAGTCACAGCACGGACTGTGCTAGTACTACACAGTGAGGCCACAAGGTTTTGTCACGTCAAAAGCAAATCTTGAAAAATTGGTAAAAAAAATAAAAAAAATAAAGAGTAGTAAAATAGACAAGTCAGTTCCGGTTGACCTACGAGATAACAGTAATTTTGATAACGGAAGAAATTTTCGAAGAGACCATGAAAACTCCCTGGAGAGTATGTATGAAGATGATTAATGTTAGTATAGTAAGGCCTCTTTCGCATCGTATACAGTAAAATATAAGAAAAGGATGAATCCAACCAAAATTCGTTAATATTTTTTTTATTTTCTAGCAACATGGCTTTGGCTTGTAGTTACAGTATTTCTATAATGCGCGAAGCAAAGACAAAAAGGATTTTATTTATGTTTTTCTTATAGCGGTAGAAAGTTACTAATGTTCATATTTAATATACATACTCGTATATTATTAAGAAAATCTCTTCTAATCATTCAGAAATTAAATTATTAACTTTCTTTTGACTTTAACCCAACATATAACCTTTAATATTATAGATAATTCTACTCAAAACGCTATCTCTTATAACTTGTGACACAGTTTCAACATAACACTGCGGTTGTGTGTTCGTATATACAAATTATAGCGTACATTATTACAAGCTTTGTTTTTAAAATTATAGACCTCGAGTTTCAATTTAAGTGATAATAAACGGTGCGTAAATTCAAAAGGCTTCACGCGATAGTAATATTTCGTAGTAATGAATGAAAGTTAACATTTATTTTAGTTTAACACTGTACCCAGCATAAATAGTAGGGTAGGGAAATACTGTGGAAAACCGTAATGTTAGATCACTCCATATCATTCTCCACTCTTCGCCAAGGCATTGCGTGATGAGTGGTGGATCTTAACGCCGGAATTTGTCTATTTGCCAGAGTGAAAATATTTAATTTCGTTGAATGGGAATCCAATTCATAAGATATCGCGTTTACAGTCACACGTTTGTGCCCTCAGTGTATTAAGTATTTTATATCCTTGCTCCTGGTAATAAGACAAAGCCAACAGTACATTTTCAAAAATTGGGCCCTGTGTAGGCGTATCTATGTGTAGGGAAAAGATACTTCTATCTTAACTCTTAGCTCTTTCAGACTGCAAAGTATTTTTGTTTTTTATCGTATTATGTTAACTTTCAAGGTATCTTTTTCGCTCAGCTTCACGCTGTATCCCGCACATGGCAGGTTAGGCAGAGAGAAACTTGGGAAATTACTGTTACAACACTCCGTTCCACACCTTCCGCCGAATTTGAGGTATTGCATGTTGAGTGGCGGAACTTAACGCCGCGCACTCAATAATATATTTAGCATGGTTATATATATGTTATATATATGCGTAACAAGGGAATTACCCCTAAGTGTGAATCAAACCCACTACCGTAAAATCACCGATCTCGCAGGTAATTTGAAATTAAATTTATATCAAGAAAAGTAATTCTCCAGTTTTAAGAGACAACATACTTTATTATGTTTACCAAAACATAAACTTAATTAATTCTAGATAGCATCTGAGTCATTTTGTATTTTACGTTTTATAGCTTTGTAAGCACATTTTCTTATTTTATGGAGTTGTGTTTTTTTTATTATTGTTTGTAGTACACAAACAGCGATTTTTAAAGAGTTCTCTGAATATTTTTTACATTTTGAGATATCATTTAGTTACAGAATTCAACGCCGCGTTTAGTCTTGCTACTCAAGCGATTAAATGAAAATAATTCTGTCCTCGAAGCAGTAATCAAACTCGCTTATCTACATACATTTCAACAATTTTGAAGAATCACTGTTTGAAATAAACAATAATAAAAAAAATATCTCCATAAAATAAAAATAATGTGTTTTTTTTGTATTATTTGTTTAACTTTTGCAAACATTTATCCTTCTGATCCTAAATAAGCATAAATTAATTTTTAATTGAATTGATAATAAGTGGCTGCCGTCTAGGCGCAGGGCCACTAGCATGCGAAATAAATGCGAAAAATTGTTGATTTGATCCCTACTCGAAACAAATAACTAGATGTTATCTTTCAGTTTATTGGAAAGAAATACAGATATTTTTAAAGAAAAGAAATCTTTTTCAAAATAAATAATATTTTTTTCAATAATTAGTAAATATTGTATAGTTTATACAATTTTCATTTTTCAAACATAAAAATATTAACAGCGTCCTTGAAAAATCTATACATTTTATATTCTAAGGCTTAAGCTTTTAAGCATATTTCTCAGAGGACATTCGGGATTTTACTTGATATCTGAATCACTTGGAACAACTTAGAAAAGCAAGTCTTTAGTTATTACCTATTTTATTATTGACTAGAAATATATACCTTTCATTAAAAATGTGTAGACGTTTTTTATTTGAGGACTGTCGCAGAAGGGAACTAGGGAACCTAATGTTAAGTCGTTCCATTCCTTCCACATTTTCCGCTGAATTTGAGGCATTGCGGTTGTGTGATGGAACTGAACCCTGCACTTAGCCTTGTTACCAGAGCGAAGATATTTTTTCTGCTCTGCCTATCATGCTGCTCATTGTAAAGTAGGCACTAGGTAAAAAAAACTTTGCTCATTTTTGTGTGTTAAACGGCACAACTCAACGCCGCCAGATGTATTAGATTGGATTTGGCTGCAATTCGTGATGAACTTAATAGGAATAAATTGAAACAATTAGAAAAATAAATATTTAAAATCACCTACCTACAATAATAAAAAACGCATATTATCGTTTATATGGGATACAGCGTAAAGGACAAGCCAAAAAAAACCACTTTTTTATAATATTTTTCATACTAATTCAAAGCTGGTGTATAGCTATTTTAAAACCTTAGCTATCTATACAAACATGCCGGACCACGTACAACCGTTTTGAATGAAAACATATCTTAGCCGAACAAAGCAAAATCTCTTATCGACTGGATAATGCGAGTGTGAGACTCTCACTCAGATTTCCTATGGGATAACGTTCTGTTCGACGTGATATGTTTAGTTCTAACGCTGTTTTAGTGAGATAAGAAATCTCTATAGCATTGACATAAGTATAAATCAATAGTTTATTAGACATTTATGTAAGGACTGCAGTGTTTCAGTAACTGCGCTGCGTTAAGTTCCGCCACTCAACACGAAATACCTCTTATTCAACGGAAAGTGGGAAATGGAATTGAGTATCTATTGAACACTAGGTTCCCAAGTTCCCTGACATGAACGGGATACAGCGTGAAGCTGAGACAGAGTGTTTCAGTAAGCACTGTGGTGTAGTTTCAATTCTACTGAAGGGCATACAATTTTATTTATTTGCTCCTGCCCTAGACAGGGCGCACTGTTGAGTTATTCAATACACAAATACGTAATGTATTTTTGGACTCAGGACTGATTATTTACATTAAGTCGCCTCAGTCTACTTATAATTTGTATGAGATATAGTGTGAAGTTATAAAATTAATAAATGAACTTGACTCAAAAATCTATCTACTTTATCTCGGCAAAGTACTTGTAACTAAATCTAGAGTACTGATTTTAATAAAACCTAGTTTTAAATAAAAATAAACTTCAAGCAAATTTTAAAAGTTAATATTTGAAATCCACACTTAAGAAGACTTGGACGGATTCCCAAGAGTCGCGGGTTCAAATCCCACCACTTTATTTTCGTTTTCTAAATAAACATGTGCGAAGACCGATTTGTTAATATAGGAGCTATGGTGTCACAGACAGACAGAAAGAAAAGCAGCATTTTGTAAATGATAACACGCCTTGGGAATAAAATGCTCGCTCCAGGCTATTTCAAGTGTATCATTGTCACTTAATTATATAATGTAAAATTTTTGATAAAAAAAAAAGAATGGAGATGTCCCGCTGAGTTTCTTTCGCCGGTTCTTCTCAGGTCTGAGGCAGTAACTTTAGTGAACTGGTGGTAAATTGTTTGACGTTCAAAAAGCGAAGTTCAAAGTAACTTCTTATTTTGAATAAAAATATTTGAATTTGAATTTTGCAGTGTTTAGTTCAGCCACTTAACACGCAAAGCTGATTTGGCGGAGAGTAGAGAACAGAAGTGTTTCAATGAGAACGGAATATCTTAACACTAGGTTCCCATGTTTCCTCTGCCTATTCTGCACTGATTTCCGGGAACATCTGAAAAAAAAATATATATGTAATATTTATACAATTACAATAAAATTCAAATGAAATCTAAAATTAAATAGTAAATTGAGTTTATTTCACAAGCGAACTATACTGAGAGGTTTCACAATGTAAAAACTAATTTCAACCGCTTTATAATCAGAGCAATATATGCGAGTGAAATTGTTGACTGGAATTCAGGTGACTCTAAAAATTGTGTATAGCGTGCTGTAGTTTTTATATTATTTGGAAGAATAGTCGTAGTATGTGTAAGTTAATCTAATTTTGTTTTTACGAGCCAGCGGCGTTAAGTTCCGCCAGTCAACGCACAATGACTCAAAACTTGGGAAGAAAGAGGGAAGCAGATTGTCTTGATACTTAGTTCGCTAGTCATGATATCTTTAAAGTATTTATTATTTTATAAAGTATCTTTATTTTAAAGTATTGTTTTAAAATTGACTTTGACTGAGTTAGGATAAAATCTTTTAAAGTAAGCTCTTTAAAAATTTATTTAAAAAAAAACATATTGAGGCTTATCGATGCGCCTTTAATTTCCGCCTCTAAAATTCAGCGAAAACTGGGGAACATAATGGACTGTCTTACCAAGAGGTTCCCAGGTTCCCTGATCTATGCTGGAAGGATAGCCTGAAGCTCAAAACGAGTCCAGACGAGAAAAACCATCAAACAACGCTGGTACAAATATAAATAAAGAGTACATTTTAAAACATTTATAACCAATCTACATGGAACGCCCTTTACTTGTGCTATAGTAAAAGTTTAAATTACATTTTAATATGAAACTCAGTTCATTTCGAGCATTTTAGATATACATTAACGTTGAAATATTAAATGTGATATAACTTTTTTGTAAAAAGTATAGATAGCTTTATGAATATCAAACATTATTAGGTTTTTTTTTTTAAATAACATAATTTAAATATAATTAAGGTTACTTTAGCGCAGTAGATTAACGTCTGATTTTAAATTAAGTAGTACCGACTACATACAGAATCGATTAAAGTTATAAATAGGGCATGAGAGTATTACCCGCATGCCAATATATGATAGTGTACTTACGTCTAGCAAGAATATTCAGTATATGGACATATATAAATCAGCGACAGATTGAGAAAAAGTTGTAATATCACCTGCATTAGGAAAAAGAACCCAGACTTACACGAGCACAGTCTGTATCTATGCCATTGCACATGTCCTTTTTATAAATATTTCTGTCTAAACTCTATACAATTCTTTCAGTAACTTATATAAAATATAAAGCCGAAAAATATATTACATTAGAGCTTTTCATAAAACTCCGAGTAATATCGATAATGGGGGTCTCAATCATACAATCACTTCCTTAGCAAATAAACTTTGTGACTTTATGATTACCATTCATAGCGTGATTGAGGCCAATAATTGGAACTTTTTATTAGATAAAAGTTATATTTTTTCATATATATATATATATCTTTTTTGCTTTACATCGCACTCTACTTTGTGCGGGAGCACGAAGTAGAGTAGGCAGATGGAACTGAGTGTTTATACACTCCGTTCTTACTGAGACACTTCCGTTCCCGATATTTACCAAAGTTATTGAGGTATTGCTTGTTGAATAACTCAATGCTTCTCTTTGGCTCATTAACAGAACGAAGAAATAAAATATTTTCATTCCCTCGGACGGGGCTCGAATATACAACCAGTTGCATTTACAGTCTCTTACAAAGTCTTTTAAAATATTATTTTCTTATATATATTTGTATTATTTATGTTTCTTCCACTCAACCGGGCGGGACTGATTGTAGTGTTTTGACACTCTCTTGTGTATTTATCGTTGGAATTCGAGATATATTGTGATTAATGGTGAAACTTAACGCCGCGTTTGGTTTTTTCAAGATTGATACAATATTAGGTTAGGTTAGGTTAGGTTAATTCACAAACCCTTTTTAATACATTTTTTTTAGCTTCACGCTGTATCCCGCTCGAGGCAGGCTAGGCAGAGGGAACCCGGGAACCTAGAGTCAAGACACTCTGTTCCACTTCCGTTCCCCACTTTCCGCCAAATTTGAGGCATTGCGTGTTGAGTGGCGGAACTCAACGCCGCGCTTTGCCTTATTACCAGAGCGAAGAAATGAAAATATTAAATATTTAAATTGAAAATATTAAATATTTCATTTCCTCGACTGGGGATCTAACGCACAACCTATCGTTTACAGTCACACGCTTGTGCCGTTGCGCCACTTTTACTGTATCTTACTTCTTAATTTATTACAACATAAGATTGATACGAGTTACAGTTGTACGAAACTTGACAAAACCTACAACGCCTAGAATAGAATAGAATATTCTAGAATATACTGGAGACTCCGGTTGAATACTAAATCTAGTGCATTGAAATGACAACTATGACTTAGTTGCTGTTTCCTTTGAAATGAATGTGCTTTCTGAAGACCTGTACGTACCTACAGTAGAGAAAGTTAGATGGAGTTAGTGTATATAAAGTTCGGTACGTTTGTTTTGGGAACAAGTGATTGAAGATTTAAAATTTGACGGTAGTTAAAAATATTTGCAAGTGTTTAATTTTCACGCTGGATCCTCGTACATAGCGTGTAAAAGAGTGTTCAGACGTTCTTTTATAGCGACATTGAATTTCAAGTGGCGGAACTCAACGCCGTAAAAGTAAATAATTTACGTCTTACGTAGTATTTTTGGGAACAGAATATCTATGATCGACAAGTTTACAATCAAATATTATGCCGTTGCGTCACGTAGAG
Organism: Eueides isabella; assembly: GCA_019049475.1. NCBI lineage: Eukaryota > Metazoa > Arthropoda > Insecta > Lepidoptera > Nymphalidae > Eueides > Eueides isabella. The sequence continues at coordinate 1,627,395 of CM032385.1, read as the reverse complement.
CTCGTAAAATACGTTTCTGTTAAGACACATCCGTTTCTCAATATCCGTCGGATTGTCGAGGCATTGTGTGTTGAGTGACGGAATTCAACGCCGCGCATTGTCTCGTTATCAGAGCTAAAAAAATTAAAATATTAAATTCCATAGTTAATATTTCATCGTCGCGTTTACAGTTGCACGTTTGTGACCTTGCTCTAAGAAGACGTCAGCATAATGTAAGTAAGCGTTAAGTGTTAAGGACTTATTAGGTTATAAAGCGGAAATATTTTAATCTAGAATCCTAGATGATTTAATAGGTCTTGATCGTAAAGTTATATACGAGTATGCAATGAAAAAAAGTAATAAATTTTACTTTGCTCGATGATAAAGGTTAATATTTTCATTTCATTGCGGCTTCGCCCGCTTGTAAGTACTAAGAGATGTGTATACATAATAAATTTAGAACGCTCGAGTTTACTGAGACTGCAGGTATATTGGTTTATATGTCCCTATGGCACGACAGGCTCTATCCTTCGATTATATATCAAATCTTCTGAGGAAACACATAAACGAAGTAAAATAACATTTATTGGTGAGTCAGATTTATATATATAGCTTCACGCTGTATCCCGCACGAGGAAGGGTAAGCAGAGGTAACCCGGGAACCTAGTGTTAAGACACTCCGTTCCACTTCCGTTCTCCACTTTCCGCCGAATTTGAGGCATTGCGTGTTGAGTGGCAGAATTCAACGCCGCGCTTTGCTTTATTACCAGAGCGAAGAAGTGAAACATTAAATATTTAAATTGAAAATATTAAATATTTCATTTCCTCGACTGGGGATCGAACCCAGAACCTGTCGGTTACAGTCACACGCTTGTGCCGCTGCGCCACGACAGGCCTCTATCTCAGGATTTCTATTGTATTTGCTATAATAATGCTGCTTACATGTTTCTTTAGACGTTAAGCAGATGTGAATAAGAATACTGATAATTCTATAAAGAAATCTTCTTTGATAAAACCTTCACAGACTACTTTTTTGAAAGCTTTACGCTGTATCCTTCACATGGCAGGGTACGCAGAGGGAACTTGGGAACCTAGTGTTAGGATCATCCACTTTCATTCACTAATTTCTGCCGATGGCATTGTACGTTGAGTAGCGGAACTCAACGCCGCGTTTTGCCTTGTACCACAGCGATGAAACGAAAACATTAAATATTTGAATTGAAAATATTAAATATTTCATTGCCTCGATTGGGAATCGAAATCGAAAAATAAGTTTTCTTATTTGAGTCGAACCTTTAATTATCATATCTACCAGTCACACGCCTCTACAGCACCACGGAGGTTTTAGCATTTAAAATGAGCTTATTATTTGCTCTTAATTGTTAGTTTAAGTTATATCTATACGCCCGACGCTGGCAACGCAACCTCAGCATCTTTCATACCAGAGATGTCAGTGAGAAGATATTTTCTTACGATCTGATGATTTTTTGGTTTATTTTTGAGCTTAGTCTACCGTTACGAAAGTTCACGGGAACCTTTAGTCTACTCTGCTTAGTGCAAGATATTGTGTATTTTTAAAAAACGAAATATCTCCATGTTTCCACCAACGATTTAGTACTTCCAAATAAAATTTAATAACCGTCTAGGGAAGCATTCAGGGTAACTGTTATACATATAATGTGTAGATACGTATTTTCTGAGTTTTGTGTCTGAAAATACAAGTCCAAGTGTACGTTAAGTAGTGCGAGTGAAATTCAGATCACGAGCTCACCTACTAGATAAGGAGTTTAGCCGAGAAGGCTCTCGCAGTGAAACTTTACCGCACGCCTCTACTATTGTTTTTTTTTTATTGTTATGTTTTATACTGTATGCATATTAGAGTAGGGCGAGGGAACCTAAAGTTGAGGTTCCCTTCCTGATACCCCATTCAATTTTTAAGATATTGCGCGTTGAGAGCACAAGTGTGTGATTGTAACAGGTTGGATTGCGACAGGTTGTGGGTTTGATGTCCAATTGAGGACATGAAATGTGTAATATTTTTATTTAAATATTTAATGTTTTTATTTCTTCGCTCTGATACAAGGTAAAACGCGGCATTGCGTTCCTCCACTAAACACGCAATGCCTCAAATTCGTCGGAAAGTAGGAAATGGAAGTGGGACGGAATGTCTCAACACTACGTTCCCAAGTTCCCTCTGCCTACCCTGCCACGTGCCGGATACACCGTGAAGCTAAATAGACTGTTGAGTTGCGGACATCATTGTTTTCCATTTGGGGGTGTCAAATAATTGTTTTCGCTCACTAATAGTGTAGGCAGACGAAATCTAAAATTAAGACGCACCTTCGTGAGGGGCGGCATGAGCGCCTCACTTATTTTTAAAAAAAAACCATGTTGGGTGGCGGAACTCAACGCCGTGATTTATCTTATTGCTAAAAGAAGGATTAATAAAAATTCATTTCTCCAAGTTAAAACTGAACAAATAAGCAATAGTTGTATTGCTAAATCTATATGTTATTATTATGTCATTTATATTGTGTAGACAGAATTGTGTGTTCAAACATTCTTTTTCTAATGTTTCTTTATTGATTCATTCATGATATATGATAGTAATCCCGATTATGTGCATTTATATGATAAAAAATACACAAAAGCAAGTTAATATTATTATTCCGGCACAGTTATGTAAAAAAGTATAATTTTTCATATCACTATATTTTATTTTTATCACTAGTGTTATGATACTCCGTTCCTTTTTTTCTGCAAAATTTTCGATATATTACGTATTGTGCGTAAAATAATACTTAATCCTAGATACTAAAGAATCTAAAACCCTTCATTGCATTGAAATCCCTTGAAATCTATGTTTTATAACATCAATATCATCATTAAATCAGTTTTCCAACTCCAACTGTTGGACATACTCCGACAAGAATCCACTTTCACGTCGTCCATGCGCTGCCAGCAGTAATAACAGTATTTATTGATAAACTAATGTACGTATAACAAATGGTACATACTTCAGTTATTAAGCAACAAGCCACAAAAATACTTTTAAATGACAGATTAGTAGAGAATAGAGTTCCTCACTGCATTTTATTAAGTTTGCTAAGGAAAAATGAGAAGTTATGAAGTTTTTTCAGGGTAATCCAAGGGAACCTGGAACCTAGTGTGAAGATACTTCGTTCCAATTAAAATGATTCTGTTCCTTACTTTTCGCTGCATTAAAGCATTGTGTGTTGATTGGTCTTGTTACCAGATTTGGTAGAGTCTTGTTACCAGTAGTTAGTAGAGTAGTTGGTTGGTAGACTCTTGTTACCAGAGTAAGAAAAAATTAAATATTAAATATTTATTTCCTTGAGTGACAAATGAACCCTCAGCTCAGTTCCTCTATGCCTGTACTAGCTTAAAATATAAAAAAACTAATCAAAAGTGAATTACAATCGAGTTCCAATAGTACAACCCACTTCTGATAGCTGCTCATCTTAGAATATGTTTCAAGTTTCTTACTTTATAATAGACTATGATATGAAACATAAAGTGAGGTACTGAACGGTGGGAAGTCGAGATTCTGCTTATAAAATTATAGTTAGAGCTTGAAAGTTCAAGAGTTCTTAAAATTATATAACAAAATAGTTCAAGTTTAAAACAAGAATTAAAATTACCGGTAGGTGGTGAAAGTTGTTATGGTCTACGGGATATAGTCTATGATCCAGTTGCTTAAAAAAATAAAGAAATCTTTATATATTCAATTCAAAAATTTTAGTAGAGAACGGACGAAGGAGTTTTTTTGAAAGTACATATGTTATTAAGTTGTTGACTGTAAAGGCTCTACTATAAATCTTTTTTTTTTTCAGCTTCACGCTGTATCCCGCACATTGCACGGTAGGCAGAGGGAACGGAAGTGAAACCTAGTGTTATGACACTCCGTTCCACTTCCGTTCCCCACTTTCCGCCGAATTTGAGGCATTGCGTATTGAGTGGCGGAACTTAACGCCGCGCTTTTGCCTTATTACCAGAGCGAAGAAATGAAACATTAAATATTTAAATTGAAAATATTAAATATTTCATTTCCTCGACTGGGGATCGAACCCAGAACCTGTCGATTACAGTCACACTCTTGTGCCGCTGCGCCACGACAGGCTTCAAATATAAATATAAATCTTTGGTAGTTTTTTTTTAATTATTAATTATTTTATCAGTACGTTTTCCACAAAATATATTAAAAATACAAATAAGTACCATTATTATAAAGCTGGAGAGCTCAACGCCAATCGGCGGAAACTGGGCAATGTGGGCGTCTTTATTGAAACGTAGCAACTACGAAGGCTTCAAGGATATTTCTGCCTACACTGTCATATACAGAATAAAACGTGAAGCCTTAAAAGCTCTACGTAAGATCAGAATTACCAAAGGTAATTGAAATATATACAATTCTCAGTTATTTCTAATTCACTATCAGACTAATGCCATGGTTAATAACAATCAAAATAATAAAATGGAACAAATCAGTAAACAGCTTAAGCTCACGTCTGACAAAACTGAACTCTACACTTGACACCGATAGAACAGGAACTGGGTTACCCCAATTTTAGGCACATTCTGTTCACTTTATTATTCATATATACATATATAGTTTATATTTTAAAGCTGCCTTACCACAAGATCAGATTGTGGGTTCGATTTCGCCTTTGGGAAATCAATTCTTCATTCTTGTTGGAAAGACATTGTACGACGTTGAATTCCGCCATTCAACTCGCATTGAAACTAACTAATATTTTTGACGTGATCTAGCGTGAAACTACCTGAATATACTATAAATGTCAAATAGGTGAATTGAATGGAATTGCCTGGTTCGACTACACTAGGTTAAATCTAACGTGCTCGTAAAGCTCGTAGGCAGTTTTATGACATATATATTGAAATGTATATAGCTGTGATAAATAAAGTAATATATAGAGAATAAAGAGGCTGTTTTAACAAAATGGTTCAAGGGCTTGACTATCAACGTCACAAATTAATTACTTGGTCTGATATATATGATAAGAAACTAAAGCGCGGTGTTGTGTTACGTCATTTAGTACATAATGTATCGAAAATGAGGATCATCAGAGTATCTTGGCACTAGGTTCGCACTCACACACTTAATTCTACTTGCACTTCTCTACACACAGTGTAAAAAGATAATAGATCTATTTAGTTATTGAAGTGACACATGTAGTGAGTAGTCCCATTCAAGGAAATGAAATATTTAATATTTTCAATTTTAATATATAATATATTCATTTCTTCGCTCTGGTATCAAGATGTAGCGCGGCGTTGAGTTCCGCCATTCAACACGCAACGCTTCAAACCCGGCGAAGAGTGGGGAACGGAACCGAGTGTTTAACGTAGCTTTCCAAGTTCCTACACTGCCATGTGTTGGACAAGCGTGATTGTCTTTTTCATCACTGAACTAAATGGTTACTCAATTTTTTTTTGATGGGGAAGACGGCAAACGAGCGTATGGGTCATCTGATGGTAAGTGATCACCGTCACCCACGGCCCCGTGAAACTCCAGAGGAGCTCCAGGACCGTTGCCGTTTTTTAAAGTGGATGGGCACTGGGGCCCGGCATTACCTAATGCGAAACGCAGTGGCCAAAGCCACTACTTAACGCCGGTTTTAAATGCCGGGTTTGGTAAAAATCCGGTCGAGTCTGCCCATGCGTGTTGCCATTACTGAAAACGTGACTCTTCCACACGTAAGTTAGTCTTACGACACCATCAGTACCAGGGTGATCCTATTTAAGCCGGAATCACACGGCAAATATATTACATTGTAAATTTAAATTTATTGTACTGTTTGTCTTTGTATAATTTTATTGTCAGAATATCCAAAACAACTAATATTCATTCAAAATACAAAAAAATATCACACGCAAAATTAAACCCTTGCACTGTAGAAATCTACATAAAATGAGATTCTCTGTGTCCTTAACAACTGTATGTACTATATTTCTAGTACTGTTTTCTGGCGGCTTTGAGCAGAAAGCTTTCGCATTGGCAATATTTTCTCTTATACGTCATATGTTCTATGCCATATAAATACGTATTGGAACCTCAACTTTACAGGGAAATGGAATAAGAATTGAATAAACAATGAGATAAATATATATTGAAGCCAGTGGCGCAAACGTGAGACTTACGTTTTACGTTTTACGCAAACGCGATAGTTGTGGATTTAATCCGCGCTTTCGGGGTAACGAGCGGAACACAGTTTACCGCCAACCAATATGAAATGCTTACAAAATGAGAGGGAGTTTAGCGAAGTGCTTTAACATTAGGTTCCCAGGTTCCCGATGCAGTCAAACCTACTTTGTAAGAGCTGGATACAGCTGAAGTCACAAAAGATAATATAAAAGAGTATAAATATATTTAAAAAGATTGTTTTATTATTATTGCGGCGTTGTGTTCCGCCGTTCAACACGCCATGCCTCATATTCGGCGGAAAGTGGGGGACGGAAGTGGAAAAAAGTGTCTTAACATTAGGTTCCCTCTGCCTACCCTGCCCTTTGCGATACAGCGTGAAGCTGAGTATTAGTCAAAAGATTATTACGCCGGACTGTAATCGATATTCTGATTTTCACGACGCAAAATATAACCCCACTTGGCTTATAACTTTATCCTGTCCGTCTGCTTTGCCCGGGATAAGGCGAGCAATAAAAAAAATAACTTTATAATGTCAGAAATTCGTAAAAGTAAGTAAACATAAATACCAAAATGGTTAAAGTGTTAGGATAATTTCAAACTCAACGAGTTTTCACTGAAGTGAGTTTCGCAAGAAATATTAACGAAACGGATGAAATTAAAATCGAGCTAAGTAAGTATATTCAGTGTGCCATCTTTACCGGAAGTTCTCGTAAGTTTTATGTTTCTTAATTTTCTGCTGAGATTGTTTGTATACTTAAAGTGCTTATTTAAAGATTATAACGATATTTTCTTTGAATCCGTTTCCGTTTCTTATATTTAAACAAATATATATATATATATATATATATATATATATATATATATATATATATATATATATATATATATATATATATATATATATATATATATATATATATATATATATATATATATATATATATATATATATATATATATATATATATATATATATATATATATATATATATATATATATATATATATCTTCACCAGAGAAAGAAATGTTTTAATACTATATTGTCCTTTCCGTTTCACAAAAAACAGAGAAAAAATACACAAGAACATAACTAAGAGATGAAGTAGTCACAATTTTGTTTTCAGCGCTCACTCACCTTTATTTAATAATGGAATGAAACTTTCAAACTTTTTATATGAAAGTCGTACTGTTTGCTGTAACTTTTACAACCGAACAAAAAGAAAACATAGTCATAGCAATATTCATAATTAGTTCAAAAAGTTCCGTTCATTTGTAAATTGTACTTCGGTAAGTTCACTTTAATGTTTCATTAAAGCGATTTAACCTTAAAGGCCTTCGTGGCGTAGTGGAACAGCGTCTTATTATAAACTTCACTTTCTGTATTTGATTTCCAATCGAAAGAATCTTTTAATTTTCTCACTCTGGTAACGGCGTTAAGTTTTGTGAAAATGAAAATAATATACTGTGGACATATTTATTAAATATAATTTAAAAAAAAATAGAAATATAAAAAGGGTTAATATTTCTTTATAACAAGCTTCATACAAAAGCTTATTTATATTTATTGTTTTAATATTTAACGAAGTTTAGAGGATGTCTAAAGCCTGTAAGAGTTTAAGTGCTGTTCTTTAAGCCAGAGATTATATATATATATATATATATATATATATATATATATATATATATATATATATATATATATATATATATATATATATATATATATATATATATATATATATATATATATATATATATATATATATATATATATATATATATATATATATATATATATATATATATATATATATATATATATATATATATATATATATATATATATATATATATATATATATATATATATATATATATATATATATATATATATATATGTATATATATATATATATATATATATATATATATATATATATATATATATATATATATATATATATATATCTATATATATAAGATAGATAACACAAATAAATAATATTGATATGTACTCTATGAAGCATAACCGTAAACCTAGTTTAAGACTATGAATTAACTAAACTCATTCCAAACGTGAAATAGTATATTCTTGCAATAAATGCAAGAGAAAGACAACATAACAATAAACCCGTAAAGAATAGGTATAACGTGAGCAAGACTTTAAAGTCACTCAAATATTGCGCACAGAAGTTTCGTGCAGTTTTAAAGTAATATAAAAGTTTTGTTGTAATAAATGTTTTGGAAATAGTCATTCTTTAAACATAATGTACACGTGTACTGCAATATGTTCTAAAAGCTCGATTGCGTTGTGCGTAGTGGTGTAACGTCTTTTGAAGCCATGAACTTGCTGCATGCACGAAAAAACATAACTCAATGTCACGTTCCGTTAGACCTGAGCGTGCTAAACAAGCGATGGAGATGCACGATGCACATTCTTACTTGTAATTTATCTGTATAATTTAAATGTAAGTCACGAATGAGGGTCTGTCGTGGCGCAGCAACCTTAGGTTGTATGTTAGATACACACTCGAGGAAATGCAATTATTAATAATTTCATTTCTTCGCTCTGGTGAGAAGGCAACGTCTCAAATTCGGAGGAAAGAGGGCAACGGAAGTCGAATGAAGTATCGCGTGCGGGATACAGCGTGTCCCTGTCGTGTGCGGGATACAGCGTGAAGCTGAGAGAGTGAATGAATCGGATTAAATATTAATCGCTATGGCAATTTTATGGTAAGATAAACAATCAAACAGTTAACATAACAATTTTAATTTGTGTATTATAAAAATATTAAAAGATATCTATTTTATTTCAGCACCTAGCAATTGATCAGTTCGTATCGACCGTTACAAAGCAAATACAAACATTTACAAATTGTTAGCCAGCTTTGCCGAATAGAAAAAATATTCTGGACAAATTTAAATAAATTGTGAATATAATTAAGTTCAATTCTAAATAGAACGTTGTGACTGTAACCGACAGGTTCTGGGTTCGATCCCCAGTCGAGGAAATTTAATATTTTCAATTTAAATATTTAATGTTTCATTTCTTCGCTCTGGTAATAAGGCAAAGCGCGGCGTTGAGTTCCGCCACACAACACGCAATGCCTCAAATTCGGCGGAAAGTGGGGAACGGAAGTGGAACGGAGTGTCTTAACACTAGGTTTCCCGGTTCCCTCTGCCTACCCTGCCTCGTGCGGGATACAGCGTGAAGCTAAGAAGAAAATGTATTAAAAATATAATTGGTGTATTATTAAAATTAATATCTATCAATATAATAAAAGAGTACAAGAAAATGTCTTTATATGGAATTTATTTGGAAAAACAATGTAGGAGGTTTTGAATAAAAGATTTCTATTCTATTCCCTTTCGGGTCCAGGGTCAGAAAGTGTGACTGTAATCGTGACAAGTTGTGGGTTCGATTCCCTCAAGGAAATGAAATATTATTTTTTTTTCAATTTAAATATGTAATGTTTTAACTTCTTCGCTCTGTTGACGAGGCAAAACGTGGCGCTGAGTTCCGGCACTCAACACGCTATGCCTCAAATTCACGGGGACGGAAGTGGAACGGAGTGTCTTTACACTAAGTTCCCGGGTTCCCTCTACCTACCCTGCCTCGTGCGGGATACAGCGTGAAGCTTATTTATTTTTCAACCGATTTAAATAAAACAAACACTAAATGTTGAAAGAAGGCTGCCGAAATATATTAGAGAATACTGCATTAAAATCTGGTTATTCCTTAATGGTATAAGTGCATAAAAACGCACAGTCAGAAATAGAAAAAAGTTTAAAAGCAAAAACAACAAAATTTAAAAACGTTTTTATATTTAGTGTTTTTGTTGTAAATCAAAGTATGCTTACAACACCATCCTGTAGATTTTCCTTGAATATTATAAAATGAGATTAGAATTGAGGCCTGTCGTGGCGCAGCGGCACAAGCGTGTGACTGTAACCGACAGGTTCTGGGTTCGATCCCCAGTCGAGGAAATGAAATATTTAATATTTTCAATTTAAATATTAAATGTTTCATTTCTTCGCTCTGGTAATAAGGCAAAACGCGGCGTTGAGTTCCACCACTCATCACGCAATGCCTCAAATTCGGCGGAAAGTGGGGAACGGAAGTGGAACGAAGTGTCTTAACACTAGGTTCCCGGGTTCCCTCTGCCTACCCTGCCTCGTGCGGGATACAGCGTGAAGCTGATTGCGAGTACGAGTACGAGAATAACTTTGGTACCATCCAAGCACTTCTACACGCCTTACCACAATATATTACTTAAAAGATTAATTATCAGAATTTAAACGTACCTTTAACCGCCGTTATAATTTATTCCCGCCTCATATGGACATGTGAAATGATCTTCATGGATTATCAACTTTACAGCTCAGTAATAGAGTTAAAAATTTTATATGGAAAATTTGTGTTTGAAATTATTCAGGGACAAGCAGGCCGTAGGTGGATGCGAATTAAATTTTAATATTTCAAAGCAGGCTGTTACTGTAGCGTGTTTTTATTTGTAACAGATTACTTTATGGCCAGTACAAGTACAGTACAAGTACAATATGGAATGTGTTACGTTCATGATTTCTTGTTTGTGAAAAACTGAAAAACATAAGAAAACGTTCTTGGAGTAAAATTTTGAGATACTTCAACTCACTCACTTACTCAGCTTCACGCTGTATCCCGCTAATGGCAAGGTAGGCAGAGGGAACTTGGGAACCTAGTGTTAAGACACTCCGTTCCACTTCCATTCCCCACTTTTCGCGAATTTCAGGTATTGCGTGTTGAGTGGCAGAATTCAACGCTGTAGAACCTTGTAGTAGCAAAATATATTTTAGTATAAAGTAAAATAAAAACGTTATAAGTTTGACCTGTCTATCACCGTAACTCCTAAATACATAAAACGATTTGAGTATGGTGTTTTATCAAAAGCCTTATTCATCACAGTGGTTCTTAGCTATGTTTTATAAAAAACTCCGTTCCTATTAAGCACAATTCCACATAGCGGAACTTAACGCCGCGTTTTACCTCGTAACCAGAACATGTAAAATAGTCAAAGAGAGCTTCATTTATAAAATAGTATGTAATTTTATTTGTTCAGTAATAATGTAAATAAATATATTATTTCCAATAAAACCATTTAAAATAACACCGAAACAAACATTGCCTATAATTTATATATCTTTACTTAGAACATTTTATTTGGCAAAGCTCGCTAACAATTTGTAAATATTTGTATTTACTTTGTAACGGTCGATACAAACAGATCCATTGCTCGATGCTTTAATGAAAGAGAAATTTGGGAAAAAAATGTTCAAGGACAGCTAACAGTTTGCTTCAAAGTGATAATAAGACAGCAAGACAAAACGCAGCGTTAAACACCGCCATTCACATTGAGCGTGTAGATTGGAGTATTTTAACGATAGTTTCCAGAGGGAACAAAATGATAACATCAAAATGATAGTAAGAGAGCAAGATAAACCGCGGCGTTAAGAACCAACACTTAAACTGAACGTGTATAATGGAATATTTTAACTGTGCCTTCCCTCTGTCTATCCTACTGAAAAGTAAAAACAACAAGATAAAAAGCGGCGTTAAGAACCGCCACTTACACTGAACGTGTAGAATGGAATATTTTAACTGTAGTTTCCCTCTGCTTATCCTGCTATGCGGGATAGAGCGTGAAGCGTGAAACGAATATTAATACGTTTCAAGATACATAAAAGTATCCAGGTGATGAACATTATGATAACGCTTGCTTTAGAATTCAATTTTCGGCCTCGACCGTAAATTTCCCTAGAGGGTGTTCCGTCAAATAGTAATAGAACATGTAGTTGTAACATGAAACATTATACAGTGTATTAACAATATCTTTACAGTGAATTCAGATTGTTAATGTAAAAGTTGTGGGTTCGATTCCCGATGGGAATAGTAGTATTCTTAAATGCACAGGGCGCTGAGATTCGCACGTTATACGCAATGTGTGAAAAATTTAGCAATGCGTGAGGAAAGATCTGTATATGACACTCCGTTGCGTCCCCCACTTTCCACTGAATTTCAGGCATTGTGTGTTTGCTTTGCTTTGCTTTGCTTGTTACCAGTTCGAAAAAATAAAAGTTATAAATATTTAATTTGAAAATGCGCGGGGAACGGCCTGTGTAAGATATATATATATATATATATATATATATATATATATATATATATATATATATATATATATATATATATATATATATATATATATATATATATATATATATATATATATATATATATATATATATATATATATATATATATATATATATATATATATATATATATATATATATATATATATATATATATATATATATATATATATATATATATATATATATATATATATATATATATATATATATATATATATATATATTATATATATATATATATATATATATATATATATATATATATATATATATATATATATATATATATATATATATATATATATATATATATATATATATATATATATATATATATATATATATATATATATATATATATATATATATATATGAATTTTAATTCAAGTTATTTATTTTATATATATTATATAATATACTAGTAACATATGCGACAATAAGTAATGAAATTTTATATGACACTTAATCGTTGGAACGAGTTTAGTTTGAATTAGGCTGATAAAACTAAATAGCTAGTTTATTATATCATTTACTTTTATATGCTGTAAGGCCACCATACGGCGGAACTCAACGCCACGGTTTCTTCACATCTCGTTTTGGCAACATTTTTGGCCGAATTAGAGGCATTGTATATTGAGTAGCGGCGCTTAACACCGCGCGTTGAATTGTTTCCAAAGCAAAGGAATGTCTATATTAAATATTATATTTTCTCATTTAGAGATTGACCCTATAATACGACAGACCTCATTGTAATAATATTTATTATTTATTTCTTTACTTTTTACGCCAACAAGCGTTATATAAAACGGTTATACAAAATTTTAATTATTACACTAGAAAGCGGATAAACCAATAAGTCCTTTGTGATTAAATATCAAAGACTTAGTTCATTTGATACGTAATTTATGAAGCGATTTAATGCTTAATTTAAAGATTTACGTTGTATGCCGCGGATAGTAAGGAAAGTAGAGGGACCCTAGTTGATGAGACACTTCGTTCCCCTTGTAAAGACAGACGAGAAAAGACATTCCGTTACCAGAAAGAGAACAAAAACTGAGACTCAGACTCAGTTTCACGCTGTATCCTGCACATGGCAGGGTAGACAGAGGGAACCTGAGAACCTAGTGTTAAGACACTCCGTTCCACTTCCGTTCCCCATTTTCCGCCGAATTTAATGAAACAAGAAATGAAAACATTAAATATTTAAAATTGAACATATTAAATTTTCATTTCCTCGAGTGGAAATCGAACCCAGAACCTATCGGTTACAGTTACACGCTTGTGCCGCTGCGCCACGACAGGCCTCATACAGTCCATAAAAGTATTAAATAAAGCCTATCGTGACGCAAAGGCACAAACATGTGACTTTATATACGAAAGGTTATAGGTTCAATCCGTACTAGAAGAAATGAAATCTTTAATATTTTGAATTTAAATATTTTGCATTGAAGGCTGTCGAGGCGCAGCGGCACAAGAGTGTGACTGTAACCGACAGGTTCTGGGTTCGATCCCCAGTCGAGGAAATTAAATATTTAATATTTTTAATTTAAATATTTAATGTTTCATTTCTTCGCGCTAGTAATAAGGCAAAGCGCGGCGTTGAGTTCCACCACTCACCACGCAATGCCTCAAATTCGGCGGGAGGTGGGGAAGGGAAATGGAACGGAGTGTCTTCACACTAGGTTCCCGGTTTCGCTCTGCCTACCCTGCCTCGTGCGGGATACAGCGTGAAGCTGAGTGAGAGTGAGTGAGTGAATTTAAATTATTTATGTTTTAGTTTCTTCTCTGTCTGTTTTTATTTTTAATTTTGTGGTAACAAGGCAAAGTGCGGCGTTGAATTCTGCCACTCGACATGTAATGCCTCAAATTCAATGGTAAGTGGGGAACGGAACGGAACGGAGTCTTAGTATTAGGTTCCCAATTTCCGTCTGCCTACATTACCGTGTGCGGGATACAGCGGGAAGCTGAGTAGAGTTGAGAAGAGTTCTTAGACCGGAAACTGAACCCACATTTGCCACTTGTCGTCATATTGTCGCTGAGAAAAGTAAATCTAGAAGTAAATCAATATAAACCTTCTTCGTGTCTTCTCCATTCAACTGGCACGCTCGGAACGCCATAATCAAAGAACCATACCATACCATAAATCAATATAATTATAATAAACAAATGTGGCTGATTTGGTTGACGACCACAAGTGTGTTACTGTGAACGTGTCGGTTGTGCGATCGATATATTCGGGGAAGAGAAATATTTAATATCTTGGTTTTGGTCTCGAGACTAAGCACGGTGTTGAGTTTTGCATTTCAGCATGTCGAAAAACGGAAACTTTAACACTGGATTCCCGGGTTAGGACTCGTTTCTCTTTTTTATTTACACTAGATAAAGAGGAACTTAAGAAAAAAATGATATAAAATCAAATATTGAAATAAACCTCCATATTTTGTTGACAAACAAAACTTAATATAAGTTCCAAGAGCTAGGAATAAATGAGAAAGCACGTGAACTAATTAAACTTTAAAACATCTAAGAACTTTCAAACATGAAAATTCATATTTAAAGTGAAGGAATTATATCGCGGTTTCTGTGAATTTTAGAACCCAGAGTTAAAACATTGTGATATATTGTTATATTTCACCCGTTGCTAAGTAACGAAACACAACGACGCGCTTTTTATGAAACTATCTGAATTTTATAAAAAACGCAGCGTTGTGTTCCAGACGGAACAAGGAATCCTAGTGTAGAAACATTCCGTTCCGTTCCCGATTTTCTGCCGAATTAACGGCACTGCGTGTTGAAACGTGGAGCTCTACGCTGCCTTTGCCTTGTTGTCGCGGGTAGGTAGAGCGAAGAAATTGACACAATAAATATTTAATTTGAAAATATTCAATATTTATTGTTTTCATTTCCTCGAGTGGAGATCGAAATCCACAACTTGCTTGTGCTGCCGCCTCATAGCAAGCCTCACAGCGTGAATACATTCGTACAAATAATATAATTCTTCATAGTCTATCATTCACAAACTCGTTGGTTGTAGATTCGATTACCACTCGAGGAAATAAATAATTTCATTTGCTCTGGTAACAAGACTAAGTACAGCGCTAAATTTTCAATACAAAGCGTCTTCAAAATTGGATGAAACGCGGGAACTTAATTGAAGGTTCCCATTGCATAGCCTCTTATAAACGGGGTACAACAGTAAGCTGACTCTACAAAATATTTTTATTTCTTAATACTACGCCATAAGTTTTATCATCCCATATTCTTTAAGGAAAAACGTCCCTTACGTTTGGTTTTTTTTTATCTTATCTGATATAATTATGTTATGTCATTAGCAGCGGCCGTTTCATTGAAATTTCAGTTGCCGTGAAAGAAGTTTTGTTTGCTTTCACATATTATTTTTACTCGCTCATTAGTCATTAATTATAATATCTTGAGATCTTATGTAAAATAATATATATTCTAAAGATATTCAAAAGTGAATTTTACTTATATTTTTATTAAAAAAAAGTGGGTCAAGTGCGAGTCGGACTAGCTAAGCAAAGCACAGAGTTGAGTTCCGAGTGACGGAACTCAACTCAAGCTTTCAATCAACTTTCCACTTTAACGCATTTAATCAACTTTCACTCAAGTGAAAGTGGAAAGTGGGAAACCGAACGGAGTGTCTTAACACTAGGTTACAAAGTTTCCGTCTGCCTACCCAGCCATGTGCAGGATACAGCGTGAAACTATAATAAAAAAATATTAATAGATTAAGCCCGTGAAAACAAATGCTCTATTTATTTTTATCCTGCCTCTGAAATATCGTGAATGCTGATTAGCACTTCTAATTTTTTTTGTTCTTTGTTATATCTCATATCATTAGACAATCACCAGTTTGTCGCTACCTAAGTATTCACAATTAACACGTGATATTAAAGCATATGGTGAAAAAAGTTGAGAACGGATGTTCTTAATTGATAGCAGAATGTCTTACCATTAGGTTCCCAAGGTTCCTTTTCTCTGTTCTGTTTTCATTAATGGTAAATTTTGAGATATTATAAATTTTTCATTAATGATAAGTATCTACGAATTATTATTTTTTATATTCAGGTTGTATGAAATTTAACACGTTGAAAAGCTAAGAAATGTAAATATTAATAGCCGTAATAGCCGTAACAGACCTTGGTGGTGTCGCCACCGCACCATGTTTTCTAGGCGAACCATGCTCCACAGGATCGAATATGGTACTGCTATAGATATCTTGTTTTCTCGAGTGGGCATCGAATTCACAACCATTGGCATTTCTTGTCACACGCACATACATGTCGCGAAACGCGGGCTCTTTTAGATTGTATTTATTAGCTACATTGAGATTGAAAAATGAAGTTCAGTATTATCGAAAATATAAAAACATAATATATATATTTTTACTTTACGCAGGAACTAAACTTGTGAGCTTTCAATAGTTCAATGACATTTTGCCTCGAGCTAACAGTTTAATCCGTATACGTTTCGACTTTACACATAATTAATTCTAAGCTTTACGTTCCTTTATATTGAACTTTTAAATTATTTTACACTAAAATTTAACAATAAGAACTGTCATGGCGCATTGGCACAAGCGTGTGACTGTAAATGCGACAGGCTATAGATTCGATAATCGCTCGGCGAAATGTAATATTTAATATTTTCATTTCTTTGCTCAAGGAACGCTACGGGAACGCCCTTAGAGTTGCGTTAGCCCTTAAGGATTCGAGGGAAAGTGAGTAATGGAAGTTTTTCTATATCAACGTAGTGTCTTTAATAGGAGGTTTTCTGGTTTCACCGTTTGTCACCCAAGGAGACAGGTTTGAAGCAGGAGCAGCCTGAACCTAAATAGAAAAAAAATATTTCCCGGGAATTGAATTCACAACTAGCGTTTTCAATTATACACTTCTACTGAGTCGACAGTCGTTTTGCATATAACTATATTGAATATTTTCATTTCTTCACTCTGGGAACAAGGCAAAGCGCGGCGTTGAATTCCGCCACTCAACAGGCAATGCCTTAAATTTGGCAGGAAGTGGCATGTGCGGGATACAGCGTGAAGCTGACAGAGAGAAATTATACCCATTATATAAAAAAGCTAATTAATAAAAATTAAATTTAGTTCACATATTGTTATAAAATAATCACGATATTGAATAATTTACATGAAAACAGTAAACAATTCATGTACTTTAGTATTCACAATGGTGTTTAGAGATTTGCATGCGCGATTGATTCTGCCAGTACGTGCTGGCGTTATGGTCGGACTGCGAGTACCTACATTAGGTACTGAAATGTGGATGAAATGAATGAATCCGTTTTTACTTTAATTTGTTTTCATTCACTCTTCTACTCAGGTTCACGCTGTATCCCGCACATGGCAGGGTAAGCAGAGGAAACTTGGGAACCTAGTGTTAAGACACTCCGTTCCACTTCGGTTCCCCTCTTTCCGCCGAATTTGAGATATTGCGTATTGAGTCGCGAACACAACGCCGCGCTTTGCCTTGTTACCAGACCGAAGAAATGAAAACATTAAATGTTTCATTTGATAATAATAAATATTTCATTTCGAGTGGAGATCGAACCCACAACTTATCGTTTACAGTCACACGCTGGTACCACTGCGCCACGACAGGCTTCTGTTTTTACTTATATGACAATGCCTTCAGAATGTTGCTGCATCCGTCGTGGTCTTGCAGCGCCTCAGGAATTTCACGGACGCGCGGGTTGACGAATTATTATAGACTACTAAGTATGACTAACATAATTTGTAAGAAGAATTGTTACTAAAACACTAACAATATATAGATATCAATATGAAATTAATTATTTTATTTTTTATTTATATTTAATGTAATGACATGATCGATGTACAAATAAAGTGGGGAACGGATGTGGAACAGAGTGAATTAACACTAGGTTCCCAAGTTCCCTCTGCCTACCCTGCCATGTGCGGGATACAGCGTGAATGTGAGTAAATGTTTCACACATTAAACCTATTATATGAAACGTATATAAAACCAGCGGCTTCGTCAGAACGTTTAAGAAAATCTACTTGATGGTTTGTTTGGTTGAACACATCTAATCTCAAGAAGTGCAGGTTTAATTTGAAAAATATATTTGTGCTCGTTAGTGCATTGGATTTATTTTTTTTTTCAGCTTCACGCTGTATCCCGCACGAGGCAGGGTAGGGAACCCGGGAACCTAGTGTTAAGACACTCCGTTCTACTTCCGTTCCCCACTTTTCGCCGAATTGAAGGCATTGCATGTAGAGTGGCGGAACTCAACGCCGCACTTATTACCAGAGTGAAGAAATGAAACATTAAAATTTTAAATTGAAAATATTAAATATTTTATTTCTTCGACTGGGGATCCACCTGGAGGCCACTTTTTTTGCTTACATATGCTTTGCTATTTATTATAAAATCACTAGGTTCCTATACAGACAATGTATATTGAGCGAAACTTAACGCCGCGTTTTATCATGTTTTGAAAGTTAAAACAATTAATGACCTTGAAAAACAATCCTAGTGATTTTATAATAAATATAAAAGCGTATGTAAGCAAAAAAGTTATATGCAATAGAAATGAAATATCAAACAAAATATGCTTAATTTAGTTTCCTCTAAATACCATTGAAAACGTTAATTTACTATTATCCATGTTTCTGCAGTTGTATGCGTCATTGAACGATCCAATATGAGTATATTAGGATTTCGTTCGGTTGCAATAGATATTTACAATTTAGTTAAAATAATTATTTTTTAAATCACTTATAAAATTTAAAATGAATAAGTAAGGCCCTCATGGCCCGATGGTACAAAGTTAAAGAAGTTATCAAGAGGCGTGTCAGTTTGATTCTCACTTAGGGAAATGATATCTTTACGTAGTAAAAGGATAAGAAAATCAATTTGCGTTGTATAGCGGAATTAAACGCCGCGCTGTGTCTCGTTATTAACGCGAGAAAATGAGATTACGTAACGTAACGTGTATAACTACAGATTTTCTACATTACGATGGTGCCATTTTGTATAGCTACGCTAAGCTACAAGAGCAAGGAAATAAATATAAATATTTTTTTTTTCGTACGTGGAATTTGAACTCATAATGTTTAGAATCAAACGATCCATGGCCACTGTGCAATAACGGCTTTTAATATTAAATGCACAATATTATTGAATATGCGATTAAAATTAGAAACCTAATTCTATTTAAGCAATGATTTGTGATCTCAAACAAAAGCGGAGTAATAACAGGCAAATTGTGTACGAAATGGTCAATAAATGGATATAAATGTTCCGCTTAAATTGGTTTTATTACCAAAATAATACTGATAATTGTACGAACTGGTGCTCATAGAAATTTGAGCTTTTTTGTTATGATAGCTTTGAACTTTAGGTTCTAAAGCTCAAATGAGATCAAACTTTTTTACTATTTTTAAACTTTCAGTAAATCCACACTTAAGCAAGAAATATACATATATAGAAAACTCATAGCTTAGTTAGTTGAGTGCTTGGATGGATTTCAAGATATGCGAGTTCGAATCTCGTTGCGTTAACATTTTTATACGTTTTAACTTAACGCCATGTTTTATATGGCCAGTGATTTCTTTACACAGCTTCACTTTTTTGTTCAAAGGTAAGTAAGTAAAAGAAGTCTGAGGCACCTGAGACTTTCAAAATGCTCGCTTATTGTTATGTTATATATATATATATATATATATATATATATATATATATATATATATATATATATATATATATATATATATATATATATATATATATATATATATATATATATATATATATATATATATATATATATATATATATATATATATATATATATATATATATATATGTGTGTGTTAACGTGTATAGCGTATGAGTGGTGGAACTCAACACCGGGCATTTTCTTAATACCCAAGCGAAAAAATGAAAATATTTAATATATCATTAGGCAATCCTTTCGCAGTTTTATGCTTATCCTCATAGAGCAAGGCCATAAGAGGCATCCTAATAATCAGACATTATGTTTTAAGATTGTTTAGAGTGGTGAAACTCAACGGTAGAAATCGAACCTACAACTGTCTCGTTTACAATATCTATCTTATTTTTTAGCTTTACTAACAATTCTAAAAATAGTACTTCTAAAAAAGATACGTAACGGGATAAATAGAGGGAACCTGGGAACCTAGTGTTAAAGCACTTCCTTTCTATTTAGACACTTCCGTTGCCATTTTCTTACTCTTAACCATAATAACTGATAAATATCTTATCTGAAATCCATCAAAATTCTTCACACGTAGATAAGCAGTTCCCAAGATATATGCAGGATGAAAACGATATTTGGCTCAACGTGAATATCGATATAGAGCTTTTAATATAAAGTGTAAAAGCTTAGAGAGCTTTTGTTATTGGCTGTAAGTTTTTATTTTTTGGTTGGAATAAGTGTGTTATAGTGAGAGAAAACATTTTGATCTGTATGCAAGGGAAGTATTGGTAAGTATAGATAGACTGTGACTGTGACTTGGTAGGCAGTGGGAACTTAGGAACCTAGTGTTAATTTACTTCGTGTCCACTTCCGTTTCGTTCCGTCTAGTAGCGGAGCTCAACGCAACGCTTTACCTTGTAACCAGAATAATTTAAAAATATTAAATATTTCATTTCCTTAAGGAGGATCGAACCCACAACCTTTCGTTTACAGTCACATGCTTGAGTCGCTGCTCCACTACACGTCTCAACAAGTAAATATTGTAGACCAAAATAAAAAAAAACGGTTTTCAGTTTAACGGAGTGTTCCTTTTATGTTTAAATAGTGTGTAAGTTATGTATGTGATATTTTTTTGTTTTATTTTTATTATATTTATAATGCAAAGCGCGGCGTTGAGTTCCGCCACTCAACACGCAATGCCTCAAATTCGGCGGAAAGTGGGCAACGGAAGTGGAACGGAGTGTCATAACACTAGGTTTCACTTTCGTTCCCTCTGCCTACCCTGCCTAGTGCGGGATACAGCGTGAAGCTGAGAAAAAAATATATATATTTATAATGATATTTAATATTTAGGAAAGAAAAATACTTTTTTCTGCAAGCATTTAAAAACTTTAGGTAGCGAAATTTGAAGCCGCGTCTCTTTTTCCGTTACGTACATGTGAACGTATGGCTTAGTCGGTCAGAGCGCTAGGACGGATTCCAAAGAAGCGCGGGTTCAAATACCACTGTGTTCAAATTTTTGAATATTTCTATATCATGTTTTTTTTATGTATATTTTTACTTTAAGGCTGTTACTCGAATATTAGACAGGCGGGGTACGCTCATGATGAATCCGAATGTTAATATTCTTTGTTGTTCACTTTCAAACTGAACGTAACTGAACGCCGCGATTTGCCTTATCAAAGTGAAGATACGTAAATAATTCATTCTTCGGAACACACAGA
Source organism: Eueides isabella (assembly GCA_019049475.1). Classification (NCBI taxonomy): domain Eukaryota; kingdom Metazoa; phylum Arthropoda; class Insecta; order Lepidoptera; family Nymphalidae; genus Eueides; species Eueides isabella. The sequence continues at coordinate 1,605,587 of CM032385.1, read as the reverse complement.
GTGTCTCCTTGTCTTACTTTTTATTTGTTTGTTCTTAAGTAACATTTCAATCCCTAGTTAAGAATGATAAAGACGTTTTAAAAGTTAATGAACTTTTATGCCATAACTAAGACTACTTGAAACTTGGCTTTCGCTTCTTTATGTAGAATACTTTTCAAGATTTTTAAAGAGTTAATTTAAACTTTAGACTGTAAGGTCGATGGTTGTGGGTTCGATTCGTTTGGAAAATGTTATTTTTTTCCTGCTGTTGTAAGACGCATCGCGGCGTTAAGTTCCGCCCTAAACACTCACAATATCTGAAAGTAAAGGTCGTATCTATGGATATTACTAATAATTATATTATTATTATTATAATACTAAAAAAGACTAAGCGATCAAGAAAACATTTTGCAATAAGAAAGGTTGTGAAAAATCTACATACTACTGTGAGATTCACTGCACATTCGCACATGTTAAGGTAGGCAGAGGCAACTTGAGAACCTAGTGTTGAGGCATTCCGTTCCTCACTAACCGTTGAATTTTCAAATTCAAACGAGGCATTTTTTATTTCTTGAGTGGTGGAATTTAACGCCGCGCTTTGTCTCGTTACCAGAGTGAAGAAAAAAAAATACGTTACATTAATATGTATTACAGTTTTGCACCTCTACGCCCATTATGTTTCATATTAAAACAATTGGGTAACTATGCAAGCTGTTCCAGAGAAAGTTACAAAAAGAACCAAATTTTCTGATGGATGGATATTAATGGACGTAGAAAATTCAATATATTTGTTCATACATAAGTATAATATATATATGAGCTAACGTTTTACTTAACGTTGAAGTGCTTTTACGATCTATATTTATATTAGTACTATTGTACGTCCAAATGAAAAGTGTAAGTTTTTAGGGTTCCGTACGCAAAGGATTGAAACGTACCCTTTTGTTAAATCTCCGTTGTCCGTCTGTTTGTTGCTATGAACGTGAAAGTTAGTTAATATTTTCTCATATGATGTAATTCGGTCGCCACTATAGCAAAAAAAAATACAATAAAATGGATATTTAAGGAGGATATTACCAAAATAAGTTTGTTAAACGCTACCGTTAGGCTAAAGTAAAACAGAATATCAGTCAAATTCTCTAATTTATAATTCCTCCTCAGATTCACGCTGTATCCCGCACTAGGCAGGGTAGGCAGAGGGAACGAAAGTGAAACCTAGTGTTATGACACTCCGTTCCACTTCCGTTCCCCACTTTCCGCCGAATTTGAGCATTGCGTGTTGAGTGGCGGAACTTAACGCCGCGCTTTGCCTTACTACCAGAGCGAAGAAATGAAACGTTAAATATTTAAATTGAAAATATTATATATTTCATTTCCTCGACTGGGTATCGAACCCAGAACCTATCGGTTACAGTCACACTCTTGTGCCGCTGCGTCACGACAGGGCTCAATGTAATTTATAAAGGAGATTGAATTGAAACCCTGGAACCTTTCCACGGAATTCTGGAAGCATTGCGTGTTGAGCAGAACTCAACGCCGCGCCTCGCCTCATTGTCAAAGTAAAAAAAAAATAATGTCTTTGATTTTCGCGATTGTTACACATTTTAAACGAAACACTTTTAACCGGATTAGTCGCGTATACTGATTGTTAAATATGTTTTTTTTTTTGGAAACCCGACGTTTCGAACATTTTACAGTAGTCCGTGGTCTACCCGTGAGTGACCACGGGCCACCAAAAAATAAATATTTAATTCTGATTTTTTTTTTTAAATTGAAACACTTTTAAGCTTTTTGAAAACAAGTTTAGCGGGCTTACACTTTATCAATCGATATAATTCAGTCTTGGAGTAGTAAACAGTTACTGAAATACCAGTTCGCAGTTAGTCAAGAGCAATTGTCCGTGACCGCACGGGAAGATCAAGTACGTTGTTTTAAAGTTGTGGATACGATTTCTCTGGTTGTTATCTTTATACTAGAATAAATATATACTTACTATACAATTTTATTATATAAACTTTTTTATACGTAATAAAAGCCAGAGGGAACTTGGGAACCTAGTGTTAAAGCACTATGTTTCCAATTAGACAATTCCGTTCCTGATTTTCCACCAAGTACTTACACACATTACATATAGAGTAGCAGAAAGAAAGATGTTATGCTGTATTAAATAAAATGGCTTTCAGCTCAATAATAAGTCTACTATATAATTAATAATTAATCTACTTTTTTTCTTTTTTATATGGAAAAGACAAGGCAAACGAGCATACGGACCACCTGATGATGAGTGATCACCGTCGCCCACGGCCCAGGGGCGGTACAGGTGCGTTGCCGGCCTGTGGGGTGGAGGAAGAAGTGAAGAAGGTACCCATGTCGTATCGACCTGGAAGTACTGCCGCGGGTAGGTCGTTCCAGAGATGTGTGGCGCGTGGAATGAAATTCCTACGAAACCGCACAGTACTAGAGAGCCAGGTGTCCAGATGATGTCTACTTACAAAACGAATTTATTTAAAAAGCAGAAATGGTAAAGATAAAACACAAACATTCAAAAAACTCCGTTGTTGGCTTTCTACATTATTTATCCAATTTTTGCGACATTGTATGCTGAGAGGCGTAACTCAACGCCGTGTATCCCTGAGCTGAAATATGACTATAACTAAAAATAATCATCCCAAATTAGTTTGATACCACAAACTATCGCGTAGCAATTCCACCAATTCTTAATTTCCTCTTTATTTTTTTTTTATTTCTTTTTTATTAATACAGATTAAACACAGAAAATATATAATTTTATGATATTAGTAAATATATTTGTAAGTACCATGAAACATAAGTCCATTTTGACCACTGGAATTTGTACGGTATTCATTTAATCCGAAGCCCGAAGAATTATAACGTTCAAAGGATTTTTCTTGCAATTTATTGCAAGAATATATGACTTGTATTTCATGTACAAGAACATATTTGTTTTCAATATCTTTTTGATATATCAAATAAAATGAAACTGGTAATAAAATTTTATTTTCGTAAAATTGGTCTGCAAAAATACATTTAGTATAAATTCTTTTATGCACTGCGCAGCGGCACAAACGTGTGACTGTAACCGAAAGGTTGGGGGGCTCGATCCCCATTCGAGAAAATAAAATATTTAATACTTTCAATTTAAATATTTAATGTTTTCATTTCTTCGTTCTGGTACAAGGCCAAAAACGCGGCGTTGAGTTCCGCCACTCAACACGCAATGTCTTAAACTCGTGAAACGGAGTGTATTAAAACTAGGTTCCCAAGTTGTCTCTGCCTACCCTTCCATGTGAGGGATACAGCATGAAGCTGAGTAAAGGGAGAGAGAGTGAATAAAATTGATTATTTCATACAAAGAATTATATGTGTCCAACAATGAAATATTTATTAATTTCAATTTAAATATTTAATGTTCTATTTCTTCGCTCTGGTAATAAGGCAAAGCGCAGCGTTGAGTTCCGCCACTCAACGCAATGCCTCAAATTCGACGGAAAGTGGGGAACGGAAGTGGAACGGAGTGTCTTAACTCTAGGTTCCCGGGTTCCCTCTGCCTACGATGCCTCGTAGCGTGAAGCTAAAAAAATATGTTGCCAACAGACTGGCCTCTTTCTTCTTTTTAAGACGTAATGTTTTGAAAATTGTGCAGTATTGTTCCTGGTCTGAGAAACTTGCTATACTGGAAAAAAAAATGAAATTTCATATTTAAAGATATCCTTTATGAAATTTAATTCAAAATGAGATCTCTTAATATAGACATATATTCATTGTTATTGAAGCCCGCCGTGGCGTTGGGGTGAAAACGTACAACTGCTATATATATGAAATATTTATTTTTATTTTCTTTACTTTTAAGTGAAAAGGAGTGTCTTAACACTGGGTTCCCGGGTTCCCTCAACCTACCCTGCCTCGGGCGGGATACAGCGTGAAACTGAACAAATATTGTCAAGACATTACGTGTTGACGGGCGGAACTCAACGCCGCGATATGGTAACTAGAGTGATGAAATAAATTTTAAATATGGCTTCTCAACACATACAAGTACCTACTTAATTTTAAAAAAATATGTTCTCATATAAAATACAAAATTATTGTACAAACTTTGTTTCTTGCCACAATTAACTCAACAATGAACACGTAAACACTCATTTTCAAGCGAAATTAAGTTTTAAATTTCAACCAAAGGAGAGAGGAACTTTCAAAGATTGTATCTTAAAAACGAAACTGGTTGTTTTCAACAAAAGTAAATGTAAAATGAAGTAAATTATTCAGATGTAAAACTCTGTCTCTGTATTCCGAGTAATTAGCCCGAATTGTATGAAGACGGTCGTAAAGGATACACTTTGGATGCACTTGGTAGTGTAAGGAAATTTTGGACTTGGCGTTTTTTTTTTTTAAATTATTGTTGAAATATTTTTAAATAAAACAATTTTTAACGCTTTTTTTTGAGGCCTGTCGTGGCGCAGCGGCACAAGAGTGTGACTGTAACCGACAGGTTCTCGGTTCGATCCCCAGTCTAGGAAATGAAATATTTAATATTTTCGATTGAAATATTCAATGTTTCATTTTCTTCGCTCTGTTAATAAGGCAAAGCGCGGCGTTGAGTTCCGCCACTCAACACACAATGTCTCAAATTCGGTGGAAAGTGGGTAACGGAAGTGAAACGGAGTGTCTTGACACAAGGTTCCCGGGTTCCCTCTGCCTACCCTGCCTCGTGCGGGATACAGCGTGAAGCTGAGAGAGAGTTTTCATTTCTTCGCTCTGCTTACAAGGCAAAGTGCGGAGTTTAGTGCCGCCACTCAACACGCAATGCCTCAAATTCAGCGAAAAGTGAGGAACAGAGATGGAACGGAGTGTCTTAACACTAGGTTCTCAAGTTCCCTCTGCCGACCCCGCCGTGTGCGGGATACAGCGTGAAGCTGAAGTTTTTTCAATACACTCCGTTTTCCCTTTCTATAAAGAACAGCGTACTTACAAAAGAAACTTTTTTTTACACGAACATACACACATACACACACACATATATATACATATATATATATATATATATATATATATATATATATATATATATATATATATATATATATATATATATATATATATATATATATATATATATATATATATATATATATATATATATATATATATATATATATATATATATATATATATATATATATATATATATATATATATATATATATATATATATATATATATATATATATATATATATATATATATATATATATATATGTATATATATATATATATATACACATACAGAAATACATACTTATCTACAAAACAAAATTGATAGTGGTGCGAACGTAAAACGTCACATAAGGCAGAATTAATAGATCCTAATACAATGGAAAATTGACAATTTGTCACAAATAACAATGGGACCCCAGCGTAACGTAAAGTACCGCACCCTATACAGCTAACTTGGTTATAACGATCGTTTATATATATATATATATTTTGATGCTGGTTTTTCCAGCTTCACGCTGTATCCCGCACACGGCAGGGTAGGCAGAGGGAATTTGGGAACCTAGTGTTAAGACACTCCGTTCCACTTCCGTTCCACACTTTCCGCCGAAATCGGCGCATTGCGTCTTGAGTGGCGGAACTCAACGCCGCGCATTGTCTTGTTACCAGAGCGAGAATCAGAAAATATTAAATATTTAAATGGAAAAAATTTAAATATTTCATTTCCTCGAGTGGGGATCGAACCCACAACCTGTTGTTTACAGTCACACGTTTGTGCCGCTGCGCCACAACAGGCCTATTGATGCTGATTGTGGTACTTTATCTGATAGGAGGGATGTATATATTTTGGACTAACGATAAGCATGCGGCTTCGCCCGTTTGAATTATAATATTTGATTTACAAATCTCAATTATTTTGTTGTTCTAATAAAATTATTCGTTTTAAAGGAATATCTATAATTACAATTAATTAATAATTTAACCAAATTTTGTTGAACTAAAATATTACAATTTGCTATCACTTTTTTAATTATAAACAAAACAAGCAGTAAATGTGGAAGGAAAGTTGCCAAAAAAGAAAAACTGCTTTTAAATCTAGTGATGAGATTTCTGATAATAGAACGAACAAACGCACAGGCAAACAGACCAAAATATAAACATACAAAACGGATATAGCTTTGAAAAGTCACTATTTTGAGCCATAAATTTTTAGATATTCGTTAACGCCCACTATAAGTTTGTTTTATTATATCTTTTTTTTTTATGGGAAAGACGGCAAACGAGCGTACGGGTCACCTGATGGTAAGTGATCACCGTCGCCCACGGCCCCGTGTAACTCCAGAGGAGCTACAGGAGCGTTGCCGTCCTTTAAGGTGGAAGGGCACCGGGGCCCGGCATTACCAAATGCGAAACGCAGTGGCCAAAGCCACTACTTAACACCGGTCTTAAATGCCGAGGGTGGTAATAATCCAGTCGAGTCTGCCCATGCGTGTTACCATTACTGGCAACGTGACTCTACCACACGCACTTTAGTCGCCTCTTACGACACCATCAGTACCAGGGTGATCCTATTCTAAGCCGGAAAGCCGGAACACGGCAAAGTTCTCTTCTAAATCTTCCATGTACAGACAGTTATTAGTTACAGAATGATTATAAATATAGATGTAATACAGTAAACCATATAAACATTTCTTGTACGTATATTTATTACTTGACTATAATTTTGAATTTACTGAAATAACTGTTTCTATAGATGCTTGAAAGACTCCCGAGAGACTCTTCTAATAGATAAGTCATAACAGAGTCTGACTCTGGTGACAGCAAACGAATCGGACTTGAAGCCAGAGCTGGAAGTCAGAACGTTTTTTCTTTTTTTTTAGCTTCACGCTGTATCCCGCACTAGGCAGGGTAGGCAGAGGGAAAGGAAGTGAAACCTAGTGTTATGACACTCCGTTTTACTTCCGTTCCCCACTTTCCGCCGAATTAAATATTTCATTTCCTCGACTGGGGATCGAACCCAGAACCTGTCGGTTACAGTCACACTCTTGTGCCGCTGCGCCACGACAGGCCTCAAGTCAGAACGTAAAGTTTAAAATTATCAACGTAAAGATTTATTGTGAAAGGAAAGATCAAATAAGAATCTAGTAGAAAATATGAAGGAGAATTAGTATTGAACAAGAAGTAGTGAAGAAGATAGTAATCTGGTATTTCTACTGTAAGCTGTTTCCTTCTAAGTTAAATATGAATATATCTGCGTAACATTATAAAAAAAAAGTATTATTATAATATATACCGGTATTTCTATCTGAGAAACAAGCATCACATACTTGTAGATGTTTTTAAATTAAGCTATTTTAACCGGATTAATCATGTATTTATAGTATTAAATATTTGCTTTTTTTTATAGCTTCACGCTGTATCCCGCACAAGGCAAGGTAGGCAGAGAGAACCCGGGAACCTAGTGTAAAAACACTCCGTTCTGCTTCCGTTCCCCACTTACCGCCGCATTTGAGGCATTGCGTGTTGAGCGGCGGAACTCAACGCCGCTCTTTGCCTTATAACCAGAGCGAAGAAATGAAACATGAAATATTTTAAATTGAAAATATTAAATATTTCATTTCCTCGACTGGGGATCGAACCCAGAACCTGTCGGTTACAGTTACACGCTTGTGCCGCTGCGCCACGACAGGTCTTAAATATTTGCTTATTGATAAAATATCTATCTGATAGCTTTTGTGGCGCAAAAGGCCTGTTGCTGTAAGCGATGTAAATTTGATACCTACTTGAAAGTAAAATAAAATCTGGTAAATAATGTACGGCGTTGAATTTTGCCGCTTGTCTCATTTAAAAAGGCAATAGTGCACAGTTTTCGTATACTTTAGGCCTGTCGTGACGCAGTGGTATTAGCGCAAAAAACGGAGTGTCTGAACACTAGATTTCCAAATACCCTTCGTCTACTCGTCCAAGCTAACATAGATATATTCTTAACATCGTCCAGTACAAAAACAGCCTTAAATGCATACGTGTAATTAGGTGTAGCGCAGTACTTTCGATGAACGTGAGTTGAATTTTACGTTCACATCGTAATATATGGATATATCAGCTACATTCTCTAAGCATTCTCTTGTGAACTACCTTGCTGTTACACCTTGGGAAATGTGAAAATAATGAGCATTGCATTATGCTTTTAGAATGTACTAGAGATAAAAATGAAGTTATTTTCACGTTTTTCCATATGTATATTTGTATGTTAGTGTACAAATTTCTTATATCATTTATGCTCTTCTGGTTTCCGCAGACGGCAGGGTAGGCTGAGGGGACTTGGTAACCTAGTGTTAAGACACTCCGTTCCACTTTCGTTCCCCACTTTCCGCCGAATTTTAGGCATTGAGTGTTGAGTGGTGAAACTCATTGCCGCGCTTTGCCTTATTACCAGAAATGATAATATGAAATATTAAATTTCTTCGAGAAGGGAATAAAGCCACAACCTGTCGTTATTACAGCCACACGTTATATGTCCCTGCGCCATGACAGGCTTCTGATTTAAATACCATTTTCAGATTTGTATTTTTTTTTATTTTATTTCGTTTAATTTATTTATTCAATTAGGTCACAATTTTACAGTTAAAACAATTAATAATCTTCCTTTTCTTTCTGGCATTAATCACGGCTATGCCAGGATCTGCCTTCCTGCTTAAACTACTCCACTTTTATGACGTCCTCGATGGTTAGACCATTGGCTCTCATGTCCTACATCACAACATCCAACTGGCAATTCCTTGGACGTCTGAAAACGTCTCACTCTAGGGACAGTATGTCTGTCCCGGGAGTGAACGCGGCCACACCGTTACAAGCGACGTTTTTGGAACTTATTCATTACGTCACAGCCTCCAAAATTACCTCGAATGAATGTGTTACGTATGCGATCAGACCGCGTTACGTCACTCATGCACCTTAGCATCTTTATTTCCGTGAAGTGAAGCTCCTAAGTGTGTCGAGGTAGTACTGGCCAGCATACGCTGCCGTAAAAAGAGCCGGTCGATTAATGCTATTGTATACCAGTCCCATTTACATCAGTTTGGTCAGTGCCCAATCCTGGCTAAAATCCATATTGAGGCTCAAAACCAGTACAGTCTTGGCGGAGCCTGATTTCGATTATGCGCTCGAAGAGCTTTAGGGCTTTACGCATAAGCTACCACACACAATCATAAGCACTGCTCCTTTTCTTGTAAACAGAGATAAGACACTAAGCTTTCCAAGGTGAGTTGATGGACGAGTAGATTTTAGGAGGCGAGGTTTCAAATTCTGTTACATTCAAATTGTTATACGTTTTTTCTAAATAAATGTACGTACAGTTCACATTTGAATACAAACTTGTAATTAAGTGTCACAATAAATATTGCAAGAGAAATACTCTTGTTCACACTGACACTCGATGTATCCACTAAGTGTACGTACAGTAGTGTCGCAGTCTATTCGTATCATCGTTGGCGAAGCTGTAAGTAAAAGCTAGTTTCATATACGCTCGAGAGCAAAAGCTTTCGATTGAAATCACAGACGTCTGGCACATTGAAATGTTTTAAGTACACTTTTTGAAATTGAACTTAGTCTGTGAAAAGAGGCTTTACTCATTTTAGTTAATTATCATGTTCATATAGATATGTCGTTTTTCTTTTATATAACGAATTTTCTTTAGTAATACTTTAAGATTCTTTGTATAAAATGTTTGTTTCTTTTTTAGCTCAGCATTGTGTGCCGCATATATGTAACAGGGCAGACAGAAGCAATCTATGAACCTAATTTTAAGAAACCCCGTGGTTATTAAAACGCATTCTCCGCTGAAACTTGAGGCATTGCTTGTTGAGTGGCGGTACTCAACGCCGCGCCTTGCCTTGTACCAGAGCGATAAAATGAAAAGATTAAATATTTAAATTGAAAATGTTTAATATTTAATTCTCTCTAGTAGGAATCGACAACGTGTGCTTGTGCCCCTGCGCCACAATATGCAAACAATAAAATTCTACTTACGGTTGGCACTGAGTATATACAACACCATTTTACATCAAATTTGAAGATAGATTATAGTAAATCATTGTGTATAGAGCAACAAGAAATAGAATTTAATTATATATTACAACTAGCGACCTGCCCATGACTACGTTGGGATTCCAAAATTATTTTCCTTTATTAAGTCTAACTTTATATAAAGTGAACACTTTAGTGACTTATTTCTATTTCTTTATTTCCACAAAAAAATAATATAAAAGAAACGCGGAGAACCAAGTGATTTATCGCTCTGCCTACAAGATAAAAAGATTTTTACAATTCGTTAGTCGTCGTGTGCCCTCGAGGTTTTCAATGGGGAACTCTTTGAAACAGCGCTTGTATTTGCTTGATTTATGATATAACTGTCAACTTGCTTTTATAGAAAAAGATCTATGGAGCAAAAATGCAAAAAATTAAAATATTATGTATATAGTTTTACATTTCTTCATATTTGTAAGTATATATAAGTAAGCATAATTATTTCTTTGTATGAAAATTAAATATACTCCTACTTCTATAAAACGCGAGTGAATAAAAGAGCTTCCAGGTTCAAATCTTATTTTATAAATGATGTTATTTTTCTAAGGTTGGTAACATACATTACTCACTCACTCAGTTTCACGCTGTATCCGGCACGTGGTAGGGTAGGCAGAGGGAACTTCGTAACCTAGTGTTTAAACACTCCGTTCCACTTCCTTTCCCCAACATAAATTTAAAACTTTTTATTACAAGAAATATTTTTTGGTAATAGACAGACAAAGGCACCACTCCGCTCCATTCTCTGTAATTTTAATTTTCCCTGTCATCAATTTACACAGTTATTTCTTTATTAATTCATAAAAAATAGAAAAGAAAACAATTTTCTAAGATTAAATGAACAAATAATCAATGAATTGACTGAAAATGTACCTCCAGGTTCGGTTCATTTATAATTTGTATATTGCTTATAATTCCCAAAGCGTAGTACTATTTTGGTTGGCATGAATTTCTGAAACGATACACACAAATGTACATCGTAGGGTGTCCAGAATATATGAACAAATATTGAAGTGCATAGAATTTATAAAATTTATCACAATATAGGCCTGTCGTGTCACAGCGGCAGAAACATGTGACTGTAACCGATGGGTTGTGGGTTCGATCCCCACTTGAGGAAATTAAATATTTAATATTTTCGATTTAAATATTTTAAGTTTCTTAGCTCTGGTATAAGGCAAAATGTGGCGTTGAGTTCCGGCGTTATTAAACTATGAACTGACATATTCTAATTTATAAGAAAATATATATATGTGATGCTATCGTGGCGCAACAGCACAAGTCAATTTCTCGTATCTAGACAAATCACCGCGATCTTGAGACTCAACATAAATGGAAAATTTGGCTATAAAGAACTAATTAGTCTTAGATTTTTTTTCTTTATTTTGAGTACTATTTCTGGTCCGGAAAGACATTTGATTCAATAACAACTCTAAAAATGGCATTATTTTGCACGATCTAACAGGCTATCGTTGACTACTCGTCAAACTTACTCAAACACTTTCAGACTTCAAAGTATTTTATTCACAGAATAATATCTTATTCAAACAAAAAAATCAATTTATTTTCATCCACAACTAGAATTAAAAATTAAAAAAAACAAGAAAGAACCCCGATAGGGATACAACGTGACGGTAATCTTACTCTACTTATTTTGAATTTGAGGCATTGCGTGTTGAGTGGCGGAACTCAACGCCACGCTTTGCCTTATTACTCTACTTATCATCCCATGAATTCATTTTGCAGCTATCATGTGCTTGTGTTGGAAAAATAAATATCATAATACTACCAAAAAAATAAGTAACTAATGGAAAAAAATGTGGGATATCAAACACGACAAATCTAAAGTGAACTGTCGTAGACCAAAATGGCATTAAATATTGAATATTGTCCTTACAATTTTGCCCCTACTTTTTGGATACCCTACAATTTGGCATACCGTATCTTTTGTATGCAAACTTCATATTATGCAATTGTCTCTCATTGAATAGGGAAAGAGAAGCATTTTGAAAATTAGGCAAAATAATAAAAACGAAGTTTAAATATTACATCACGTAGACTAGACAGAGGGAAATTAGTACTAAGATGTAGTATCTTATATTATCATGATGTGTGTAGCAGTTGACCGCAACGCTGCACTCTTATTTACTTGGAAGAGAAAAAAATAATAATTTGATCCAGTTAGTCTTAAGGCAGGTAGCCTCTCTCGCTTCTACATGCTGCTTTTGCCTCAGCCGCTGTCATCAATTTTTTGTCGTTGGAGGCAATGCAGTAACTTGGGACCTAGTATTTAAATATTCCATTCTGTTCCACAATAAATTATTAAGAAAAATAAGCATAACAAAAAAATCATAGACGATCATACAAAATAATACAACAAATAAACCAAGAAACAAGAAACAAAACGAAACGACCATAAAGCAGTTCATTAAAAGCATATTTGACAAATTCGTGCAGCTGAATATTTTAGCTTTGAAATTTGTAGGAATTCTGTTCATTTGGCCAAGCTAAGTAGCGCATTTGAATTCAATGATACGCAAAATTTATTATTGCAAGGCACACGAGAGGACGAAATTGCACAATGCATTTTGTGTGAATAGATTTAAGACTTAATGCTGTAATAAAATTACGTAAGCGTTGGTTCAGTTGTTAGAGGCATCGCGGGTAACGTGATGAGTAGATTGTAGGTTCAATCTCTTTTGGGGAAGTAATTAGGTATATTAAAGGTTTTTTTGGTTTCACTATGGCAGATAAAGTACGGCGTTGAACTTCGCGACTCACCAAGCAATGTCTCGTAAATTGGCTGGAGCAGTGGGAAATATTTCAGACCAAATGATCCGGTTAGGTCTTGAGGCTGTAAAAAAGTTATGTTTGTGCTTGCTTAGTTGTATATTGCAGGCGGTCGTAGTGCGTGAGTGTTAACGACAGTGATGAGTTCAATTCGCACTTATGGTACTATCTTTACTTTATTTATCATCATGCCCCTCCCTGATGGATAAAGAGCAGTGTCAAGATCCGAAACACAGTATCTCGGAAAGTTGGAAATCGAGTATTTTAGCATTAGCTTCAGTGCACTTCATCTGTAAAAAATAACTAAATAATATTAAAACTTCTAGTTCGATATTAAATCTAGTGGAGCTTTTATGAAGTTTAGCGGTGGGAGGCTTAATTTAAAATCAGTTAACCGCGAATTTGCGACCGCTGACCACTTCATCTGTGTTAATTGGATACAAGTACAACATGTACATGCTTGTATATATGGTATATATTTACATGTTTGGTCATGTTTTAATTATTAGGTAATTTTATAAGTTAATGTGATGAAAATGGTTGGATTTTTGTATTGTTATATAATTATGCTTACGTGATTATCGATAAGATTAATGTTAATGTTAAGTACCTGAATAGTTGATCTTTATTTGATATTTCTTTAGGTAGATTTATTTTCTCAGCTTCACGCTGTATCCCGCACTAGGCAGGGTAGGCAGAGGGAACGAAAGTGAAACCTAGTGTAAACCACTCCGTTCCACTTTCGTTCCCCACTTTCCGCCGAATTTGAGGCATTGCGTATTGAGTGGCGGAACTCAACGCCGCGCTTTGCCTTATTACCAGAGCGAAGAAATTAAACATTAAATATTTAAATTGAAAATATTAAATATTTCATTTCCTCGACTGGGGATCGAACCCAGAACCTGTCGGTTACAGTCACACTCTTGTGCCGCTGCGCCACGACAGGCTTTCTTTAGGTAGATAGCTATTTATTGGAAATTCTATTTATATTGATAATTATACTTAGCTCCTAGTAAGAGATATTACAGTTTTTGTAGAAGATAGTGAAATTTGATTTTATACTCTTATAAGTAGTATAGTATAATTTTCGGTTAAAACAACGTTTTCTAACCATATTATATAGCTACATATATTTTTTTTTCGCCCCCGAGACCTTGTTTATACTAAATATCATGAAAAGTGCAACATACAAACCTCCTGATTCTTTATTCACTCCCTAGATTGCACATATAGCTGAAGGAAGTAAATAATAACTTCTTTAAATTAGATAAATATTATATACCATCGTCCCAGGGTTGTCCGAGGGAGGGTTTTTAAAGACCATCGTAGTATCCTAATGAGAATAGAGTATACAGTCACATGCTTGTCACTGTAAAACCGAACAAAAAAAGTGACAGATTGTAGGTTGACAGGCTCTCTCTACCTATCCTTCTATATACTAATAATTTGCTGCTGATTTTTTTTTTCCAGAGATTGAGAGAAATGTAGAGTCAAGTCACTTTTAATAACTACAGAACACTAAGTCACTGAAATGTCCAAAAATTTGAAATATCTACCAAAATGTAACATTTCCAACAACCTCATTAGTACACAAATTGCCCTTATAGATTGTATATAGCCTGGAATGTGCTGGAATAGCTTCTAAATTCTGAACTAACGGCTGTAAGATATAGCGTACGGTGTATGTGAAAATTAAAGGAATAATTAACTTTGGACGCCGTTATGGTATAGGTGGATAATGTCTGAGTAAACGATGTGGTTGCACGTTCAATCCTCTAAAGGAAAGATCATAAAATAGCTAGTGTGTCGTTTTTGGCTTCGTCTGCTTAGATTTTATTATCGTAATTGTTATTAAATTTTTGGCAGAGGGAACTTGGGATCCTAATGTAAGCAACTGTTCCATTCTCCACTGTCTGTCGAATTTGATGCATTGTGTGTTGAGTGGTTTTTGTAGTTAGGGTCGGAGAACTGGCAGCTTGTTCTGATGAAGATCAATATTAACATGTCGAAGCTCTTCTCCTAAGTGCTCAGCGTGGCAGTGGAGGTGGGCTGTCTTAAACACAGATTTGCCATCGGTAGATAACTATGTAGAGTGTTGATTATCACCATCACTATTCTTAAAAAAAAAAATCTCAAATCCACCACACTATAAGGCAAGAAACGTAACGTTACGTAACGTTGTAAGCTCATTTTACTGGAATCTAGGACAATACGCAAGGCAATTAAGAAATCGTTAGCAAACTACCGTTTGATATAATAATTATGTCAACTGACAGACAAATGCCACCTCACTCTACCCGTGACCACACACCGAGCAGTGTTCGTACCGTCGGGTTTCTAAGAATATTTATAACTCAATATCCAGTTTTTTTTTCAGCTTCACGCTGTATCCCGCATTAGGCAGGGTAGGCACAGGGAACGGAAGGGAAACCTAGTGTTATGACACTCCGTTCCACTTCCGTTCCCCACTTTCCGCCGAATTTGTGGCATTGCGTGTTGAGTGGCGGAACTCAACACCGTGCTTTGCCTTATTATCCAGTTAATATTTTAAATGAAACACTTTTAAACGGATTAATCGCGTATATTGATCCGTCCGTGGTCACGGGTAGACTCTACCCGTGACCACGGACTACTGTAAAGTGTTCGAAACGTCGGGTTTCCCAAAAAATGTTTACCATTCAATATACGCGAAACTTTTAATCCGTTTAAAAGTCAAATAATTTTTGAAATTTTTAATTTAGAAATTTTTAATCCGTTTAAAAGTTCATTTAAAATGTGTAACAATCGCGAAAATCAAAGACATTATCCAGTTAATATTGTTTCTTCTTAGCTTCACGCTGTATCCTGCACGAGACAGGCAGAAGAAACCCGGGAACCTAGTGTTAAGACACTCCGTTGCACTTCCGTTCCCCACTTTCCGCCGAATTTAAGGCATTGCGTGTTCAGTGGTGGAACTTAATTCCGCGTTTTGCCTTATTACCAAAGCGAAGAAATGAAACATTAAATATTTAAATTGAAAATATTAAATATTTCATTTCCTCGACTGGGGATCGAACCCAGAACCTGTCGGTTACAGTACACACTCTTGTGCCGCTGCGCCACGACATGCCTCCTAATATTGAATCATTTTAAAAATATTCTTTTTACAGTTACATAAAAATTTTCTATCTTTTAAAATTTACATATCTCAACTAAATTATTAGTAAAATAAATATAATCTAAAAGTTTACACCAAAAACTATCGTTCATCAGATAGCCTCGTAAGCCATACAAATGATACGTCTCCATGATAAATGCTTTGGAATGATAAAATTAGACCCGCTGTGTATCTTGAGAATAAGTGTTGACATCATCGTTATATAAATATTTTGTAGAACTTTGTCATTTTCGTTTCTTTATCAGCTTCACGCTTTGTTTAAACCATGGCATGATAGGCATGGCATGGAGGAGAATTGGAAAATCTGTATTGAGACAATCCGTTCCATTCCCCTGTTTCCGCCGAATTTGCGGTATTTCGTGTTAAGTAGCGGAACTCAACTGCCTTATTACTAGATCAAAGACATGAAAATGTTTAATATTTGATTTCTTCTAGTAAAAATTGATCCCAGAACGTGTCGCGTTTACAGTCAGATGCTTGTGCCTTTGCGGCACGACAGTCCCCGTTTTATTTTATTTGGAAACAAAGGGTTATTGATTTTATTGCTGGAACCGAGAGTTAGATGGTCTGAACTTTAAAAATATAACGTTATATAGTTTATACAGAATGTACAAATTTAATTTATTACATTGTACTGCTATTAAAAAGTCAAGAATTTGCTCTTGACTTATCTCCACTTTAGGCAATGTAAGATTTTTATACAATACGTCAATGATTTTCGCTATGATTGTACATTTTAACATGAAATAAATTTAGTCGGATTACTCACGTATATTGAATTATAGACATTCTTGGAAAACCAAGGATTCGATCACTTTACAGTAGTCCACGGTCACGATAATGGAGATGGCATCCGTGTGTCAGCTGACATAATTATTAAATCAAAGTACCGCAAAGTATTTCTTAATTGCCTCACGTACTGTCCTGCATTCTTGCAGAATGAGCGTAAACGTAACGAGTTGCGCAGTAAAATTTAATGTTGAGATTGTAACACACGAAAAAATATCAAAACATCCCATTCGTGAAAATGAAATATTTATTATTTTCACTCACGGCATCACGCAATGCCTCAAGTGGAACAAAATTGTCCTAACGGAAGAATAGTGTCTTAACACTACGTTCCCAAGTAACCTCTGCTTACTCTACCTATGTACGGAAAACTGCGTGAAGCGATAGTAAATATATGTATAAGTATAATATTGTACATTATTTTGAGTAACACAAATTATTTAAAGATATTTCGTCTTAGAAATATTTCCACTATCACGCAATGCCTCAAGTATTTAGTGGAGCGTAGGGAACGAAATTGTTCTAACGAGAACACACATAGTGTCGTAACACTACGTTCCCAAGTAACCTCTGCTTTCCCTACCTATGCACAGAATACTGTGTGAAGCGATAGTCAATATATGTATAAGCATAATATTGTATATAATTTTGAGTAAAACAAAAACTATTTAAAGCAATATCGTCTAACAAATATTTTCGCAAAATAAAATCCAAGCTCCGTTTACAACAAATCAAGAAACCTTACCCTAACCCTTAAAAGTGAACCCAACAATAGGCACTGATAATGGAAGAGAGATTAAAATTAGATTTTGAATGAAGAAGTTGTTTCCTTACAATCTTGTTCTTGAGCAAAATGATAATATTACTTAAAGATTAGCTGCACAATGAAGAGCTTTGTTCGGAGCATGCTTGAACTTTTCGAATTGGTGTTTTGTTTTGTTATAAGATTACCGCTTGATTTCTGGTTTTTGCTTTCTTTATGATTTATTCGAGTCATTGGCTAGAGCTTATTAATTTAATTAATTATCTTTTTTCTTTAGCTTCACGGCTTATCATGTACATTGGCAGAGGGAACTTGGGAACCTAGATTTACTTTAATTAATTTTATTAAGTAATAAAAAGTATAAAAAATATGTTTATTCTTATTTATAGCTTTGTGTCTTAAAGGAGCAAATTTTTTACTTGCCCCAGATTATAGATTTTACTGGCGGAACTCAACGCCACTTTCTGTCTTGTTATCCTAGAGTAGGAATGAAAATAAACAATTCTCTTGAAAGGGAATCACGAAAGCCTTTGTACAATGGAAACCGTCATATATCTTACTTAACATTACTGTTATTTGTTTATAAGAACTCATATCAAATAGTCTGATCACAGGAATCACCATCGCTACCTATCAATATATAATGTCTAGAAACAGAACGAGAAGCGCGTATTGTTTTTATGTCAGATTATTTCTTAACATCGAAACTTAACGGCGTTATTTGTCTCGTTACCAGAGCGAGGAATAAATAAAAATATTATATATTACATTCACGTTATAGAGGGACTCGAGCCTACAATCGTTTCAGTAAAAATATTTTCAGAATAACAAAAAATAAGTTTTTCCGCAATTTCTATTCATTTCCTTTAGAATTTTCTATTTAATAAGATAAATCAGCACTTATCCATATACCATATATCTAGAAATAAATGTAAAAAATGTTACAAAATGGCTTAAATGTTGTAATTATGACGAGACAGAGAACTTATTCGCAAATCCTATATAATATGTGGCCAGACACTCATACACGTAGAAACACACACACACACACACACACACACACACACACACACACCCACACACACATACACACGCACGCACACACGCACACACACACATAATTATATTTAATAAATATTTAGAAATAGTGCTAATTTATAAAAAGTAGCATAAAATCTATACTGTCTATGTTTCTAGGGTGACCGCCTGGTGATCTGCAATACTGGTATATACCCAGTATGGACACCAGTATTTTTTTTAATGCCAAGCATTGTAAGATGAAAATAAAAAATGTTTTTATTATGGGACCTGTCATGGCGCAGCCGCATAGGAGTGTGACTGTAAAGGACAAGATGTGGATTCGAGTCCCGCTCGAGGATATGCAATATTTAATATTTTTTAAGTAAATATTTAATGTTTACATTTCATCGCTCTGCTAACATGGCAAAGCGCGGCGTTGAGTTCCGTCACATAACACGCAATGCCTCAACTTCGGTGGAAAGTGAGGAAAGAGAAGTGGTACGAAGTGTCTTAACGCTAGGTTTCCATGTTTCCTCTGCCTACTCTGCCATAAAAAAACTTGGATTTCAACATCAACGGAATTACAGGCAAAAACTATTCCAATATGCCATCATGTACGTGACATTAAATTAATATAAACATACCTTACTTGATACAATGATTTTTGTTGTACAATTTCCATTTTACAATTTAATTTGACGATTCCGATGAAATTAAAGTTATATGAGAATTTCAGTCAATATTAAATTATAGCACTTATTGCGTTATGATTAAAATGTCGTTGGAATAAATTAATTGTTTAAACATAATGCACTCAATTATTGATGCCTGGCCTGTAGTGGCGCAGGTACAAAAGCGTGCGATTGTAAACACGATAGGGTTGCGGGTTTGCCCAATTTGAGGAAATAACATATTTTAGATTTTATTTCCACGCTCTAATAACAAAGTACAGTTCGGCGTTTAACTCCGCCACTGCCCTCAAATTAGTCGAAAAGGCGTATTACACTTAGTTTTTCCGTTTTCCCCTCTGTAGTTTTACTTTCTGCTGAATTTGAGGCATTATGTGTTTAGTGATGGAACTTAACGCCGCTCTTTTCCTTCTAATCAAATCGAAGGGCTAAAATATTATTTTTATTCGGCGGAAAGTGGGTAACGGAAATGGAACGGAGTATCTTAACACTAGGTTCCCAAGTTGCCTCTGCCTACTCTGCTAAGTGCGGGATACAGCGTGAAGCAGAGTGGAGTAGACTAGAGTAAATATTTAATGTTTTCATTTCTTCGTTCTGGTAACAAGGCAAAGCGCATCGTTGAGTTTCAGAACTGAACACGTTATGGCACAAGTTCGGCAGAGTGTGGGGATCGAAAATGGAACGTAATTTCTCAACACTAGGTTCCCAAGTTCCCTCTACCTTCCCTGCCATGTGCAGGATACAGCGTAAAGCTAAAAAACAAAATATATATTTGTTATATCTAATACGATTATATCGTTTTAACATGTCAACACATCTTAACAATCAATACCGGTATACTAAACAATATCTTAATATGATCTGTAAGTCCATAGACTACGGCTTCAAATCCTATATTAAGTTTAGAGCAAAGCTTAGGTATCCAGGACTTAGCTGCTTAATGCTAAGTTACATGATGATATGAAGAGACTATATGATTGACAATACTGTAGTTGTCAGTACAAATCATCGAAGACAAAATGGTTTTATTTAATTACCATTTTAGCAGGCGTTTAAAAATGTTGTTAAAATTTTTATACATTTCTAAAAAAGCATTTTTCTTTTTAACTTAAAATATGTTAAAAAATATTGTGTTAGTTCAATGATACCGTTGTGGTGCGGGGTTGTGGGTTCGAATCCTGGTAAAGTATATATAGGTAAAGTATATATAAAGCTTTTTGAAGCGCATAAGCACAAGTAAACGTAATGTGATATGCTGTAAGTTCGATACTCACTTGAAGAAATAAAATTGCATTTTGTTGCTTTGCTCTGGTAACAAGGCAGAGTATAGTGTTAAGTTCCATCACTCAACACGCAATGAAAGGAACGTTACAGATAGTCTAAGGACTAGGTTCCCATGTTCCCTTGCCTACCCGTTCTGCTGTATCCCGCTCATGGCAAGTGTATGATTAAATTATGACCCAAGCGTGGTATCATCTATTTAATGTTATTATCATTATTATATTATATCCGAACTTTGTCATTTTTAAATATAGCCTATGTTTTATTTTGTTATAAAAGATACAATAATATAAAGTTTCATCCTAATCAGTACAGTTTTTCGTAAAAGTGAAACCAACATCCATCTATAATATGATAACTTTTCCAACTATGCCATAGCATATTCAATAAAACAAAAGCTCAACTAAAACTGGAGCGTAGGCTATAAGTATACGTATTGGGAAATAAAATTCAGTGAATTTCAGTTGTGAATTGCTATATCCGCGGAGCATTTATAATGTAACGTCTACAAGTCTATAGGGATATAGTATGGGTGGGTTTATAGTGAGAATAGCGGTTATCAGTTTTTTTTTTTAATATTTCAAAATGTTAGAAATTAGGGGCCTGATGTGGGGCACAAGCGTGCGTCTGTGAATTTGTAGATTTTGGGTTCGATCTCCATTTGCAGAATTAAATATTAAAATTTTTACTTCCTTACTCTGGTAACGTTGAGTTCTGTCACTCAATATCCAATTGCCTTTGTTTTGCAATCCAATGGAAGGGTCTTAATGGGATTTGATTATTTTAAGTATCTCAGATTTTCTCTGCCTACCCTGCTATGTGTATACTACACGTATTAAAATTGAACATTGCGAAATTTGAACTCGCATCTCTTTGAAACCGTCCAAATGCCCTAGCCACTGAGCTATACGTTACTGTGCCACTGTAGATCCCCTTTTATCATAAACGTTTTCTAAAGTTATTTTAAAGTTACCATTTACTGAAGAACTCTAAATAAATACCTTAACGTTTTATCTATATTATGATAGGCAGTGATAACTTATTATGACATTTCTGTTTCTGCCGAGATATAGAAAAAGTAAACGCCGTGAATATATATTTCAACATTCTATAATATTCTCGAAGCCCGTCGTGGCGCAGCGGGACAGGCGTGTGACTGTAACCGACAGGTTGTGGAATCGATCCCCACTCGAGGAAATGAAATATTTAATATTTTCAATATAAATATTTAATGTTTTCATTTCTTCGCTCTAATACAAGGCAAAAAGCGGCGTTGAGTTCCGCCACTCAACAAACAATGCCTTAAATTCAACGGAAAGTGGGGAACGGAAGTGAAACGGAGTGTCTTAACACTAAGTTCCCAAGTTTCCTCTGCCTACCCTGCTATGTGCGAGATACAGCGTGAAGCTGAGTAGATTATAATATTATTGAAAACGAAATTAACTATAGTTATATTAAAAAAATATATTTTTCATTTATCGCTACCATCTCGTACATATCCTCTACCAATATTACCTGTAATGTACAAAACCGTTAAAGCAATTTTATTCCACAAGTTTAGATATATAGCACTTTTTTCGTATCGATATCATGAAATTTTCAATTGAATTTTAAATTATATTTTAGAACTATCAGAATGTTATTTATGATACATCGTATGCTTAAATCGTTCGTGTAGATTTTTATCAGTGTTACAGTGTTTGACTGTGGTGGTTATGGGTTCGATTTCCATTCAAGAATGGAAGTTTTTTTTTTATTTGCTAAAAAGAAAATAAAGAATTCAGCGTGAAAGGTATATTTAAAGCTAATTCTTAGTATTAGGACCTTTTTTTTTTCAAAGTTTAAATAGAATATTTACATTCTATTGCTGAGAACTTAAGTATCTACAAACGTTTATGCTGCAAGACACTGGGCATGTGAAAACCCTCGATTCCCGGATTTTAAGTAACACTGCCAATTTTTATTTTTTTCTCAATTCATTGTTTGCACTTTCAAATTTAATTTAACAGTTCAATTCATTGAGAAAAATTGGTTCTTTTTTAATCGTGAGCCATATCCATTCAAAGCCAATGGTTTCACAGGGGGACAAATGTGCGAATGCGACAGATTGTCTGTTCAATTCTCACTGGAGAAAATATTTCATTTTCTCGATAAAGAAACAAAGTAAATCTCTCCCTTGAGTAACGCTATTTAACATAACGTAATGCTTACAATTAATTTCAATACATTGAAAAGTAGAGAACGGTAGTATCTTAGTCTCGAAACTAGGTTCCCACGTTCCCTTTGCTACCCAGATGTATCTGGAATACAGAAACAGAAATCACCAACTCGCATTTATATCCAATTTATGGTCCATAGCTCCACGGTAGTTTACAATTTATTGGGAAACGGTAAAACATAACCCAATATTGCGGTTAGATACTTGCAAATTGAAATTCAAAGCAAGTCAGCTACTGCTTTCTACTGAAAACGAACTCTGTTACAAACATTGCCTAGCACTGTTTGTTGAGAAAATAGGTAAATAAATATCTGGTTTCATCCTTCTTGCATATTGTAGGGTAAGTAAAAGGAACCTAGGGTTAAGATACTTCCCTCTCTATACTCTCCTTCCATTTTCACATGTTGAATGGTGAAACTCAATGCCGAGTTATGTCTTATTACGAGAGCGAAGTAATGAACTTAATATATTCCCACGAATGGGAATTAAACCTGCAAAGTCGCATTTACATTCAGCAACTGTACCGCTGCGCCACAATCGCCTATGAAAATTTATAAGTGCTAATTAACAATGTTACTAATGGTTTTTTTTCAGCTTCACGCTGTATACCGTACATGGCATTGTAGGCAACACAACAACATATAAAACTCATAGTTATTTCAACATAACGGAGTGTAACCCTAAGTTCCCATGTTTCCTTTGCCTACCCTGGAATTACATTTTTGCGGGATACAGCGTGAAGCTAAGTAAGTTATATCTATTTCACCATAAGGTGGAAGTTATCGACAGTTTTAATTTTTTTTTAAAACGAAAATCGAACCGATGACCATCATAAGCTTAAAATACATATTGAAAATGTAAAATATTTTCAATATAAAATTTAAACTCTAAATTTCAATAGTATAATACATTTTGTTGATCTCATTACATCTATTCAACGATCATCCGACATTGATGGTGGGCGTTGATGTGTAAAATACCGATGTACAGTGGATTATATAATGGAATTTTCGAAACTTGTTACAACTTGTTATAATAAATATAAAATTATTATAATTTCACCAGTACAGTTTGAGATACAAAAACGTACGAGATACGAAACATTAATATTATCAATATTTTCATTTTATCGTTGTGGTAATGAGACAAATCGCGGCGTTGAGTTTCGCCACTCATCACGCAATGCCAACCGAATGAAAGTTGAACAGTGGTAAACGGAAGTGTTGTAATGCAAACGGAGAACTAGGTTCCCAGGTTCCGTCTGCCCATACTGCTGTGAGCGGAATAGTGTGACGCTTAAAAAAATACAAATTAATTAGAAATAAATCGCATATGCATGAATTTGATTTTCACTCGGGGAAATTGATTTTTTTAATTTCCTGATTGGTAATGCGTAATGTTGTGTTCTGCCACTCAACAGAGCCTTGAGTGTCAGCGGCGTCGAAATAAATTGTCGCAAATTCTGGCGGAATTGGAGACAATTTATTAACTCAACTCAACTCAACTCAACACGTTATGTGACATAAAATTAGAAGAGAGAAGAGAAAAATTCAGGAGAAGAATGCCCTAATACTAATAATTTCTTTGCTTACTCTCCTATATGCGGAATAAATCTATTTTTTTAATTATTTATTTGTTCTTTATGATTTTCATTAAATTTTTGAGAGGATACTTTATAGGATTAAAAAGGCAAAACGCGGTGTTGAGTTCCGCCACTCACCACGCAATGCCTCAAATTAGGCGGAAAGTGGAGATTAGAAGTGGAACAGTCTTGACAGTGTCTTAACACTAGGTTCCCAAGTTCCCTCTGTCTACCTCGCCGTGTGCGGGATACAGCGTGAAGCTGAGTAATATTTTTCTATTATTTCATGTGTAACACGTTCTGTTTGTTTACCTAATAAATATAAAATAAAAAAAGGCATGACATTAAAGAAATTTGGCCAAATTCAATGCCTCGAATAGGAGTTGAAGCCACTACCCTAGCGTAAACAACCTGACTATCTAATTGCTATTTCAAAAGCGAAGCAAAAGAACAAACAGAAGTATAGTAAACATTCGTGGTAACAATACTTTGAACAAACACGGCTAACTAGCTGGTTCTATACGAATTTCAACCTTATGCCGTTGCGATAGGGAGATAGGATTCTTATATAAAATTGCTTTTGGACAATAAGCTTAACTTATGATAGATCTGTAACTAGGATAAACTAGGGCTTGAATGCGGTATTCTTTGATTTTTAAAATGGTTTTTTTTTTTAAGATATGATCCGCACATTGTATGGAAAGCAGAGGTAACTTAGGAACCTAGTATTGAAACATTCGTTACGGTAAAAAAATACTGTGCTAAAGACAAACAGTACCGAAAATTACACATATATGACAATTTAAACATGAGCTACATATAAATAAATTAACTATAATACTCTGAAATATGATATATACTCGTATATTTGTTTTAGTTTTAAGAGAATCTTATTAAATTTTTCCGTCTCTACCCTCTTTTTTCGCATTTGGAAAAACTGTGAAAGAACAGAAAAACCGGTCAAGTGTGAGTCGGGCTCGCTCACCGAAGGTTCCTTACAAGTTTAAGTAAGTGTATTTCAATTCCGATTAAAATTGACAAACTTAAGTTTGCAGACATACGCACTAATTTTGTATGAAATGGAGTACAATAATAAGAGTTATAGTAGTGTCGAGGCCTGTCGTGGCGCAGCGGCACAAGCGTGTGACTGTAAACGACAGGTTGTGGGTTCGATCCCCATTGGAGAAAATTAAATATTATATATTTTCAATTTAAATATTTAATGTTTTCATTTCTTCGCTCTGCTACAAGGCGAAACTCGCTGTTGAGTTTCACCACTGAACACGTAATGCCTCTAATTAAGTAGAAAGTGGGGAACGGAGTTTAAACGGAGTGCAACGAGTTTTGCCTTGTAGCAACATTAGATTTCCAAGTTCTTTCTGCCTACTCTGCCATGTGCGGGATACAGCGTGAACTAAACGACTTGTTCATCAATTAACAGTTTTTTAAGAACTACAACACTATGCCATGATGTGTCAGTGATTAGTTGGATTGAGAGTTATATACTAATTTTCAGTTTCTTAGTTTTGTGTGTAATTCCTTTCAATTATATTTTCTAACTCCTTTCAATTATATTTTCTAGCCAAATTTCATTATTGTCGAACGATAAATTTAGAACTAAATTGTAAATATACAATTAAAAAATGTTTTTGAGAAATGACTCTATAGGTTTTAGTAATTAAGTTTTCAGGCGTATTCATTCATTCATTTTGTATGAAATTGATTAGAAATATAAATTTACATTGTTTTTTTCTTATATTTACTAATAAATTAGAACTATTACCTATTAATTAAGAAGAAATTCTCTGTTTAAATTAAAAAATATCACTTTTTAACCTATTTTTTAACGAATTTCATACAAAATGAGGCATAGATAATATACAAATTTTTCTAGTAAGTTGTAAGTTTATACTCTAAGGAACCATAGACTTGAATATTTGATAATATCCAAGCTTTAGCTTGATGCCTCCACGCTCATATCAAGATAGTTTAAAGGTCTCTACAGACGGACAAATGCAATTTTTTTTTCTTCTTTCTTTTTTTTTCAGCTTCACGCTGTATCCCACACTAGGCAGGGTAGGCAGAGGGAACGGAAGAGAAACCTAGTGTTATGACACTCCGTTCCACCTCCGTTCCCCACTTTCCGCCGAATCTGAGGCATTGCGTGTTGAGTGGCGGAACTCAACGCCGCGCTTTGCCTTATTACCAGAGCGAAGAAATGAAACATTAAATATTTAAATTGAAAATATTAAATATTTCATTTCCTCGACTGGGGATCGAACCCAGAACCTGAGTCACACTCTTGTGCCGCTGCGCCACGACAGACCTCAATTAAAATTTTATTCGTTTAATTACGAAAAATCCTAAAAATATATAAACCACCACCAACAACTCCATTACGAGTATGTACGAAACTTCACGCAAATAGAATCTTACAAAATTGACTCACCAGACGAAACTTGTTGGAATTTATTTATCGTGTACGTGATGCTTTATTTTTAGATTTCTCATTGATTTTTTTCCTTTTTTTCTTGATAGCCGTCTCTCAGTTTTACACTGTATCCCAGGTATAGAAGAATAGACAGAGGACGCTTGGGATCGTAGTGTTAAGACATTCCGTTCCCATAAAGGCATTATGATTTCCGATTTTTGACCAAATTCAATGTATAGCTTATTATTGAGTTACGGAATTCAACGCCGCGCTTTGCATTTTATATTATATTTCATTTCCGAATGGGAATCGAACTCCCTACTTGAACCAAACCTTGAGCCTCATAAGAAGTAATTATGTATTTCAAGTTAACTTTAACTCTAGCAGTTCAAAAGTACATGAATAATATAGTTTTTACTCTTACTTACTTACTTAGCTTCACGCTATATCCCTAGCGGGGTAGGCAGAGAGAACGGAGCGCCAAACGCTACGGTCTCGGCATACCTCTTTCGCCTCGTCCACTGTCATCAACCTCTTCATACATGCCCTCCGGGGGGTCCTCATGCTTTTTACGTGACCTTCCTCCAGTATCGTCGATACTGTGTTTTCGAAGGTCAACCGAGGTCTCCCCCTCCCTCTCTTACCACCCACTTTTCCTTCATAAATCTTTTTTACCATTCTTTCTTCACTCATTCGCTCGACGTGCAAAAACCACCTGAGCACGTTCTTCTTCATTCTCACTGTGACATCCACGCTAGTACCTGCCATTCTGTGTATTTCTTCATTGGACATGCGATCAGATAAACTGTCTCCGCATATCCGACGAAGAGATCGCATCTCTACAGCAATCATCTTTCTTACATTCTTCTTCTGTAATACCCACGTTTCGCTGCCGTATGAAAGCGTCGGTACCAACACTGCATTGTGTACGGCCAAACGCGCAGCTATGCTGACGTTTCGCCGTCTCAACAATGCAGCTAAGGCACCATTAACTCTGTTACCGGCAGCAATACGCCTTTCCACATCCATAGTTTTTATTCAAAAACTTAAAAAAAATGGAATTAGGATTTCTCTCTTACCTCTTATCGCTAAAGACTATCAATTAAGTAAACAGAATAATCAACAGAAACCTAAAGTTAAAATACTTCGTTCTCTATGCTGCGCCCAGTTTGCTAAACATTGCGTGTTAACTTGCGGGACTCAACGCCGCGTTGTGTGTTGATGATTATCAAAGCGAGAAAATGGATTCTTTTTCTTATATGAATTGGGCCAATAATCGTCACTGTGACAAATCCAATTTTTTATACTTTTTTTTTTAGCTTCACGCTGTATCCCGCACGAGGCAGGGTAGGCAGAGGGAACCCGGGAACCTAGTGTCAAGACACTTCGTTCCATTTCCATTCTCCACTTTCCGCCAAATTGAGGCTTTACGTGTTGAGTGGCGGAACTCAATTTTTTATACTAATTGTAAAACTTCACTTTACAATCAAAAACTACGAAATGTGTATCTCATTACTGTCGATTGCACGTGGATGATATTGTATACATAAACATAAGGGATGTACTTAGGTTAATAAGGCCGTTAGGTTAACAGGGCCCAAACCAGTGATCTTTGTTTACTTTTCTCTTTTTTTTTTCGTTCCTTTGCTTGTCTGTCTGTAAATACAAGAAAAGCTAACCAGATTTACATATAGTTTTTACTATTGTTGGCCTTATTATTTCACTATTATCTTACCTCAACATTAAATATTTATTTTATTTCTATTAGTTAGGGAAGATGAGGCCTGTCGTGGTGCAGCGGCACAAGCGTGTGACTGTAACCGACAGGTTGTGGGTTCGATCCCCAGTCGAGGAAATGAAATATATAATATTTTCAATTTAAATATTTAATGTTTCGTTTCTACTTTCTGGTAATAAGGCAAAGCGCGGCGTTGAGTTCCGCCACTCAACACGCAATGCCTCAAACTCGGCGGAAAATGGGGAACGGAAGTGGAACGGAGTGTCTTAACACTGGGTTCCCGGGTTCCCTCTGCCTACCCTGCCTCGTGCGGGATACAGCGTGAAGCTAAGAGAAGAAAGAAAAGAGTTGTAAAATAATGGAGAAAGGACAGAATGCAAGATCAGTGTAAATGATACGATATTAGAACAAGTGAATGAGGTAGTATATCTGGGAAGTATGTTTAGCAGAGACGGAAGATACGAAATGGACGTGGAAAGGCGTATTGCTGTCGGTAACAGAGTTAACGGGGCCTATGCTGCATTGTTGAGACGGCGAAACGTCAGCATAGCTGCGCGTTTGGCCGTACACAATACAGTGTTGGTATCGACACTGTTATACGGCAGCGAAACGTGGGTATTACAGAAGAAGAATGTAAGAAAAATGAATACTGTAGAGATGTGATCTCTTCGTCGGATATGCGGAGTCAGTTTAGCTGATCGCATACCCAATGAAGAGATACACAGAATGGTAGGTACTAGTGTGGATGTCACAGTGAGAATGAAGAAGAATGTGCTCAGGTGGTTTGGGCACGTCGAGCGAATGAGTGAAAAAAGAATGGTAAAAAAGATTTATGAAGGAAAAGTGAGTGGTAAGAGAGGGAGGGGGAGACTTCAGTTGACCTTCGAAAACACAGTATCGACGATACTGGAGGAAGGTCACGTGAAAAGCACCGTAGCGTTTGGCGCTCCGTTCTCTCTGACTACCCCGCTAGGAATATAGCGTGAAGCTAAGTAAGTAAGTTAGCAAATAAAAAATGCCAATTTAAAATATTTAGTACGACGAATTGCTACAAAATTGTTATTCATTTAGCTATTTTCAATGTAGGTTAGGTTGTTAGGTTAGGTACCTAACCTAGGTATTATCTTAAATGTGATAATGTGAGTTACAAAAAATCCTGCAGTCAAAAAATGCATATAACTTCTATACAATATTTAGTATTTAGTTTGAAAGAAATGAAATAAAAGGTTAGTAAGGTAGTTACAGGAAATAGTAGACCTATTTCCTGTACACAGTTTTCCGGGATCCAGTAAAGTAAACGTCTACGGAAGTGACTCTGAGTTGCTTTCTCGGTTATATCGAGTATGTTTCTATTGAAAATGTCTTTAAAAAATTTGTATGCAGTTTAATTTAAATATTTAATGTTTCATTTCTTCGCTCTGGTAATAAGGCAAAGCGCGGCGTTGAGTTCCGCCACTCAACACGCAATGCCTCAAATTCAGCAGTAAGTGGAGAACGGAAGTAGAACGGAGTGTCTTAACGCTAGGTTCCCGGGTTCCCTCAGTCTACCCTGCCTCGTGCGGGATACAGCGTGAAGCTAAAAAAACACAAATACGCAGAAACACCCTAGTGTTAAGACACTCTGATCCACAGTATCCATTCAATTTTCGATACATTACGTGTTGTACGACGGAACTCAACTCCGCCTCGTTACTAGAGCGACTGAGAACGAAAACAACCTACTGTTTCTCAACGATGAGCCCTTTTCATAAAAATATACATACAATGTTGAATTCGACCTTCGATAATTTCCTTACAAAGTAAATTACGTAAGGTAAAATGCAAATCTTGCGTCACATATTTTATTAGGCCTTAATTTTAATTTCGTTATTAAGATTTTCAGTATTTACAAATTAATCATAAGTATACGTGATCGTTGTATCCCAGTAGTTAGAATTTTCGCTAGTCAAGTGGGATTGTAAATTCAAATCCCACTTGGAGCATTATAGGGTGCAGTGATTTACGTTTCTTCGTTCCTCCTTCTGTAACGTAAAGCGCGGCGTTGAGTTCCGTTATTCAGTATAATTTTTTTCGAAAACGTGGCGTCTAAGATTTTGATTTCCTTCATATTTGAAGACGATCTTCAGCTTCACGCTGTATCCCGCATATGGTAAAACCTAGTGTTAAGACACTCCGTTGCGTTCCCAAATTTCCGCCTATTTTGAGACATTGCACGTTAAGCAGCGGAATTAAAACATCTTTTGTTAAGAAAACAACGAAAGTGAACGACACATTGCCTATATAAAACTAGCAGCATTATCATTAGGTAAGCTGTCTTATCGGCGCTCATTCAACTGTTTAACGCGGTTCGACGTTGAAATGGATTGATGACCCGTCGAAACCAGGATTAGGACGAATGCAAACTCACCGGAAAGGGTGTAGACAAATGTTCAATTAAAGTTTCGTGTTAATTTGTATTTGTGTGTTCGATAGAGCGCAGCGTTTAGTTCCGCATGTTGAACCATAAATGTTTTGAAGGTTATCCTACTGTGCAAAAAACAAAAATTGGTGGCCGGTTTCTGTGCGTGGATTTTAATATGACAAATGGAAAATTATGTATTTTCTCGATCTCTTTATTCTCTTTTTGTAACTTTTCACTGTAGCCTAACTTCCTGCTGAATTTGAGACATTATGTGTTAAGCGGTGGAACTTAACACCGCGCTTTGCCTTGTTATCAGAGCGAAGAGATAAAATGTTTAATATTTCGGATCCTCGAATGGGCAAACCCACATCTAATATCGAGTTAAGTTGCAGTTGGAGAGTGAAGCAAATAGGAACATTTATAATAAAATTATGCGGCGTTGAGTTCCGCCACTGGCCACGCAATGACTCAAATTTGGCGGAAAGTAGGGAACGGAAGTGGCACGAAGATTCGTAACACTAGGTTCCAAAGTTCCCTCTGCCTACCCTGTCATGTGTGGGATACAGCGTGAAGCTGAGTGAGTGAGTGAGTATAAGAAAATAAAATTTACAGACTTATATACGATATTAGAAGAATAACAATTTAATATGTGAAACTCAACGCTCCGTTTCTTCTTGTTACCAGAGCGTAGAAATGGAAAATACGAACAGAGAGATCGGCCTTGTCAGCAAATTATTATAAAAAAATATTAATTTTCCCGTGTGAAACTCAGCCAAAACGCTCAGATACAGGTAAAAAAACAGTTCAATTTACTATTTTAAAATTGTTAATCGACCCTTTGATTATTTAGAAAATGTATAAAATTTTGTGAAAAGTGATTTGAACCTGCGTCTATTAGAATCGTGCTCAATGCTGCTACGTTTACAGTTGTGTAAATTTCTAATTAAGTACCATCATTTTATATTTTAATCTACATATTATAATTTTCAAATGACTGATGATAAAACAATTTAAAGGAGAATAATTCAGATTCTAAGATTTTACTTAGAAAGGAGTTAATAAAAGTATCTACTTAGCTTCACGCTCTATCCCGTACATGACAGGGTAGGCAGATCAAACTTAGGAACCTAGTGTTAAGACACTCCGTTTCACTTCCATTCCCCACTTTCCGCTGAATTTGAGGCATTGCATATTGACTGGCGGAACTCAACGACGCGCTTTGCCTTGTTATCGTAGCGAGGAAATGAAAACATTAAATATATAAATTGAAAATATTAACCATTTAATTTCATCGAGTGGGGATCGAACCCGTAACCTGTCGCGTTTACAGTCGCATATGTATGTCTCCGCGCTACGACAGGCTTCAAAATGCTAAGCCAATTTTCATAAAACCTATCTAAGAGTCACCTTCATGCTGTCGATTTAAAAAGAGCTACATTAAATCAGGGCATTCATTCCAAAGCTACTGTACTAAAGACAGACACACAGGTCAAACATATAACATCACTTTTTATGTATGAGGTTAAAGCAGTTTCTATTTTTATAATTATTAGCTTAATACCACCATAGTTTTTTTTTGTAATATCACGCTATATAACATTTCGAGGGAGGCAAAGGGAACTTGGGAACCTAGTTTAAAAACACCATCCGTTCCATTTCCCACTTTTACGCAATTATAAATTTAATTAATCATATTAACCATTTTACCCTCGTATAATATAGCATGTCTTAACGAAATTATGTCAGTGTGAATTAAAAAAGTTGCGTGACACATCTATATACTCGTAGGTTGTAGTGAAATTTTAGGGGTTGAATAATAATGTAACGCATTAATCATATTGTTGCCTGTCGTGGCTTAGTAGCATAGGCTACTGTAAACGAGACAGTTTGCGGTTCGATTTTCGTTTGAGGGATGAAATATTTAATATTTTCCATTTTTTTTTTACTATGGTAACATAGCTTAGTGAGGCGTTTAGTTCCAGCAATTAGCGCACAATGCCCTAAATTCGACGCAAAGTGGGGAACGGAAGTGTTTTAAACGTTCCCTCTGGTTAATCTGTCATTTTATTTCCTTTACTTATACGATGAAATGTGTGTCAGTTAATAAAAATCATTCAACACATTTGTTATATCTTTTTTTTTATTTTGGATTATCCCGCGTATGCAGGGTAGGTAGAGATACCTTGGGAACCTAGTGTTAAGTCTGTTTCGTTCCCCATTTTCCGTTGAATTTTCAATTGATTGTTGATATATATATATATATATATATATATATATATATATATATATATATATATATATATATATATATATATATATATATATATATATATATATATATATATATATATATATATATATACATATATATATATATATATATATATATATATATATATATATATATATATATATATATATATATATATATATATATATATATATATATATATATATATATATATATATAGATATATATATATATATATATATATATATATATATATATATATATATATATATATATATATATATATATATATATATATATATATATAATACATATAGTGTCGTAATAAGAAAATAATATAATTCAAGCGGGCGAAGCCGCGAGCGATTCGCAAGCTATTATATACTTGCCTACGACGCCATCCAATCTTCCCAAGATCGTCGTTTACTCCATTTTCCCGAATTTAACGTCACGTAAGAATTAGTTGACAACTGAATCACGTCAATTACTCAACCCTTAATATGCTGTGTTACGGACATTCATATATATTTTATTGAGATTTCCTTGGGAATTTCCTTAAATAACGTATATACTTCATAGATAAGATTTGGCTTTCTTTACTATTACCGTTGCTTAATATCGTGCAAGTTTTGGATGGTTTTCAAGATATGCGTGTTTGATTCCCGTTATTTTAAAATTTAATCTTATGGCCGAATGTTAGGGTAAAATAATAACTTTATTTTTTTTTCACATAGCAAGGTATGGGGAACTTGGGAACATAAGCGCCTTGATGGGAACGCCGTTAAGAAACTCCGCTCCTAAAATAATAACTTTATTTTTTTTCACATAGCAAGGTATGGGGAACTTGGGAACATAAGCGCCTTGATGGGAACGCCGTTAAGAAACTCCGCTCCCATTGAGTCTCTTCCGTTGAGTACTTTCCGAATTTGAGGAAATTAATATAGTATGTATATCATTGCCTTGAGCGAGGATCAAACTCACAACTTGTATATCCACGTCTACAGTACAGAGTTTTACGAATTATATAATTTAAAGCAAAATTAATGTTTTCATCTATTCGCTCTGGTAACAGAGCGAAGCGTTGCGTTGAGTTCTACCACTCAACACGCAATGCCTCCAATTCGGCGGAAATTGAGGAACAATAGTGAAACGGAGTGTCTTAACACTAGGTTCTCAAGTTCCCTGTGCGGGATACAGCATGAAGCTAAATGAGTGAGTGCGGTTATATATTTTTGTAAAAATATCACAATCATGTTGAATGACAATTCTTATGTATATATTTAAAAAAATATATTTTCTGATTTGAACTCGTTCTTAGATATCGCAGGATCGATTCTTGCTACGTTCAAATGTTTATATATTTTTCTATTATAGTTGTTTATAACTTGTTCTAAATATGTTACTTTATTTAGAATGAAATAGTACTTTAAAGTATGTTAAAGTTCCTACAAAGCACATTGTATGGAATTGCTAATATATTTTATTCCGCTATAGTAGAAACTGGAACGCTAGAAAAAGTTACAAAGGAACGCCTTAGAGCCTTATCACTAAAAGAAACTGTACAGTGAAGAATAATATAAAAGCAATATTAAACATCTATTTGAGGCAGTCGTAAGGTTTTAGATTCAAATCAAGGGAATACAATATGTATGTATATTTTACTGATAAAGAGGCATAGCGCTGGGTTGAGTACCGCCACTTAGCTGGAAATGTTTCGGATTTCAATGGTAAAAGGGGAACATAGTGACTTAACATCGGGAACCTTGATGTTTTTGCATACTTCGCGATTTGGGTGTTTCAATTAAATTTACTTTCCCACTCTCCACGTTTCCCACTCTCTCGCAAATTTTACACACTTTTGTTAAGTCCCAACATTTTGAATCACAGTCACTATTGGGGCCTACAGCCAGTTAACTTTTAACAAAAAAAAAATACTAAATACTATAAAATAAATGTAAAATTTGATAATATTTTGATAACACATACTATGTGTGTACAGAAAGACCTATAACAATGATTTCCTTTGGGATGAATCTGATTCAATAAACCAGCTCGCTAAGTTGGCACAACAAACTCCGAACTCACTTTGTGGTGCACTTTAATTTTTATATTTGCGACTTTTGTATTTATATATTATATAAGGGCTTCACTATATTTCCTTCTGTTACCTAGTATAAAGGTATACAGCGTTAAACTCCGTAAATGAAATGATAAATATTTGATTCCCCCAAACCCGCAACTGTCTCATTTCCATGCATAAGCTTGTGCCACTATGCCATGACGGCCACAAATATATTCTGAAAGCTTCACACTGTATCCCGCACGAGGCAGGGTAGGCAGAGGGATCTCGGGAACCTAGTGTTAAGACACTCCGTTCCACTTCCGTTCCCAACTTTCCGCCAAATTTTGAGATATTGCGTGTTGAGTGGCGGAACTCAACGCCGCGCTTTGCCTTATTACCAATTGAAAATATTAAAAATTTCATTTCCTCGACTGGGGATCGAACCCAGAACCTGTTGGTTACCACGACCGGCCTCAAATTATTCTGAAAGTGGACTACCTTAATATCTACTATTAAGAAGTGTCTTAACAGTAGGTCCTTTGGTGCCCCCTTTAAGGAATAGTGTGGCATTCCTCACTTTCCACTGAATTCTTGAGTTGAATAAAAATACCTCTCTTGTTTTCGTATTTTGTTCTTATTATTTTTGTATTGTAACATTGCTTCTATTCTTGTTGGTTCACACAGCGTTCAGACGGTTATAGACGATATTTCTATTATATTTATATTTTTTTATATATTTTTTTTTTGTTCATTTCTTCTTCACGCTAGGTTCCCAAGTTCCCTCTGCCTACCCTGCCATGTGCGGGATACAGCGTGAAACTGAGTAGAGTAGAGTAGATTTTGGACTTTTAATCTTTAAATGCTTAAACTTAGCAATAAAATATATAAATAGGTGGTAGAGAGCAAAAGTGTAATAACTGAATGTGTCTATTGGTGAGAGACTTTAGCCTTTCTCGAACTTTCATTAATTTCGTTCAAGAACTTACTTCATGCCTTTAGGCTTGTCGTGACGCTGGAGTACAAGCGTTCAATCCTCATTGATTGAAATATTTACATTTCTCATCTCTGGTTTTTTATTAAGCGAAGCTCGGAGTT
Organism: Eueides isabella; assembly: GCA_019049475.1. NCBI lineage: Eukaryota > Metazoa > Arthropoda > Insecta > Lepidoptera > Nymphalidae > Eueides > Eueides isabella. Next base: position 1,569,246 of record CM032385.1, on the reverse strand, counting down.
GAGTTTCATCACTTTAAATTTTGCGGAAAGTTGGCTACAGATATATCTTGCATAACAACGCAGTGTTATAATACTAGTTTCTTAAGCTCTCTCTACGTACGTTTACTCTATACGGGATACAATGTGAAGCTGTTAAAAAAAATCTAGCTTTCAATTCAAATTCAAATATTTCAAAATATTACAAATTACAAGCTTCATTTACTGAACGTCAAACAATTTACCACTAAAGTTACCGCCCCAGACACAAGAAGAAGAAGCGACGAAAGAAATTCAACGGGACAATGATTGCATTTGGAAATCGTTTCAAATTTAGTTATAAACAATACAGAGGATATTGCCACGTATTTCTATAGGACACTAACCAAAAACCTATATAGCACAGTATAAGTTATTTTGAAGGAGTGCTATAGTACTTATTAGTAATTTTATCTATTTGCTTAGAAATGTATCCGGTTTGTAACTTATTTATAGTCAGCTTTACGCTGTATCCCGCACATGGCAGGATAGGCAGAACGATACTGGGAACCTTGTGTTAATACACTTGATTCACTTCCGTTCCCCACTTTCCGGCTATTTTGAGGCATTGCGTGTTGAGTGGTGGAACTCAACGCCGCGCTTTGTCTTTTTACCAGAGCGAAGAAATGAGGACATTAAATATTTAAATTGAAAATATTAAATAAATAATTTCCTCGAATGGTGATCGCACCCACAACTTATCGTTTACAGTCACACGCTTGTGCCACTGCGCCTCAACTCAACTGAACTCAGCGCAATCCAGTTACCATAGCGGGATAGTAAACATATACTTACTTACTTAGCTTCATGCTATATCCCTAGCGGGGTAGGTAGAGAGAACGGAGCGCCAAACGCTACGGTCTCGGCATACCCTTTTCGCCTCTTTAATTCACCTTTCTAATAAAAAAAATCATTCACCAAATGAGAATAAAACCTAAAACAGACGCATGTACAGCCAAACGCTGTGCTTCTGCGCTACGACGACATAAACCAGTTATTTGAATACTCATATATCCTCGGCCATCGATCAATTCAGTGATATGTTTGTCGATTTAAGCCACACAGCTCTGTGTCAATAAAAGCTACTGTATTGCGCTGGGCAGTGAATAGCTTAGCTCGTGCTTGTTTGTCTAGGTCATAGGTCATAACTAGATTTCCTATTTCTTATGATTTTGCTATATCCGGTTATAGCATCCTGTTGTACTGACACTATTGTATATTTTCATGTGATTGCATTGCAAACGGATATATATATATATATATATATATATATATATATATATATATATATATATATATATATATATATATATATATATATATATATATATATATATATATATATATATATATATATATATATATATATATATATATATATATATATATATATATATATATATATATATATATATATATATATATATACACATAAGTCATAAAAATTAGTGTCAAGATACTCCGTTCCACTTCCGTTCCCTACTTTCCGCCGAATTTGAGGCATGGCGTGTTGAGTTGCGGAACTCAACGCCACGTTTTGCCTTGTACCAGAGCGAAGAAATGAAAACATTACGATGATATTATAATATGATGGCTATTTATTCATTTATTACCATGTTACTCAGTTACATACGAATTTAATCAATCAAAAGACCGGCCGCAAAACGGGGCAACGCATTTTCATTTCGCTCGCTTTAATATTTTATTACTATCCTACTTAGCTGCGCAGAAACTTTTATAATGGTTTTGGAACGTAGCCAGAAAGTGAACCTATGGCTGAGCTACGTTTACGCTGAACATGCTAATATTTCTAAAAATATGTGTACATGTGTATATAAGCTGAAATGTATAGGTATTGTCGAAATCCAGCTTGAAGGCCATGCTTTAGTTTTTACTTAATCAACCACTTACTGACTCAGCTTCATGCTGTATCCTGGCATATGACAGAGTAAACAGAGGAAACTTGGGAGTTTAAAGTCATATATACTTGTGTATCTGCGCCAAGATGGGCCTAACTTTATTGATTTTGTATAGACAATAATTTTATCTAACTGATCAATGAAATCTGACCAAACAAAAATCAAACCAAATATTTTATTACTTTTTTTTTTGAAGTGAAAACTTCTTTAGGCGCGTTGAGCGTTTTGGTAGAGGGTAAAATCCTCGGTACGCGTCACCGACATGCTAATGATAATAGTATATCTATCGCTATGGAGACCCAGACTAGCGCACGCGCAGTAGCCTGTGTACACGTATACACTAATACATCGACTATTTCTGACAGTATTATGTGCGCGTTAGACGCTTTTTGGATAAGTATAATTTTGTGAGTCACGACAATGATGTAAATAATGAAAATAATGTTCAAACTTGAATTCATTGAAATTCGTGTAAATATAAATACTATGTATAAATAAGATAATTGTATATTAATTATTTTTTTAACCACTTTGTATTTATATTTTGTTCATGATTTGTTTAACCCATCATTTATGTAACTAATAAATAGAACATAAAAAAAATCATATAATTTTTACATATAGTTTTAATTACTCTCAACTTAATAGTTCCGTTTTCACTTCTATCGGCAGTCCCACTTTTTTTCTTCAGCTTCCCGCACTAGGCAGGGTAGGCAGAGGGAATGAAAGTGAAACCTAATGTTATGACACTCCGTCCCACTTCCGTTCCCCACTTTCCGCCGAATTTGAGGCATTGCGTGTTGAGTGGCGGAACTCAACGCCGCCGCAACGCATTTATTACTTCTGTATAACCAAAACATATTGGGGAACTATTTGCTTCCTGACATGGTCTTCAGTTCATATTCATTACTTTATAAAATATTTTGAATGTTGATTTATAAATATTATTAAAAAAAAGCCTAATTAAAAATAATAATTATCCATCATATAGCAGACTAGGCAGACATATCTTAATGACAAAATACTGCTTACGCCTTATTCGGGCTAAATTTGGGACACTTTTGTAAAAAAATATATTTATTTTATAAAATCAATTCCAGGCCTTAATTTTATAAAAAAAAACATTTAATTGATAAATTAGTCGAATCAATTTGGCGCAGGGTCAAATGTTCTGCCACTTCTTCCATAATTAGGCAATAAATAGAGAACGGAAGTGTTCTCCCATCAGAGAACGTAGAGTCTAGACACTAGATTCCCCACCCGGAGAAGATAATTAAAACACTACGCCTGAAGCTAATTTAATTTAATTAAAAAAAAATCGCAAATTCAAATTGAAATTGTAAAGCCGCTTCATAATTATTTTATATAGAATATCAAATAAACTCGAACGTTTATATCGAATAAACAAGAGATTTTAATACAACATTAATAAAATATAATTAATTCCTGGTTCCTGAATGCGAAGACTGAAACAGTTATTATCATATGGCATTCATTTTGTTCTGACTTCATGCGGGTGTGTCACTAACAAACATGGGGACAAAATAAATAATTTCAAAAGTATAATGTTTTATGGCTGAAATGCTATTTTCTATAAATATTATGTTTATTTTGGGAGAAACTGTGTGTTCTGGGTTTTATTTCCCGGTCTAGTCTATTTTCTTTAAGGCCTGGTTGACTGTAAATGTGGCAAGTTGTGAGTTCGATATTCGCTCGAGAAAATGAAACCAAAGAAACCACGGTGCTGAGTTCCGCCACTAAATACACCTCAAAATCCGTGTAAAGCTTGAACAAAGTGATTTGACACTTGGTCTCCAATTCTCTCCAATTCCTTGCCATATGCAGAATACAGGATGAATCAACAAAAATCATTGCGCTTTTCTGGTATGACAAAACGCAGCGTTGAGTTCCGCCGTTCAACATAGTGTCTTTAAAATTGCACTGGAACACTCTGTTCATATTTCTCTATATTTTCTCTGCCCCAATAGCTATTTACTCAATAAACCAAACGATATTTAGGCAAGATCAGAGTAATAAATCAATTTTATTACGGCTTTTTACTACCGTTGTGACGATGCAGTCGATATAATTCATTATTCCCGCGCTAATAGTCCTGTTGTTTTTATGATGTATTATTTTTAATAGTTCTACTGGATTTATGGATTTTAAAACGTAAATAGAAGGTTTTTTTTTTCTTCGCTTCACTCCATGTGCGGACTCTGAGCAGAGTAGACAGAGGAAACTTGGGAACCTAGTGTTGAAACACTCTGTTTCGTTCGCAACATTCTGCCTAATTTGAGGCACTCCGTGATAAATGGCGGGGCGGTACGCTGCCTTTGCCTTGTTACCAGAGCAGAAATATATATTAAAATCTCGTATAGGGATCGCACTGACAACCTGTCGCCCACGGTTTTACGGTCGCACTCTCGCCTCTACGCCACTATGGCTCTCAAAAAATTACTTAGCTTCTCTTGAATTTGATTAAATTCTGTATAGAAAATGCTCGATCTTTCTATACTTTGTGTAATGATTGGCTGGAGCCTAGTGAGCCTTTATCGCCATATTTTTTTTACCAAAGCAAGGATTTTTTACACTTTTTTTTCAGCTTCACGCTGTATCCCGCACGAGGCAGGGTAGGCAGAGGGAACCCGGGAAACTAGTGTTGAGACACTCTATTCCACTTCACTTTTCGCCGAATTTGAGGCATTGCGTGTTGAGTGGCAGAAGTCAACGACGCGCCTTTATTACCAGAGCGAAGAAATGAAACATTAAATATTTAAATTGAAAATATGAAATATTTCATTTCCTCGACCGGGGATCGGATCCAGAACCTGTCCGACAGGCCTCAGTACACTTCTCTACCATAGAAACAAACGAACGGAATCCTTATAAGATTATTTTAGTTTAATTGATATCAAATACTTAGGACCACGGTCTCTTAAATAGTAAATATAATGGCCGCAAGCAAAAGAAATATTATGCATCGTTTTAGTAGCACTTTGTTTCTAACAACACAAGTAAAAAAAAAGTTGAAACTTTTTAAGTTATAGATATTTTGTAGGAAGCATAAACCAGGGAACGTCGATTGATCTCCAACTTTTTGGGCCCCCTCAGTGGGCAAATTCGACTCGCACTTGGTCATTTCTTTATTTTTTGGATTTGACTTATTTACTTTTACAATCATATTAAAATCGTAAAAAGGCAGGAATCGTAAATTTAAAAATTGATATTATTTTTATCTAGATACCTCAACGCGATCTCCATGTAAATTAACTTGTCTAACGGACAGTCGGGCCATAAAATAATCCTAAAAGATTTCCATATTTTTACTACTGAGATACGGATCCCTGAAAATAAGAAACGTAAATTTTATATAAGGAAAAATGTAAATGACTGCGTAAAAAGTTACAACGTAATAGTTCTAACAAGTTTGTAAAGGCTTTCAAACATTCGTTAAAAGTTAAATATTTTATTAAAGTCCACGATTTAAATTATATATTTGAACAGTGTAAAATTAACGAGAAAGTGTTTCTCTTCACCGATTATGTTATGAAATAAAAATTTGGAAAAGTTATTTGTATGTAACGTATTATACCTTCTTAGCTTCACGCTGTATCACTAGCGGGGTAGGCAGAGAGAACGGATTGCCAAACGCTACGGTCTCGGCATACCTCTTTCGCCTCGTCCACTGTCATCAGCCTCTTCATGCATGCCCTCCATGAGATCCTCGTGTTTTTTACCTGACCTTCCTCTTGTATCTTAGATACTGTGTTTTTGAAGGTCAACCGAGGTCTCCCCCTCCCTCTCATACCACTTACTTCACGTATTATATATATATATATATATATATATATATATATATATATATATATATATATATATATATATATATATATATATATATATATATATATATATATATATATATGTGTGTATGTTCGTGTAAAAAAAACTTTCTTTTGTAAGTACGCTGTTCTTTATAGAAAGGGAAAATGGAGGGTATTGAAACAACTCAGCTTCACGCTGCATATATATATATATATATATATATATATATATATATATATAGCGTTTGGTTACGCTATTTTAAAAAAGCAACAATAACTATAATACATATTTTTTCACACTGTATCTCGCATAAAATAGATAGACGTAATCTAAAAATTTAGTATGTCCAGTGGCGGAAGTCAACGCCGTATTGCTTACCAGAGCCAGATTTTTTTTTAATTTTTGGTTTTGAATTCACAGTATCCTGTGCGTAGCAGGGTAGACAGAGGATATTTGGAAACTGTCTTAAGACACTCCGTTCCCATAACAACTGTTCTGTTCCCTACTAAACTCAGCGCTAAATTCTTAATTATTGTGTAGAGTTGCGGAACTCAACGCCATACTCAACAGGAAATTAAAATATGAAACATTTCATTTCTTCAACTAGGTATCGAAGCCACAACCTCTCACACGCCTCTTTCTATCCTTGCGTCACAACAGCCCAAAATGTCTCCAAAATTTTGCCCAAATTTTCACACAAATGAGAATTGAACTTACAACCGTCGCCTTTACCACTGTACCATAACGACTTTTAATTAACTGAAAACTGTAATCATATTCTTTAAACAAATAAATATACCAAATACATATAACAAGTCCATCGTGGCGCAGGGGCACAAGCATGTTATTGTAGACGTGACGAGTTGTGGGTTCGATCCCAACACGAGAAAATGATATAATTAAAATTTTAAAATGAATTATTTAATATATTCATTTATTCGTACTGATAATGTGGCAAAGTGCAGCGTTGACTTTCGCCGCTCAACACACAATGCCTCAAGTGTATGAGTGTTCTAACACTAGGTTCCCATGTTCCCTCTGCCTTCCCTGCCAGGTGCAGGATACAAAGTAAAGCAAAAAAAAAAAAACAAACAAAATACACGTAATCACTAAGTAAATACGCATTGGTACAAATTCCACAGCTTTATTATCGTATTGCGTGCTACGACAACTAATCATTACGCTTTTTTAGTCCTAATGATAGTCAGAAGTAAACATACAAAAAGGAATAAATAACTAGATCTTTCATTCATATTTCTATATTAATAGTATGAAACCGATTAATTTGTTTGTACGAACATGTTGATATCTCAGGAACTGTTAGTTATGATTGAAAATATAGTTTTGTGTACTAGTGGCCCGTTCGCAGCTTCGACTGCTTAGGTAATAAAAAATATATATTAATACCAAATTTTACTTAAGAATTGATTTAAATAAAATAAATAACAAATTCTTGTGAGAAGATTTCGCTGGTTTTGAGTTTAGCGCAAGATTAGGCACAGACAAACAGTTAAAACGAGAAATGCCCTTAATAATGTATCTTTTATGTACAGACAATCAATTACAAATTTATTATATGTATATAGATAAAATGTTTAACGCTTCTATTATGTTTTTTTAACGTTCAGAATTACTTGGAATATTGTACCGACAGTCAGTTACAAATTTATTATATGTATATAGATAAAATGTTTAACGCTTCTATTATGCTTTTTTAACGTTCAGAATTACTTGGAATATTGATAAGTGTCATAGGACATACATAACTACATATATACTATAGACACAAGACACTTAGCGTATAAAAATGTTTTTTAAAAATATTTTTTTATAAGCAATCTCTCAGCTTCACGCTATATCCCGCACATGGCAAGCAAAGGGAACTTGGGAACCTAGTGTTCAATTTCCGTCCCCCGCGAATTTTGAGGCATTGCGTGTTAAGTGGCGGAATTCTACGCCGCGTGCGTCTTGTGCCGGAGCGGAGAAATGAAACCATAAAGTATTTATTTTGAGGCATTGCTCAGCACAGTGTTTTGCGCTGTTACTGGAACGACGAAATATAAATATCAAATATTTAATTTGAAAATATTAAATATTTTACTTCATCGAGTGCTAATCGAACCCACAATCAATCACGTTTACAGTCATATGCTTCTGCTCCTGCGCCATAATAACCATCATATATCTACATAGGATATATTTTTTTAATCAAAACAGAGGAGGAGGCCTGTTGTGGCCCAGCGGCACAAGCTTGTGACTGTAACTAACAGGTTCTGGGTTCGATCCCCAGTCGAGGAAATGAAATATTTAATATTTTCAATTTAAATATATAATATTTCATTTCTTCGCTCTGGTAATAAGGCAAAGCGCGGCGTTGAGTTCCACCACTCAACACGCAATGCCTCAAAATCGGCGGAAAGTGGGGAACGGAAGTGGAACGGAGTGTCTTAACACTAGGTTCCCGGGTTCCCTCTGCCTACCCTGCCTCGTGCGGGATACAGCGTGAAGCTAAGAAAGAATCAGCGTAGAATATTATTGCAGGTAAACATTTTACAGCGTTTACCTGCAATAATAAATTCGAATTCAACCAAACACAAAACTCTATCGAACTGATGCTATATCAATCAATGCCACTGGAGCACTTCTGCGAAACGCTACTTAAGTAATTTTTTGAAAGTAATTTCTTTTATTAGGTTTTTTTTCAATAAAATATCAAAGTTTATTTTGATATTTATTACCTTAATTGTTGGTGAGTTTGTTCTTCTTTCTTACCTTTTATTAATTATGATTTTTATGAAACTCATGTTAAAATATATAATTTGTTTATATCAAATATATAATTTACTAAACTTAAATTTAAAAAGCGTATAAAAATTTTGAACGAAGCAGGATTTGAACCCGCGCCTCTGGAATACCGTTCCAGCGCTCTGACCAACTAAGCATGGCTTAGTTGGTCAGAGCGCTGGAACGGTATTCCAGAGGCGCGGGTTCAAATCCTGCTTCGTTAAAAATTTTTATACGCTTTTTAAATTTAAGTTTAGTATTTTCTGTCCTAAGTGTGGAATAACACTTTAAAACATAGTAAAAATATATAATTTGTTTAAAGTTTTAACCCGCTTCTATCTTACAAAATATTATTATTACTCTACTCTACTCCGCTTCTTGCTGTATCCCGCACATGGTATGGTAGGTAGAGGTAACTTGGGAACCTAGTGTTAAAACACTCCGTTCCACTTCCGTTCCCCACTTTTCACCGAATTCGAGGCATTACGTGTTGAGTGGCGGAATTCAACACCGCGTTTTGCCTTGTACCAGAGCGAAGAATACATTAAATATTTTAATTGAAAATATTAAATATTTCATTTCCTCGACTGGGGATCGAACCCAGAACCTATCTGTTACAGTCACATGCTTGTGCCGCTGCGCCACGACAGGTCTCAATTCAATTTATACTTATATTTAGTCTTATATAAACTTCTAAATCCATATTTGGACCAAAAAAATTCCAATGGCAGATCAGTTACTGTTACTCACTCATAAGTAATCGTACTAATTGGTATGCCAAAATATGACGCCCTTCACTTTTACTGACAGGTTAGGAGCGATCTCTCATGTACTGTTTTGATCGGACCGATCTTTTACTGTGTAAAAGGTTCGGTCTACTATGATAGATAATGTTTTGAATAAATTTACACAAAATTTGTAATTTCAAAAAAAAAAACATTGACCTAAAAAGTCACCACCTCATCTTTGCAAAGTATCTGCAGCTCATAAATTGCTGAGCAGATTTTGATAATACATAGGTAAAAGCCACCGCTATGAACGAGACTTGATAAAAAAACTTCATTTATATCGTTTCATTTATTGAGGAGTTACAGTGATACAGATAGACAGAAAGGTAACACTTAAATTATATAAATACACATATACTGAGGCCTGTCGTGGCGCAGCGGCACAAGAGTGTGACTGTAACCGACAGGTTCTGGGTTCGATCCCCAGTCGAGGAAATGAAATATTTAATATTTTCAATTTAAATATTTAATGTTTCATTTCTTCGCTCTGGTAATAAGGCAAAGCGCGGCGTTGAGTTCCGCCACTCGACACGCAATGCCTCAAATTCGGCGGAAAGTGGGGAACGGAAGTGGAACGGAGTGTCATAACACTAGGTTTCACTTCCGTTCCCTCTGCCTACCCTGCCAAGTGCGGGATACAGCGTGAAGCTGAAAAAAATAAATAAAAAAAAACATATACTAAACACTCGTAGGCGTAGAATGGCTAAGATCCTAAGGTACTCAGGCAAAGTTTTTATATAATATTTATAGTTATGTACATATCGTATACAGTAAACTACTAAACTAATGACCAATTCTTGTAGGTCCGATAACCAGATAATGTTTTGAAATATTTCAGTTTCCTTTCCTAGTTTTGGTAACGAGAGCAATGGGTTGTGTGTCGCCACTCAACAGGCAATGCCTTAATAATTTGACAAAAAAAAGTAAGTAACGATAGTTTTATAAAGGTAAACAGAGTGTCATAATGGGAACAGAGTGACCATACACTCTAGATTTCCAAGTTTCCTCTGCTTGCCCTATATATGAAATTCTCGTTACTCTCGTCAACTTAATAATATTTAGATCACTCAAAAATTTGGCAAAGTCCAATCCAATTAAAAAGTAATAAAATAAGACTCTTCTCCTACAGTAACAAAGTTTTATAAACAAACAAAAATTAAAACAAGTCTTTTATGAACATATTTTTCATTAATCATGTCTTTTTAATCGTTAGCTAAGATTAAAAGTTCCAGCTTTAACCCTAATTTGGATGTAATTGACTACATTAATTACTGCTCATTATACTTTACTGTTACTACGATATACATTTTTCGATACTTGCTATCGAGTATAGTAACCAAGTCCTTGACTTTATATATGTGACGTGTTCATATAATTTAAATAACTAGCTGAATCGGGAAACTTTGTATAAGAGCCAATGAAAAGCATTTTTTTTTCATTATTAGACACAATATTGACGTGATAGAAATAAAATATTTAGTATTTTCATTTGTTTGCTCTTTTAATCAGGTCAGAGTGTCAATGTGGTCACGCAATCGAGCCTCCAATTCGGTGGAAAGTGGAGAACGAAAGTTTGGGAAATGGAGACAGAGTGTCTTACACTGAATTCCCAAATTACTTCTGTAGTTCGCCGGAAACAGCGTGATACTGAGAATAAAGTAAAAAAAAACAGGTATATGAACAATTGTGGATGTCTAAGAGCTAATAACATTATTTTGTTAAAATTTATATTCCTTAAGTTGGAATACTCCAGATTTAAATTAAACCGACAGGTTGTGGGTTCGATCCCCATGGAGGATCGAGAAAATGAAATATTTAATATTTTCAATTTAAATATTTGTTTTCGTTTTTTTGCTCTGGTATAAGGCAAAACGCGGTGTTGAGTTCCGCCACACAACACGCAATGCCTTAAATTTCGCGGAAAGTGGAGAACGGAAGTGGAACAGAGTGTCTTAACACTAGGTTCCCAAGTTCCCTCTGCCTACCCTGCCATGTTCGTGATACAGCGTGAAGCTTCCTAGTTAAATACGGTGAACGTTTATATTTTTAAAGTAAAGGAAAACACAAGAATTTCCTTCCTGGCCTCAATACAATTAAGATGCTAAGTATCTACTTACCGTCTAATTACGTTCTCGGGGAAATATCGGAGTAAATATCCCATGTTCCATCCATACATTCCTCTTGAAGAACCACATCCACTCGATTGGTATATCTATTATTGACAGCACTCAGTCCTATAGAGTTTTCTTATTTTGCAATCATCTGCACAGATTTGCAGAAATGAAAAATACTTAATGAGAAAACAAAAATGTGAACTTAGCGAGATTTGAACCTGTGACTCCTGAAATGCGTCCAAGAAAGGATATTATTACTTAAAAAATAGCACAAAAGATTGACAGGCTTTTATGCTTCGGATATGATGAAAAATATATATTTTTTAATATATATAGCCTTTATGGAGCGAGGAAGCGAGATAATGAAATATTTAATAATTTCCTTGCACTGTTACCAAGGCAAAAGACGGCGTTGACTACCGCCACTTAATTCACACATCTCAATTCATCGAAAAATAAAGAATGAAAATATTTCAATGAGAACTACATGTATTAACACTAGGTTCCTAAGTTCCCTCTGCCTTCCGTTAGAAAAAAAAACGATATAACAGCTCATGCCAGTAGTACAAGCGATGTCTGTCTACTTCACAGACAACTTCACTAGTTACGAGGTTCGATGGTCGAGTATGTAAGTCCTAATTGGCTTCTACGTTTCTAGAGTTGACTATTGTTTTGTAATTCATGTCTTTCCTTTTCAAACATTTTTTTTTATATGTTTTATCCTGCGAACGGCAAGGTGGAAACCTAGTGCTTAGACTCTCCGTCCTGATTCCGCCGAATTTGAGACATCTCATATTGATTGGCAGAACTGAACGCTGCGCTTTGCCTTATTAACAGAGCATAGAAAATATATACTTTTTTAAATTCATTTTCTTGAGTGGTCAATCGAACCCACAATCTTTCGCACTTACGTCGTACAATTGTGCCCTTGTGCCATGACAAGCTTCTTTTTTAGTATGTAGTATTTTGTATAAGGTTAACAGAGAGAACAGTGTTAAGACACTCCACTGTCCTCTTTCTTGTTTTTGCCACTTTATATTGATATAACTATTTTATTTAAGAACCAATTGAAAGAACATTACATTTCAATCACTATCTGAAATGGGTAGTTTTGACTATAGCTAATTTCAGACATTTAGTTTTTTTTTCCAGCTTCACGCTGTATCCCGCACTAGGCAGGGTAGGCAGAGGGAACGGAAGTGAAACCTAGTGTTATGACACTCCGTTCCACTTCCGTTCCCCACTTTCCGCCGAATTTGAGGCATTGCGTGTTGAGTGGCGGAACTCAACGCCGCGCTTTGCCTTATTACCAGAGCGAAGAAATGAAACATTAAATATTTAAATTGAAAATATTAAATATTTCATTTCCTCGACTGGGGATCGAACCCAGAACCTGTCGGTTACAGTCACACTCTTGTGCCGCTGCGCCACGACAGGTCTCATTTTGTTACGTTTACATTTATGGCGGTGAGTATCGCTATATAAAAATATTTTAAATTTAGATGACAACCTTGAAGAAACCTTGAAAAATATAAAAAAAGAAGAATAAATGTGCGTAAAAATATTTCTTGAACGTTTCCTGGTACCTACATGTTTATTGATTAGTTTTAATCTTCGATTTCAAACCATATACCGCATATAATAGAAAAGCAAAGGGAACTTAGGAATCTGGTATTAAGGCTGTTCGTTCCGTTCCTCACTTTCTGTCAAATTTGAGGCGTTGGGTGTTGAGTGGCGGAACTCAACGCCGCTTTGTCTTGTTACCAGAGCGAAGCAATTTCACTCCATATCCCGTATATAACAGAAAAGCTAAGGGAACTTAGGAACCTGGTGTTAAGGCGCTTCGTTCCATTCTCCATCTTCCGTCAAATTTGAGGCATGACGTGTAAAGTGGCGGAACTCAACGCCGCTTTGTTTTGTTACCAAAGCGAAGAATGAAACGTTAATCTTAAAAATGTTTTGAATTTTATTACTTTGCCAATTTTCATTTCACGCTGTATTGGTTGTTTTTTTTTATATATAAGAAATATATATATGTAACCTAGCCTTTTCTTTTTTTGACGCTGGGAAATGTGGTTTACGCAGCCCACTCGCACGCAAGGCATATATGCCGTACGGACGTAGGGAACTGTGGGACTCACCGGCAGGAAGACCGATACGACCCAATAAAACCCAGCGGAGACCTCTCCACCTATAATGGAGGCGCCGTAGGATTGCTCGCGCATTACACTATGACGCCTCGGTGATAGACCCGCCTATTGCGAGTTGCCGTCGCCTTTAATTCGTCTCGACATTTGCACTTGTGTATTGCCTTCTCCTTGAGCCTGGCCTTCGGCGGCGGAGCGGGGCTGCATTCGCACTGGACTCGCGCAACCGCTCTGCAGCCTCCTTCATTGCTATAACAGACTCACAGAAGGAGACCATGGCAGACCAGTGCTTCTTACTATTTAGCATAATGGCTACCACATTGGATAGTGAAAGGTCTCTCCCCACTACAGCCATCAAAGCATGGCGTTGTGGGACCCAGGCAGGGCATTCGGCCAGAGTATGATACGCCGAATCTACCAGCGCATTACACTCATGGCATGCCGGCGATAACTCCCGACATGCAAGCTGGTGCAGGTATTTGCCAAAGCACCCATGCCCTGTCAATACCTGCACCAATTTGTACGTTAGGACTCCAAAGCTTCTGTGGACCCAACGGGTCAAGGGGTTCAAGGTGTGGGCGAACTGCTTCTACCGTCACTAGACCTGCAGCTGGGGCCTAGGGTCCCAACCTCCTTCACCAGATTAGAGCTTTATCTGCTCTTCTCCTGATCCGCATGACGTCCTCTATCGATGGTCTTTCACCTCGCGACCGCTCACTTGCACGGAATGCATGAACTTTAGCGAGTACTTGCGCTTGTAGCTCCCAAGGAGGATCGCCCGCTAGGAGGGTAGCCGCCGTCCATGACACGGTACGGTAACCCCGAATAGCTCTCACCGCTATAACCCGCTGCGCCTTTCGCAATTGAGTCCTATTACGAGCAGTGAGAGAATCCGCCCACACGGGAGCACCGTATAGTGCCATGGATCTCAACACACCGACATATAGCTGTCGACATGTAGAATCCGGCCCTCCGACATTTGGTAACAGCCTACCGAGGGCCCCGGCGGTGTTCACAAGCTTCGGTACAAGCTGAGCAAAGTGCGACGCAAACGACCATCGACTATCTAGAGTCAGACCCAAATATCTCATTTGGGCCTGTACCTTCACCTCCTGCCCCTGAATGCGGAGGGTAGCTCCACGGGGTGGTCCCTTGCGTGGCCCATGAAATAGTAGGGCCTCCATTTTGGAACTGGAAATTTTAAGCCCTAGTGCCTCAATGCGATCAACAACGCGGTGAATTCCGACCTCAGCCAAACGTGCGGTATCATTATAATTTACTCCACGGGTGGTGACAAGAGTATCATCTGCGTAGCAGATGATGCTCATCCCGGAAGGTAGTTGACACCGTAGGAGCCAATCGTACCCAATATTCCACAGTGTAGGACCTAAAACTGATCCCTGTGGAACCCCACAAGCAATTACTCGACGACTGATTTGTCCGTCCCTCCCTGTCCATAGAACCACTCTATCCTTGAGGTAGTCATTTAATAGTCGCCGAAGATAGAAAGGCACACCATGGTAACGGAGAGCTTCTCGTAAAGCCTCGAACGGCAGGCTATTGAAGGCACCTATCGATACGGCGAGGAGAACACCTCCCTCTGCCATCGCGGTCAACGCCCGAGACTTTAGGGCGTTTAAGGCATCGATGGTGGATCGACCAGCCCGGAACCCAAACTGGGCCTCTGACAAACCTGGGCCTACTTCCTCTAAATGCTGAGAAAGACGAGTGGCGACGATCTTCTCTAAGATCTTGCCCGTCTCATTTAGCAGTACTATCGGCCTGTAAGCAGAAAATGAATCCAGTGGCCGACCCTCCTTGCTTAACAAGCATAATCGTCCCTCCTTCCAGATCTTCGGGAATTCCCCAGTTGACAGGCACCGATCAAATAGTACCCGAAGATTATTACCTATGTGCTCCAGGGCGGCGCTCAATACTTTCCCTGGTATACCATCAGGGCCTGGGGCTGTCTTTTTAGACTTTAGCTTGACAACAGCCATCTCCATTTCCTCATCGGTGATGGGGGGCGCTATGATTTCTCCCTCGTGGGTAGAGAGAGAGGTCATCCTTGGAGCAAAGAACTCAGGTGGTTCCGGAAACAGCTGCGCAACGATGTGATTCAGAAAAGTTTCCGTCAACGGAGCGCCCTGAGCACGCATTTTTTTTCGCGCAGCGAGATAACGGCGTCCCCATGGATTCCCGTTTAAACCCGCCAGCAACTCCTGGCGTGCATGACGTTTCGCTAGTCTAATGGCGTTTTGCAGAGACTTCTTATTTTGTCTATAAACGGTTTTTAGAGTGTCTTCTAGCACAGAGTCAAAACCGCTTCTTCGTCTGCATCTCACGTATGCCCGTCGGGCCCGGATGCATGACTTCCGCAGATCCGCAATTTCCGACGTCCACCAGTATACCTGACGCCGAGCTGGTACTCGGTGGGCTCTTGGCATGGCTGCATCACACACCATTGTCATAATGTCACATATACGACTCGCTGAATTATTTACGCTAAAGTTAGTATCATCCATAGTTCCTTTAAAGCACCAATCCGCAACAATGGCCGCTTCTTTGACCAGCTCGACATTAAGCCTACTTACTGACCATCTTGGAAATCTTTGATTCCAACGCACGGGCTGATTTACAAGCATCGGTTGAGTGGAGATCTCGAACCTGATGTAGCGATGATCCGACAAAGTTTCTACCTCCCTCTCAACCCTCCAATTTGTTACAGTACTCGCGACAACTGGGGTAGCGAATGTAAGATCTACCACAGAACCTCCATTGTGTCGGACACAAGTAAACGCTGTCCCTTTATTTAGAAAGGATAATCCGGTAAGTAAGACCCACGCTTGGACCGCTTCTCCCTTGCTGTTTGAGGTAGGGTTACCCCACGCCCGAGACTTAGCGTTAAAGTCCCCAAGAACCAAAATCTTTCTTGGCAACTGTCGGCAGACTGCAGCTCTGACGGAGTCTAGAAAAGTCTCGAATTCGGCCAGGTTACGGTTTAGAGAG
The DNA here is from genome assembly GCA_019049475.1 of Eueides isabella. NCBI lineage: Eukaryota > Metazoa > Arthropoda > Insecta > Lepidoptera > Nymphalidae > Eueides > Eueides isabella. The sequence goes on along the minus strand of CM032385.1, from coordinate 1,552,642 downwards.
AAGTACACGCCAACGATAGCGTATTCACCCCACCCCACCACAGTAAAACCAGAACTTCTTTCCAATGGCAAGAGGGCGGACTCTGCACCGCTCACAGCAATGACAGCCACGGAGCCATCCAAATCTCCAACCCAATTGGTAATATCAGGTACCATATACGGTTCACAGACTACAGCAATGTCCACGGACCACTCCGTCATGGATTGTAATAGTAGGTCCTGTGTTCCAGCGGAGTGATTTGCATTCGCTTGTAGAAATTTTGCTGGTCGACTATTCATTGTGACATGACAATTTCTTCCTGGACCTGACCACTTCGGAACCCAGAGGGCACCTCAATGTTTAAGGCCTCCGTCCCTTTAACAGGCGGTGGGCGGCAGTCTGCGCTTCCTATTATATGTCCTGCCGGCATTTTTTCGTCGGAACACACCATGCATTGTGGAGGGCTCGACAAGATGGTAACTTGTGCCCCTCACAGCCACAGCGGAAGCAAAGATGTTCCCTCACTACTGTTGAAGGACACCGAGGCCTAGTGTGACCCAGTGACAAGCATCTGAAGCAACGCATAGGTCGTTCCTCCAGAACCTGAACCTTAGCCGAACTCCAACCCACTAAAATCCGACCCTTCTCCACGATGGTTCTGGCTGATTCACACGGGCATCGTACCACAGCAGTCATTATTCCTCTTGGCCCGGGGAGTAATTCTGGGACAGCAACAGTATTGACTGGGCAGCAGCCAGTACTCGCAACGGCCTCCACCACCTTTTCTTTAGTGATCGAATCATCCAATCCTACTAATCTCAGGGAGGCGGTTTTCTGTGGTCTAGTAACTACAGCTACTCCTTCTAGCACTCCTTTCAATCGCTCAGCCAGCCTGTTTGCCTGGTCTGCGGAGTGTGATGCAGACAGCTCCAACAAGCGGGCTCCCGACATTGCCTGGCGCACCGTGAGGCCTTCTGTAATGCCTAACTCCACCAAATTAACGCTCTGTTGCCTTCGTTCTAGGGCTTGAGCATAAGAAACCCCTTTCCTTATGGCTTCTGAGGTTAAAGTAACCATAACTGCCTTGGTACGGAGTTGTTTGGCTACCTTATGCCTATATGTAACCTAGCCTAGTGTATGTGTACTCTGGACTAAATAAGACACTTCCGTTGTCTTTCTTCCGCTGGCTTCTGAAGAATGCCATTAAGTGGCGGAACTCAACGCCGATTTATACAGATCGTGTTAAATTAATTTATTTTCTTTTCACCCATTTATGTTTCATTAACTTCAATGAAAAGAGGAACTATTTTCAACACAAACGTTTCTTTAAATAATATTTTTCTATCTTTATAAAGAATATGAAATGTTTACAGTCAATATTCATTCAATGTTCAATATTACTTTCAAATCAGGTCAAGACACAATCAAAACGTAATGAAGCAAACGTACCGATAAGCCTGTACAATCGACTACACAAGTACAAAATAAGAAATATATAAAAAAAAACAACCAATACAGCGTGAAATGAAAATTGGCAAAGTAATAAAAGTCAAAACATTTTTAAGATTAACGTTTCATTCTTCGCTTTGGTAACAAAACAAAGCGGCGTTGAGTTCCGCCACTTTACACGTAATGCCTCAAATTTGACGGAAAATGGGGAACGGAACGAACAGCCTTAATACCAGGTTCCTAAGTTCCCTTTGCTTTTCTGTTATATACGGGATATGGAGTGAAATTGCTTCGCTCTGGTAACAAGACAAAGCGGCGTTGAGTTCCGCCACTCAACACCCAACGCCTCAAATTTGACAGAAAGTGAGGAACGGAACGAACAGCCTTAATACCAGGTTCCTAAGTTCCCTTTGCTTTTCTATTATATGCGGTATATGGCTTGAAATCGAAGATTAAAAATAATTAATAAACATGTAGGTACCAGGAAATGTTCAAGAAATATTTTTACGCACATTTATTCTCCTTTTTTATATTTTTCAAGGTTTAATCAAGGTTGTCACCTAAATTTTAAATATTTTTATATAGCGATACTCACCGCCATAAATGTAAACGTAACAAATTAAAAAAAAAAATAACTAAATGTCTAATATTAGCTATAGTCAAAACCACCCATTTCAGAAAGTGATTGTAATGTAATGTTCTTTCAATTGCTTCTTAAATAAAATAGTTATATCAATATAAAGTGGCAAAAACAAGAAAGAGGACAGTGGAGTGTCTTAACACTGTTCTCTCCGTACTAACCTTATACAAAATACTACATACTAGAAAAGAAGCTTGTCGTGGCACAAGGGCACAATTGTACGACGTAAGTGCGACAGATTGTGGGTTCCATTGACCACTCAAGAAAATGAATTATTAAATATTTATATTTTCTGTGCTCTGGTAATAAGGAAAAGTGCAGCGTTCAGTTCCGCTAATCGACATGCAATGTCTCAAATTCGGCGGAAACAGGATAAAAAAAAATAAAAAAAATGTTTGAAAAGGAAAGACATTTACAAAACAATAGTCAACTCTAGAAACGTAGAAGCCAATTAGGACTTACATACTCGTCCATCGAACCTCGTAACTAGTGAAGTTGTCTGTGAAGTAGACAGACGTCGCTTGTAATACTGGCACGACCTGTTACATATTGTTTTTACTTACGTAAAGCAGCTTGGGAGCCTAGTGTTAATAAATGTAGTTCTCATTGAAATATTTTCGTTCTTTATTTTCCAACGAATTGAGATGTGTGAATTAAGTGGCGGTAGTCAACGCCGTGCTTTGCATTGGTAAAGGGGCAAGGAAATTATTAATATTTTATTGTTGCTTCTCTTGTCAGACCCACGCCGCCATGAAGCCTCTGCTTCATATAAAAAAAAGCGTGTATTAACTAAAAAAATATCTTCCTTTCATCATATCCGAAGCATAAAAGCCTGTCAACGTTTTGTACTATTTTTTAAGAAATAATCTCCTTTCTTGGAAGCATTTCAGGAGTCACAGGTTCGAATCTCGCTAAGTTCACATTTTTGTTTTTTCATTAATTATTTTTCATTTCTGCAAATCTGTGCAGATGATTGCAAAATAAGAAAACTCTATAGGACTGAGTGCCGTCAATAATAGATATACCAATCGAGTGGATGTGGTTCTTCAAGAGGAATGTATGGATGGAACATGGGATATTTACTCCGATATTTCCCCGACAACGTAATTAGACGGTAAGTAGCTACTTCTCGCATCTTAATTGTATTGAGGCCAGGAAGGGAATTCCTGTTTTTTTTCCTTACTGTAAAATATATAAACGTGCACCGTATTTAACCCGAACATGGCAGGGTAGGCAGAGGGAACTTCTGAACCTAGTGTTAAGACACTCTTTTCCACTTCCGTTCTCCACTTTCCGCTAAATTTAAGGCATTGCGTGTTGTGTAGCGGAATTCTACGCCGCGTTTTGCCTTGTACCAGAGCAAAAAAAATGAAAACATAAATATTTAAATTGAAAATATTAAATATTTCATTTCCTCGATCCTCCATAGGGATCGAACCCAAAACCGGTCGGTTACATTAAAATCTGGAGCTAATAACATTATTTTGTTCAAATTTATGTTCCTTAAGGTGGTTAAGAAGCTATCCACAAATGTTCTTGGATACCAGTTTTTTTTTTTACTTTATTCTCAGCTTCACACTGTATACGTGACATGTGCCGAACTAGAGAAGTAATATAGGAATCCAGTGCTAAGACATTCTGTCTCCATTTCCAAAATTTCGTTCTCCACTTTCCACCGAATCGGAGGCTCGATTGCGTGTTGAGTGGCGGAACTCAACGCCACTCTGACCTGAATGATGAATGAAAATACTAAATATTTTATTTCTTCGAGGGGGTAAAAACCCGCCTGTAATTATCTGTCTTATGCAAAGCGAAGTTCTCCGTTTCAGCTAGTTATTTAAATTGTATGAACACGTCACTTATAAAGTCAAGGACTTGGTTACTATACTCGATAGTAAGTATCGAAAAATATATATCGTAGTAACAGTAAAGTATAATGAGCAGTAATTAATGTAGTCAATTACATCCAAATTAGGGTTAAAGCTGGAACTTTTAATCTTAGCTAACGATTAAAAAGACATGATTAATGAAAAATATGTTCATAAAAGAACTTGTTTTAATTTTTGTTTGTTTATAAAACTTTGTTACTGTAGGAGAAGAGTCTTTTTTTATTACTTTTTAATTGGATTGGACTTTGCCAAATTTTTGAGTGATCTAAATATTTGTATGGTGGCGAGAGTAACGAGAATATTTATATAGGGCAAGCAGAGGAAACTTGGAAATCTAGAGTGTATGGTCACTCCGTTCCCATTATGACACTCTGTTTACGTAAGTATCGTTACGTAAACAGACTCACTTTTTTGCCAAATTAATAATGCATTGCCTGTTGAGTGGCGACACACAACCCATTGTTCTCGTTACCAAAACTAGGAAAGGAAACTGAAATATTTCATTACATTATCTGGTTATCGGACCTACAAGAATTGGTGACTAGTTTAGTGGTTTACTATATACGAAATATAAATAAATATACATATTATATATAAGTTTGCCTGATGGTCTTAGCCATTCTACACCCACATGTATGTTTATATAATTTAAGTGTTACCTGTCTGTCTATCTGTATCACCGTAACTCCTCAATAAATGAAGTTTTTTTTTTTTTATGGAAGAGACGGCAAACGAGCGTACGGGTCACTGGATGGTAAGTGATCACCGTCGCCCACGGCCCCGTGTAACTCCAAAGGAGCTACAGGAGCGTTGCCGTCCTTTAAGGTGGATAGGCACCGGGGCCCGGCATTACCTAATGCGAAACGCAGTGGCTAAAGCCACTACTTAACGCCAGTCTTAAATGCCGGGGGTGGTAATAATCCGGTCGGGTCTGCCCATGCATGTTGTCATTACTGCCTCTTACGACACCATCAGTACCAGGGTGATCCTATTCTAAGCCGGGATCACACGGCACCAATTTTTTTTATTAAGCCTCGTTCATAGTGGTGGCTTTTACCTATGTATTATCAAAATCGGCTCAGCAATTTATGAGCTACAGATATTTTGCAAAGATGAGGTGGTGACTTTTTAGGTCAATGTTTATTTTTTAAATTACAAATATTGTGTAAATTTATTCAAAACATTGTCTATCATAATAGACCAAACCTTTTGCACGATAAAAGATCGGTCCGATCCAAATAGTACATGAGAGATCGCTCCTACCCTGTCAGTAAAGGTGAAGGGCGTCATATTTTGGCATACCAATTAGTACGATTACTTATGAGTGAGTAACAGTAACTGATCTGCCATTGGAAATTTTTTGGTCCAGATATGGACTTAGAAATTTATATAAGACTAAATATAAGTACAAATTGAATTGAGACCTGTCGTGGAGCTTGTGCCGACAAGCGTGTGACTGTAACCGATAGGTTCTGGGTTCGATCCCCAGTCGAGGAAATGAAATATTTAATATTTTCAATTAAAATATTTAATGTATTCTTCGCTCTGGTACAAGGCAAAACGCAGTGTTGAATTCCGCCACTCAACACGCATTGCCTCGAATTTGGCGGAAAGTAGGGAACGGAAATGGAACAGAGTGTCTTAACACTAGGTTCCCAAGTTCCCTCTGTCTACCCTACCATGTGCGGGATACAACAAGAAGTGGAGTAGAGTAGAGTAATAATAATATTTTGTAAGATAGAAGCGGGTTAAAACTTTAAACAAATATATATCAAGCATCAATTTCATAATTAATAAAAGGTAAGAAAGAAGAACAAACTCACCAACAATTAAGGTAATAAATATCAAAATAAACTATAATATTTTATTGAAAAAAAAAACCTAATAAAAGAAATTACTTTCAGAAAATTACTTAAGTAGCGTTTCGCAGAAGTGCTCCAGTGGCATTGATTGATATAGCATTAGTTCCATAGAGGTTTGTGTTTGGTTGAATTTGAATTTATCATTACAGGTTAACGCTGTAACCCACACATGCGAAGGTAGGGATGGGAAATTGGGAACCTTGTGTTGAGATGTGCCGTTCAGTTCTTGAAATTGAAATTTTATAGAAAAAATATTGCAAATTTAAAGAGTTGTTTGAGGCTTTTATTGGACTTGCCGTGTTAGTGTTTGTGCCGCTTAACACGCACTTAACACGCAATGCCTCAAAATTCACCAAAAGTGGGGGACGGAAGTGGAACGAAGAGTTTTAACACTAGGTTCCTAAGTTCCCGTTGCTTACCATGTGCGATATAGCGTGAAGCTGAGAGATTATTTATAAAAAAACAAAAAATGTTCATACAGAAACATTTTTATACGCTAAGTGTCTTGTGTCTATAGTATATAGTTGTGTATGTCCTATGACACTTATCAATATTCCAAGTAATTCTGAACGTTAAAAAAACATACTAGAAGCGTTATACATTATATCTATATACATATAATAAATTTGTAACTGACTGTCTGTACATAAAATGTACTTTATTAAGGGCATTTCCCATATCATGTTTTTTTCTGCGCGTTAAATTAAGGGCATTTCTCGTTTTAACTGTTTGTCTGTGCCTAATCTTGCGCTAAACTCAAAACCAGTGAAATCTTCTCTCAAAAATTTGTTGTTTTTTTTTATTTAAATCAGTTCTTAAGTAAAAGTTGGTATTAATATATATTTTATTACCTAAGCAGTCGAAGCTGCGAACGGGCCACTAGTACACAAAACTATATTTTCAATCACAACTTACAGTTCCTGAGTTCAACATGTTCGTACAAACAAACTAATCAGTTTCATACTATTAATATAGAAATATGAATGAAAGATCTAGTTATTTATTCCTTTTTGTATGTTTACTTCTGACTATCATTAGGACTAAAAAAGCGTAATGATTAGTTGTCGTAGCACGCAATACGATAATAAAGCTGTGGAATTTGTACCAATGCGTATTTACTTAGTGATTACGTATATTTTGTTTGTTTTTTTTTTAGCTGTTGTTAGTTGTAAGTTCCAGTCTTATTTGGGAGAAAATATTTATATTTTAGCTTCGATACCTATTCGAGGAAATGAATATATATATATATATATATATATATATATATATATATATATATATATATATATATATATATATATATATATATATATATATATATATATATATATATATATATATATATATATATATATATATATATATATATATATATATATATATATATATATATATATATATATATATATATATATATATATATATATGTATATATATATATATATATATATATATATATAAAATATTTATGTAACATTTTCATTACATGCCTACCGTAACTTGCCGTGAAGCTAAAAGAATCCTAAAAGAATTATTTTAGGAAACTATAGTAAAACTTGTATCTATTTATAAAAAACTCTTGTAACCATTTTGCTTTGTTATTATAATATTATATATGTACGTAATAATGTACGGTATATAATCCACCTTAGGCCCTAAACACATATTATTGTTTTCTTCCAAATAGGCCTGAGGTTCAATGTGATTGATCGCCAAGTTTGACCGTACATGTAAGAAGATTATATTATTATTTTTTTTATTTTGAAAATCTTTTAAAAAGATACAGTCACCATCCACTGTATATTTGGGACGTGATTGAAAGTAAATATTGTTAGCATAACACAGAAAAAACTTCTTAAAAGTTGTAATTTTTTTCTTTCAGTTTCTTTTTGTATCCCGCATGCTTGGAAGGCTAAGAGAGCTTAGAAGCCTAGTGTTAAAACTCTCCGTTCCCAATAAGTCACTTCCGTTCCGTTCCTGATTTTCTGCTAAATTTGAGGCATAGCGTGTTCAGTGGCGGAAATTAACCTCGAGCATTTGTCAACCAGAGGGAAGGAATGAGAATATTAATTATATAATTTCCTCAAGTGGGAATTGAATACACTACCTATCACCTTTAGTCATACGCTTGAGCCCCTGCGCCACGACTGGCCTCAATTAGTTAGTAGTAACATTTAAAGCCCAAATTCAGACTCGGTTATAAGAGTCAATAAAAGAAAAGCAGATACTATCTATAACAATGGAAAGAACTATAAATAAAACAATAAAAATAAAAAATAAATTCGAAAAAAAATATCGTTAAGTTCAGTTATCAATGTCTGCTGTAGCGCAAAAGCCGTTGTGGTACAGGACTTTGTGCCCTGTGCGTGGAGGGTATGGGTTTGATTCCAACTTGGGGAATTAAATATGTTATAATTTCATTTCTTTGCTTTGGTAAAGGTGAAGCCAGTCGTGGCGCAGCGGCACAAGAGTGTGACTGTAAACGATCGGTTGTGGGTTCGATCCCCACTCGAGGAAATGAAATATTTAATATTTTCAATTTAAATATTTAATGTTTTCATTTCTTCGCTCTGGTAATAAGGCAAAGCGCGGCATTGAGTTCCGCCACTCAACACGCAATGCCTCAAATTCGGCGGAAAGTAGGGAACGGAAGTGAAACGGAGTGTCTTAACACTAGGTTCCCAAGTTCCCTCTGCCTACCCTGCCGTGTGCGGGATATAGCGTGAAGCTGAGTCTGGTAAAGGTGAATATGCGGTCGACGTTTAATACAAAATCGCTCGACAACTCGGCGGAAGTGAAGAACGGAAGCCTTTTAATGGGAAGAGAATGATTTAACAGGAGGTTACCATAGATGTATTCTGCGTATCCTGCTATGTACGGGAAATATGGTGAAGCTAAAAAAATATTTATAAAAATGTTTGATACTTTGTCAGTATGTCTATTTATCTGACAGTTGCTAATCTCAGAAACAGCTGGACCGATTTCTATGCAATTATCATTATTGTATTCTAGCAAATTCTTGCCCTATGCTTTCTAGCCCTTAAAATTTCATATTTATTTAATTTCACTCCGTTCATAATATTAATATAAAACATTTTGTAGTACAAAATAAATGAAATAGCTGAAAGTTTAGTTTTTAAAATGACAATATCATTATATAAGAACGTTAAGGTAATTTACGTAAACATTTAATTGTGTAGTTAAAGCAGACCCTAAGAGAGAATATTTTATTTTAAATCTATTACGGACTATTAATCTCTTCGTAATAAGGCAAAGCGCGGCGTTGAGTTCCGCCACTCAACATGCAATACATCAAATGCGGCGTAAAGTGGGGCACAGAAGTGGAACGGAGTGTCTTAACACTAGGTTCCCGGGTTCCCTCTGCCTACCCTGCCTCGTGTGGGATCAGCGTGAAGCTAAAAAACTCTTCTCGGAATGAAACTACTAAGAAGAATCAAAATTAATCACAAAAAATATATTAAATAAATGCCCATCTCTTGGGCGTGATTTAATACAAAATCAATAATATATTTAAACTAATAACATCATCAGGACCAATTAGCTTAAGTGCAAGTAAAACTTAATATTTCAATGACCTACTTCCCTCGCTTTGATCTAACCGTAACAGTGCGGTGGGGCGGGGTATTGTGACAGTTTTCTAACTATTAAGCAACATAACCAAAATACTTGGTAAATCTATTATCAGAAGAAATTGTCTGGTTGGTTTAATTTTAACTGGTGTGCTATGAAGTAATTAGTTCTAATCCCAGTGTTTTAAAAAATAAAATATTTACTATTAATTCAGCTTCACGCTGTATCCCGCACGTGGCGGGGTAGGCAGAGGGAACTTGGGAACCTAGTTTTAAGATACTCCGTTCCACTTTCGTTCTCTACTTTCCGCCGAATTTGAGACATTGCGTGTTGAGTGGTGGAACTCAACGCCGCGCTGTGTCTTGTTCACCAGAGCGAAGAAATGAAAACATAAAAAAATTAATTGGAAAATATTAAAAGTTTAATTTCATCGAGTGGGGATCGAGCCCACAACCTGTCGGTTACAGCCACACGCTTGTGCCGCTGCGCTACGACAGGCCTCTATATTATTAAGTAAGTTTAATAATAAAATTGTTACTGTAAGGTAAGTTTTATAATGAGATATTGACTATCAAGTGAGTTTTTCATGAAGATATTTGCTTTCACAGTAGGATTTTTACTAATATCTTACTGTGAATATGATTCTATATGATTGTTTTCTTTTAATTTTGAATAAATTAATTTTAGTTTAATTTACATTGTAATTGTAAGATTGAAACTATCCAGGTTGTTTAGTTAGTTGTTTGTAGGCCTTCGATGCGCTTTATCGGTCTGTCTATAGTCTCGAAATAGCCGTATATTTCCAAGAGCTATTTGGGCTATATATATATATATATATATATATATATATATATATATATATATATATATATATATATATATATATATATATATATATATATATATATATATATATATATATATATATATATATATATATATATATATATATATATATATATATATATATATATATATATATATAATATAAAATAAATGCCCGTTTGTGCCCATTCACCTGATATTTAGCAATAAAAGTGTCTATGTATATATATATATATATATATATATATATATATATATATATATATATATATATATAATATAAAATAAATGCCCGTTTGTGCCCATTCACCTGATATTTAGCAATAAAAGTGTCTATTTACTTTTAATTTCTTCCTTTAGGCCAAAATCTGTGGAACGAGCGCTTTAACAACTGAAAGCTGAAAAAAAGCTCAATCTTTCTCTAATAAAATGGAACTATCAAAAATATAATTATGATCTTCTTGATCATCCAAAGGCTATTAACGTTTTTGGAAGCAGAATCTGCATAAAATACTGAAATTTCATCAAATTATCAGTTCACCAAGAGATATAATGCTAGTGGATCTCATCGAAAATTTTCTTGCCCGTATTATGACGTAGCGATCCGGCTTTGCTTAATCCTCTCACGATGCACCAAGCTCTTCCTCTACCTACATTACTGTTATGAACAGTACTTTGAATATAATACACAAAAAGCTTATTTTTATATTTTAAAAATATTTTAAGGGATTATTAAATGTTTTTAAGTAGAAATTTTAAAGTACTACTTTTTAAAATTGTATTGTGTATAATTATTTTGTAGCGGCCAATGACTTAGTATCAAAAGTTAGTTTGTTTGTTACGCTTTCACGCCAAAATTACTCAACCAATTAATATTGAAACTTTGTAAATGTATTTTTCTAGGTATTAGAATTATTTCTTTTAGCTTCACGCTGTATCCCGCACGAAGCACAGTAGGCAGAGGGAACCCGGGAACCTAGTGTTAAGACACTCCGTTCCACTTACGTTCCCTACTTTCCGCCGAATTTGAGGCATTTCGTGTTGAGTGGCGGAACTCAACGCCGTGTTTTTCTTATTACGTTTTACTTAAAAACTATACATATCTAATAATTAGACTTGATTGCACGATTTTGAAGCCTCTAAATTAATATTTTAGTGATTAAAGCTTGATGTATTTTGATTTTTTGTAGTTTTCATAAAGTCGAAACAGGCGAAATCAAGCGAGTTCTCTATTATATGTATGATTAAAATTCTTCCGTTACTCAGTGACTGACAGACGACGCGCAAACGAAACTACTGGACTAAGAAAATAAGAATTTGGTATATACGGACGTTAGAGCATGAAAAGAAAGCACTATTGGAAGATTTCTTGAGATTCCTAAGGGTTTTTTTTTATTTTTTGTCTTTCAAATTCTATCAATGCAACTAAGTCTTAGTTGCATAGATAGATACAAGTGATAAGGCCCGGTGTTGAGTATCGATAATTGATACTGGATCGGACAGGTCATAGAAAGTACGTTAATAAGAAATGATGTATCTTACTACTAGGTTCCGAGGTTCCCTTTGCCCTGCCTTCTATATACTAAAAATTACTGTATAAAAGTTATTTAGCACATTTTTACGCAAATTTAGTAAAATATTTTAGAAAACGTTTACAACACTGCCACGCCTTGTTCCCCGTAACTGGAACTGCGCGACCTTCCTATCGTGACCTATTATTCAGCTATTACAAGACCACCATAGAATAGAACTCGTAAACTATTTTAGATATTTACATACTAAGTGAATGTAACGGAAAATGAGGAACGGAAGTGTTTTAATGGGAACAGAGTGCCTTAACACAAGGTTCCCAGGTTCCCTCTGCCTAGTCTGCTATATGTAAGTGAACGTTGTATTGCAATTGAACAGCGTTTTGATGTAAACGAGATCGTTGTGGATTCGATTCTGGTGAATTATTGTTTAAATTATGTGCCCACTCTCGTATATAACGTGTCATTAAATGACTCCTTATAAAGAACAATGCCTTGAAAGTTTAATTAGGTTAATTAAGTTAAATTAATTAAGTTAAAATTAAATTAATTAAATTAAATTAATTAAGTTTAATTAAGTTTAATTAAGTTTAATTAAGTTTAATTAAGTTTAATTAAGTTTAATTAAGTTTAATTAAGTTTAATTAAGTTTAATTAAGTTTAATTTAGTTTAATTAAGTTTAATTAAGTTTAATTAAGTTTAATTAAGTTTAATTAAGTTTAATTAAGTTTAATTAAGTTTAATTAAGTTTAATTAAGTTTATTAAGTTTAATTTAATTTGCTAGGTTCCCTAAGTTCCCACTGCCTTAAGCTGAAAACAAAAAGTATTAAATTTATTTCTCATTGTAGATATACATCAATCTTTCCATCACCAAACTATCAATATAATGCTCAGCTGTTCCATTATAAAAAATAGAACCATCAATACTAGTTTGAATTTAAAACGGGATGAGATTTCTGCATCGGCAATTTATAACATTGTAAAGAAAAGAGCGTTGAATATATTACTGTTTCAACAGAAAAATTTACATATCTATTAGAAAATTTAGGTCGATATGCTTAGTTTCATTGGGTTTTTTTATTTTGTTAACTTATAGAAATACGGAAGCGAAGAGGCTTGACGAAGAATTTGACGGAAAGTGGGTAACGGAAGTGCCTTAATTGGTAACATTAGGTTCCCAAGGGTCCTTTTCCTATTGTATTAAGTGCGGGACACAGCGTGAAGCTATAAATAAGAAGAATTTTAAACATATAAAAGAAAATGATTTACAAGTGAAAGCTTGCAGAGTAAATTGTCACAACAAGAACGGGGTGTAGTAACATTAGACTCTCCGTTTTCTCTCGTGGCGCAGCGGCACAAGTGTGTGACTGTAACCGACAGGTTGTGGGTTCGATCCCTGAAATGAAATATTTAATATTTAATATTTTCAATTTAAATATTTAACGTTATCATTTCTTCGCTCTGGTACAATGCAAAACGCGGCGTTGAGTTCCGCCACTGAACACGCAATGCCTAAACTTCGGCGGAAAGTGGGGAACAGAAGTGAAACGGAGTGTCTTAACACTAGGTTCCCAAGTTCCCTCTGCTTACCCTGCCATATGCGGGATACAGCGTGAAGCTGAGTAGCTTAGTTTCATAACCAGAGGGAAGTAATGAAAATATAAAATTTCGCCAATCCAGTTCAGAGCCCACAACCTGTCGCGTTCACAGTCACACTTTCTCCTACACCATAACAACCTCTAATTAATCATTTTAAAGTAACATTTTTAATAATTAATTAATAAGCGTCAAAGTGATTGGCAACATTCGTTTTTTTTAAACGTTTCAAATCGAGCTTCATTACTCTTGGTTTTAAGTACCTCCGGTTCCAGATTGGGTGACGGGGCGAATTTGAATTTTATTAAGTGTAAAAATATTTAACTGCATAAAATTACCGCGTCTGATATCAAATGATACAGCTGTAGGTTCGATTCCCTTGTTTGAGGGAAAAGATTACGCTATTTTTACACTAACAACATGACAAAGCGCGGCGTTGAGTTACGTCACTCGCAATTTTTCGAATATTTAGAGTTGAACATACTACTTTTAAAAAAAATTACAATCTTCATATTCTCACTTGGTTAACAATTTTAAGTGCGGCGTTGAGTTACGCCACAAATCCATTTATTTTTCTTTCAATAATCATGCATAAAATATCTAACACTCTATTTTACACAAAGTTATTTATAGATTACTATAGAAGACTGTTGAAAACTTATTTCCTTATATGCTGTACACACGACCAGTTGCTATTGATCTACAAATTATCCATACATTCCAATTGACTGATAGACAACGGCTGACATGACGTCGAGCTATCAATAGTGGATTAAACCAAAGATCTACTGGATTAAACTAGATCGAAAATGATGTAACTTTAGTACAATATCAGAATTACGTATAATTCCCGCACATGGGCGGGTAAGCAGAGGAAACTTGGGAACCTAGTAATGAGACACCCCGTTCCACTTCCGTTCTCAATTTCCACCGATTTTAATGCATTGCGTGTTGAGTTACGGAACTCAACGCCGCGCTTTGCCTTTTTATCAGAGCATAGAAATGAAAACATTGAATATTTAATTTTGAAATGTTCAATATTTTATTTCCTTGAGTGGGAATCGAACTCTCAACCTGTCGTTAACATTTAAACAATTGTGGCGCTGCGCCACGACAAGCCTAAAGAGAATTACGTTATTGAGAAGTTCAAAATCGTGGCGCAGCGGCACAAGCGTGTGACTGTAACCGACATGTTCTGGGTTCCATCCCCAGTCGAGGAAATGAAGTATTCAATATTTTCAATTTAAATATTTAATGTTTCATTTCTTCGCTCTGGTAATAAGGCAAAAGCGGGGCGTTGAGTTCCGCCACTCAACACGCAATGCCTCAAACTCGGCGGAAAGTGGGGAACGGAAATGGAACGGAGTGTCTTAACACTAGGTTCCCGGGTTCCCTCTGCCTACCCTGCCTGATACAGCGTGAAGCTAAAAAAAAAGTAAAAGTGATCGATCATTAAGCAGCTACACGTTGTTACCTCCACCTGTAGTACTGAATCGTGGTACATTCGACAATTGTGGGTACAATTCTCATATTAAGGATTTAGTTATAAGGCGTTAAGTTTCACATATCAAAACGAGATATCTTTAAAATAAGTTGGAATGTATCTGAATACTAAGTTCCCCATCTACATAAAAATGTAATTATAAATGACTTCCTGTCCGTTAATTAATTCAGTTTCACGTCTCATATTTCCGTTTAATGTACTAACAAAATTAAACGTGGCATAGTCTAAAAGTTTGTTTTGTACAAGTAATCTCATTTGTAACTTTAGAACACGTGCAATTTACGTTTGTACGTAGTTGCTGTTGTTATTGTGCAATATTAAATTAGAGATATAAATAGAGGCCTGTCGTGGCGCAGCGGCACAAGCGTGTGACTGTAACCGACAGGTTCTGTGTTCGATCCCCAGTCGAGGAAATGATATATTTCATATTTTTTGTTTCTTCTTTCTGGTAATAAAGCGCGGCGCTGAGTTCCGCCACTCAACACGCAATGCCTCAAATTCGGCGGAAAGTGGGGAACGGAAGTGGTATGGAGTGTCTTGACACTAGGTTCCCGGGTTCCCTCTGCCTACCCTGCCTCGTGCGGGATACAACGTGAAGATGAAAAAAAAATAATAATATTTCTTCAAACGATACTCACAAAATTACTCGTAGACAATATTTTAAAATTCAAATACATTTCAATTTTCAATACACCATACAAACGTAGCATGAGAAAAATAAAAATTAAAATCGCACATCCCGAGCGTATATCACAATACTGACAGCAACGAGTCGAAGGCTTTATACCCACTTGGAATTTATCGTTCCACTTCCGCACTATATATAAATGTATGTATGTATGTATGTATGTATGTATGTATGAATAGATACTTGTTCGTGTAACGTTTCATTGATTTGTAATGAAATGTAAATTAATTTTAGTTCATTTATATCTTTTCCTCTGTTCCTTGTCCTTTTGGGAAATGTGTGGCAGTCAGAATGATGTACTTGCGAGGATTTGTATTCTATATTTAGAATAGTAAATGCAGTATCGTTGACACAAGAAAATAATCACAAAATATGTATGAGAATGCCTAAAGAGGTCCCATAAAGTTTAACTTCATCACATAAGGATAATTTGTTTAATTTTCAGTTTCACGCTGTACAACCATGACCGTTGGATAGGCAAAGGCAAAACTAAGGAATCAACTATTAAGGAAGGAAAGTATGATGTTGAGTATCAAGTTAATGATACAAAAAAATATCACTGCTTGTCACATCTGTAAATGTGTGCGAGCAAATCTTATGACATGAGATGGGTCAAAATAGCGGTGTTATTTACTTCTTCTTTCTTCAAAGATTATTGATAATATGTATTAAAAAAATTTATTCGTATAATTCAGCAATTAATTGTAAAAAATTCAATAAAACGTCTAATTTCTCGAAACAAATTTATAATCAAACCGTGGATATCATCTGGTATGTTACGTTGTATACGCACAAGAGATAAAATGCACAAAAAATTAAAATCTGATAAAACAAATGAGGTATTAAAAATAATTTACTTAAGATATAGAAACCACTGCAATAACTTAATAAAAAAACTTAAAAAACAATATGAGAGAGATCAACTAATAAAGTCTAAAAATAATTCAAAAAAACTGTGGTCTGCTATCAAAACTATTACTAATATTAATAACAAAAATCGACCACCAGTACAACTTTTGAAACTGGCTGACTCTCCTAAAGAGGCGGTCAACAAAACTAACGCATATTTTACTAATATCGGCAAACGTTTAGCAGAAAGGATTCCATCCATTCGCTTCACAAATTCTATAAAAGCCCTCAAGCCCCCTCTGACATCTTGTGTTCTCTTCGCAACTGATAATGAAGAAGTTGAGAGAACGATTCATCTCCTAAAAAGTGACTGCGCTCCAGGCTGGGATCAAATCAGTGCTGAAATTCTCAAAATGACATCCAAGGCAGTAACACCTGTGCTTACTGATTTAGTAAATCGCTGTTTCGAGGCTGGGGTTTTCCCGGATGCATTAAAAAGAGCTGTTGTGCTCCCGATACACAAGGCAGGTGATAGAACCAGTGTCAATAACTATAGACCGATTGCAATTTTAACGACTTTATCCAAGTTATTCGAGCGCTTAATTAATACCAGACTTGTTAAATACCTAGAAGATGGCAATCTACTTTCAAATTCGCAGTATGGTTTTAGATCTGGCCGCTCAACCTACAACGCTGTACTTGACCTCGTTAATTTCATAGTTCATAAATTAGATAACAAAAAGAAATGCCTTACTATATTCCTAGACCTTGCTAAAGCTTTTGTCACTGTTTCTATCCCTTGTCTTGTAGAGGCACTGGAGGCTCATGGCATAAGAGGAAACACTTTGACTTTGTTAGCAGATTATCTTCATAATAGAACTCAATGCGTAAAAATTGATGATACCATTAGTGACGAATTGCCAATTTCTTTCGGGGTGCCTCAAGGCAGTATACTCGGTCCAACCCTCTTCCTTTGTTATATAAATGAACTCTGTGCACTTAGCATTACAAAATTATGCACCTTAATTTTTCAACATATATTTAGATACGATATATTTACTTATTTGCTCCGGTTCGTTGTAACAAAAGGCAGCGTTAAACTCCACCACTTCAAAACAAAAAGTCTCAAATTCCTGAATTTTAACTTCTTCTAAATATATCTAATAAAAAATCAAAATAAATATACTTTTCCTTATAAATACCACATCGCCAAAAGAAAACAATTCCTTTCCAAATCGAACCTACACTAAACTTTCAATCCGTACTGATAACAATAGAATAACAATTACCCTGACATTTATAAAGGTACAATTGATTATCCCGCGGGGTACGGCATAACCCTGCCTTAATCCCATAGATTCGCCACGATCCTCCTCGAATCCCGTCAAGGACGTCAATACAGGGACAAATTACCACATATATAGTGGAAATTAAACGCTATGGCTATTAAAATAGGGATGGTGAGTGAGCATTTCTATGTTGGCTTTCCTCAAATTATCTCGACAATAAACTATGAATCGAGAATTCGTTGTGTAGAAGATAAAATTTGAAATCTCTTTAATCACTTTGTGCTTGTTAAGGTCGGTGTCGTTGAATGCCCGGAGGGCATATATTAGTTGGAACTGAAACAAAACAATATATAATTATAACCAAATCTGAAGTTAAGGCCTGTCGTAGCGCAACGGCAGAAACGTACGATGTGTGTAAACGTCAAGTTGTGGGTTCGATCTCCACTCGAGGAAATGAAATATTTCATATTTTATATTTAAATATTTTCAAATTAAATATTTAATATTATCATTTATTCGCTTAAGTAACAAGTCAAAGCGCGGCATTGAGTTTGTCCACTCAACACGCAATGTCTCAAATTAGACAGAAAGTGGGGAATGGAAGTTAAACGGAGTGTCTTAACACTAGGTTCCCGGGTTCCGTCTATTCACCCTGTTATATGTTAAATACAGCGTGAAGCTGAAAAAATGTAACGTACTGTACCTGCGATCATTTACTTAGAGCCTAAAGCACTTACAATGTGTCATATGTCGTAGAAAGTTTTTATCAATTTACATTCAAACGAGCTGCGGATAAAAGCCATTATTTTATAATATGACACAAAATAAAATTAATTTCAACTATAAACTTGAAACCAATGAAAGTTTAGTGTGCAAGCGTCAAAAGTGTCGAGAGCAAAGCCTTTGTGTTCCAGACACTTGAGGCCGTTGATAATTTGAAAACGTTTTATTTAAAATATTTTGTGAAATTATGAAAAGTAAATTGTGAACTTTATTGACAAAAAATTTCAGTATCACATTTTTAAAGAACCCTATCTTCGCTTACAAATGTTGTGGGTTCGATTCTCATTTGGCGAAATAAATTATTTTCACTTCCTTGAACTGCTAATAATATAGAGTGCGTCGTTAAGTATCATCATCAATCTCTTAATATTTGAGCTTGAACACAGGCAACGCAGTCTTTTGTCACTATGTCCTTCTGTAGCAGGCTTTACGCACTGCATCCCGCAAATTTGCGGGATACTTCACTGTATCCCGCGAAAAGTGTTTGAAGTAAAGATATCCGTCTAGATGCAAATTGGAGTCGATTCATACATAAACATAAATTTTAGGACTGTTGAGCAAATACAAGTTATATTAGCTGACAAAGTAAAGTTTGTGCGGACGTATTCACTTATTTTGCTTGAAATGAACAACACATCTATACTTTTTTTTATATTTTTTAAATGAATATATAAATATAAATATATTTTCACTGTATCATTTCGATGTTTTCAGTCGGGCTGCGTTTTAAAATATACAAAAAAAATATGATGTTTAATATCATGTAAAAATATCCTTTATGCTTATATATAAATTGTCTTTTTTATACTTTTCACTGCGTTAAGTAGCAAACAGACAAAGTATTTCACATTTTTAAATAATGATGAACTTTTGGTATTATCTTTTTCCATATTTCAAAAAGCTATAAATATGTGTATTGTGTCTTCAGAATTCAGTGAAAAATGGGAAATGAACGTGTTAATGAGGACGAAGTTTCCCAAAAACCAGATTCCCAGGTTCCCAGGTTCCCTCTGCTTACCCTGTTATGTGTGGGGAAACATAATGAAATCTCATCCCACAAAACCAACGTTTCCGGTCACAATATATAAAATCCTACATCTTTTCCAATACAAACCGTGAAGCTCAATATGCATTTAAGATGAAGATATTCGCAATTTTCATGTACATATTATTTTCATTTTACTCTACAATATGTTAGCG
This sequence comes from Eueides isabella, assembly GCA_019049475.1. NCBI lineage: Eukaryota > Metazoa > Arthropoda > Insecta > Lepidoptera > Nymphalidae > Eueides > Eueides isabella. The sequence continues at coordinate 1,532,967 of CM032385.1, read as the reverse complement.
TTTCATTGTGTAACGTATACACGTTATTGTTGGTTCTCAGTTTCCTATATTAAAATTTAGTGAAGCTGTCTATTTCGTATTTGAAATAGTAATATTAGCTGTGTATTCTAATAAATATCTTAAGCTTTGATTTATATATATTTATGGAAGAGACGGCAAACGAGCGTACGGGTCTCCTGGTGGTAAATGATCACCGCCCACGGCCCCGAGTAACTCCAGAGGAGCTACAGGAGCGTTGCCGTCTTTAAGGTGGAAGGGCACCGGGGCCTGGCATTACCTAATGCGAAACGCAGTGGCCAAAGCCACTTCTTAACGCCGGTCTTAAATGCCGGAGGTGGTAATAATCCGGTCGAGTCTGCCCATGCGTGTTGCCATTACTGGCAACGTGACTCTACCACACAAAAAATAATTAGCTTCATATAATTATAATCAGCTTCACGCTATATCCCGCACAAGGCAGAGTAGGCAGAGGGAACTTGGGAACTTAGTGTTAAGAAACTCCGTTCCACTTCCGTTCCCCACTTTCCGCCGAATTTGAGGCATTGCGTATTGAGTGTGCGGAATTCAACGCCGCGTTTTTGCCTTGTACCAGAGCGAAGAAAATGAAAACTTACAATATTTAAATAGAATATATCAAATAATTATACTAAATTAATATATGCCAGTTGACACGCAACCTCTCAATAATAAGTAAATGGCTATCGGAGTGTTGCAGCACAAGGTTCACTCTGTCTACGCTGCTACATGCTGGATACAGCTTGAAGCAAAAAGTGTTATTGTATATATAAACACAGAAATGGAATTCTTATAAGATTACTTTGTCATGTTTGTTCGTACGTTCGTTATTTTAATACGTTTTGCATGAAATTCGCCAACTAATTAAAAAATATCTATCTATATAATAATACGAGGCCTGTCGTGGCGCAGCGGCACAAGAGTCTGACTGTAACTGACAGGTCTGGGTTCGATCCCCAGTCGAGGAAATGAAATATTTAATATTTTCAATTTAAATATTTAATGTTTCATTTCTTCGCTCTGGTAATGAGGCAAAGCGCGGCGTTGAGTTCCGTTACTCAACACGCAATGCCTCGAATTCGGCGGAAAGTGGGGAACGGAAGTGGAACGGAGTGTCATAACACTAGGTTTCACTTCCGTTCCCTCTGCCTACCCTGCCTAGTGCGGGATACAGCTGAAAAAAAAAAAGAAAAAAAAAGTTTAAATATAAAATTTAGTACTGTTATCGAGAATTTACAATACAAATGGAATGATAAGTCGGAAAAGTGAAAATTGAAAGATATTTCACGAAAAAAATGACTAACTTACACTTGCAGGTCATTTTGTATAAAATAAGTGCGAACGAAAACTTTCATTTGTTAACATTTATTAATAATTCAACTTTTTTGATTGATACTTTCCTTAATAAAATTGATGCGGTGATTGAATTTGTTCCAAATGATAGAATAATATGTCTAATATAATAAAGATTTCAATTTGAAATTCAATTTTTACTTATTTTTCTTTTATATATTTTTCTAAGAAAGAATCTTAGGTCTCGAAAGATTTCAATTTCTCTCATATTTATCCAGACCAGACAGTAATATGTCTGGATTGCTCTAAAATTGTATATAATTTGTCACTATGGATTTTCTTTACGGACCCTTAAGGATATAATGGCTGTGATTTTGTCTTTTCCCATTTTTATATTGATTTCGTTTCTTTGAACATTTTATTATCGGTAGATAGTTTATGACTATTCCATTTGCAAATTTCCAAGTCACTGTATTCCATTTTCTAATTTCCACTGGTTTTCGGGCTTTGCCCAGAGGTGGAACTCAACGCCGCAAGTTATTTTTCTTTGTGTATGTCTTTTTCGCTTCACGCTGTCTTGCATGTAAAAGAATAGGCAAATAATACCTTGTGCTAAGCCTTTCTAAAACACTTTCCGTTCAATTTCAGAAATTTAATACAACGTTTTGTCTTATTACTAGAATGAAAAACAGAAAAAGGATCTATTTTCCCCCATATAGAATTCGAATCCACAACGTTTTAGTTAAGATTTTCATGTTTAGTCGCTGTACCATGATACCCCCTTTTTTAACTTAATTTAAATAGAAACAAGTACATTTGTTATTTTATAAATACTTTCGTTTAAAATTATGATATGCCATTTCTTTTTTTTTTCCAGCTTCACGCTGTATCCCGCGCTAGGCAGGGTAGGCAGAGGGAATGGAAGTGAAACCTAGTGTTATGACACTCCGTTCCACTTCCGTTTCCCACTTTCCGCCGAATTTAAGGCATTGCGTGTTGAGTGGCGGAACTCAACGCCGCGCTTTGCCTTATTATCAGAGCGAAGAAATGAAACATTAAATATTTAAATTGAGAATATTAAATATTTCATTTCCTCGACTGGGGATCGAACCCAGAACCTGTCGGTTACAGTCACACTCTTGTGCCGCTGCGCCACGACAGGTCTCGCCATTTCAAAGAAGGTAGATAAACATTTACACAGTCGTATTTACAGCGAATACAAAGAATATTTTATATTTTATTATATATATACATGGGCTTTAGTAGAACACGGAGCGATATTCTACATACTTATTTTTTTATATATACAAAGCTTTTTCCTTACTTATGCCGTCATGTTTTAGACCTGGAAGAGGGTGTATGGATCAGATCTTTTCCCTCCGCATGATCACAGAGAAATTTTTGGCAGTAAACCAGAAAGTTTTCTGTGCTTTTGTGGACTTGGAAAAGGCGTTTGATAGAGTTGTAAGAAAAAGATTATGGGAGATACTGCCCCGGTACAATGTGAGCGGATCCTTGCTACAGGTTGTAAAGTCTCTTTACAGAGATCACTCAGCCTGCGTGCAAGTAGGAGCTGGCATGTCGCCTTGGTTTGATATCTAATCGGGTGTTAAACAAGGTTGCGCCATGTCAGCTTGGTTGTTCAATTTGTATTTGGACAGCTGTCTTCATGGAGTGAGACAAAGTGAAATGGGAGTGAAAGTAGGTACTTTGAATATAAGTTGCCTGATTTACGCAGATGATGCAGTGCTTATTGCATCATCAGAAAGCGAGTTACAGGCGTTGGTTACCTCTCTGATACCTCTTGCGTTTGGCCGTACACAATGCAGTTTTGGTATCGACACTGTTATACGGCAACGAAACGTGGGTATTACAGAAGAAGAATATAAGAAAGATGAATACTGTAGAGATGCGATCTCTTCGTCAGATATGCGGAGTCAGTTTAACTGATCGTAAACCCAATGAAGAGATACACAGAATGGTAGGTACTAGCGTGAATGTCACAGTGAGAATGAAGAAGAACGTGCACCGGTGGTTTGGGCACGTCGAGCGAATGAATGAAGAAAGAATGGTAAGAAAGATTTATAAAGGAAAAGTGAGTGATAAGAGAGGGAGGGGGAGACCTCGGTTGACCTTCGAAAACACAGTATCAACGATACTGGAGGAAGGTCACGTAAAAAGCATGAGGACCCCCGGAGGGCATGTATGAAGGGGTTGATGACAGTGGACGAGGCGAAAGAGGTATGCCGAGACCGTAGCGTTTGGCGCTTCGTTCTCTCTGCCCACCCCGCTAGGGATATAGCGTGAAGATAAGTAAGTATGTAGGGAAGTATGCCGTCATGGTGCAGGGGACAATATTACTGTAAGTTGTACTGTAAGTTGTTTGTGATCTTAGCTGTAGTAATAAGGTAAAACACGGCATTAAGACCCGCCACTTAACACGCAATGCATCAAACATTTCTTTCCCTCACTTTGTAAGTCAAAAACGTTAGATTCAGCACATTTCATATTTAGAATTAAGAAATAATTGGAATGGATGTGTCTTAAACAAAGTGTTTTATGACGTTGGAGTGTCTTAACATTTGCTTTTAAGTTCCCTGCTTGTTTGACATTGTGCGGGATACAGCGTGAAGCCAAAAAAAGAAAGAAATAATTAAAATTTCAACTCGCTAACTCTCATACAACACACGTAAAGCGATATGCGAAAACAATATGCCCGCATTACAGCAAAACAGTGATAAGCTCGACATATAATTAATAACATACTCGTATGTATATTAATATATGTATGTAATTCTATGATTGAATAAAACGTAGTTAATGATGTTTTAACCAGATAGGTATAAGGACTGGATATATCGTCATGGAATTGGACAGTTTCTGACTTTTATGATTTTATTAGATCTTTTAAGACAATATATTTTGTTTTTTTAGCTTCACGCTGTATCCTTCACGAGGCAGGGTAGGCAGAGGGAACACGGGAACCTAGTATTAAGGCACTCCGTCCCACTTCTGTTCCACACTTTCCGCCGAATTTGAGGCATTGCGTGTTGAGTGACGGAACTCAACGCCGCGCTTTGCCTTATTACCAGAGCGAAGAAATGAAACATTAAATATTTAAATTGAAAATATTAAATATTTCATTCCCTCGACCGGGGATCGAACTCAGAACCTGTCGGTTACAGTCACACGCTTGTTCCGCTGCGCCACGACAGGCCTCAAATAAGGCTTAAGACAATATATTATATATTTTTAATGTGAAATAAGGCAAATTAACGCCTTGTTTTCAAGATGAACGTATTTATTGACACAAACTCAATATGTAAAAGCTCAATATATTGGGAGAAGGAGTGTTCTCGTAAACTGATCATACAAAAAATAGGGTTTTCTTAGTGATTAAATACATACCAATGTATATTACCTCTGCCTACCCTGCCATATGCGGGGTACAAAATGGAGCATAGCCTATACAATCAATACTTCTTTTATGGAGAAACTATAACTATGGACTATATGGACATATCTACTTTTTTTTTCTTTCGTGAGGCCTGTCGTGGCGCAGTGGCACAAGCGACGGTAACTGACAGGTTCTGGGTTCGATCCCCAGCCGAGAAAATGAAATATTTAATATTTTCAATTTAAATATTTAATGTTTCATTTCGGGCAATAAGGCAAAGCGCGGCGTTGAGTCCGCCACTCAACATGCAATGCCTCAAATTCAGCGAAAAGTGGGGAACGAAAATGGAACGGAGTGTCTTTATACTAGGTTCCCGGGTTCCCTCTGCCTACCCTGCCTCGGAATACAGCGTGAAGCTAAAAAAAGAAAAAAAAAGAAAATTTTTTTTTTTTCGACTGTTGCAAAGATACAGCAGTTTCATAACTTGGGAACCTAGGGTTAAGACGTTCTGTTCCACTTCCGTTCCCCAATTGCTATCGAAATTGAGACATTGCGCTTTGCCATGTTACCAGTAGAAATGAAAACATTAAATAATTATTTCGAAAATATTAAACATTTCATTTCCTCGAGTGGGGATCGAACCCGCAACCTATCACTTGTGCCACGAAGGCCACTAAAGCGTTTCACGTTTCTATATATTTTTACATACCAAAGCGGTTTACGTAAAGTAAACTAACGCAGAGCATTTCTATTCATAATATTAGAACGCATTCATCATTTCTATATGACAGTTGCGTTATTTTTTACAAGGCCCGGTGTATATAGAATGAATGATGGAGCGATCACAATGACTTAAAGTTACATACAAATGTATATTATTAAAATACGTTTTTTTTTTTTAATTTATATGTGTTATATTTCTATCTCCACTTGAGGAAGTGATATATTTATTTAATTTCAATTTAACGTTTTCATTTGAAAAACACGGCGAAACGCGGCGTTTAACTCCGCCAATCAATACGCATTGTCTCAAATACTGCAGAAAATGGAAAACGGAACAGAGTGTTAATTGTGTAGGTGCATAAGTTAAAACTGGATAAAGCTTTTAAAATATGAGGTGGTCTTGAAGCAGTGCCACAGAGTCTGACTCTGGAGACGAGGGAAAAGCGTAGCGTTAAGTTACGCCACTGAACACAAATGAGAATGGCGAAAAGTAGAGACCGAAAATGAGTTAATGGGAACGTATAAATATAATATAAGGTTCCCACAATACCTTATAAAATCTTTTTTTGATAATTTGGAAATAGAAATTGGCCTTTAAAATCTTAAGAAAAATCTTGTTTATGGGACTTAATAAAATCAGCTACGTACCCACATTTCTATCACTCGATTCGTTGCCATAAATTAATGAAAATAGTTCAAGTTTTTCTTTTTTTATGGAAAAGACGGCAAACGAGCGTACGGGTCACCTGGTGGTAAGTGATCGCCGTCGCCCACGGCCTCGAGTAACTCTAGAGGAGCTACAGGAGCGTGGCCGTCCTTAAAGGTGGAAGGGCACAGGGGCCCGGCATTACCTAATGCGAAACGCAGTGGCCAAAGCCACTACTTAACGCCGGTCTTAAATGCCGGGGGTGGTAATAATCCGGTCGAGTCTGCCCATGCGTGTTGCCATTACTGGCAACGTGACTCTACTACCCGCACTTTTGTCGCTTCTTACGACACCATCAGTACCAGGGTGATCCTATTCTAAGCCGGAATCTCACGGCAAGAAGTTACTACTCAAATGCAGGAAAAGGAAATGTAATGTCAAGAATTTTTTTTCTTCTTTTTTCTACCAGTGTTCTTAACATCATAATCTGTGTGCTAAGATAGGTCATATATAAAAAAAACATGATTCTAAGTGCCTACATGGTTTTATGGAGCAATATGGTATATTATTAACATTGCAAAATATAAAAAAAAGATATTCCAAAACGTTTTTGCTGTTTAAATTACAGAATTGTGGCTGTCGTGGAGCTATTGGCTAGACTATACGCTTAACAGTTGTGTGATCAATTCTCTAATAACTACGGGCCTTAATGGACTTAAAATGAAATTAAATTATTTCCATTTTAACTGATAGACAAATCCGGGCGTTAAATAAAACATTGTAACACGCAATGTCTTAAATTTTGCGGACATTGGGGTACAGAAGTGTCTTAATCGGAACAGAATGTCTCAATTCTAGAGTCCCAAGCTTCTTCCCCTTGGAATACAGAAATATTTGTATGGAATGGAAGGTGAACTTATTAAAAAATAATCTTGTTTCTTTTTTTTTCATTATGACATAATTCAACAATTATATACACTTTAAAAACACTTTTAGCTACATACCATATTGATTGGCTGAAAACAATAAAACGTTTTGACTTTAGTCTTGCTTTATCTCGTTAATAAAGAAACGACGAAGTAAAAATATCTCATTGCCTCTACTAGGAAACGAACCAATAACCATAACGTTTATACGTCTGATAATAAATAAACAATAAAAATGACAATATTAAATGGCTGTAACCGACAGGTTGTGGATTCGATCCCCACCCGAGGAAATGAAATATTTAATATTTTCAATTTATATATTGAATGTTTTCATTTCTTCGCTCTGGTACAAGGCAAAATGGGGCGTTTAGTTACGCCATTTAACACGCAATGCCTCAAATTCGGCGAAAAGTGGGGAACGGAAGTAGAACAGAGTAAATAACACCAGGTTCCCATGTTTCATCTGCCTACCCTGCCATGTGCGGGATACAGCGTGAAGCTGAGTAAATGTATCGGTAATTGGATGGCATGTCGTATTACAGGGGCACAAGCGTGCGACAGGAAACGCGATAAGTAGTGGGTTCAATTCCCACTCGAGGATATCAAATGGTTTTTTTTTTTTTTCATTTGGCGTTGAGTTACGCCACTCAACACGCAATGCCTCAAATTCCGCGAAATGTAAGGAATGCAGTGTCTTAAGACTAAGTTTTCTTTACCTATTCTTGTCTGAAGCTTAAGAACAAGAAATAAATATATATATATATATATATATATATATATATATATATATATATATATATATATATATATATATATATATATATATATATATATATATATATATATATATATATATATATATATATATATATATATATATATATATATATATATATATATATATATATATATATATATATATATATATATATATATATATATATATATATATATATATATATATATATATATATATATATATATATATATATATATATATATATATATATATATATATATATATATATATATATATATATATATATATATATATATATATATATATATATATATATATATATATATATATATATATATATATATATATATATATATATATATATATATATATATATATATATATATATATATATATATATATATATATATATATATATATATATATATATATATATACATATATACAGTCGCACACTTTTACCCCAGCGCCACGACAAGCCTCTAAAGAAGGACTAATGAATTTGTGTTATTAGTTTATTGTGGGTTCGATCTCCAGTCGAGGAAATGATATATATTTGATATTTTCTATTTAAATATTTAATGTTTTCAATTCTTCACTTTGGTTACAAGGCAAAGCGCGGCGTTGAGTTCCGCCACTAAACACGCAATCCCTAAAGTTCGACGGTAAGTGAGGAAGTGGAATAGAATGTCTTAACATTAGGTTCCCAAGTTCCCTCTACCTACACTGCCATGTGCAAGATACAGCGTGAAGCTGAGTATTTTCATACACAGATTCTTATTTCATTGGGAAAAAACGTAAAAGAACTCCCAAAGAACATCTACTTAAGTGACGACGTAGACAAATTATGGGTTAATACTCTTAGAAGCTTCGGCTCAAATTTAGCGGTTGCCTGTGAAATTTAAATCGCGCTACGGAAATTTTGTTTTAACAATATTAAATGTTTATTTTTGTGTTTGTATAAAAGTAATTGAATATGCTAAGATCGTTTTCTTGGGTCGAGCGACTTTAAGTACGATGATTACGTGTTTGTCTCCTATTCAAGGCAAAGCGTGGCGTTGAGTTTCGTCATTCATGGATTTTCGAAAACTGCTCAAAAAGGGTGATGCTGACAAAAAAAATCTATATGTGAAGGCACTCCGTTCCCATTTAGTCATTTCCGTTCCCCACTTTCCACTGAGTACATACACAACTGTGCAATTTGCCTCGTTACCACCAGATCAATGAAATTAGAATTTAAAATATTTTTTTTTAAATTAAGATCGAAGCAAAAACCCATATACCAGGGCCACAACAGGTCTTACTTTGTTTCAAATATTCAAATATCACAAGTAAAACATGAAAAAACCTGGCTACACTAAGAATGAGGTCTTTATAGGAACTTATATACGCCGAGAAATGAGATGCCTCTGGCTACCAATTCTGCTTATTCATGGTGTCACAGGGTAAGGAAAAATAGAGATTCTTAGCTATCTGATATGTTTTTTTTTTAATAATAGTGAAGTTGTTGAAAGAAACGAAGTATTTAGTTTTTTTTGACAGACCTCTAAATTGAGAAGTATATCTATAGATATACATACATATTAATCTTGAGATTGATAGTAAGTAAACAAAAGCCGGAAACGGAAACGTTTGACTGTAAACACAACAGCTATGGAAGGGGATATTATCTTTATTCATTTGCTCGTTCTGGTAATAATATACAGCGCGGCGTTGAGTTCCGCCATTCAACACCTAATTTGCTAATAATTGAGTGCTTCGTGGATCATGGTGTGTCTTAACATTAGGATATCTGTGATAAATGCGGGATACAGCGTGAAAAGATGCAAGTCGAAATTACCCATCTAGAGTTCTGTACTCGATTCAAGATTATAAATCGACTGGAAGTATAACTCTTAAAAGTTGACAAACTTAAGGTTGTGGTTAAATGCATTTATTTTCTATAAAATGAACAACAACTATAAGGTTGTAATATTTTTTGTCTATTATATTTTTACTTCTGGCTAAATTTTATAATTGCATCTCTACAGTAAATATACTAGTTTTGTTTTGTTGGTTTTGTTAGCAGGACAAATAAAGATGACAAGCTTAAGTTTAAAGGCATATGCAATCATTTTGTACGAAATGAACTACGAATGTAAGTTTGTAATTGTCCTTGTTCTATATATTTTTTGATAGTTTTCACTTTTTGGAGTCCACACGGAGGGTGCGTAATTGAAATCTATATATAGGACCTTAGAAGCTTAATTTTTTCGGTGCTTCAAGGTTATATTGACTTAAATATCTAGTATTAATTTCAACTCAATATCACTACGCGATTTCAAAGTAAATGGTCTTTATAAATTTAATAATGGTCTTTATAAAATATTGAACCTTAAATAAATTTAATAAATATATTTAATAATATTTTCATGACACACGGTTTAGCGTAAAATAATTAATACATAACAATTAATCACAAGTACTTACTCATTCTCAGCTTCACGCTATATCCCGCACACGGCAGGGTAGACAGAGAGAATTTCGGAATTTGTTCCCCTTGTCTACCCTATAAGATACTCCGATCCGTTCCGCTTTTTGCCGTATTCGAGGCACTGAATGGCGTAACTCAACGCCGCCACTTTGCCTTGTTACCAGACCTATTCATTCAGCTTCACGCTGTATCCCGCACATGCTGGGTCAGACAGAGGGAACTTGGAAACCTAGTGTTGGGCCACTCCATTCCACCTGCATTCCTAAATTTCCGCCGAATATACAAGCAATGCCTTGCTTGTTTAATGGCGGAATTCAACGCCGCGCTTCGCATTGTTACCAGAGTGAAGAAATAAAAACATTAAATATTTAATTTGAAAATATGACATATTTCATTTGCTCGAGCGGGGATTAAACCCACTACAGTCACATGGTTGTACCACGACAGGCCTCGCATATAAAAATAAGCACTCAATTTTCTCGGCACTTTTTATGCCGTGTGATTCCGGCTTAGAATAGGATCACCCTGGTACTGATGGTGTCGTAAGAGGCGACTAAAGTACGTGTGGGAGAGTCACGTTGCCAGCAATGGCAACACGCATGGGCAGACTCGACCGGATTATTACCAGTCCCAGCATTTAAGACCGGCGTTAAGTAGTGGCTTCGGCAACTGCGTTATTAGGTAATGCCGGGCCCCGGTGCCCTTAAAGGATGGCAACGCTACTGTAGCTCCTCTGGAGTTACTCGGGGCCGTGGGCGACGGTGATCACTTACCACCAGGTGGCCCATACGCTCGTTTGCCGTCTTTTCCATAATAAAAAAAACTCATTTCATACACAATTTGTTAAAAAAATCATTAGAAACTACATATACATATACATATGCGAGATTACGACGAGCTTAAATATAACTGTTATTTGGCCTTGTCAAAAGTTAGAACTGTACAGTAACTTTTCAATTGCAAAATCCCCATACGACATAAGGTTATTTTGTAACTATATATAGATTTATATATCTATGTGGTAGTTATAGAGGACACGCTTAGGTTAATTTGTTCAGTTAAATTCTAAATCGCTGTTCGTTACCGTTTAATTTTATGTTTTAACATAAATTGTTTGGTATTTATTTGATAGACTGATTGTAACGTTACACGGATTGCACACTGTCCAATTATAAAGACATTGTGTGTGATGTGGCGGAGTTCAACGCTGCGTTTTGTCTTGTTACCAGATTGAGCAAATAATACTAATTCATTCACTCGAGAGCGAATATAAACGTATATACTATAAGGATGAGGCCTGTTGTGCGCAGGGACGCAAGTGTGTGGCTAGGCGGCCCCTTTAGGAAATATATATTTTTTTGATGTTTTCATTTCTATGCTCTCGTAACAAGGCAAAACGCGACGTTGAGTTACGCCTCTCAACACGCAATGCCTCAAATTCGGCAGAACTTAGGGGAGATAACAGAGTGTCTTAACACTATGTTCCCATGTTCCCTTTGCCTACTCTGCCATGTGCAGGAAACAGCACGAAGGCGAGAATACATATAGTTGAATAATAAAATTGTTATCACTTTCACAAAGGTCAACTGAGGCCTACACTTACCTCTCTTATCACCCACGTTATCATGATGAATGTTTTGACCTGTCTGTATGCCATCTGCCATCGTAGCTCCTAAGTACTTACATAACCACCAAACGCTTCGGTCTTGGCATGCCTCTTTCGCCTCGTCCACTGTCATCAACCTCTTCATACATACCCTCCTTGGGGTCCTCATGCTTTTTACGTGACCTTCCTCCAGTATCGTAGATACCGTGTTTCCAAAGGCCAACCGAAGTCTACCCCTCCCTCTCTTACCACTAGCTAGGACGGAGCTAGAAATAGCTCTTAAGTAATTAAATTAATTTAAAATACACTTAGTATTTTTTTAAACAGAAATCCTTGTTCATTGTGTTGGTTCTTTGCTGTGTTTTAATATTTTAGATTACCTTGCCAAGATATAGCAATTTTTTAGATCGATCTCTCTCTTATTCTTTATTTCCTCGACCGGGGATCGAACCCAGAACCTATCGGTTACAGTCACACATTTGTGCCGCTGCGCCACGACAGGCCTCAGGATTTAGATCGATGTTTTTTTTATTTATTCACCAATCTAGCTCGTGAGTCCAAATAATGTGAGAAGGTTCTTCTCCATTCTTCATTGCTAATTAATATGCCCATATATTAATTTATTTACTTTATTTTACTATGGAATTTGAGCAATAAAGCCTGATAACATCATTGTCAGTAAGTATTAATTTTATGTCTATCATTAGAATGTATAGTGAACAGCTGTATGTTATAACAACAACATTATTTTTTATGTAAAATCGTTTAAGGCCTTGGTTGGTTGGCCGTAATGGTTATAGGTTCGATTCCCGTTCGACAAAGTGATAAGAAATCATCAGGTTCCCTCAGCTTATTTACAGCGGGATACAGCGTGTTTAGAATTTTGTAATGTTAAACTCCACAGTACATTATACAGTATGTTGGCGTGCAACCAACTGCCTTATGTGTCTTTATTACATTCCTACAGCAAGTATTTAGGACTGGTAAATGAAATATTTTGTAAATTCACTACATGAGTGAGGCACTCAGCGAATACCTTAGTATAGCCGTTTCAGTTTCACGATTTATGTTGTGGTGACGAAAATTACTTTGTGTTGATATTTTAATTCATACATGCATTTAAATAGATGGCGCGGCGTTAAGTTCCGACATTCAACATGTAATAGCAGCTTCACGCTGTATCCGGCACATGACAGGGTAGACAGAGGGAACTTGGGAACCTAGTGTTAAGATACTCTTCTCCAATTCTCGCTTTCCACCACTGTAAGCAGAGCGAAGAAATGAAGACATTAAATATTTTAATAGAAAATATTATATATTTCATTTCCTCGAGTGGGGATCGAACCCACAACTTGTCGTTTACAGTCACACGCTTGTGCCGCTGCGCCACGATAGGCCTACAACTAAGATATATGATACTATTATTTTATATCACTTAATAAAGAATAAATGAAAAGCAGAAAACGGAGAGCTTTAATACACTCTGTGCATAGAGCTTTAATTTTTTTAAATAAAAATATTTAAAAAGTGAGAATGGTGGTCTTAACACTAGGTTCCCAAGTTCCCTCTACCTACCCTGCTATGTGAGGCCTTGAGTTCCGCAACTCAAAACACAATGCCTTAAATTCGGCGGAAATTGGTGAACGGAAGTGGAATGAACTGTCTTAACGCTAGGTTACCAAGTTCCCTCTATGTACCCTGCCATTGCGGGTTAAAGCGTGAAACTGAGAGAGGGAGAGAGATGTAAGCGGATTATAGTACGTATGTCATGATCCATAGAGGTCATTGTGACAACACTAATGACACGTGACGCGTCTACGGTCAGTGTCACAGAGTAAACATAGTTTAGGGGTTTATGTATGTTTATGTATATTATATTATATTTTACTTAGTTTAGGGGTTTACGCTGTATCATACAGCGTGAAGCTGAGTAGAGTAATAGGTTTGCAGGTTCCCTCAACTTACTCTGCTATGTGTATTCTACATAGCGTAACGCCAATAAAAGTATACGTCACTTCTCCAAAAAAAAAGGCAGACACGATGGAATATTCTAACTTTAAGTTCCTCTTTGTTACCCTGTTGGGAGATATTTTTATATTTAAACTAAAAAAAAAAATAAACAACGCCAACCCCTAAACTATGTTTACTCTGTGACACTGACCGTAGACGCGTCACGTGTCATTAGTGTTGTCACAATGACCTCTACGGGTCATGACATACGTACGATAATCCGCTAACATCTCTCGATCTCTCCGTTTCACGCTTTATCCCGCAATGGCAGGGTACATAGAGGGAACTTGGTAACCTAGCGTTAAGACAGTTCATTCCACTTCCGTTCACCAATTTCCGCCGAATTTAAGGCATTGTGTTTTGAGTTGCCTTGTTACCAGAGCGAAGAAATGAAAACTTAAATATTTAAATTGAAACTATTCAATATTTTATTTCCTCGAGTGAGAATCGAATCCGCAACCTGTTGGTTACAGTCACACGCTTGTGCCGCTGCGCCGTGACAGGCCTTTAAGCCTTCATAGTAACAGATAAAACTGACAAAGCACTCCGTTTCAATAGTTGAGTAGCGAAATTTGGCGCCGTGTTTTGTTATCAGAACATGGCAGTAAAGCATTTAAATTAATATAAATTATAAATATTTCAAACAGCATTCAATAAATAACCAGGATGATTCTGGAAGACACTCCGTTCCACTTCTGTTCCCCACTTTCCACCGAAATTGAGGCATTGTGTGTTAAGTGGCGGAACTCAACGCCGCGCTTTGCCTTATTACCAGAGCGAAGAAAATAAAACATTAAGACAGGCGACACGACAGGCCTCACTTACATAATATTAAATGTTATATTTAACGAGCTTCAAGGAAGTAATACGATAGTACGATTCCGATTTGAGAAAAAGATTTCCATATTAATTTGCTCTCATCTGTAAAAAGTCAAAGCGCGGCGTCGAGTTACGCCGCTCCAAAAGAAAGAAAATGGGGAACAGAATGTTTTAATGGAACGGAGTTCGTTGAGTTCCATCACTCAACACTCAACCCTCAAATTCGGCAGAAAGTTTGGTATAGAACAGTATTATTAGGAACTGAACGTTTTAATACTAGGTTCCCAGGTTCCCTCTGCCTCCCCTGCCATGAGCGGATACAGCGTAAGAACAAAGAAAGATAACGGGGTATTTTGTTAAATTTTTAAGCAATATCTTTTAATTTCGCAGCACACCGACTAACCGCAGTGTTCAAACCATTATAAACTGATGTTTCAAAGGCGCTTGCAAAAGCCTAATTGAGTACTGAATATTTTAGTTAAAATTTGACTATCTCGGGAGAACGCTCTTTTGTTTGAAATTAACAAATAAACGCTGTTGTGGCGTAGTGGGTTAGCTTTTGTTCAAAGTTCGGTTGAAAAAATAGGAACGAGATATAAAATGGTGCGTGGCGGATCTCAACGCCGTGTTTTGTGGACTGTGGTATGTCAATTGCTTCCTTGAAGCTCGTTAAATATAACATTTTATGTTATGTAAGCGAGGCCTGTCGTGGCGCAGCGGAACAAGCGTGTGACTGTAACCGACAGGTTCTGGGTTCGATCCCCAGTCGAGGAAATGAAATATTTAATATTTTCAATTTAAATATTTAATGTTTCATTTTCTTCGCTCTGGTAATAAGGTTCCGCCACTTAACACGCTGCGCCTCAATTTCGGTGGAAAGTGAGGAACGGGAGTGGAACGAAGTGTCTTAACACTAGGCTCCCGGGTTCCCTCTGCCTACCCTGCCTCGTGCGGGATACAGCGTGAAGCTAAAAAAAAAAAAAGTTATGTCTGTGTGCTTCGAAGGCTTATTGCGTTGCGTGGGGTAGAAAAGCATGCTGTTGTAAGCGTGTTAGGTTGTCGGTTCGATCTCCAGTTAAGAATGTAAAATATTTAATATTTTAATTCCTTCGCTTTAGTAACATAGTAAAGTATATCTACGCTATACACAATGTTTCAAATTGTGTGAAAAATGTGGGGCACAGTGGGAATGGATTGACTTAACTGTAGGTTCCCAAGTTTCCCCAGTCTTTTAACTCTGCCATTTGAGGCTAACGCATATACGTGACGAAACGACGACCCGATACAATAGAAACGCGAAACTGAAAAAGAATTAAAGCTGAATCAATTAAACATATAGGAGTAATCCGAATCCGTCCAGGTATAGTAGCAAAGCGTCCGATTGTCAAGTACTAATTATGCGTATATCAATTTATTGACTTTAGTAAAAAAAAAACAAAGAACAGCGTTAAGTTCCACCAATCAACACATCATATTTCGAGACATTGTGTATTGTGTGGCAGAGCTCAACGCTGCACTGTCTTATTATTGAAGCAAGTAATGAATATGGTTTATTCTTCCAAATGGAATCGAACCCGCAACCATAGATAGCGTTTACAGACTGTTTCAAAGTAGACATGAAGCCTGTCGTGGCGCAGCGGCACCAGCATGTGATTGTAAATGCGACAGGTTGTCGATTTGATCCCTACTCGAGGCAATGACACATTTCATATTTTCAATTTAAATATTTATACTCGTTTTCTTCACTCTAGTAACAAGGCGAAGCGCGGCGTCGAGTTCCGCCACTCAACACGCAATGTCCCAAATTCGGCAGAAAGTGGAGACCAAAACGTGGTGTCCTAACACTAGGTTCCCAAGTTCCCTGTGCCTACTCTCCCATATGTTAGATACAGCGTAAAACTAAGTAAGCAAAATGGACACAAAACATATACCGTCTTAAATAGCTTTCCTTAGCTACAAGGACATTAAAAACCGTGACAATATTACATTTATAATTCAACTCGCCGTTACATAGTACTGAATTATGATAAATTTGTATGAAACAAAGTAATGTACGATTTGAACACGCAAATACTGAATTTACATACCAGCCAGGTAAATAGTACAAGCTTTGCAACTTTATCATATGATTTTGTTATAAAGCTTCACACTGTACTACTGCATACCATGGTAGGCTGAGGGAACCTAGTTTTAAGACATTTTGTTCCCCACTAACCTCCCAATATTGTAGACATTGCGTGTTGTTCAATACCATATTTTGTCTTACGGAGCGAAGAAATAATAAAAAAAGCTTAATATAGGTAATTTCCTAAATAGAATAATAAAATCGGATAAATCGATAATTTCAACAAAAAAGCGGTAATGTTTATCCATATAATTTTTCTATACATTTCATTACTCTGTCATTACGCAAGGGCACAAGCCTGTGGCTTTTTTAAAATTTAAACATTTAATGTTTTATTTCTTCGCTTTGGAAACCATGCAACGTGTGGCGTTGAGTTCCGCCACTCAACACAGAATGCCTCAAATTCAGTGGAAAGTCAACAAAGGAGTGGAGTGTCTTAACACTAGGTTCCCAAGTTCCCTCTGCCTACCCTGCCATGTGCGGGATACAGCGTGAAGCTGAAAATAAAGATCACTTAATATAATATTTACTTGAAGCTTGGAATTAAACCCAATATCATCGCAAGGTATATCAGTAATTGTTTTTCGAACTTGAGGTTAATTCATTTAGCCCTATTGGTATTTACAGCGGTACCGAATTTTCATAGCAACAAGAGTTCCCCCTGCGAGATTCGAAGCTCGTCGTGTGGCCGATCGTACCGGTCAGTATATATGTATCTATCTACTCCTGGCATCCTGTCCTAATCCTAGCATTACTATGCACTGTAAACGTGTGTTCCTCTTGATTCCTTACATTTTTTATTTCTTCAGTTTTGTACACAGGTTTGCCTTGAGGTGAGTGAGTGGTGGAACTGAACGCCACGTTTTAAATTGGCGTTAACTTCCGCAATTCAGCACAACTTCCTCAACAATTCAGCAGAAAGTAGAAAGAGAATATGAGAACGGAATGTTTTAACACTAGGTTCCCAAGTTCCCAATGCACACCCTGCTACATATATGACGAATACATCGCAAAACTAAAACAATACCACAAAACTGGGAACGTTCATTCACTTTTCAACCCTTTAATTGCATGAAATATTTAAATACTACTATTAAATTACTAAAATTAAACCACCCCAAAACTAAATTAAAGTTAAATTCCAAACGTAAGGCTTTTAAGATCACTACTTCTTAATTAAGGGTCCGTTTTAAATAATATATGAGGAGTCTGCGGTGAGCTGAAGCATTTTGCGAAATGAGAAATAGGCGGGCACGCGTCGTATACAGATATTTTATTACTTTCGTAATTTGGTATGATAATGGTGATTTTTTTTAGTTGAAATTATTTTGCTTTTTTTAATAAAAAATAATATTTCGGTTATTTTTATAACATTAAACTATTGTGTTTTTTATATATTTTTAGTTGCTGATAAAGTGGGGAACGGAAGTGGAACGAAGTGTCTCTTAACACTAGGTTCCCGGGTTCCCTCTGACTACCCTGCCTCGTGCGGGATACAGCGTGAAGCTGGTTGCTGTTTGCATTTTGCCTTTGAACTGGCAGTGAAATTATTTAAAACTATTGGCGCCCCTGCGGTTTTACCCGCATTTTTAATATGAGTGTCATGTAAAAATTATAATTTGCACTATTTGTAAAATGATCGGGATTATTTTGCTATTACACAGATACATTTTAACTTTTTTAAATATTTAGATGTATACTAAACCAAAAAAATGGAGGGAAAGACTTTGTTGATCTCAGGATCTACTATAACGATTTGTAAAATTCTTACAGTGTTATGGACTACCCATTATCGAGAAAGTACTTAGGATATATTTATTATGACCAAAAAATTGCCAAATAAAACCAAAAAAAGTTGCTGAAATGTGTATTTAAATATTTTTTAACGCTTAATAACTTTTGGGTGTCGAGGCCATTTTTTTATTATTGAGGCCTGTTGTAACGCAGCGGCACTAGCATGTGACTGCAAACAACTGGTTGTGGGTTCGTTCCTCCTTAGAGAAAATGAAATATTATCAAATTAAATATTTAATAATTTCATGCCTTCACTCTAGTAACAAGGCAAAGCGCGGCGTTGAGTCCCGCCACTCACTACCACCACACAATGCCTCAAATTCGGCGGAAATTGGGGAATGGAATTGGAACAGAGTGTCTTAAGACTAAGTCCACTAATGCCCTCTGCCTACCCTGCCATGTTTCACAGCAGGCCTCTGTTTCTTCATTTTATAAAAATTACCTCCAGTGGGGCTTGAATCTACTATCGAAGAACTTAGACCTTATTATATGAAGATGTATATATTTCTCATGTAAAACAGCCTTATACAAGAAGAAAATTAGGTAACGGTACACACTTGGAAGTAAAATTCAAAGTAAAGTTCGTATAGAATAATCTTGTTTCCACCAATAATTATTATAAATACATTATCTTTAAGACGTCTGTTCTTTGACATATTGGATTTTTAATTTTAACCAACTTCACAAAAAATAAGTTATCAATCATTATTATAAGTTCTAAGTTAGACAATTTTTCGCGACTACCCCCTAATTTATAACAAAAACCGATACAAAATCACTACAAACACTAAAATCTAGGTTCATTTATTCCAGCCACCAGCACTGGCGGTCCAGTCTGCAAAAACCTCTCAGTAAGTCATTAATGCTTTTTCCTGACCATTCACGACAATGATGAATTACTCATATGGGGTCGAGCAAACGTTGTTTTTATTGACTATTAATTTGGATATACGCGTGCGACTGTAAAGGCGATAGGTTGTGGGCTCGGTCCCAATTTGAGGAAATAATATATTTATAACTTCATTGCTTCGCTCTGGTTTCAAGGCAAAGCGTGTCAGTAATTTCCAGGGCAATGAAAAGCAGTGTCTTAACATTTAGTTTTCAAGTTCTCCTCTCTGCCTACCTTGCCATGTGCTAGATACAGTGTGTAGCTGAAAAAAATATATAAAAAATCATTTTCTTATTGGTAATAAGGCAAAGCGCGGCGTTGAATTTCGCCACTCAACACGCAATGCCTCAAATTCGGCGGAAAGTGGAGAACGGAAGTGAAACGGAGTGTCTTTACACTAGGTTCCCGATTTCCCTCTGCCTACTCTGCCTAGTGCGGGATACAGCATGAAGCTATAAAATAAAAAAAAATATATATTACTAACTATTGTCCAGGATTCAATGATAATAAAAGAACGAAAGAAATGAAATGTATACATTTATTAGACCAAATTTCTATAACACTCAGTATCAGTTAGCATAATAAATGAACGTATTCAAATAACATCGGATGCGGTAATACGATCCTTTCCGAGGGATCGTTTCATACATTTCGGCCGTCAAAGCCTTTTTATTTCTACTTCCTCCCGTATTTCACTTTTAATAGACTGTGACAGTGCTAATTATATTTTTATTGGATTTGTAAAAATTTTTACCGACTTCTAATAATGGAGGTTATTGGTTGGACGTGTCCATTTAATCTGATTCACGCAATACCTCAAATTTGGTGAAAAATTGGTAAAAGAATTGTTTTAATGAGGACAGAGTGTCTTAACCCTAGGTTCCCAAATTGGGAGGCAATATAAGGCTTTTATACATATATGGTATACGTTCGTATGTATGTCCATATTCGAAACTAAAAGACAAAATTAAAGTTAACGTTAGGGAAACAAAACGACTTACCATTAGGTTCCCTGCCTACCATGCTATATCCGGAATACAGCGTAAAGCTAATTTTATAAATTATTCTTAGGAAGGGTCTCTAGATTGTCGTAAAGTTCTCGAGAAAATTCAATTTATAACTCTACATACATATATATATGTACATATCGAATTCTGTTTGTTCGTAATGTTGTTACAAAAAACATAAAATGAAATGATACGGGATCTTGAGATAATAGGATTTCTTTAAGGTCGTAAA
This sequence comes from Eueides isabella, assembly GCA_019049475.1. Classification (NCBI taxonomy): domain Eukaryota; kingdom Metazoa; phylum Arthropoda; class Insecta; order Lepidoptera; family Nymphalidae; genus Eueides; species Eueides isabella. The sequence continues at coordinate 1,512,249 of CM032385.1, read as the reverse complement.
TCTTTCGTTTTTGATGAAATACATACATATATACATCTTGGCACAGTGACACGTTATTGTAGGTTCAATTCCTTTTGAGGTAATTAATTATTTTCAGTTCTTATTTTGGATTTGAGGCCTGTCGTGTCGCAGCGGCTTAAGCGTGTGACTTTAAACGACAGGTTGCGGGTTCGATCCCCATTCGAGGAAATTAAATATTTATTATTTTTACTATGTTTTAAAGTGTTATTCCACACTTAGGACAGAAAATACTAAACTTAAATTTAAATTTAAAAAGCGTATAAAAATTTTGAACGAACCGTTCCTGGAACGGTTTTCCAGAGGCGCGGGTTCAAATCCTGCTTCGTTCAAAATTTTTATACGCTTTTTAAATTTAAATTTAAGTTTAGTATTAAATATTTATTATTAGCAAATAATTTCAATAAATGTTTAATGTTTTCATTTCTTCGCTCTGTTAACAAGGCACAGCGCAGCGTTGATTCCTACCACTTAACACGCAATGGCTCAAATTCGGTGGAATGGAAGTGGAACGGAGTGTAAGACACTTAGGTTCCCAATTAAGTTCCCAAATTCCCTCTGCCTTCCCTGCCATGTGCGTGATACAGAGTGAAGCTGACGGAGTGAGTGGGAGTTTTGGACTTTGGCACAAACGCTTTATATTTATATAACTTAACCTAACTTAGCTTCACGCTGTATCCCTAGCAGGATAGCCAGGAGGAGCGGAGCGTCAAGCACTGTGCTCTCGGTATATCTCTTTCGCCTCGTTCACTGTCCTCATTAACCTCTTTATACAGGTCAACCAAAGTCTCCGCCCACCTCTATTACCACTCTGATCAATCTTAATTCGTCTGCTAGTTTATATATATATATATATATATATATATATATATATATATATATATATATATATATATATATATATATATATATATATATATATATATATATATATATATATATATATATATATATATATATATATATATATATATATATATATATATATATACATATATATAGTAGAGGAAATTAAATGTTTAATATTTTATTTTATATCCGTCTGTCATCAACTCATCATATATATATATATATATATATATATATATATATATATATATATATATATATATATATATATATATATATATATATATATATATATATATATATATATATATATATATATATATATACATATATATATACCACCCATGAGTTGACAGACGATATATATATATATATATATATATATATATATATATATATATATATATATATATATATATATATATATATATATGATGAGTTGACAACTCATCATATATATATATATATATATATATATATATATATATATATATATATATATATATACATATATATATACCACCCATGAGTTGACAGACGGATATAAAATAAAATATTAAACATTTAATTTCCTCTACTGGGAATCGAACCTAAAGCCTATCACGTTTTTAATCGCACACTTGCGCCCTGTTCCAATAACGGATGTTTCTTTTCTAAATATGGAATAATACTTAAAAATATTTAAAAAAAAACAGCTCTTCCTCTCCATAAAAGTTTTTATACTTAACAAAGATAAGCTAAAAGCACAGTTTTTTACATATAATAACCAAGCTAAAATTCTATTTCCATGTATTTTTCTTGTACACAAACCCGTAAGCGTTCTAGTGCTCTCGTTACAAGAAGCTAATGCGGCGGCCATTTTGCGTCGACACGTTTTACACGCATCTCCTTATCTTGGAATAATGTTATGCACTTTCCTTTGTTGGAAGCAAAAATTTGTATTATAATTTCTTTTACCAGAACAACATTTGGGAAAATTATTTATAAATAAGCGTTAAGGGATCAATTCTCATTAATTTTCTTTCTGCGGGTATAAGAAAGCGCGGCGTTCAGTTCCGTCACTCAGCATTCAATTTCTGAAACTTTGACGGACAGTGCATGGAACTCTACGCATCAGTATTGTATATAAACAGGCTCTTATACCTTCACGATGTATCACGTACATGGCAGGGTAGACAGATGTAACTTGATAAACTAGTGTTAAGACACTCCTTTCTCCACTTTTCGCCCGTTTTGAGGCATTGCTCTTCTCAGCAGACCCGCCTTCCGAGCCGGTGGTAGCTTCCTGTAAGGACTGACACCACAGACACTTCTATGTAACTTGACGATTCAAAAGTGCTTAAATGGCCTAATTGAATAAAGAATATTTTGATTTTGATATTTTGATTTTGATTTTGATTTTTGATTTTGAGTGGCGATACTAAACACCGCGTTTTGTCTCGTTACCAGAGCAAAGAAGTGAAAAATTTAAGTATTATATACTGACAGAAATAACCTATCACGTTTACCATCGCACGCTAGTGCTTCAGCGCAACCACAAATCTTAAATTGTTTGTTAACATTGTTTTTTGAATTTCGTAAATGACTTTTTTTTAAATATTGAATCACATTTTTTGGCTAATGTCATATAAGATGAGGGAAAGCTGAAAATTAAAATTAATATTTCTTATATGACAAAATTGATGACATAATGTTCTTTTAAGCCTAATTGAAAAACAACATTGAATTTAAAGTCACTTAAATATTAATCATTCACTCTGAGTACTATTTATATCGGAGTATTTGAACCCAGTACCTTTGCCAAACAAACGAACCAAATGAGGTCAGTCAAAAATATAAATTAAGAGGCTCTTAAATAACAGAAATTGGTTTACTTTTTAACTATCGTGAACAATTTTCTACATATAACATAAGTTAGTTTACAAATACAAACTATGATTCTTATTTATATATGGAGTAGAGTCGAAATTGCATTGAAAACTAACATTCGGTGCAATTTTCAAATTGCTCGAAAACCTATAAAAAGGAATAAGGGTAGAAATTAATCTAGCAAACAGCTTTTAGAAGTTTTGATTTGTTTATTCCAGTTGTTAAAGTGGATGTATACTTTAGTGTTGATAACTCTCAATTAGACTTATTTACAAAATACTCAGCTTAAGCACGGTAGGCAGTGGGAACTTGGGAACCTAGTGTTAGGACACTCCGTTCCACTTCCGTTCCCCACTTTTCACTGAATTAGAGATAGTGCTTGTTGAGTGACGGAACTTAACGCCGCGTTTTGCCTTGTACTAGAGCGAAATGAAAACATTAAATATTTTAATTGAAAGTATAAAATATTTCATTTCCTCGAGTGGGCATCAAACCCACAACCTGATTACCAACCTGGTTACAGTCACACGCTTGTGCCGCTGCGTCACGACAGGCCACATTTATTTACAAAATATATTAAAAAAAAGTACGGCGGCATCCAAAAGACCATAAAAGAGAGATATGTATAAATAATTAAACATAGTAAACCTAGAACCCACACTTATTGACAATATTTGGACGAATTCTTGGATTCCAACCTGAAAGGATTCCAAGTAACGCAGATTCAAATACCGCTACGTTCCAATTTCCATACATTTTCTAAATAAATATTTAAGCTTGTCCTTCCTAAAAGTGGGTACCACGCATATTAATTTTATCCCTACATAATTATGCGCACGTTATGGGGTAATCCAGGAAGCTATCTAATCTCGTGTGAAGTTAAAACATAAAGCTTTTACAAGCGCCCTTCCTTTATGATAGCACTATACCTTATAAATAATTTGAATATCTTTATTGATCTAAAAGTGTAAATATATAAAACGAGGATAAGAAAAGGCAATTTAGGTTAAAGAAACATAATTATTTTATAGTTCAGCTCAGCTTCACGCTGGGATACAGATACAGGGCGCATGGCAGGAAACATAGGCAGAGGAAACTTGGGAACCTAATTAAAACACTCCATTCCACTTCCGTTTCCCACTTTCCGCCGAATTTGATGCATTGCGTGTTTAGTGGTGGAATTCAACGCCGCGTTTTGCCGCGCAAGTAGAAAACGTAAATGATACTGGTACTGTACAGTAATTTCTTTATAATATACCTGGATGGAATTGACACATATTAGAGATTTTTTTTTTTAAATTCTTCAATTCAAACTTCAGTGAAGATACAGGAATATATTCAGGGTAGGCAGAAGGAACTTGAGAACTTAGTGTTATAACACTCCGTTCTGTTTCCGCCGTATGGTCACATTGCATGTTGAGTGGTGAAATTCAACGTCACGCTCTACCTTCTTACGAGAGCGAAAAAATAAAAATGTTAAATATTTAATTTGAAAACATTAAATATTTCACTTCTTTAGGTGGGGATTGCACCCACAACCTGTCGTTCAGAGTTAGACACTTGAGCCTCTGCGCTACAACAGACTTCAGACTTAGTTAAGCATAGTTTAGTACCCTGCAGCAAGATGGACAGATGATTTAATGAATGGCTAACAGCACATGAAAGTGAACTGCCCAAGGCCGATATTCTTTGGTTCTCTTTATCTATGAAAGACGGTCTACAATTCAGCAGTAGACGACAAGAGGCTCAAAAATGATCGGAACAAATCTAAATCACACTCAATCAATTTCAAAAGCTCTTACTTCCTACAATATTAGCAAATATTAGAACAAAGAACAAAGTAAATGACAAAAACCGTAAGTCTTTGAAGCGTCAGTCATTGAAAGCTTCGTTTTGACAAGTACAATTAATAAGATGTCTGATTTGTACTTGAGTACTAAACATTGGGTCGGAATTGTGTTAAAATTATAAGGAGTTAACAGTTAAGATGATCTGCTGCGTTAGGTTCCGTCGCTCATCTTATACTGTCTCAAAAGCGGGAGGGGGTTATCTTTTATGGGAAGAGGAGAAAAATGTGATTTGATTTATAATTTATAATTGTATATATTGTATTATATATCGTTGAGGCTTGTCGTGACGTAAAGAGAACCAAACGAGATAGGTTGTGGGTTCAATTCACACTTGAGGAAATTAAATATTTAGTTTTTTTTTCTCAGCTTCACGCTGTATTCCGCACGAGGCAGGGTAGGCAGAGGGAACCCGGGAACCTAGTGTTAAGACACTCCGTTTCACTTCCGTTCCCCACTTTCTGCCGAATTTGAGGCATTGCGTGTTGACTGGCGGAACTCAACGCCGCGCTTTGCCTTATTACCGGAGCGAAGAAATGAAACATTAAACATTTAAATTGAAAATATTAAATATTTCATTTCCTCGACTGGGGATCGAACCCAGAACCTGTTGGTAACAGTCACACTCTTGTGCCGCTGCGCCACATGTCTCAATGAAATTCTTATCTCATAATATATACATAATATGTATGTAATGTTCTACGTACGTGAAAGGGAAAGGTGATTGATCTATCAAAGCACAGCTGAAAAAACTAAAATTCGACATGTAGGTAGCGTCCGTTGAAAAAGGATTTTCTGAAACCCTTAAAAGGTCAAATGGATTCGTAATTTGTAAGAAAAAATAGAAGTAGTTGCTGAAGGAAGACTCGACAGGATACTAAAGAATATAACGGAAATTTTATCATTTTTCCATTTGTAATATTATTAAGCCTTATGTAGTGTTAAGACACTTCGTTCTCTATTATAATATTCATACTTTATACTATACTGGAATCGAACCTATAACTAACGGGTTTAAACTGCTATTATACTGCATCATGACAAATACAGAACATAAAAACACATTAAATAATTTACTTAAGTCATGGCAAAAGTTCAAATTTCTTGACTCAAATAACAAAGTTGTAGTGACCCAGATAGAATCATGCTCATGTTTTGTGAAGCATTGGGTGAAGGAATATTTCTTAGTAAAGCAGTATACGGAAACCCCATAGGAATATGCAATGACAAAACTTTATTGTAATTCATCCGCATTTTCATTTTTTATGGCAATATTTGGTTGTAGAAGTACATTTAGTGTTAGATTTAAAATTTAGTTCGTTTAGAATAATTATTTTCATTTCCGGTTTTAAGGAACTCTTCTTACCAAAACAAGGAAAAAATTAGAGTGCAGTGTTAAACTCTGCCAATAAACACGCCATCGTATAGTCAGCGAAGAGTGGTACGACGGGAACCATGCATCGACGAAAGAAAAACGGATTCAGATTGATCAGAATTTGGATAACAATTAATTTAAATAATTTAATAAATATTGCTGTCAATTCAAAATGAGCGCCGCAAAATGTCGGATTACGAATTATTATACAAACCAACTAATACGGGTATAAATGAATGAGCTTGATGTGCACAAACAAATATGCAAAAAAACTTACAAAGTGTATTTTTGATAAATATTTCATAATTTTACTTAAACTAACTTTTTTTTTATAGCTTCACGCTGTATCCCGCACTCGGGAACTCGGGAACCTAGTGTAAAGACACTCCGTTCCACTTCCGTTCCCCACTTTCCGCCAAATTTGAGGCATTGCGTGTTGAGTGGCGGAATTCAACGCCGCGCTTTGCCTTATTACCAGAGCGAAGAAATGAAACATTAAATATTTAAATTGAAAATATTAAATATTTCATTTCCTCGACTGCGGATCGAACCCAGAACCTGTTGGTTACAGTCACTCTCTTATGCCGCTGCGCCACGACAGGCCTCTTAAACTAACTACTTCTAGAATAATCTATAATAAGAACGTCGATATAAACAACATATTATCTCCACTGAAACAATAACAGAACGTACCATAAAGTAAATCAGAGAACCGGCAGCGCATGAAAATCGAGCTAAACTGAAATTAGGTCGAGGGCCCAAAATTAACGTACATTACATGCTCCGTCCAAATGTTGCTTTGCTATGTGTTTGGAAAAAAATATAAATATGTATGTATGTTTACTTTGTTCAGGCAATTTAAATGATTAAATATTTCATTTTCAAGTATAGGATCGAATTCAAAAGATGGTGCGTTTACATGACAGGCATCAAAATTATAAATTTTAATAGAGAAGATGGTTGGCACCCAAAGACCAGACACAGTAAGGTCATTCTGCAAGAATCCAAGGTAGTACGCGAGGCAATTATTAAATCGTTAGCAGTTTGTTATAATTTTTTTTTAGGTTCACGCTGTATCCCGCACTAGGCAGGGTAGGCAGAGGGAACCCGAGAACCTAGTGTTAAGACACTCCATTTCACTTCCGTTCCCCACTTTCCTCCGAATTTGAGACATTGCGTGTTGAGTGGCAGAATTCAACGCCGCGCTTTGCCTTATTACTAAAGCGAAGAAATGAAACATTAAATATTTAAATTGAAAATATTAAATATTTCATTTCTTCGACTGGGGATCGAACCCAGAACCGGTTACAGTCACACTCTTGTGCCGCTGCGCCACGTTTGTTATAATTATTATGACAAATGACAGAAGAGTTCGACCTCAGTCTACCCGTGGACTACTGTAAAGTGTTCGAAACGTCGAACTTCCGAAAATGTTGATGAAATAATCATGAAAAACAAAGATAATATTTTTTGATGAAATTCAGAAAAAAAATATTTATTTATTTCACAAAACATATAATTACCGTTACAGGTACACCTAATGCGGCAATGATAGTAACACAATATACTATTTACTAAACTGAGTTGATACAAACATCTGTCTTAAAATCAAAGGTAAAGGTACAATATGCAGCTTTTGTGAATTCACTCTATTCACTCAATTGATATTATGCGACATCGTATTGAGCGCAAACAGTTTGGTGCGCGCGGTACTACCAGCAGCGCGGGCCTGCGTCGCCGCGCCACGTATTGCTCCGGAACAGACAGCTGAATTAATTCTAAAATCTTCGAATTATGTGTTTTACCACGCAATAGTCTAAATAAGTAAGTGGCGACCGCTACATCCCTCCTGGTCTGTCTCAATTATGAAATAACCGACCATGCCCAATACAGATAGTGTGGGATATAAGATAAAAATATCACTTATCTTGTATTTAAGTAAATCATTTATTATTTTCTGGGGCAGTTGTGTCGCTAAGACACTAATGTGTGACTGTAAACGCAATAAATTGTAAGTTCAATTTCAGTTCATTTAACTCGAACTCGAACTCAAAAATACAAGTACTTCATATACCTAATATACTCATTTACTCACTCTGGTAAAGAGATTAAGCACGGCGTTAAATTCCGCTAAGCAGTAACTCAAGGATTCAAGGAAGTGTATTAAATTAAAGAAGGAGGGCTCTGTTTTCTCTACCATTCGTGGGATACAGCGTGAACCTAACAAAAAATTTTTTACACTGGATTTTTTGAGCTTTAAGGAGAAACAAAAAAAAGAGATTTCTTCGACGAAAGATTTATGAAGCAAGAGGTAAGAGAGACAGGGGTGATCTCGTTTGAACTTTGAGAACACAGTATCGATGATACTGGAACGAGATCAAGGAACGTAACGTATAAAATATCAGAACTTCTTAGAGGATAATTTTTACTGTATACACGTGCTATATACTACTACGTACTGTTTTAAATATTTACTTTTACTTGGCGAAAGTTAAATTGACAACAAAATAAATCCAAAGAGAAAAATAAAAATCTTTGCAGATGAACGAATCCTAAATTTATTCACAGTTTACTTCACCCACGGTACAGAAGGGAGTGCTAAATATCTACAAAATGTATAGCGACTTTACGCTTGTTTTGGCGGAAACGGAAGTAGAATAGTGCTATTCGTTTTATGTTTGTTGATGTATGATATTGTTTTTTATTGTATTTCATTTTTTCAAGCTGGTAAGAAAGCGTGACGTTTTGAACCAATTATAGGAACTTGGGAACATAGTGTTAAGACACTCTGTTTCGTTCCCCACTTTCCATTGGATTTGAGGCATTACGTGAACGTGCAGCGGAACTTAACGCCGCGCTTCGCTTTGTTAGGAAATGAAAATATTAAATTATTGTTACCAGAGCCTTGTTAAGAAATAAAAATATTAAATATTTAATTTAAAAATATCTATTTTTTTTTATTTCCTCGAGTAAGGATCGTACCCACAACCTATCGGGCTTACAGTCACTCGCTTGTGACTTGACAGGCCTTGTTATTATCATTTAATAACCAATGGATTAAAAAAAATGTGGAAATTGAGAATCAGAGTGTCTTTACACTAGGTACAATTTATAAAATCTGCTTTATGGCAATATATTAAAATAAAAATAAAAATATAGTTATTGTCATAAAAAGACAAATTCTACAAAAAAAAAACTAACATACATACATTTCGACTGTCAACTATCTGAGAAACTATTAAAATAAATATAATAATAATAATAATAATATAAAAATATAAATATACATAATAATTATTATTAAAATATAAGAAGCTATTAAAATATAAGCTATCGGAGAAACAGTCTGGTGATAGTTTTAACCGTTCGGTACCTAACCCTAACAAAGTGAAAGATCTAAAAATGCGCTCTAATGTGTCTTGAACTATTTCTTAACGTACATAAAGCTACAATTTTTTTTTAGCTTCACGCTGTATCCTGCACGAGGCAGGACAGGCAGACGGAACCCGGGAACCTAGAGTTAAGACACTCCGTTCCATTTCCCTTCTCGGGACTCAACGCCGCGCTTATTACCAGAGCGAAGAAATAAAACATTAAATATTTAAATTGAAAATATGAAATATAAATCTTCGACTGGGTATCGAACTCACAACCTGTCGGTTACAGTCACACGCTTGTGCCGCTGCACCACGACAGGCCTCAATTAATATATAAATAATTTAAAGGAAGAAAATATTTTTCTCCAACTAATAATTAATTTTCTCTCAGTTATTGATTACAAAGTTTACCGTCGGAACAAACTTGTTTGAAATATCGCATTCTAGATTGTTTGTTCGACTGATTACGTAATTGATTGAATATTTTTCAAAAATATTTTTAATAGAGAGTCTTATGGGTTCAATTCTTACTTGTTGGGATTAATATTGTTATTTTCTTGTTTATGAAGGCAAAGCGCGGCGTTTAATTACGCATTGATATATGCGGGATGTAGCGTGAAATACGCAGCTGTTTGTTTGTTTGGTAGGGATTTTACAGTAACTTTTCAAAATTAAAAATAAATAATTCAAGCATTGGGAAAACGGTAAGAAAAAAATATATATAGTAAGAAAAATTAATTATTTTTTTAAAGAAATAATTAATTTTCTCTAAGTTGTAGAGATTATAAAGTTTATCATAGCAACAAAGTTCTGTGAAATGTCACGTCCCAGATTGCTTGTTAGAAAACACAATTGACATTTTGTCAAGATATAAAATGGAACGGGATTGTGGCTGCACTCGCTTTAATTTATTCTTATATTTTAGCCAAATTATACAGAAAATTGTACATAAATTATAGTCTATGTGTTTTTCTGATGCCTTAGCTGAATTTCAATAAAGTTTTATCAAAAACTGTTTATTAGTTTTCGCATGAAAGTAGACATTAGTAAACGTTCATTCTCACTAGTAGGATATGCAGTGGGAACCAGGGAACCTAATGTAAAGAATCCATTGCTATAAAACATTTCTGTTCCCAAGTTTAGGTTGAACTTTCGAGGTATATGTTCAATGGCGTAACTCAACGCCGTGCGTTGGCGTACATTTTAAAATAACTTTTTTATTACGTAATAAATTATAAAGTTTAATATCGGAACAAACTTCTATGGAACGTCTCTTCCCAGTTTGCTTATCGAACAATAGATTATATAATTGACAGAACGCTCTAAGGCCTCATCTTGAACATAATTTGTAAGAAAAATTTCTGCTTTTAAAGCAGATAAAGCTTGGTTTTTCCTGTTCTTTTGAGACTTTGAGTGCTGTTGGTGATTTTAATTAGAGGTCGGTAGGTCAGCAGGTTTGATTCCATGTGAACCAGATAAAAAATATGTTGATTTGGATAAATTTGCTACGTATTCTTAGTTTTTTTGGACTAACACTTTATATAAAGTATCTTAAAAAGGGAACCTATGGACTCCGTTCCCGCATTTCACGTGATTGAGAAGATATTAAAAATTGATTGAAGGAAATTAAAAAGACAGGCATTTAGGCATTAAAGGCTAATTGAAAATATGTTCATTGATTGGATTCCATTTGAACAAGATAATAATTATGTTGATTTATATAAATTTGCTACTTATAATTGTTTTTTAGTTTCATCCTGTATACTGGACTTACCTGGGAAGTCAGAGAAAGGGAACCTATTGTTAATCACCCCTTAACTTTCATTTCATTGAAAACATTTAATATTTAATGGCGGAAATTAAAAAGATAGACATTTAGGTATAAAGAAGAGGCTAATTGAAAAGACATTGAGTATTGATAGGCGGAACTCAACGCCGTAATTAGTCTTTTTATGACAACGAAGAAATGAAAATACATTTTCTTCGCCCAATATTATGTATATATGTATATATGTTTGTGTTTTTGATGAATGTTAACAATAATGATAATGAAACTGCGTTTTTAATATTCGCATGGCAAACGGTTTTTGAGAATCTAGTGTTTAGACACTCTGTTCCCATTAAGACACCACTTCTTTACCCACTTTCATCGGAAAAAGACATTGTGTATTAAGGAGGCGGAAATCAACACGGCGCTTTGCCTTTTTACTGTAGTCAAGAAATTAAAATCTTTAATATTTAAATTTACAATATTAAATATTTAATTTCCTCAAGTAGAAATCGAACTCACAACCTTTCGAATAACGCCACGAAAGGTTTTTTATACAAGAAATTGTATATTTAATACGAAATATAAATATAAGGTAAAAGTACCCACATAACCTATATATTAATGCTGACTTTATCTGGCAATAACAATAAATTATAGAAAATTATCGCGGCAAATTCATTCAAACTTCTGTAACCGTCTAAATATATTTTGCCGAATATATATACACATGTTTATTTCTTTATTCAGAAAGATGGTAGGGAAAATGGCGAAAAGGCTATCACGAGACGGTTCTCCGCTAGCATACTACTTACAATGATTTTCTAAGAAAATGAATCCTAATACTTGATAATAAAGCAGAAAATTGTTATTTTGACGTTTTTTTAGCTGCAAAGTCATAAAAATTGGGATTTTCTTTAATTCCCGATGATGGCCGAACTTGGCCGAGTTCGCCCGAACACATCCGGAATGTTTACTTGTAAGTAAATCTTCGTATAGTATGCTTAGAAATGAAGACAGGAGGTGAAGTTTTTTTATTGAGTCAATGCCCTTTTTTTAGAATATCCGTTATGGAAAAAAACATGTACATTTATTTACAACATTTTTATGTTGTAGTGTCACACATTGTACTAATGTAATGAGGTCTATTGTGACGTAGGGATAAGTGTGTTATCGTAAACGGGACAGGTTGTGGGTTCAATTTCCAATTGAGGAAGGTAACAAAGTAAAGCGGTAAACGTGCCTTAAGGGAAACGGAGTGTATTAACACTAGGTTCCCAAGTTCCCTTTGCGTAAACTGCCGAGCAGGATATAGCGTGAAGCTGAAAAAAAAATATTTTTTTATATTCAAACTGAAATTTCAGACTAATACCACATAAGTAATTTCTGCATGAGCATAAGTGGTAACACACGATTCTACATGCTCAGTTTCACGCTGTATCCCTTACATGGCAAGGTAGACAGAAGGAACTTGGGAACCTAGTGATAAGACACTCCGTTCCGTTCCCCACGCATAGCCTAATTTTAGAGACATTGCGTATTGAGTGCTGGAACTCAACGCCGCGCTTTGTCAATTTACCAAAACGAATAAGATAAGAAAAAATATAATGTTTTACTGCGCCACTATGGCTCTCAGTTATAATTTTTCTAGGCCACTGTTTTGGATTCTGGTTTAGTTTTTGAGTGATATAGGGCTGACAATTGAGAGCGAAGTGTCTTAATTATAGGTTTCCTCTACTTGGTATATACGGGTTATGACGTAAAACTATAACAAATAAAGAATTAAAATAAAGAAAATCCTTTTTCATTCAGACTAGTAAAATATGATGTATTTTGTTTTCTCGCTCAGGTAACGAAGCAAAGCTTGGCGTACAATTCCGCCAATCAACATGTTATTTTCGAGTATTTTGCGGAAAATGGGCAACGTAGTTTATATATTCTAGGTTCCCAGGTTCCCACAGCACTGCCTGCTATGTGTAAAGTGCAACATTAAATTAAAAAAAAAATGAAATTTCATTTTATTCGAATTATATTTTTATTTTTCGTCTATAAATATCAATTTTGATGCGAAAAAGTAAACATATTTTTTAACAAACATTTTAAGAATTTTTCACTGAATTTTCATAATGGACATAAAATCATTTAAGGAATTTTCAGTGATCTGACTCATTTATAATGTATTTATATTAAAAAGTGAGCCTGTTTATGTCCATTATATACGAGAGATTCATTTAATGTTATGTAAATGTTTGCGGAGTTTGGCTTGTGGACGTTCGAATACTCCAATCAAAAGATAGACAGACAAATGTTTGACTGATTTTCCACTACGCAACGAAAGCATAGTAGGCAGGGGAACCTAAACTGGGAACCTAATACAGAAACTTTGTTCATTTTGAGACACTTCCGTTTCCTATTTATCGTTAAATTGTGGTATTGCATGGTAGGCAAAGGGAACATGGGAACCTAATACCGACACTTTGTTCCTTTCGAAACACTTCTGTTTCTTATTATTCGCCAAATTGTGGTATTGCATGTTGAGTAACGGGTCTATTCGTGATTAGCTTCTTTTTTATATACGAGAAAGTGAATATTTTAAATATTTTATACTCTCGACTTGTAATCTTTTGCCGTGTGATTCCGGCTTAGAATAGGATTACCCTGGTACTGATGGTGTCGTAAGAGGCGACTAAAGTACGTGTGGTAGAGTCACGTTGTCAGCAATGATAACACGCATGGGCAGACTCAACCGGTGATTTTTACCACCCTCGGCATTTAAAACCGGCGTTAAGTAGTGATTTCGGCGACTGCGTTTCGCATTAGGTAATGCCGGGCCCTGGTGCCTTATATTCACCTTAAGGACCGGCAACGCTCCTGTAGCTTTTCTGGAGTTACTCGGGGCCGTGGGCGACGGCGATCACTTACCATCAGGTGACCCTACGCTACGCTCGTTTGCCGTGTCCATAAAAAAAAATCGCATCCATAGTCATTATTTTTACACACGTTTATGCTCCTGTGTCGCAACAATTTTTATTAAAAATATTTAAATTACAATAAACTTTTCTTATCAATGAAATCGTTTGTAAAAAATATACGTATAAAAAATACGACGAAAGACGGAATATCACAATTATATTTTTGGGCATTGCGTGTTAAATGGCGGAACTCAACGCCGCGCTTCTCCTTGTTACCAGAGCGAGGAAATACAATATTATATATGTCGGCGCAAAACCCTTGGCGATGAAAATAGGAAACCAATTATTTAAGGAAGACGCATCGAAATTATGATGCGCTGATATTCTTTTAAGGCCTGCAGTTGGCGTAAAGTTTAGTTTACAAATTTATTACTGCTTGAAATCAAATTTGTAAGAAAGGAAGTGTGTGCGATTATTTATCAAATAATTAATCACTCTAAATTCATTTTATTATTTTTAGAAATTAATAAGGTGTCTCATATTAATCCACATCATTGTAAACGATTTTTTATGAACTTGTTAAAATATTACCGGAAGTTTCGCGCTTGTAGTTAAAACAATGTTCGATTATTTTAATCAACATTTAAAAAATAAAAACTTACTATTAAAAATCGTTAAAATTAAAACTATGATTTTACAACATGTGATAATTATTAAAAGTGAGTGTTTTAAGAATATTGAATTGTAATAAGTTTTGGCGCGCTTAAAATATTTCCTAACTAAAAAATGGCGATAGCACGACACATTTTGAGGGAGGCTCAGTGGCGAACAGCAGTGTCGGGATCTCTTGTAAGTACCTGCCAATTACTATTAATTTAGTTTAAGTTTTTTTTTTTTTCAGGGAAAGGAAGTGAAACCTAGTGTTATGACACTCCGTTCCACTTTCGTTCCCCACTTTCCGCCGAATTTGAGGCATTGCGTGTTGAGTGGCGGAACTCAACGCCGCGCTTTGCCTTATTACCATCGAAGAAATGAAACATTAAATATTTAAATTGAAGATATTAAATATTTCATTTCCTCGACTGGGGATCGAACCCAGAACCTGTCGGTTACAGTCACACTCTTGTGCCGCTGCGCCACGACAGGCCTCAAGTTTAGTTTAAGTTATTCTTTATAAACTTATGGTAATAAACTAAGATCAGCTAAGGATATAATTCGTGTATCCTATCGTCGTGTATCTATTCATGAGGTGTAGAAAATAACTTTAAGACCGTAACAACTGTATTGGTTAGATTTGTGATTTAAAATATAAGGTGCGTATTTAAAGTGTTTCATAATTTGCTATGAGCGGCCCCTCTAACGAGACTAGTCACTATTTTTAAAAAATCCTCAACGGCTTAATGCTCCGACATATATTAAATATTTTTTTGTCGTGTGTTGTTTTAATTTTTTTGCCGTGTGACCCCGGCTTAGAATTGGATCACCCTGGTACTGATGGTGTCGTAAGAGGCGACTAAAGTGCGTGTGGTAGAGTCACGTTGCCAGCAATGGCGACACGCATGGGCAGACTCGACCGGATTGTTACCACCCTCGGCATTTAAGACCGGCGTTAAGTAGTGGCTTTGGCCACTGCGTTTCGCATTAGGTAATGCCGGGCCCCGGTGCCCATCCACCTTAAAAGACGGCAACGCTCCTGTAGCTCTTCCGGAGTCTACACGGGGCCGTGGGCGACGGTGATCGCTTACCATCAGGTGACCCGTACGCTCGTTTGCCGTCTCTTACATAAAAAAAAAAATCATTTCCATTCTTACTATCATCGAACTCAGAACTCGAACCTTGTCGCGTTTACAGTGGCACGATAAGCCTTAAGGAGAGGACAGAATGGCTTAAGGAGATCATTTTATAAAGTACTACATCTCGAAGCAGTGTACTTGACAGCCAATCTTGTGATAAAAATCCAGTGTATGAAATACACTGTCAATTTATAAACTGAACACCATTGTGGCACGTTATACTACTGAGTTGGTAAGCACGGTGGTTCTGAGTTCAATTCCCATCCCATGAAAGGTAATATTGAAATTAGACATATATTTCAATTTGTATTAACTATTTTTTTTTTTGTATCGAATATATATATATATATATATATATATATATATATATATATATATATATATATATATATATATATATATATATATATATATATATATATATATATATATATATATATATATATATATATATATATATATATATATATATATATATATATATATATTTTTGACTATGAAGTCCGTGTATATATGTATTTATTTCCTAATATTTTTTGTATACTTACACTCTATCATGCATAGCGTATGACAGTCGGAGGGAACCTGGGAACCTAGTGTTAAGACATTTCGTTCCCAACAAGACACTTCTGGTCTGTTTCTAAGGCATTGCGTGTTGAGTGGCGGAACTCAACGCTTTCGCCTCGCAGAGCTAGGAAAAATAATTCATTTCTTCTAGTTATAATTGAGCTAACCTGTCTCATTTACTACTGTCCTGTCGTACGCTTCTGCCCCTACGCTACAATAAGCCTCTTATATAAATTACATAGACAGAGGAAACTGTTTTCCTTTATTAACAGAGCTTAACGCCGCTTCTTTATCTATAATTTAATGAAATAAAATGAAAAAAAAAATACAAATTCAAATTTTTATTTATAAAAACCAAAAAAATAGAGTGACTTAAACCTTCGATATCCAACAATAGATGAATTACCAGCGACTTATAACGAAAACCAGACAAGTATTTATTCGTCGTGAGTCGACCAGCTCCGCTCTCAGTCGGCAGTATAAGGGTGCGCGCTAACATGCGCAGTAGTCACCTACTTTCATATTGTATCAGTTTGGCGAGGGGACTTGCCGCATATAACGACCGCGCCCGCGTTAAAATTTACCTCAAATCGGTATCGAACCCATTGCTAGAGCTATGTGAGTGTTTGTGTGTGTGTACTGTGCTATGGATGTGTCTTGATATATGGGATTATTGTGGTATGTATATATTGTGTTTATTATAGCTATATATGTATTATTTATTTCTTAAGATCAAAATTATACGATTTTTGGTAAGAAAATGCCGTTTTTTTTAATGTTTTTTTTCTCAATTTACTAAATGATGATAAATATATTCAATTTCTAATGAATTATAGTGTTTTATAATAGCTCTTAAGTATAGGAAAATGCTGCAGTTATATGTTTAAGAAGTGACCTTTTGAGTAAATAATAAATGAGCAAAATTATTTAATTATCTATAAATAAACGAACAAGTTAGGATATACGAAATTTGGTTTGAATTTTATAGAAAAAGATACATTCTTAAATTTATCGTGTTATATGTACAATATAGATGATTCATACATATTCATAAATTAGGAATATTTTTTTTTTCTTTTGAATCGAATAACTCTAGCAATCATATTTAAGATTCGCTTGTTTTTTTTATATAAATTTTTTTTTATAAAAATATTTTTTTTGTACATCCTCACACATATTTCTCTAATTTTACTGTGGAACACACAGATTTATGTAAAATTATTAAGAAGAGTACGAACTTATCCCTAGCTAAATCCCAACCAGTAGGAAAGCGTGAGTATAAAAATAGCTTTAGAAAGCTTTTAAATCACATCTCAAAAAAAGCTTTTAACTAAGTTTTTTTGAAGTCAATCTCTTCACTCTCTCATTCACTCAGTGTATCCCGCACATAACAAGGTATGTAGAAGGAACTTGGGAACCTAGTGTTAATACACTCCATTCCATTTCCAACTTTTCTCCAAATTTAAGGCATTACATGTTCAGTGGCGGAACTCAACGTCCCGCTTTGCCTAGTAACCAGAGCAAAGAAATGAAAATGAGTGGAGATCGAACTCACACTATTCCAACAAAGTAATACTGTCGTATTAAATATATTTTTAAGCTCAATAGTTTATTCATAGCGAGGTAGCCAATGAGACACCAGCGCCTAAATTTACGGTCCCTGCATTCCTTTTTCACCTCGTCTGTTGTCAATCTCCACATAAACGACTGGGAGGTCCTCATACTTTCAACGTGACCTTTCTCCATCAATGCTGTATTCTCCAAGTTGAACTGATGTCCCATTAACCCATTCTTGGTTGCCGTGCCAATTTGGGAACACTTAATAATTGAGGGTAGAATTGAAAAGTTTTGACAATATTTTAAATACGATGACCGTTTTAAGCAGTTAAAAGTGCAGGGAATAAATTTACAATACAAACATTTTGTTATAATTAGTGGCGTTTTCATAATGATTTCTTGAAATGTCTTATAAGGACACACGTGGAGGTAAGCACAGTGTTTTTAAATTACTAAAATAAATAAAAACAATAAACATCGCTTTACTTTCTTGTACTTGAAGTTAGTAAATAATAAATAATTTACAGCATTTGGCAGTTACGTATAATAAGAATAGAAGCTTTTATTATACCCGAAAGTTTACTGTGCCAATTTGGGTACAGCGGCCACATGTGTAAGTAGTTTATCCTTGATTTTTTTTAGTTTTTTGAAAACGAGGATTTAGTGCTGATAACAAATATCAGGGCTTAGAGGAGACCATATTCTTCAAAGAATCGAAGAAGACAGTGATGACGAGTTGGAGTACGATTTAGCCATAATTTCACCAGAACTTAGTGTAATCACTGACGAAGAAGAGGGCTTTTATGATGAGAATGTATTACCTAAGTTGCCAAATGATGTTTCCGCAAATATATAAGTGTTTGTTCGCGAAGCGTAACCAGATGAGGAACCATTAGCGAAGAAAGCTGATCGACCATTTCCGAATGCAGTAATTTGTACGCGATTCAAAATAATCGACACAATTTCTCTGTCAGTGCTGGAGAGGTAAAAGTTTTAAGATAAAGGTTACAGCTTCGATATGAACTGTGGTAAACCTACTATTCCGAGTACAGACAGAGCCTTAAGAAACCAGAGTTGTAAAAATATTGCGGAATAAATTGAAAACAGATTCCGCAAACCACAAAGTTAACGTCAATAACTTTTTCACACGTTATGATCTTCTGAACGATTTATGTCAATTGGGTTATTATGCTATAGGAACCATTTGTGTGAATCGTACTAAAAATGCCCATTGACAAATGATAAGTATACGAAGAGAAAAGCAAGAAGAGAGTTTGATTACAGATTCGTTAAAAAAAATAAGTGTTACGGGTTCGCTGTACAGATAACAGCATTTGCACAATGGCAACAAACTATGATATGTTATGATCCGGTGGGCACTGTAAGGAAATGGTCTACAGACAAGAAATAGAAGCCTGACATGACGATCCCACATTTATTCCAAAATTACAACAAGGGCATAGGAGGAGTCGATGAAATGGATCAGTCCATTTCACTACGTAGAATTGGCGTCCATAGTAAATATAATGGTGGGTATTGTATACCTACATGAAATAGAAATAGCAAATGTTTAGCGATTACTTGTTCAGTCAAGAGAAGAACCCATGGATCAGCTACTGTTCCGACGGAGTATAGCCATATTCTATCTAAAACAATCACCTACAAAGAGTGTGGGCGAGTTCGACCTTTATCAGCCAAATTAGAGGGTCTGCAACTAGATGGCGCCGATCACGTACCTGAAAAGCTTCTAAAATAATTACGCTGTATAATTTGCAATAATAGAAGCCGTTTGGGCTACAATAAATGCAAGAAAACACAGTGCTCAATGCATAACCATGTTTAAAATTATTACTCTTAAGTGGCCACCGTGCCATTTTGGGAACACCCCTTCAGATTCCTGAAAAATATTTTTTTTCGTGTTTTTTCTTATTTACATCTTTATATGCATTCCCTATAATGAATAAATACACATTTTTTCAAATAAAACCTTGTAGTTTTGTTTTGACCATTAATGGGTTAAATAAAATAATAGATGTTTTTAGCTTTCTGCTGTATCCGACACCAGGTTTAGGCAGAGGGAACCTGGGAACCTAGCGTTAAAATACTCCGTTTACATTAAGGTACTTCCGTTTTATGATTTCTGGCGAATTATGTGGTAGTGGCACTTGATGTCGCACATTTCCTTGTTAGAACAAAGAAATTAAAAATATTAATGGATAAAATAATAATTGGTTAACAGTCGCAACCTTGTGCCATTGTGCCGCGTCAGGTCTTAATATCTTTGACATATACTATTGTTAATTTCTTATCGCACAGATATTAGATACTGAAAACGACAACTCTATATTACAATTTAATAAAAACGAAGAGCCCGTAAAGGCACTACGGCATATCCTATGACTGTAAAACGTAACAAATGTAGCTTTTCTTGAAAGATTAATTTCTGTGGTTCTATGATCTTAAAAGATATATTTCTGATTTTATCTATAATTTCTATGATTATATTCTATTATAGTTAAAAGTATAGGAAAGTGGGGAACGGAAAGGAGTGTCTAAACACTAGGTTCCCAAGTTCCCTTTTCCTACCCTGCCTGTGCGGGATCAGAGCGTGAAGCTGAGTAGTAGTTGTATTAATATCCTACTATCCATGAATATTAAAAAAACCACGCAATGCGTTAAGTTACACACAATGTGTCAAAAAATAAGCAGCACATGAGAAAATGGATTGGCTTAATACACCTTTGTCCACTATGTTATCAGCTCCATAGGTGAAGTTAAATTAAGATTTTAAATAAAAAGTTAATATTGCCCTAAATAGATATCGACATTACAGATATTGCTTATATTATACTCCAATAGAAATCATCACATTTTTTCTCCCTATGCTTGGATAATTTTCTTCCACAAAAGAATCTAGTCACCTGAACTTCACTATTTATGATATATTATTTTACAGATCACTTCACGCATTAAATGTTAAAATATTAATGATTTAAATAAACATCAAAGACATTTTATTTTATATAATCCTTTTTATAAGTAGTAATTTTTTTAGCCGTGTGATTCCGGCTTAGAATAGGATCACCCTGGTACTGATGGTGTCGTAAGAGGCGACTAAAGTACGTATTGTAGAGTCTCGTTGCCAGTAATGGCAACACGCATGGGCCGATTCGACCGAATCATTACCTCCCCCAGCATATAAAACCGGCGTGAAGTAGTGGCTTTGGCCAGTGTATTTCGCATTAGGTAATGCCGGGCCCCGGTGCCCATAGACCTTAAAGGCCGGCAACGCTCCTGTAGCTCCTATGGAATTACATGGAGCCGTGGGCGACGGTGATTACTTACCATCAGGTGACCGGTACGCTCGTTTGCCGTGTCTCGTCCACAAAAAAAAAGTATTGGTTAAGGCGAGTTACAGCGTAAAGGCACAAGCGTGAGACTGTAAATACGACAGGTTTTAAGTTCGATCCCAGGAAGTAAGAAAAAGAAATATTTCTTGGCTCTTATAAGAAGGCAAAGTGCGGCGTTAAGTTCCGTCACTCAACACGCAATGCCTCAAATCCAGCAGAAAGTCAGAAATGGAGCTACGTAACATTAAACTCCTGCCTTCTCCAAGGCACAGGTCCATTAATCAATGGAGGCATTATATTCATTCGTATATTGAATATATAATATATTTTTTCAATGACACAACATTTTACCTACATATTTTTGACACATAGAAAACGACATGTCACACAAGTTTAATTTCCCAGGTACGCGGTCCTAGTAAAATATATGTACATACATATTATATTGCAAAATAAATATGTGGCAACTTCATATTTGTTTTGTTAGCTTCACGCTGTATTTCGTACATGGCAAGGAAGGCAGAGGGAACCTAGGAACCTAGTGTTAACCCGCTACGTTTCTATTAACACAATTCCATTCTCCATTTCGGCTGAATTTACGCCATCCGTATCAAGTGGTCTCTTTCTTGTTTCTTTTACCTTATACAAAGTTCTCCGTTTCTCTGTAGAAATCAGTAAAGTGGTTTATTTATACAGTGACCCGATACTATTTATAATAATTCGAGCACTTTAAAGGTAAGGTTAACATTTTTTTAAGATGAACCTTTAGCAGATAAGTTCAAGAACGAAAACTATAGACACACATATAAAAACTAGCGGCCGATACGCGGCTTAGCCAGCTATTTAATATTATAGTTAAATTATATACAATCTTTACATAAACTATATATATAAGTAATTATTATTATTTTTTTTTTTTTTTAGCTTCACGCTGTATCCCGCACGAGGCAGGGTAGGCAGAGGGAACCCGGGAACCTAGTGTTAGGACACTCCGTTCCACTTTCGTTCCCTACTTTCAGAATTTGAGGCATTGCGTGTTGAGTGGCGGAACTCAACGCCGCGCTTTGCCTTTTTACCAGAGCCAAGAAATGAAACATTAAATATTTAAATTGAAAATATTTAATATTTCATTTCCTCGAGTGGGGATCGAACCCAGAACCTATCGGTTACAGTCACACGCTTGTGCCGCTGCGCCACGACAGGCCTCTATATAACTAATCTGACGTAATGTACGTCTGTTGTAGCGCACGGGTACAAGCGTGTGACTATAAACGCGACAAGTTGTCGATTCGATCTCCACAGTAGTTTTCATTTCTTCACCTTAGTAACAAGGTAAAGAGCGGCGTTGAGTTCCGCCACTCAGCACACAATTTCTCAAATTTGGCGAAAAGTAGGGATAAGAACGGAGTGTTTTATCACTAGGTTCTCAAGTTTCTTCTGGCTACCCTGTCATGTTCATGATACAGCGTGAAAGTGAAAAAAGAAACTATAAAGTTATGTTCTATTCTCGTTCTAATCTGTTTAATGCCTGAAACTGGTACAAACAATCTCACAAACTTTTGCTTGTACAAAATTAATAAGAATATATTAGATACAATAGCTTTATACCCCATTTGTATCATAGTTAGCATAAAATGACAGAAAAAATCTAGTGTTGAGACACTCTGTCCTCCGCTTTCTTTCCGAATTCAATATCGGTATAGTTTATTTCTTTGCGTTTCACGCTATATCCTGTGCATATTAGGGTAGGCAGAGGGAACATGGGAACATAGTTTAAAGTCACTTTGTTCCCATGAAGTCACTTTCATTGCCCAACTTTCCTCAGAATTTTTAAGGCAATGTATATATGTATAGTGATCGGAGACTCAACACCTCGCCCTTCCTCACTATCCGAGCATGGAAACTAAAGTATTGAATATTTTATTATTTTATATGGGAATTGAACCCACATGTGTCGCATTTACAGAGAAACGTATGTACTCTTGTGCCCAGACGGTCACAAGATAAAAAGAATATTTAGGGAAATAATATATTTTTTCTAACCTGTTCTTCTTTTCTAATAACCACTAGCTTTTCTCCATTCATAGGTACATAAGTTTCAGAAGATTTACACCAAATGTCCAAGCTGACCAATAAAACAATTCGCTTTTGGAATTACGATCGAGTCCTATGTTTTATTTACAATATTCGCGTGTCATTAATATTAGATCCAGTGAACACCATGGGGATTGGAGCTATCACAATCGATTCGTCCTAATATATTCTGTATTCAGGAAACTGTGGAAGATATGTGAGTGGTTTACTAAATCAAGTGATTTATGAGGTTGTTCTGGGCGTGGGGCTGTATGCTTAAGGGTTCTAGGTTCAATTCTTGTTATGGGGAAATAATGATTTTCGTTTTCTCGCTTTAGTGGTAAGTCAAGCGTGATCTTGACGTTACCTGAACATCGGAGAAAAATAGGAAATTGAAGAATCTAAGTACACAGATTATTCCTTCTTGAGGAAGTTGGGAGTTTAAAATTTTGTATACGGGTTGTGTTTATAACGTAGATGCTCATTAACATGGAGTTTTCGAGATTCAATCCCTGAGGGGTTGTTTTTGGTGTTGGTAGTTTGTATGAAACTTTTTTGCTAAAAGTGCTAAGAGTCTCAAAAGTTGTGTAGGTATTCTTTTCGTGACGTACGTGTTACTTTGAACGGAATTTTGCGAAATTCAACCGTCAAGGCTGTATTATTGGGGTTGACAGTTTTTATGAAATTTCATTACTACAAAACAAGTGTTAGGAGTATGTAAGTGGGGTTGTTTTTAGAACTTACAATTCAAAATTGTTTTAGAACTGTATAATTCGTATGAAACTTCGTTACAAAGTATTGGAAGATTCAAATTTTTTTTTAAATTTACAAACAGTTCCTGAGATTAGAACGTTCAACAAAATAAACACATTCATTCCGGGTAGTCTTGATGTCCGTGACACAGCGGATAAGCTCCAAGAGCGTCGCCTAAGATAGTATGGCCACGTTGCGCTCCGACCTAGGAACTATGTCGGACGCAAGTGCCTTGATATGTCTGTTCCTGCAGTAAGACCTCCCGGTTGGCCAAGGAAGCGCTGGTTGGATGTTGTGTTGAGAGACATGGGAGCCAATGGTCTAATCACTGAGGGCGTAAAAGATCGTGCAAAGTGCAGTAGTTTCAGTAGGAAGGCAGACCCTGGCACAGCAAGCCGGGATTAATGCAAGGAAGAAGAAGAATATAGGTACTGTACCTGCGCTGAACAGGTTAAAACAGCATAAATGTGTACCTGTAAATGCGACTGTTTGTGAGCTAGATTGTCACTCGAGACAATGAAATATTTAATACGTAAATTTCCTCAATCAAGGCAACGACGTTGACTTCCGCAACTCAACACAAAATGTCTCTAGAATTTGGCGGAAATTGTTTGTATTAACATTATGTTCCCAGGTTCCCTCTGCCTACTCTTCTTCATACAAAGTACAAGCTTTTGTTCGTTATTATGAACAAAGAGTTATATAACTTTTGTGGGTATTTACGCACGACTTTGCTCCTGTCCCTCATAGTAATATAATATACTCATTTTCCGCGTAATTTGAGGCATTGCGTGTTGAGCGGAGGAAATGCAATTATTTAATATAATATTTTATGTGATTTAGTAAATATATTTTTAAATAAATATAAAAACATATCTATCCTGTAGAGAAGCCGGGGCAGGTACGTAACCACTACTGGTTGTAGGTTCGATTCACGCTCGAGGAAATTAAATATTTTATATTTTGATGTCGTAATCGTGGGTCGCGCTTTTACGAGGCATGTTTGGCTTTGAGTTTCGCCACTGAACATATAGAAACATAAATTTACATATTTACGTTGAAAATTGTCAAGAATAAACAGTATTCTTCTTTCTAGTTTAGAAAAACTTGTATAGTTTTCAGTATAATTAGTATTTACTCATTAGAAATCATGAATGGTACGCCAGAAAAAGCCTCTGCATTAGACATTAAAGTAGCACAGGTGATGTTCCAGATTCAAAACATCTCAATGTGCATTCAAGATACATTTTGACAATGCTCATTTTGGAATAGGACTTTTTGTCCGTTACTATCAAACAAAGAGTTATATAACGTAGCTCGCTGTGGTAATTAAGCGAAACGCGGCGTTGAGTTCCGCCACTTAATACGCAATGCCTCAAGAATTTGGCAGTGAATAGGGCATGGAATATCTTAATGCCTTAATTTGGTTTCTCGTTTTATGGATGGGTATAAAGAGTGAAGCTGAAACAAAATTTTACCAGAGAGTTATACTAACTTACTAGGATTTTCACGTGGTTTTGCTCCCGTTACATGTTGTGTTTGGAGAACACGAGTGCGACTGTAAGCACGATAGGTTGTTGGTTCGATCTCGAGGAAATAAAAAAATTGATATTATAATTTTCTTACCCTGTCAACTGACGTTGAGTTCCGCCACTCAACTTACAATGTCTCTAGAATTCGGCAGGAAATTGGAAACGTGGAAATGTGTCTTAATAAAGACGAGATTGTCTTGATATTAATTAACCAATTTCCTCTAATATATACGGGAAAAAGCGTGAAAATAAAAAAAAATCCGCAATTATGAACAAAGATTTACATAAATTTGTTAGCGTTAACACGTGGATGCTCCTTTTCGTTCATAGTGATATAATATAGTCCATAGCCTTCTTCGATATACAAACAGTGTAACTCAATTAAAAATTTACATTTAAACCAATACTTACTGAGATTATGACGTCAAACCAAATTCTCCAGCTTCAAATTCACCCTGTATCCTGCTTATGGGAGGGTAGGCAGAGGAAATTTGAGAAACTAGTGTTGAGACACTCCTCTGGAATATATATTTACGTAGCTTATTAGTCCAACCGAGCAGCTATACGTAATAAGTGTATATATATATATATATATATATATATATATATATATATATATATATATATATATATATATATATATATATAAATATATATATATATATATATATATATATATATATATATATATATATATATATATATATATATATATATATATATATATATATATATATATATATATATAAATATATATATATATATATATATATAAATATATATATATATATATATATATATATATATATATATATATATATATATATATATATATATATATATATATATATATATATATATATATATATATATATATATATATATATATATATATATATATATATATATATATATATATATATATATATATATATATATATATATATATATATATATATATATATATATATATATATATATATATATATATATATATATATATATATATATATATATTGTTAAGTACAGTGACTAGATGAATCACGGGGGGCCGCTTTTTCACTCAACATACAATGCCTCAAACTCAGCGACCAAAAGTGTTCTTATGAAAACTAAGAGGCTAAACACTACCTACAGTATCCTTGCTTCCCTCTGCCTTCTTTGCGTAAAAGATACAGCGTGAAGCAAAAAAAAAAAAATTATTTTCCCAATCAATCAATATTGTAAAATCACAGTTAAAACATTCGATAAATTTTGTATGATCGATATTCATATCATAATGCCTAAATAAAATAAAAATGCAAATGCGAGAAGCGTCAAATAATTCTATAGCTTATCTAAGCTGCGATTAATTCTACATAATGAGATGATTTACGGTCAAATAATTCTAAACATTGTCGGAAGATTATCTTAGTTAGTATAATCATAATTATTAATGATTCCAAAGACATTATTGAGATAGACGTGGAGCAGTGGCAGCGTGTGACTGCAAGAGTGGTCTCAGAAACGGCTAACCAGATTGAAATGCAGTATTTACTATTAAATTTTGGCAACTTTCTCTCAATATTTATTGTTCGTTTGATATAAATCGTCTAAAAACTAATAATATTACATCAATTTCGAATATTAGTTTTAAATTTATAAATATTATGTCAAAAGTGATAATGTAAAAAAACGCTTTTGCTTTAGCTTTAGCTTCACGCTGTATCCTGCACGAGGCAGGGTAGGCAGGGGGAAGACAGGCCTCAAATAAACTCTGAAATTAGTGAATAAAAAGTTTGACTTAAGCGGACGAAGCCACGGACGGATCTCTAATATTTAATATTAATCTGATTACCACTATAGGGAACTAACTGAATACTTAAAACTAAGACGCTCCGTCCCCATCAAGCCCAATTTTATTACGCACTTTTCGCCGAATTTGAGGCATTACGTATTGAGCGGTGAAACTCAACGCTGCCCTTACTTTGGTTATCATAGTTGTTGAATAGTAAATAGTAAATAGTATTTGAGGCCTGTCGTGGCGCAGCGGCACAAACCTGTGACTGTAATCGACAGGTTCTGGGTTCGATCCCCAGTCGAGGTAATAAATATTTAATATTTTCAATTAAAATATTACATGTTTTCATTTCTTCACTCTGGTACATAGCAAAATGCGGCGTTGAGTTCCGCCACTCAACACGCTATGCCTGAAATTCGGCGGAAAATAGGGATGAGAATGGGAATGGAGTGTCTTAACACTAGGTTCCCAAGTTCCCCCTGTCTATCCTGCCATGTTTCCTCGAGCGAGCATCGAATTCACAACCTAATACGTTTAAAGTCACACTTCTTGAACCGCGACAGATAAAAAAAAAAAAGCTTGAGGCAAGAAATAAAAAGATAGTAAAAATAAAAACGCCAACACAA
Organism: Eueides isabella; assembly: GCA_019049475.1. NCBI lineage: Eukaryota > Metazoa > Arthropoda > Insecta > Lepidoptera > Nymphalidae > Eueides > Eueides isabella. The sequence continues at coordinate 1,484,203 of CM032385.1, read as the reverse complement.
ATAAAAACAAGCTTCCGAACTCCACACGGCACTTCCTGTTTCCAGCAATGAAACGAAGTTGCTATTTGCGTAAAAGTGATACATCCGCTGGTCCATTAACGGCTCTAAGTATCCCCTTTCCCGGAACTTACGTAAAGAACTACGTTGACTTTTTTATTTTAACCGGGTTAGCGGTATCTTTGTGGGATATTTCATTTTATTTTTGTATATATATATAGGCTTGCTGTGGCGCAGGGGTATAAATTTGTGCGTACTTCGACAAAATGTGGGGAGCGTAACCATCTTGATGGGAACACAATGATTTAACACGAGGTTCCCATGTTCCCTCTGCCTACCCTATAACAGGTTACAGTGAGAACATGGTTTAATTACGTTATATTAGCGTTTTCTGCTGTGTTTTAAATGTAATAAGCCATCAAGCCATCTTCGTATTGCAACAAGTGGTATTTCCACCCTTAGACTAGATGCGGCGTTAAGCTCCGCTACCCAATAAGCAATGTCTTAAAAACAGAAGTGAGCTGCCTACGTTACCTCTCTTGCCTACCTTGTTATATCCGGTTTAGAAAACGTACCCACAATCGAATAACAAATAAATACCAATAAATGACTTATTTAAGCTTGCAAAATATAAGATATTTTAAAGGCTGAATCTATTCATACGATAACCGTACGAATAATTTTTAATTATTAGTCCGGTTACTGTACGAATAATTGATAGTTATTTGTACAGTAACTGGATTATTAGTCCAGATACATTTAAGATACATTATCTTCAACAATTAGATTTTTTTTTAAATTATAACGTCTTAAGAGGTAACGGTGGTAAAATATCATCATGGGGGCAATAAAAAATAAGAAATGTATAAAGCTCTCCCAATAATATAAAACTGTTCCTAACCTAACCTAACCAAAAAAAAATACCCGGACGACTAATAAGTAATTATTCGTACAGTTATCGGACTAATAGTCACTTCGTATTTTAAAAATCTTTGTATAAAACTTTACGAGTTTCAAGGAAACTGACTTGAAGAAAAGTGACAATATATCGATTGAATTTTCATGGACGGGTCTTTCAAGGCCGGTTGATGGATGGCACAGTGGCGTTTTATTGTAAGCCAAAATCTATACATACAATAAAATTGTAATTCATCGCTGTCCATACACGGAAATTATACGAGAAAATATATTATTGAGGGCATTTATCAGAGAATAAAAAGCGAAACAATGATTTTTGAAAGTTGCGAACGCTAATCGCGGAACCGCTTGGCCGATTTACTCACTCAGCTACACGCTGTATCCCGCACACGGCAGGGTAGGCAGACGGAGCTTGGGAACCTAGTGTTAAGACACTCCGTTCCACTTTAGTTCCTCACTTTCTGTCCAAATTTGAGGCAATGCAAATTGAGCGGCAGAACTCAACGCCGCGCTTAGCTTTGATACCAGAGCGAAGAAATGAAAATAATAAATATTCAAATTGAAAATATTACATATTTTATAGAGGCCTTTCGTGGCACAGCGGCACTAGAGTGTGACTGTAACCGACAGGTTCTGGGTTTGATCCCCTATCGAGGAAATGAAATTTAAATTTTCATTTTAAATATTTAATGTTTCATTTCTTCGCTCTTGTAATAAAGCTAAGCGCGGTGTTGAGTTCCGCCACTCAACACGCAATGCCTCAAATTCAGCGGAAAGTGGGGAACAGAAGCGGAACGGAGTGTCTTAACACTAGGTTCCTATGTTCCCTCTGCCTACCCTGCCTCGTGCGGGATACAGCGTGAAGCTGAGTAGAGTAGTTAAATATTTTATTTCCCGAGTGCGGATGTAACAGGCCTCATTTAAATGCAGTTTTCACTGTTGAATTTTAGCACGCTTCTTTTGGTATTTAGTGTTTATCTTATTGATGTCGGTGTTTAAATGAAAAAAAAAGGAATGAGATTTTTCGCAAATTAACAATTTCATAAAACTAAAACTTTAGTTTTTTTATATTTACTTATGGTAATAAGGCAAAGCGCGTCGTTAAGTTCCGCCACTCAACACGCAATGCCTCAAATTCGGCGGAAAGTGGGGAACGGAAGTGGGACGGAGTATCTTAACACTAGGTTCCCAGGTTCCCTCTGCCTACCCCGCCTTGCGCGTGATACATCGTGAAGCTAAAAAAAAAGTTTTTTATATACCTGTGAATGAGACCTTTCGTGGCGCAGTGGCACAACGTGTGACTATAAACACGACAGGCTGTGAGTTCGATTACCACTTGAGGAAATGAAATATTTAATATTTTCAAATCTTCACTCCGCTAACAAGGCAAAGCAAGGCGTTGAGTTCCACGAATCAACCTAAGCCTACAACTTACATAAAGCTAATGATAGTTTTGTATTACAATATTACAGTTACATGTAATTCGGAACATCTCCGTTGAATCGAAGCTCGAAATTGGATATTTTTAACCAAGCTAGAGGAAAATGTTAGAAACCGTTACGTGGCAAATCCGGAAAAGGGGACACTTAATGGAGCCGCTAATGTAGCGACGGATGTATCGGTTTTGTACATATTCTTGTGTTTATATATAGTTTTTCTATTAAAAAATCCTATAATCATTTATGTTAAGACGATAAACGGAAATATGTATTATTTTCATTTCTTCGATCTGGTCCAGGACAAAGCGTGGCGTTGAGTATCGCTGTCAAAAAAGGCAGTGTCTTAAAAATAAGACAATCCGTAGAGTGTCTCAGAGACATTATGTTCACTTTATTTTCCCTGAACTAAATATATACATATTTTAAACCTAGAAAAGACCTTATAACTGTTGCACTCAAGTGAAGATTTCCTTGAAAGTTGTAGATAACAGTAATTAAGTCTCAAGTTTCAGTTCTCAACAGCAGATGCCTGCGTTACTAAAAATATATAACTTTTAAACGTTCACCTGAGATTCGTAAGGAATCGTTTACTTGTAACCTAATTTGATTAACCCGGAACCCGGGAACCCACTATGTTCCCGGGTTCCCTCTGCATACCCTGCTATATTAGAGATACAAAGTTAAAAATAATAATAAGGATACTATGTTCTCATTAAGACCGACTTTCTGCTGAATTTAGGAATGAAATTCAGTTTTAGCCTATTTTGTATCCTGATCCTGCATGTATCAGCACTTCTTAGATAGATTCTTTCTTTCTTTCTTAGATACTTCCTTTCCCTACTTCCAGTCAAATTCTGAATATACTGCATGCTCAACGGCGCCATTTCAGCATTTATAAAGTAAATTTATTTCACAATTCTCATAACACAAAGCCGTGGCATTGATTTCCGGCTACCACTTTACATTCAAATCAACTCCAAAATGAATGAATAGAAAAAAAATATCAAACTAAAAAACTACTTTGCAGGCACCATAATGAAATAACTTAAGCAATTTCCTAGAAAATGGAAGAAGAAATATAATTTATAGTTGCCATCTACAAACTTCATTTCATATATAATACAATTTTCGTCGTTTCCACGGGGCCAGGTCTGTTCACGTAGAAATATAACAATGAGACGTTCATGTTTATTTCGTTCGAAAGCAACTCTAATCACAGGCGATGGCGATGTTTCTTGTAATTTTAGGGCTCCGTAGCACAGTAGGTAAAAGCTTACACTAAAAAAAGTGGGTAAAAGCATACATTAAAATGACTTTGCTGTTAATTTGTCTGTTTGTAAAAACTATATATCTCAATAATACGAAGTATCAAGATGAAATTAATAACCAATATCCTGTCTACGGTCTTTCACAGAAATAATCAAGCTTCTAAATGCGCATAGTCGTAGGACATCAGAATATATGAACTTTTTTGATAAATTTTGTATTAATATCATCGCTATCGAAACTTATACGGTACTTGCCGTGGATCTACAGTTATGAAATTTGATACAAATTAAGAAATTTGAATAAAATTAAGAAATAAATCTAAAAATTGATCATTTCTACGTATAATGTAGAAAAAATATTTATAAAGTCACATAAGCTTTTCTCTTACAATCCTGATATTAGTACGGAGCTCTCGGTGAGCGAATCCCACTTTAGGATGGTTATTTTGTTTTCTTTTAAAATAATTATATAATAAATTTTATCATTTATATTGAAAACAAAAAGTAATATAAAATAATGACATATTATCTTTTGTTTTCAGATTAATATTTAGAAATTTATAAAATTTTTACGGTCCTAAGCCTCCACCCTTCAGAAATAATCCAAGCGTTCTTGCCAATTAGCTGTACGTGTTTCGTGATATGCTTACACAATGTTGATTGATTACACAAAAATGTTTCGTTGAGTTTCACGCTGTATCCTGCTTATAGCAGAAGCAGGCAGAGGGCACTTAGGAACCTAGTGTTAAGACACTCCATTCTGTTCCCCAATCTTTGCCGTATTTGAGGCATTGCGTATTTAGTGGCGGAACCAGACTTCACACTAGAGCGGAGACATAAAAATATTTACTCAGCTTCACGTTGTATCCCGCACGAGGCAGGGTAGGCAGAGGAAACCCGGGAACCTAGTGTTAAGACACTCCGTTCCACTTTCGTTCCTCACTTTCCGCCGAATTTGAGGCATTACGTGTTAAGTGGCGGAATTCAACGCCGCGCTTTGCCTTATTACCAGAGCGAAGAAATTAAACATTAAATATTTTAATTGAAAATAATAAATATTTCATTTCCTCGACTGGGGATCGAACCCAGAACCTGTCGGTTACAGTCACACTCTTGTGCCACTGCGCCACGACAGGCCTCAAAAAATTAAATTAAATAAATATTTAAAAGAGCTCCCATACGACAAACATATTTTTTGTCCTTTCTACCTCATAGCAGAAAATGAAAATATACCTCATATTACGACACTCTGTCTTTCACCTTCTAACCAAATCCGTAACATTTTATGTCAGGTGGCGAAAATTACTGCTTGCGTTAAGAAGGAATCGAACTTGCACCTATCGTTATCGGGTTCCCTCTGCCTACCCTGCCTCGTGCGGGATACAGCGTGAAGCTATAAAAAAAATATTTCATAGTACGTATTTGACGATATAAGGGCAACGGCAAAAATTGGACTGTCCAACTCTCATGATGCCTGATACAAATCGGCAGATGAAAAGCGGAGTCTTTATAATAGTAATCCGTTTTACCTTTTGGGTTTGGAATCCAACTAAAAAAGAGAGATAACCTCTTTTTTCTCTCACGTTTCGCTATGTTACTTTATGTTTGGAGAAGATATTTTTTTAGCTTACCATTTTATAAGTGCCAAAGCGCTAAATAGATAATATGTGCAGCTAAAAAAAATAAATTGTATCTTGGGCCTGGATAAGAGGCAGAGTTGGATAAGAGTGGACGAGGCGAAAGAGGTATGGTCTTTCGCCTCGTCCACTCTTATCTACCTCTTCATACATGCCCTCAATCAAGTCTGCAACCAAAGCCTAACCTTGTCTACGTTACACTAACACAAAAAAATTTTTTAAGCAAATAATTTAACCTAATATTACTTTTAGTAGTAATCAAGTTAAAAATTAAAAAGTTTTAAACATAAAGCGTGCGGAACATCTGCAACTCATGTCAGCCATCATTTTTGATGATCTCCATTACACGCAAGAGATTCACATTTTTTTACCATTTCTATGTAATATTTTCAGTAAATTGTATATATCTTAGCCTACGTGTTTCTTTTTTACAGCTTCACGCTGTATCCCGTTGCTTAGACATCTTGTTCCTATCGCTGCCAATTTCGGATGTTTCGTATTACCAGAGTCGAAACTAAATCCATAAACGTTTCCGTTTCCTTATATGATATGCTACTATGCCACGAAAGTATCCAATTAAAATTATACATACGAAAATTCGTAAAGATAAATGTTTGTTCTACTTTCTTCCAGAAAATACTGAACGGATTTCGATGAAACTTTATAGTAATATGGCTTATATATGAGAATAACACAAGCTATAATTTATGTTATATTTTTTTTGTCTATAATATAAAAAAAATTAAACGGGCGAAGCCGCGTTTGAATAGCACAAGCTATAATTAATGTTTTTTTTTGTCTATAATATGAAAAAAAATTAAGCGGGCGAAGCCGCGTTTAAACCACAAGTATACAGTATCAATATAGTCGATATAATATGGACATTATAGAATAATAATTATATATCAACATAGGGGTGATAGTAGAGCATGCAATTATATTAACACACAAATGTGCTACATGATTTAATATGAACAAGATCAATTTGCTATTTATAGCGTAATATTGGCTTATTATACGGGAAAATGAAATAAATGAATAAATATACGTACAAGCTATGGTAGCGGGATCAAATTTCACGGGTAAATTTGTATTAATTTGACCGGAAATGCTGTTGTTATTATATAAAAAATATATAATGAATACATATAGACACTTTACATATGAAATAGCGGTGTTTAACGCTGCATATTGCCTTAATTAACCAGGTCATTAATAATCACCCTGAATTGACTTTTTATCACGTCATTCACATTGAGATACTTAAAATGGCGCTACAGTATCTCTTTAATAAATTATATATAAATTTGAGGCCCGTCGTGGCGCAGCGGCACAAACGTGTGACTGCAAACGACATGTTGTGGGTTCTATAACCACTTGAGAAAATGAAATATTTAATATTTTTTTATTAAATATTTAAACTTTTCATTTCTTCGCTCTGGTAACAAGGCAAAACGCGCGGTTGAGGCAAAAAGTGGGGAACGGAAGTGGAACGGAGTGTCTTAACACTAGGTTCCCAAGTTCCCTCTGCCTACCCAGCCATGTGCGTCATACATCGTGAAGCTAATTAGTATTATCTCTCTCTACTTAATTATTTAAACTGTAAATTTACATCTAAATACAAAAAGGTTAGAAGAGTAACCGCAAGTCTGTTCAAACAGCTCTTAAGATTTAGACAGCGTAAGCTATCTAAGCACTCGAAACTTGAAATTTCGTCTACTTTATTATAAAGCAGAATTTTATCTTCATTATTCAAGAGCCCTGCTTGTTTAGTGGTTTTAAATATAGAGTCTCAAATGTTAGATAAAATAAGGCTGCTCTGTCTCTCTGTCTGTGTGTATGAGGCAACGTAGCTCCTGAACGAATAAACTGAATCTACGTACAAGCTATGGTAGCGGGATCAAATTTCACGGGTAAATTTGTATTAATTTGACCGGAAATGCTGTTGTTATTATATAAAAATTATATAATGAATACATATAGACACTTTACATATGAAATAGCGGTGTTTAACGCTGCATATTGCCTATAATAAACTGAATCGAGCGTGGTTATTTTTAATCAAAAGCCATAGCCATAGTGTTTAATTTCTAAATATATTTTATGAACATACGATCAACTAGAGTTTTGAGTAATTTTCTAAAATGAAGTTATATTGATTGTGGGTCGGGAGTTATCTATGATCATATCATATATCTCTCTCTCAGCTTCACTCTGTATCCCTCACTCAACGGCGCGCTTTGCCTTATTACCAGAGCGAAGAAATGAAACATTAAATATTTAAATTGAAAATGTTAAATATTTCATTTCCTCGACTGGGGATCGAACCCAGAACATACAACAAAGGCCTATATTTGGATACAATATACATAACGAGCCCGATATGGTTTTGAATTTAGTTCACACTTGGAGCAAATGCTCATTAACACGTTTTTATTAGGTCGAGCTGTAACTAACTAAGCAACTGTGTTATAATATATTTGAATCAGAATTTATTAATTTATTGTACTTACATAATATTTAATATTTTAAATTTGAATATTTAATGTTTTCATTTCTTCGCTCTGGTACCAGGCAAATCGCGGCGTTGAGTTACGCCACTGAACATGCAATGCCTCAAAGTTAACGGAAAGTGGGGAACGAAAGTGGAACGGAGTGTCTTATCGCTAGGTTCCCAAGTTCCCTCTGCCTACCCTGCCATGTGCGAGATACAGCCTACCTTTTTTCTATTATTAAGTTGTGGGTTCGATTCACAATTAAAGAAATTAAATATGTAATATTAACATTTTCTCGCTCTAATAAAGATGCTTTTGATCTTGAGGCCTGTCGTGGCGCAGCGGCACAAGAGTGTGACTGTAACCGACAGGTTCTGGGTTCGATCTCCAGTCGAGGAAATGAAATATTTAATATTTTCAATTTAAAATATTTAATGTTTCATTTCTTCGCTCTGGTAATAAGGCAAAGCGCGGCGTTGAGTTCCGCCACTCAACACGCAATGCCTCAAAGTTAACGGAAAGTGGGGAACGAAAGTGGAACGGAGTGTCATAACACTAGGTTTCACTTTCGTTCCCTCTGCCTACCCTGCCTAGTGCGGGATACAGCGTGAAGGTGAAAAAAAAAAAATAAAGATGCTAAACGTGGCGTTGGTTCACAGATCAACATGCAATGCTTCTATAATTCAGCGGAAAGGAAGGGAACATCCCTACTATACTCCTTACTCTAGGTTCCCAAGTTCACTCTGCCTCCACTGCAATAGCGGGATAAGCTACAAAAAAGAGGTTAATTGGAAAAAAATATCATATAACAAAGTGACATTAGAACGATATAAATTTCAAATGTATATTCACATTTTTTTTCTTACGAAGTCACCTGACCTACTCCAGGCTACGATAGGCTTTTGAACTTAGAAATCTAGTGTTCAGTGACGTATATTTTCCACCTCATATCTCTTTTATAATATAAAAGACTGTTTTATAATATCAATATAAATAAAAGTATATAAAAAATATATTATATGTATAATCATAGGCTCCTATACAATGTTTGTTTGAACTCTTACTAGACGGTCTAGGGTAGGCAGAGGGAACCCGGGAACCTAGTATTAAGACACTCCATTCCACTTCGTTTCCCACTTTCCGCCGAATTTAAGGCGCGCGTTGCGTGGCGGAACTCACACCGTGCTTTGCCTTGTTACCAGAGCAAAGATATGAAAACATTAAATACTTTAATTGAACATATTAAATATTTAATTTCTTCGAGTGCTCGAACATAAGTCTTAATATTAGGTTATCGAGTTCCCCTCTGTCTCTGCAGTCTCCTGCAGTGGGAAGCTAATAATGGGATAAAAAGAAAATACCTAGAACTAAATTAATTGCCTAATTACCCATGGATTTGAGGCCTGTCGTGGCGCAGCGGCACAAACGTGTGACTGTAACCGACGGGTTGTGGGTTCGATCCCCACTCGAGGAAATGAAATATTTAATATTTTCAATTTAAATATTTCATGTTTTCATTTCTTCGCTCTGGTACAAGGCAAAATGCTGCGTTGAGTTTCGCCACTCAACACGCTATGCCTCAAAATTCGGCGGAAAGTGGGGAAAGGAAGTGGAACGGAGTGTCTTAACACTAGGTTCCCAAGTTCCCTCTGTCTACCCTGCCATGTGCTGGATATAACGTGAAGCTGAGGAGAGGATTTGATGCAGCATTTCACTCACTCACTCAGCTTCACGCTGTATGCCCGCACATGGCAGGGTAGGCAGAGGGAACTTGGGTACCTAGTGTTAAGACACTCCGTTCCACATCCGTTCCCCATTTTCCGCTGAATTTTGAGACATAGCGTGTTGAGTGGCGTAACTCAACGAAAACATTAAATATTTAAATTGAAAATATTAAATATTTCATTTCCTCGAGTGGAGATCGAACATACAACCCATCGGTTACAGTCACACGTTTGTGCCGCTGCACCTCGACAGGCTTCGAGCTGCAACTTATTTCCAAATTTAAATTAAAACATACAGGCAAGAGTAAATTAAGAAAGTTTAATTGGATAATTTAAACTTAGCAATAGTCAATTAATTGTTATCAAACATCACAATAGTGAAGTCCATTTCATAACTTTAATTGTTTGAACAAATTTTGTACACAGATAATTATTTTATATGTGAATCCCAAATTAGTGGTTCAAAGGTTCAACATGACTACAAATACGTCGGTCTTGGATACTATTCCCACTTGGAGAAATGATTATATGTAAAACTCTAATATTTATCTAGCAAGACTTCGCACGGTGTTGAGTTACGTGACTCAATACGTAATGTCTCCAAAAATTGGGCATTGGAAACACCATGTCTTTACACTACGTACTCTCTATGTACTCCGCTATGTGTGGTATATAGCGTGATACAAAAAAAGTTTAGTCACAAGCACAGTATAAAGACGTCCTCAAAAAAATATTTTTAGGGTTCCGTACCTATGAAGATAAAAACGGAACTCTATGAGTATCACTTTGTTGTCTGCTTTTCTATAGTCCTGCCGGGATTATTCAGTGAATTGGGATTGTTCGGTAGCTCCATATGATATTGATATTTATCTCAAAATACTAAACTGAAATTAATATTCAAATATTCAGGTCTACGGTTTCTTAAAGCGCAGAAAAAATAATCTCCTAATAATAGGCAATTAAAAAGTATAAGTGTATTTTGTATATGTTACGGGATAATGTATGAAATCACCATGTATTTATAGGATGTTTACTATGGGCCTGTTACTTCTTCCCAGAAGTGAATTTTCAATTTTATAATATAGCAATACACAAAAAAATATTACAAACTTATTTATATTTCCAGTTAAATTCATACAAATTAAATGCGTACGCTCTTAATAATATTACTAACTTAATTTTACAGTTGACTTCATCCAAAACAAATGCATACGCTATTAAAATTTTTGTTTAATTAATCATATTCTCACCGTCAATAATAAAATTGTTACGGAATACTCGATAGGCAAAAACTGACTCGCACTTGACCGGTTTTTTACAAAAACAAACAAATAATTTCCTTCTTTCGGCATTTCGTATAATCGCTTTATTGCACTCTTCACTTTTATTATAGGTTTACGTGTGGAATGTTATCTGATTGTATCCAGCCTTGTTAAAGTCTTAATTAAAAAACTTTTTGTATACTTGAGCTTTATTTTTTATTTACTGCTACTATTTTGTATTAAATTATTCAGAATTGTTTACAAAATATGACAAAAACTATATAGCGGTTCAAATTCTGATTACGGAGCCTTACTTTTTCTTCATAGAACTAATCCCAGTGTCTGTCAAGACCTACCTTTCTAATCAACTTCCCCTACTAGACAAAACCTAAGCTTTCATTTTCTACATCACGACATTCAACGCTTCCTTGGACGTTCAGAAAGTCTTATACTATGGACAGCCAGGTACTTGCATCTGACATAGCTCCTAGAACCGGCGGTGAACATGGTCATAGTAAGTGGTAGACTCAAGCAACAATAAAACGTAACAAATTTCAAGACTACCTCCAATGAATGTGTTACATACGCAGAACGCCTTTCGCTGCACATCCATTTCAGCATTTTATTTTCGTGGTGTGATGCTCTTGAGTATGCCAAGATAATTCTGGGATACGTTCTTAAAACTTACTTACTTGTAGATTTGATTCCCATTTGGAGTAATTTTTGTCCTATGGAAATGGAGGTTTCAAAAAATGAGCTTCCCTCTGACTACCCTGCTATGCTGGAAAGGGTATGAACCTATTATTTATTTACCAATTAATATGAAAACTCACTTTATTTATAATTAACTTTATACTCCTTTTAACAGGCAATGCCTCAAATTCGGCAGAAATTAGGAAACCAAAGTGTCCCAATGGGAACGGAGTGTCTTAATACTAGGTTCCCAGTATAACTATCCTTTTATTTTTCCATCCATTACTAGTAATCGATTTAAATTTTATTACTTAGGCCCTCAAAATACTTATATTTTTGGCATTAGTAATATGATGAAACGATGATCAACGTTACAAGGTCAGTATGAAAATTTCACTCACTGACATGTCCGCTAACAAGCTGTATCTCATGAACCGTGATAGAAAGATGATAAATTGTTTTCGCTAAAAACTAAATATAATATTTATTTAAGGTCTTTCCCAGAATACAAAAAGACATGTTTTTTGTATTTTTTAAATGAATGTATTATAGAACACATCTGGCGTGAGTTCCACACTTGGTTGATATTAATTCACTGTGCAGAGATTCATAACAGGAATAGAGCTAACTGACTTTCTACGCTCAATACGTATATAATGTTTCCAATTTGACCCAAAAGTGTAGGACAGTGTCTTAGGCTCACGTTCTCCTTGCTTCACGAAACTTGTATATATATATTTTTTAATTTGCAATGGGATACAAGAACGGACACTCCTTCTGTCCTTAATACTATTTTAAATTGTCCAAATTCCCTCTGCCTACCCTGCCATGTGCAGGTGACAGCGTAAACAAAAAAAAATATATATAAGTCTTTTTGTTCAGCTTTCAGCATAAAAGTTATCATAAAACAAAAATTGCGACTATTAAAGCAAAACTAAACTGAGTGTAATATTTATTCACTGAATTCCATTACTATTTGACCTACCAAGGTTACTCAAGAGAGCGCGCTTGTGTGGGAATAAAGGTGTAATTTATTCGCACGAACTGTGAAGTATGTAAATAAAATCTTTGAAATATATATAAATCTTTATTACTTTTCTATATGAAGCAGTCATGGTGCAGAGCTCAAGAGAGATTGTGGTGGATTTCAATCCTGATCGAGGGTTTAAAATATCTGTTGTTTTCATTTTCTCGCTGTATCCTGCACATGGCAGGGCACTCCGTTCCACTTGCGTTTCCGCCGAGTTTCAGGCATTGCGTGTTAAGTGGCGGAACGCTCCATTTCACCTTGTACCAGAGCAAAGAAATGAATACTATAAATATTTAATTTGAAAATATTAAATATTTAATTTGCTCGAAAATTGGTTAATCGAACCCACAACCTGTCGGTTACAGTCACACGTTTGTGCCGCTGCACCACGACAGGCCTCAAACTTGGGATAATTACTTTATTATTTTCTTTTTTTCGCTCTAGCATCAAGATAAAGTGGGTGAGATGAATTAGTTTTGGCACTTCACAATGTAATATATAGACAGTTGGACATTTTGTTTTAAAGTAATATAATGAAAAAGATAAGTAATAAGATAATTAATAAAGGTAAGTCCAGGCATCAGATTGTACCTTGGTTCGAGTTCAATTTCTACTGTGAGAGATATATTTTTGTTCAAGTTTATAGCAACTGAAAAAGTCTTTACACTGGTTCCTTATATTTCCGGTTCCTTCACTTCCGGTTCATTTACTGGTTCCTTATTTTTAAAAAATAAATATACGCATTTTCCATACAAAAATAATAAATATCAATCAAATGCAAACATTACTTCACAAAAATCCAAGTTTTCATATGAAAATAAATGATATTTTGATATTAAAATTGAATTCACAGAAAAAAAAAATACATGTACAATATTAATGTTGTTCATAAATAAAACGTGTGTAAGAAAATAAACCTGAGTCGTCGACTGTCAAGAGCTAAACAATTTACTTGGGAAAAATGTGTTCCACTCAAGCAAGCCACGGCCGATGTCTTCATAAAATATTCTGTGCTCCGCAGCTTCTGGAGTGTCTTAGATGAAATCTAATAGGCTTGGATTTTACTTGGTTAAGTGAATGTATATACGAGTAGCTGTAATATTTTTTTATATTAGAGTTGGTATGAAATTTTGTTTATAGAATTATAATATATACTTTTTTGGCCTGTCGTGGCGCAGCGGCACAAGCGTGCAACTGTAAAGGACAGGTTGTGGGTTCGATCCTCACTCGAGGTAATGAAATATTTTTAAATTAAATATTTAATGTTTTCACTTCTTCGCTGTGGTATCAAGGTAAAGCGAGGCTCTGAGTTCGGCCACTCAACACGCCTTAAATTCGACGGAAAGTGAAGAACGAAAGCGGAAGTCGTTCGCACTAGGTGTACAGAAAACCTAGTGTAGAAGACTTTCCGTTCTTATTGAGACACTTAGGTTCCCTGGTTGTTTTTTTTTTAGAACTTTTGAAGCTTTGCTTGTTGAATAGATAGTTAATACAGATGAAAATATTTAAAATATTTACAAATGGTTTTTTTTTCAGCTTCACTCGCTTCAGTGTAGGTAGAGGTAACTTGGGAACGTATTATTAAGACACTCTGTTCCTTTGCCCACAATTTGTCCAATTTGAAGCATTTCGTGTTTTGTGGCGGAAGTCAACGCCGCACTTTGTTACCAGAGCGAATAAATTAAAAAAGCATATTTATTTATAAATATTAACTAAGTAAAATTTAAACGTAAATACCAACGTGTAACTTTCTCTCAAGTATTTCAGGAAATCTTATTTTGGTCTCTTAGGTATTTCAGGATATCTTCTTATAGAAATGTAACGGAGCATCTCATGCACTCCTAAGAGAGTACATGGCAAATTTTAGTTTTCAAGTCGAGGTAGTTTTGACTGAGCGTCGTTTTTCAGTTATTTAATGACGAAAAGATTTATATATGCACATACTAGTCATTTAATTTGCTTGCTTGGACTTTTGAACTTTTTATGAAAAATCTCTTTATTTTCACTTCAAGTATATTTATATAGAATTTTTATTTCAAAATTGGCCTAAACAGTTTTGTTGCGAGATTTCAACTTTCTTGCTCTTTGTGTTGTCCTTTGGTCATTTAGTTAGGATAAAGTAAAGGAAAGCATTTATGTACTGTTTATTCTGGTATGGTTTTTTTGTGTTTTATAGTGAGTTATAGCTATAAGCGTGTAGTATATGTAGTTAACGGAAGTATTTTGATAAAAACGGAGTGTCTTAACACTAGGTTCCCAAGTTACCTCTGCCAACCCTGCATATGAAAGATACAAAACAATGTGGAGAACGTTTAATGTTAATATATACGAAATAAAAGAACAAAATTCTTGACTCAAAATCGATGATAGCTCAAACAGCAATAAGGAAAAGCTTTTTATTATAACTCCTTGACGGTCGATTACTCGAGTGGGTTCATTTCAAAAGAATGTTTGTGTATTTATTTTTCATTTTTTCTGAAGTGTTATGTTAAAAATCATTATATATTTTTTTAAATCTTTTCTTTTTTCGATTGTCAACGCGATGGTTAAGGATTCTTATTTGATTCGGAGGTTATTTTATTGTAGCTTATTATGTGAATATATTACATATTACAGAGGGAACCTTGGGTCAGGATACTCCAATCCCATTAAAACGAAATGAGGCATTTGATGTTCAGTGGCGGAACTCAACGCTGCACTTAGCCGCCTTACTAGAGAGGGAAAAATTAAAATTTATTAAATACTTCACTCCCTAAGTGAAAATCGATCCAAAAGCCCTCATGCTTACAATCCTAAACTGGTACTCCAGTTGACTAGATACCTGATTATTATTCATATATGTTTTTTTCAATTTACCAATCTTGGGACAAAAGCACGGCGTTAAGTTGCGCCTCAAAATATGCATAATCTTGAAATTCAGGCAGAAACGAGATAATCGAGACTCTCTAATGCCAAATTCCTTATCTAACATATGGAAAAAAGCAAGAAGATACAATATATTTACATATACAACGTAAAATTGGACCATAAATATGCCAAGCTTCGTTACCAAAGTCTATCAGTCTTGCATTTTTACTGAATTACGAGTATTCTGAAAAAGCCCTTGTGTAGACAGTATTTGTTGTATATCTTGGAGTCATAAAGATATTTTTCACCGCGAGCGTGAAATTTTGTTATATGAAAATCATTTTTCAATGACATTTTCTACGTGTTACTCAATATTTTATCGTTGATGTATTAGGATGTATATTGTTGATGTACAAGGATACATTTATATAATTTTTATATTTAGCAATTATTATCATTACGCTATTTTTTGAAAATACCAGGGTAAGTCAAAGGGAACCCAGTATAGAAATGCTCCGTTTCCCCATTTCGCACAATTATCGAGATTTGTTTGGTGATCAGAACTACGAAGTGTATAACACCATCCTCCTAATAGGCTCCGAACTAACAACCTTTATGTTTATAGCCAGACGCTGTGACAAATCCAGCTTAACAATATATTATGTTTTTTTACAATTTTTTTATCATTTCTTTACTCTGTTAACAAAGCAGAGCGCCAGAGACTCTCAACGAGCAGCTTAAATTCGGTGAATAGTGGAGAGTATGAAGTGTTTCACCACTAAAACTTGGAAAAAGTTTTCTCTTCCGGCATAAATCTGGAAAACAAATAATAATAATTTCAATTTATATCTTAGCGTGTTTGAACACTCTACTCTACTCCTATCAGCTTCACGCCGTATCCCGCACATACAGAGACAGAGGGAATTAGGGAATCCAGTGTTAAAACCCTACGTTCTTCAAACTCCGTTCCACTTCCGCTCTCCACTTTCCGCCGAATTTGAGACGTTGCGTGTTGAGTGGCGGAACTCAACACAGCGTTTTGTGTTTTTACCAGAGCGAATAAATAAAAATATTAAATATTTAAATTGAAAACCTGTTGAGGCCTGTCGTGGCGCAACGTGTAATAAGACAAAGCGCGGCGTTGAGTTCCGCCACTCAACACGCAATACCTCAAACTCGGCGGAAAGTGGGGAACGGAAGTGAAACAAAGTGTCTTAACACTAGGTACCCGGGTTCCCTCTGGCTACCCTGCCTCGTGCGGGATACAGCGTGAAGCTGAAAAAAAAATTGAAAACATTAAATATTTCACATCTTTGAGTGGGATTCGAACCTTTCAATCACAGTCACACCCTTGTGCCGCTTCGTCACGGCAGGTCTTTGATACGACTTAACACTTATATATGTACTATATATACATATATATTATATACATATATATTATATACGTATATAGAATTCCATAGGTCTATAGTAATTAATTACTATAGTAATGTGCTATTCAATTTCACACTTCATAGTTCGTTTGATATTTGACACGTAATGACAATCTTGTATTACGATGTATAATAGACACCCTTAATTTCATTGAGGTATGGTGACTTAGTGAGCAAAAAGCAAGAAAAGCCTTCGCAAACTGAGTATATTAAATTATTTCATGATTTTTAATCTGGTAATAAGACAAACTGCGGCATTGATTTCCGACACTTAACACGCAATGTCTCAGAAAACATGTTACATATCAATATGCGCATTAAAAATGAAAAGAAAAATAAAAAAGTATGATAGTTTATAAGAATTTCATTTTAAGAAAAGGAAATATATTACAAAATAATAATTACTTGGGTAGGGTATGCAGAGGAAACTTTGGAATCTAGTGTTAATAAAGTCCATTTTCTCCCAACTGTCCCCTGAATTTAAGGCATTGCTTGTTGTGTGGCGTAACTCAACGCCGCGATTTGCCTTGTTACCAGAGCGAAAAAATGAGAATATTATATTTCTCTCTCTCCCTCTCTTTTTTCTCAGCTTCACGCTGTATCCCACACTAGGCAGGGTAGGCAGAGGGAATGGAAGTGAAACCTAGTGTTATGACACTCCGTTCCTCTTTCGTTCCCCACTTTCCGCCGAATTTGAGGCATTGCGTGTTGAGCGGCGAAACTCAATGCCGCGCTTTGCCTTATTGTATTTAAATTGAAAATATTAAATTTTCAATTCATTTTTACGAGTGGGGTCGAACCCATAACTTGTAGCTTATATTCACGTTCGTGCCCGTGCGTCTCGACAGGCCTCGGTCAAAATAATAATCGTAAAGTTTATTTAATACAAAATTAGTAGATAATATGCTCGTAATTCAAATTTGTCAACTAAAATTGATACGAATTCCTCGGTGAGCTAGTCCGACTCGCACTTGACCGGTATCATTAATCATACTCCAGTAGAAAGATTGAACCTGCTTCCTACGATCATGCTCAGTTCTGCACCGCAATGGTGTTACCTTAGTAAATTATTCAATATATTATTTTAACAAGAGCCCATGTTATATTAAATAAAAGCTTTTGAACAACAAAGGCGTGCAAAAATTGTTTATGACAAAAAAGTATAAATTAATTTTGTATAATGGACAGGTGCTTAGAAACACGACGCCGCATCAATGAACGCTTTTTACTAGATTTTATATAAATATTGTTAGCTTTGGTTTTTGAGGTGCTTCATAGAAATTAAAGAGAAACTTTGCGTGGAGTTTAATTAAAATGCCCATTTTTTTCTTGTTTTACGTTAACATAACATAAACAACTGCCCCATACTTTGGTTACGTAAGTAATGAAACTTAAAAAAAAAATGTTTTCCGTTCCCCAAGGATATTGAAAAATTTTTGACGCATATAAGGTTAAAAGGTTATAGCGAGGTACTGTGTTAAGCTAAAAAATACCTTAAGTGGTGATCGAACATACAATCATCTAATATTTTTGTTTTCTCAATAAAAAAACCAAGAAAAAACACATAATTTATATAACATAAGTCAGCTTCACGCTGTATCCCGCACGAGGCAGGGTAGGCAGAGGGAACCCGGGAACCTAGTGTTAAGACACTCCGTTCCACTTCCGTTCTCCACTTTCCGCCGAATTTGAGGCATTGCGTGTTGAGTGGCGGAACTCAACGCCGCGCTTTTGCCTTATTACCAGAGCGAAGAAATGAAACATTAAATATTTAAATTGAAAATATTAAATATTTCATTTCCTCGACTGGGGATCGAACCCAGAACCTGTCACACTCTTGTACCGCTGCGCCACAGGCCTCAATGAAACATAAGAATGTCATAATTAGAAATTGGGCTTCTGCACTGAATTCCATCCTCATGAATATAGAGTCTCACATTAGGTTCCCAGGTTCCCTATACTTCCTGTCCATATATGAAATAGAGTGTGAAGCTGTATACATAAAGACATTATCTACTGTAGTAGCTTGACTTAAACCTTTTAATCCGACAAAATTGTTAAGTATTTAAGAATTCAGCATTTCACGACCAAATTACTTTATAATTATTAGACGTTGCTTAAATGCCTTATATAAGTAAATCCGGGTTGAACAGATGGTTATATTCACATAAAATATTCCTAAATGCCCAAGAGCGGGTACGTAAGGGCTTACGCGTTGATATTAAAAATTAAATCTGTATTCGACTTTTGCAGATGTTGCCCATTTTTTGGGTGTTTTCGTTGTTTTTCATACTAAAATTATAGAGAAGTTGATCAGGTTATTATGGTTCAGCAGTAATATGGTATTGGATACGTGATAGAAGTGGACTTGATTCCCAGTCGTGGGATTGATTACCAAATAGTCTATTGTTATTTATATGCGGATATTTTCTCGCATGCTGAATTATTAAAAAAATAATAAATATTTTGTTGCATCAAGAAATTTCAATTCCCACTCGAGAAAAAGAAATAATTAATATTTTCATTTCTTAACTATGGTAATAAGGCAAAGAGCCGCGTTGAGCCTCAAATTCGGCGGAAAATGGGAGTGGCTAGGCTAAGTTCCCAGGTTCCCTCTGCCTACCCCCTAACATGAAAAAAAAAAGCACGTAGACTCATTTAACAATAATTGATGAGATTTTATACCAGATTTATGTCCCCAAAAAAGGAGAAGCATAATGGACTAGCCGTCGTCCGTATCAACGTAAGCGTGAATTTCAGTACCTAAACCACTTTTTCAGTGCTCCAAAGGGACTATAAGTATTTTACAGCGTTCTACGCCGCATATTTCCGGCTGTACATTTCCAGTATCTGATATACTGGAAAACTCAGTAAAAATGTTATCTCTTAAATCGTAAAAATATTATTATTGTAAAAGTTTGTTGGGGTACATGTCTATTTTACTTACACACAGAAAATACCAAACAAAATGAAATGAAACTTTCACATAGTATAGCTTTTTTTTATGGAAGAGACGACAAACGAGCGTATGGGTCACCTAATGGTAAGTGATCACCGTCGCCCACGACCCCGTGTAACTCCAGAGGAGCTACAGGAGCGTTGCCGTCTTTTAAGGTGGATGGGCACCGGGGCCCGGCATTACTTAATGCGAAACGTTGTGGCCAAAGCCAATACTTAACGCCGGTCTTAAATGCCGGGGGTGGTAATAATCCGATCGAGTCTGCCCATGCGTGTTGCCATTACTGGCAACGTGACTCTACCACACGCACTTTAGTCGCCTCTTACGACACCATCAGTACCAGGGTGATCCTATTCTAAGCCGGGATCACACGGCAAAATAGTATAGCTTATACATTTATATCAATATTTGGTATACTTAGGCTATAATATAAAACAAATTCTACCGAACAAAGCCAGGTGTAAGTTACTAGTATATTATATAAATTTAAATAAGCATTACTGAAATTGGATTTGAATTTATCAAGGCGTGGGCGTGGAGCAGCGGCACAAGTGTGTGACTGTAAACTACAGGTTGTGGGATCGATCCTCACTCGAGGAAATGAAATATTTAATATTTTCAAATTGAATATTTAATGATTTCATTTCTTCGCTCTGGTACCAGGCAAAGCGCGGCGTTGAGTTCCGCCACTTAACACGCTATGCCTTAAATTCGGCGGAAACTGGGCAACGAAAGTGGAACGGAGTGTCTTAACACTAGGTTCCCAAGTTCCGTCTGCCTACCCCGCCAGGTGCGGGATACAGCGTGAAGCTGATTCGTATTTATAACTATACGGTATAATCTGATATTTCGCAACTGTATCACAATCAAGTTCATATCGATTTTAATTCTAAAGCCTGTTCAGTTTAACCTTCACTCAGTCACGGCCTGAGCTGACCCTCTTTGATAAAATATGAAGCATTCCAGATATACATTTCGCGTTTCAATGGAGGTTTCTTTAAAATTGTTGACATGTTTTCATATATTTTTTTATATTTTGGTTTTTTTTTTAGCTGCACATTGTGTCTTGTATATTACAAGGTAGGCAGAGGGAACTTGGGAACCTAATGTTAGGACAATGTGTTCCCTCTCCTCTTTCTTCTTTGCCTAATTTCGTGGGCGTTCTGTGACGAGTTACGTCATTTTAGTAAAATATTAAAAAAAAAAAGTATAATCATGTAAAATGGTTGACCTTTCTTACTATTTATGATGACAGCAAAAGATATAGTAACTGTAAAAGTTATGTGCCTTTATCAGCACCACTTAACACGCAATACCTAGAAAATTAGGCAAAAATAACGGCCGGAGTATCATAATATTAGGTTCCTATACTGATAAATATCAGTTAAGTAACAGTTGGACTTGTCTACCGAGAGTTCCGTACTAATTTCAAGATTTCAGAATTGAACGTAAACGAAAACTACAACCTATAAAAAATTATTGGGGAGCGGATGTGAAACGGAGTGTCTTAAAATACCTTTTAATTTTTATTTTTGGATTTCTTCAATTTGCTTGTTATGTGCCAAATTCCGTAACTCCAAGACCACAAAAGTATCATATCT
Source organism: Eueides isabella (assembly GCA_019049475.1). NCBI lineage: Eukaryota > Metazoa > Arthropoda > Insecta > Lepidoptera > Nymphalidae > Eueides > Eueides isabella. The sequence goes on along the minus strand of CM032385.1, from coordinate 1,462,900 downwards.
CGTACGTAAAAATATAAACATACATAAATTTATATAAAGTATATGCCGGTATCTTTTGATAGAGGCCTGTCGTGGTGCCGGGGCACAAACGTGTGAACGTAAACGTGACAGGGTGTGATTTCGATGTCCTCTCGTTAAATGAAATATTTTGAATTATCAATTTAAATATTTAATGATTTTAATTTCGCTCTGGTAACAAGGCAAAGGTGTTGTATACCGCCATTCAACACGCCTCAAATTCGGCGGACAGTGGGGAACGGAATGGGGTCTTAACAATAGGTTTCCAAGACACAGGAATCTTGATCCCTGCCTTGTGCGGGATACAGCGTGATTCAATTTGATACCTTCACGTGATCTCAAAATAGATAATATTTACAGAGAGGTAGACAAACAACTTAGTAATCCTATGAAGGTTCCCTTTTTATCTTTAGTGGTACAGAACCCTAAAAAATTTAACACTACATAAAATATCATCGCTCTACCTACACTTCATATATTTGAAAATGAAAATGAAAATAAAATTATCATCAATACGTCAACGAATGATATTCGTTCAACTATTAATACGATTTTATTAAACTAAAATTAATTAATCGTAACAATTGTCAATCAAAATTGAATTTAACGATATAAATTTAGGTCAGTGTCTGATGTGACCCATCTATATTATATACTATTTATGCCAATCAATACGTAATGTCTGAAATTCGGTGAAAAGTTGGAAATACAAGCGTCTCAAAGCTAGGTTCCCAAGTTCCCTCTGCCTAACCTACTATGTGCGGGATACAGCGTTGAGATCCGCCACTCAAAACAAAATATCTCAATTCTACGCAAAGTCGGAAACGGATGGTCTTAACGGAAATAGGTTGTATTAACACTGGGTGGTTGGTTTTTATGTTCCCTCTGCTTACTCTGCTACGTTCAATACACAGCGTTAAGTTACGCTACTTAACAATAGTCCTTAATTCTACGAAAAGTAGGAAACCAACACAAGGTTAATACAAGGTTCCTGGGTACATTCTACCCTGCTATCTGCAGGATACAGCGTTAAGCTACGAAATAAATCTCAAAAACAGGTAGTATATTATAAATACCAATATATTTTTGTCACGAATCAAAGATTAACAGTGAAAATTAAAATTCGCTTAAGACAATTGAAGTTAAGCGAAATTATATTCAAGACACGTTCGTTTTAACCAACTTCGTACAAAGTGGGAATCTGTTGCAATAATTATATTAATTGTCAAAACGACTTTTGGTGATAAATGACGTTGAATATTGGCGATGATTGTTTAAAATCTATAGTAAGAGGTAATTTGATTGTAAAGAGACGGATGTGTGAATTACTTTTACTTGCTTGTACCTTATTCTGGTAGCAAGACAAAGCGCGGCGTTGAGTTTCGCCACTCAAAATGCAACATTTAAAACCTAGAAGGTACGTGAGGCAGGAAATATGATAGCAGTAGCTTACCTTAGCCCACAGTGGACATGCTTATATAATCATATCGAATCTCCGTTCTTATTATGACACTTTTGTTATTGACTTTTTTCTGAATCATAGGGCACTGTGTATTGAATGGCAGAGTTTAACGCCGCTCTTCCTTCGGGTGGGAATTGATCCAACAGCCGGCGATGACAGTTTCACGCTTGTGCCCATGCACCATGACAGCTTTTATTTTAAGTTATTGCTTCGTTACATTAAGCTAACTTTTAAATATATAAATACAAATATAACATTTTGGAGAACTACAAAAGTTTTTTTATTTGTCAATATCCAGTATTCCCCATTCTTCTATATATTTTTATATTGTATTATAAGCAATTGAGTCTAGACACAGCGACGCCATTGAAATTGTATTGCAAATATTTGATTATTTTTTTCTATAAACTGATTAATTTTGAGGCCCCACGTGGAGCAGGGACAAGGGTGTGCTCACGAAACACGTCAAGTTAAAGGTTCAATTCTTCCTTACGCGAGAAAATCGAATGTTTAATATTTTTTTTTCTTCTGGTAACAAGGCAAAGCATGGCGTTGGGTTGCGCCACGCAATTTCTCAATTTTGGCGGAAAGTGGGGTACGAAAATATCTTAATGGGAACGAAGTGTCTTAAAACGACATACCATATAACGTGAAGTTGAAAAAATATTTAGCAATTTTCCTTCAATATTTAGTGTTTGATTTATGAAAATTAGTTGATAAATAAAAAAATCAGTAATTTATTATTATATTTAATACGACTAAATTACTTTTTTTAGGTTCACGCTGTATCCTGCACGAGGCAGGGTAGGCAGAAGGAACCCGGGAACCTAGTGTTAAGACACTCCGTTCTACTTCCGTTCCCCACTTTCCGCCGAATTTTAGGCATTGCGTGTTGAGTGGCGAAACCCAACGCCGCACTTTTCCCTTATTACCAGAGCGAAGAAATGAAACTTTAAATATTTAAATTGCAAAAAAATTAATATTTCATTTCCTCCTTTCATTTCCTGAGGATCGAACCCAGAACCTGTCGGTCACAGTCACACGCTTGTGCCGCTGCGTCACGAAATGCCTCAATTTCTGTCAGTACTGATTTATTGTATTCCTATTTGGGGTGGTGCTCTAAAAACGAAATTCCTGACTCTAGAACGTGCACAACGAGCTCTTATTAAAGTTATGTTTTTTAGGAATAAAAGGTTTCCTACGGACGAACTGTATCAACATTGTTGCTTACTGACTGTTAGGAAACTCTACTTATTACACATAGTTTTAAAAAAGCACAAATCCCTACCGTATGACACACATTTAAAAAATAAAAGAAGGAAAAATATAATTGCACCTACCCCAGTAACTAGAACTTTGTTTGCTAGCATTCAGTATGAGTCACGTTCATGCGTCTTGTATAATAAATTAAATAAAATAATAAACATATACCCTATGCTATATTATGAATGTAAAAGGAAACTAAAAGGATGGCTTACACAACTTACATACGATGAAACTGAAGCTCTTATGGAGCATGTTAGATAGCTATACAAATGACATCAATTAGCACAATAATCATAAAAAAAAATATCATTTATAGAAAAATACACATATGAGTAGGTAACACGTCTGTGAACGGAGCAGTAAAATGACAAATGTAAAAAAATGTATAATAATTAGCATATTAATATATTTTGTAAAATAGTATAGTTAAGCTTAAGATTTATATTATTGTTATTATTACTTGTTTTTTTACGCTAATGGAAGAGCGGAGTCTCCTGGTACAGGCAATTACATGCTTAAAAGGAGATTCCAATCAGCAGATTATGTAAGAAACTTGATTAGTAAATAAATTATTATTATTATTAAAAAAAAAAAAAAAATTTCTGTTTTTAATGTATAGATATTGACTTAAAAGTGATAATTTAAAATACTGTAATTTAAATTTAAAATTTTATTTGAAATTGATTGCCTAAAAAATTGAAACCAATTAATTTACCGCTAACCAAAAAATCTATACGTTCCATATATCGTCTATTACGAATTTGAACTCAAAGAAAGTACAAGGGTCCTTACAATGAAGAACAACTTAATCAGTGGACCAAGAGATTGTTATTAACGATCACTTCTGAAATATCCCCTTTTTTTACCCTCAAAGAGCTCGGATCACGAGAAATAAATGAGGGTCATCAGATATACGCCGACTAGGGACTAGGTTCATATTAAAAATGAGATTAGCCCGAGTGGAGTTACATTTATATAAAATGGAATACATATTTTTTGTATTCCACAAAAAGAGTAAGTAACCTGGAAACTTAGTGTTAAGATTCCATACTATTTCTCACTTTCCATTAAATTTAAGGCTTGATTGGAACTTATGTCATCGCTAAAATATCCTATTCCAACGCTAGTCCACGTTACAGGATCGACCTAATGAAAATATGAAATATTCAACTTCCTAAATTACAGAAGTTGAACCCATAACCTGTCGGGTTTACAGTCGCACGGTTGTGCCTATGCGCCGTGAGAGGCCACCACAGATTTACTTACAAACTCCTTTACTATTCAAGGGGATGTCTGTTTCTTTAAAAGGCTGACAGATTAAGGCTTAGCAATTATTTATACCAATATATTTTGGTCTCAAAGCACCAGTAAGTTTTGTTTTATTTAAATATTTTGAGGTCTGTCGTAGTGCAGGCAGTAAATATTAAATATCGTAGATTCGATTTCCGCTCTAAGATTTCTTAGAAATATTTAATATTTTCATTTGCTTGTTCTAATAAAGGCAAGGCGTAGCTTTGAGTTTCACCACTCAACAGGCATTACCTTAAGAAGTCCATGGAAAGTATAGAACCAAGGTATCTTAATGGAAACGGAGTAGCTTTCGTTGTGCATTAGGTTCCCAGGTTCCTCCAATTACCTTGCTATGTACTGGATACAGCATGAGATTAAAAAAATCTTCTATCGTAGTAGAGCTTTGTCACCCTGTTAATAAACGGTGTTAAAGTTGGTAAAGTGTCTTAACATTAAAATAAACTGATTTAAAATTTGAAATCATTTTATAAAATATTACAATTCTTTTCATATTTTTAAATCCCTGCTCATATTTGCAGTCTCTTACACAATGGTGTAGTCGAGCCAACTGGAACAAATAATTATTGGATCTTTAATGTATGATCTTTTAATACTATCTCATAGAGAATAACTATGCTTAGGCCTTTCGTATAGAGAATAACTATGCTCTAGTTACGAGGTGTGGAGCGAGTGTCTCCGTGGAATTGGATTGTCTTAACACTAGCTTTCCAAGTTTTTTCTGTCGTTCATCATGAGTTCATCAATATGTGGATTCTCTGTGGAATATATTTATAAAAGCTTTTTTTTATAGAAGCTTATTTTATAAGCTTAACAGTTTCACTTTATAGCTAGAAATGTGAGCAACAGTTTCACTTTATAGCTAGAGCTAGAGTGTGTTAGGCCGTGAGATTCCGGCTTACGATAGGATCACCCTGGTACTGATGGTGTCGTAAGAGGCGACTAAAGTACGTGTGGTAGAGTCACGTTGCCAGTAATGGCAACACGTATGGGCAGACTTGATCGAACTATTACCACCCCCGGCATTTAAGACCGGCGTTAAGTAGTGGCTTTGGCCACTGCGTTTCGCATTAGGTAATGCCGGGCCCCGGTGCCGTTCCACCTCAAAGGACGGCAACGCTCCTGTAGCTCCTCTGGAGGAGCTCCTACTGGGGCCGTGGGCGACGGTGATCACTTACCACCAGGTGACTCGTACGCTCGTTTGCCGTCTTTTGCATAAAAAATAAAAAAAATTCTTATCCACACATTTTTTTTTTGTCACACGATGTACTGATGATAAAGCGTGAAGTGGGAAACTATCCTTAGTTCCCCACTTCACGCTTTATTTTCGAGATATAGCGTCTTGAATGGCAAAACGTAACTCCCGCAGCTTTTCTTGTTACTAGAAAATGAAAATATTAAATAAAAAGTTACATCTAGAAGGAATAGTACCTCACACTATACCACTGCATCACGATAGACATACTTCAAGTTCGTTAAGCATAGCATATTTATTTTCCTCTAATCAATGAGAACAAGGCTCTCGGTACTAAGCTACATTTAATTAAATCAATAGTTCTAAACTTGTACAATTTAAAGACGTGTTCTAATTGTGTCGGCTTATTACTGAAGCTCACACTAAATGAGGTTAATTTTAAATCTTTACTCTTTATTGCACTTAAAAAAATAAGACATACAAACTTAAAAACTAGTTAGCAAACGTGGAATTATTTCTTAAAGAAATCTCTTCCAGCCAACCAATGGAAGTGGATGATTGTCAAACGGCGGGATGAAAGTACAGTGCCGTTAAGTAAAAATATTATTAATAAAGAAAAAGCTTTGTATTCTAATAAATATATAGATTCCTATACAATTATACATATATATATATATATATATATATATATATATATATATATATATATATATATATATATATATATATATATATATATATATATATATATATATATATATATATATATATGTATATATATATATATATATATATATATATATATATATATATACGTATACACATTAATAATAAATAATATATAAGTATGTTAAATAAATTAACACACAAATACATATTTATACACATATACTATACTAAAAAAATCTGTTCAAGATTTTTCGAGTCCCTTGTTATAGAGAGATCTTGGGTTCTATTTCTTTTTGGGGTAAAGATTTCTTTTTAAAGAATTGTTAAACATTTTCATATTCTCTCCTCTGGTAATAAGGTAAACTGAAGCGTTGAGTTCCGCAATTTAACACGCATTGCCTTTTATATTTAGTGTGGGAAACGGAGTGTACTAACACTGGACCTTCCTTACCGTAAAAGAGAGTGCAAAAAGAAACGAAGTGTCTTAATACTAGGTTCCCAACTTCCCTCTGTCTTCTCTGCAATGTGCATGATACAGCGTTAAGCTGAGAGAGACCTATCCCGTTCCCATACCTGAGGGGGGAAAGGAACATAATACGTTCCCCCGAACAGTAGTGGAACCTGTAACCTTCGCGCTTACCGTCAGAAGCTGTACCAAGCAACATACTAATAATAATTACTAGTAATTATTGATAAATTTACAATCTGGCCGAAATTAAAACGCTTTCATGTTTTTAATTAATTGAAATATAACGCACATCCGATGAGCTTACTTTTAGATTATATTTCAATATTATATTCATTATATTATGACGGCTATATATAATTATGGCGTAGAGGCACACGTGTGCGAATTTAAAACCGATAGGTTGTGGATTCGATCCCCACTTGAGAATAAAATATTTCTCTCATTCTCAGCTTCACGCTGTATCCCGCACGAGGCAGGGTAGGCAGAGGGAACCCGTGAGCCTAGTGTTAAGACACTCCGTTCCACTTCCGTTCCCTACTTTCCGCCGAATTAGAGGCATTGCGTGTTGTGTGGCGGAACTCAACGTCGCGCTTTGCCTTATTGCCAGAGCGAAGAAATGAAACATTAAATGTTTAATTTGAAAATATTAAATATTTCATTTCTTCCACTGGGGATCGAACCCAGAACCTGTCGATTACAGTCACACTTTTATGCCACTGGGCCACGACAGGCCTCTCATAGGCAAATAAAATATTTAATATTTCCATTTACCTGCTGTAGTAACGAGGCAAAAGCGTGCCGTCGAGTTTTGCCATTCAAAAATAAAAAAAATATTCTCAAGTTCTCTCTGCCTACCATGCTATTTGCGGGAAAGAACGTGAAACTGAAAAAAAAAACCTTAGTTGAAGATCGAACCCACAACCTGTGACGTTTACAGTCTCATGCAAGTGGCTGTGCCTCATGACAGGTCCCTATTATTCATACCATATAATAAATGAGACTTTCATAAAAGGACAACAATTATGTACAATTTTTCGAACAATATGAGGCACTATGACCTCAAATGGCTTTAAGCCATAATGGAAGAAAAGTGGGAAAATATGAAACGGCAAATTGTTAATATTTCAAGTATTTTTTTGACTTAACGCTGAATATCGTATGTATGAATGGGGAAGTATGGGGAACCCAATATGAAAGTAGTCCTTTACTAAAGCATTGTCCAATTTTTGAAATGGTGCGTGTTGTATGGTAGAAATGTGTGCTTTGATGTTTTATTTTGATACCAGAGTGACATTTCACCGAGTGGGCACAAAACGTTAAACCATCTCATTTACGGTCAAAAGCTGCTCAACCACGACAGCCTCAATTATTCTTTATTTGTACTAAAATATTATACATTTGAGAATACTCACCGAATTTCCTAAATTTAGGTCAGCGAGGAGAGCATTGCAGATTTTGATTTGTTCCAAATGAAAATGAAATATACTTATTTAGTTCGTTATTTTGCTCATAGTGGATTGATTTTCAGTACAAGTTATCAATGAAATTATAGGAAATATAGTTACGAATTATCTTAAACACATTTAAAATTTTCTTTGACATGTTATATTTCAATGGTTACATGTTTTGGATGTCGAAAAGAATAGCAAATATTTTTTTTTTAATTCATCAGCCTTTTTAAAATGTCATGTTGTTTTAGGAATGTATGTCCAATTTAGTTGCACGGCCTAGGATAAAGTATTGATCATTGCCATTCGTTGCGCAGAAGAAAACCAAGCAACGCTATCTGAGTCATTTTGATCCAACTAAAAAGACTAACGGTAAAAGTATCTTCTGTATAGTATCTTAGACTCTAGCGATACCCGAAATTTGATGTATCTTGAAAGAAATTATACTTTATAATTTTTCAAATGTTGCCCAACTAAGTTAGATTCTATAAAATACCTCTCTCTGAGGCATGTCGTGGCGCAGTGGCACAAGCGTGTCACTGTAACCGACAGGTTCTGGGTTCGAACCCCAGTCAAGGAAATGAAATATTTAATATTTTCAATTTAAATATTTAACGTTTTATTTCTTCGCTCTGGTAATAAGGCAAAGCGCGGCGTTGAGTTCCGCCACTCAACACGTAATGCCTCAAATTCGGCGGAAGGTGGGGAACGGAAGTGGAACGGGGTGTCTTAACACTAGGTTCCCAAGTTCCTTCTTCTTACCCTGCCATGTGCAAGATGCAGCGTGAAGCTGAGTACATTTAACAACGACTGATATGGCTGTAACATGGACGTTAAATATAATATTTATTTTACCTATGCTCATTTTAAGACCAACAAGCTGTGAGGCGGTATAGAAGTATCCAAGCATTGTTTTAAATTCTTCCTGAGACTCTACCAAGATTATTATATCATCGGTAAATAGAATTTTCGTGAATTGTTTCTTAATTATACATTGTATGAAATATCAAAATATATTGCCTCAAATTCAACGAAATATGGGAAGGGATCGGAGTGTCTCAACACTAGATTTCCAAGTTCCTACCCTGAAATGTCACACAGGATACGGAAAAAATAAATAAAAAATACGGGGAAATCTTAGGATATTTTTCAAATAAACACCAATATCCGGCTTTTATATACGTAACAATAACACTAACTCACAATATTGTATCCTTATCATTCGCCTTTTGCACGCGATTTGATCCCATCCATTACTCAGTATCGAGTCATTAATGGAGTTCCGATTAACGAATACATCGTTAATCAAAATGAATCCGATTCAATATCGATACAAGCGTCATTAGGGATAAATGATATAGCCAAGCCAAGCCAAGCCAAGCCTTTTCCAATTTATCGATAACAACTAGCTGCTACCTACGGATGTGCTTGATATTGACATGTATTTTGCAAAAATAACATAAAAAAGGTAGAACGTCTCTGTGATTGCCCACTTTCGATCCAAGTAATACTAGAAATAGATATACGAGAAAATATAAAACTATTTTTAATCTTTTTAATTGATTGACAATACGGTAAGCAGGTTCAAAGTCGAACTAAAAATTGTCATATCCGTAAACTTTTTCTCTGCTAACCTTACTTTACGGCGTACAGCGTGAAGCTATGATATGGCTATCGTTAGGACACTCCGTTCCGCTCCACGTTTCGCGACGACTTTGAGGCATTTTGAGTTTGAATTTTGTTATGATAGCGAAGAAATGAAAATACCAAATTTTCCATTTTCTGAAGTCCTGTCGCGTGTACAGTCGCACACGTGTGCCCCTGTCCAATTTAGTTTTTTTTAAATATCTTTTATTTTATTGATTACTGTTGTATAAATGTGTACAATAACTTATGGTGACCGGGTAAATAGTTGTCAATTTACAAAGGCACATATAAAATTAACACTTTTTAAGTGCATCTATTAAAATTTAAAGAAAAAAACTAATATCCAATGAAGATGCATCACAAAAGCACAGCATATGAACGTGATCGTTATAGGTTCAATTCCTTTTAACGAAATAAATAATTATTTTTATTTCCTCGCTCTGTCTCGATAAATCTTAAAGCCCGACGTTGAATTTCGCAAATCAACACGCAATATCTGATGATAAAATGATGAAAACCGGGAAACGGAGTGATACAGTGTGAAGCTAAAGAATAACCATTAATCGTTACTCAAAAAAAATTTTTATAGGATTTTTAATCAAAAAAGGTTATTATTATGCTGACACTACGACCGACCTATATGTCGCATATTATACGCAGAACTGCTATAACATTTTAATTTCAAGTTTTGTTGAAACGTGTACGAGTATATACAAATTTTAAGTGTCGTTAACCCATATACGAGTATGGAAAGAATGGATTTTTTTATAACATAAGTAATTTTAACGTGAACACGTTGACAAATCTAATTCACTCACTCAGCTTCACGCTGTATCCCGCACATGGCAGGGTAGGCAGAGGGAACTTGGGAACCTATTGTTAAGACATTCCGTACTACTTCCGTTCCCCACATACACTAATGTAATTATTTTCTTTTATACCGTTTTTTTTAGCTTTAAGCTCTTTACAGGCAGAGGGAACCTGGGAACCTAGAGTAACAATGCTCCTTCTCCATTATGACCCCATCTTTCTCTACTTAAAACTAACTTTTGAAGGCACTGTATTTTAAATGGTGCGCTTTGCCTCGTTGCCAGAGAAAATGAAATGAAAATATTGAATATTTTATTTATTCGAGTTGGGATCGAATTCACTACCTGTAAAACCTGTTGTATATTTTCGGAAGATAGCTAACCAAGTAAAATCATTAAGACAGAGATAAATCTCTGCCTTAGAGAAATTAATTGGTTTTTAGGATTCTGTACATGAAAAAAAAAACTCCTATAGAATAGTTTTGTTAACGTTACCTAGGTAATCGTTTGAAAATTAGTATTAGATCACCAAGAGAGAATTTGGAAACTTAAAAATCTAAATTAAAATATTCCTTATACAAATAGGCCATTACAAGCACTTTTGAATCGTTAAGTTACATAGAAATGTCTGTGGTGTCAGTCCTTACAGGAAGCTACCACCGGCTCGGAAGGCGGGTCTGTTGAGAAGAGCCGGCATGAATTTTAACAGTTAAGATACTACCTTCCATTCCCCACTTATTTATGTTGTAATCAGAACATTCGGACGGTTTCCAAGAGACGCGGGTTCAAATTCTGCTTCGTTCAAATTTTTATTCGCTTTTAAATTGAAATTTAGTTAGTGCTAAATGGTTTGTTATAAATATTCAATAAAATTTTATTATATATTTTTTTTATATTGATTATTAACGAAGTAAGTAACAATTAACTTTAATAAGAGTAATGTAAATATAATAAATATATAAAAAATAATAGAATTTTTTTGATGATATTGGCTTTGTTTCGTTTCTGACTCGTCAAGCAAAATGAGACAATAATAAAGCCTGGATGTCAGAATTGACGTAACTCACTCTATATGGGAAGTATGTTGTGTAACTAATTATATACCCGTTATTAAACTAAAACAATGTACTGCTCGAGTTTCCAAAGATTTGAAATCAGTATGTTGGTTAACTGACAGCGGGCTGAGTAATAAACTCATAAACACATACTCCACGACACATATATATGTATATATATATATATATATATATATATATATATATATATATATATATATATATATATATATATATATATATATATATATATATATATATATATATATATATTTATATATATATATATATATATATATATATATATATATATATATATATATATATATATATATATATATATATATATATATATATATATATATATATATATGTATATATATATATATATATATATATATATATATATATATATATATATATATCTCTACCTCTATCCCTTGGGAACCTAGTGTTAAGACACTCCTTTCTGTTCTTTTTACAATTCTATACATATTTTTCACATTTTTAATTAATATTTTTAATGTAATTTACAAATTAATTTCTATGGAGAGATATTGACGTTTTACATGGACCTGTGTGGCCAGTTAATTGTAACTCAACGCCGCCACTTATCATAAGATAGGTATATAAGAAACAAAATCCAACAAACATTGCCTTATACTATAAGACATAGATTTTCTCAAAATCCGCATAGTACATGTACATACTCAGCTTCACGCTGTATCCCGCACGAGGCAGGGTAGGCAGAGGGAACCCGGGAACCTAGTGTAAAGACACTCCGTTCCACTTCTGTTCCCCACTGTACATGTACATCATCACTGTTTAGTGGAAAGCTCGATAATGCTACACTACTTAGCGAGACTGTGAACGTAATATCCCGAGAACATACAAACTTCCGCTAAATATATAAATGTATAAATATTCATAGTAATTAAGTAGGCCTGTCGTGGCGCAGCGGCACAAGCGTGTTACTGTAACCGACAGGTTGTGAGTTCGATCCCCGGTCATAGACATGAAATATTTAATATTTTCAATTTAAATATTTAATGTTTTATTTCTTCGCTCTAGTAATAAGGCAAAGCGCGGCGTTGAGTTCCGCCATTCAACACGCAATGCCTCAAATTCGGTGGAAAGCGGGGAACGGAAGTGGAACGGAGTGTCTTTACACTAGGTTCCCGGGTTCTCTCTGCCTACCCTGCCTCGTGCGGGATACAGCGTGAAGCTGAAAAAAAAAAGAAAAAATAATAATAAATAGTTAACTTTATCATTCAACGATTAAAATATGATAATTGAATAGGCTGTTAAGGTGCAACAGTATTGGTAGAGTGAAGGCGGCGGTCTTTGGGGTACTAGTTGCTATACTGCTTGATATCCACTCAGGGTGATTAACTTTGGCGCTGGTAATAAGCCACAGCATGGCGTCGACATCAACTCATCAACGCGCGATGTATTGAAAATTTGGTGGGTGGGTGGGGAACATAGGGAACATCAAAACTTAAGGTTCCTTCTGAGTACCTTACTATATGGAATATAAAACGTCATATATAAAAAAAAACTTAAAATGTTACTTGCCAGTTAATTCGATAGTGATGAATTATATGATCGAATTACCTCTCACTTTCAAAACATTTTAAAATATTCATGATACAGCAGAGTTCGTTGATAGATTTTATTAGTGTATATATTGAAAATCAATAAATGATTATTTTATACTAATTATCTATTAATATAAATATGAAAATTGCTAATATGTATGTTTGTTTTGTTTTCAATAGAAATACTTAACGCATTTAATTGAAATGATATACTCAGCTTCACGCTGTAAATGACAGGCCCGCAAATGATAAGGTAGGCCGAGGGAACTTGGGAACCTAGAGTTAAGACACTATGTTCCACTTCCGTTCTTCATTTCCCGCCGAATTTGAAGCATTGCGTGTTGTGTGGCGTAATTAAACGCTGAATTTTTGCCTTGTGCCAGAGCGAAGAAATGAAAATATTAAATATTTAATTTCCTCGAGTGGGCATCGAATCCACAACATATCGGCCTGGCGCAGATGCATATCATGTAAAAATTTTAAGTGGGCGAAGCCTTTGTGTTGTTTGTTAAGAAATAATCCTACGCTTGCCCTATTTAATTCATAACTTCTAAGTCGAATATGTATTATAATCAAATTTTATAACTTAGTATTCAGTTTCTAAACGAAAACTTTTGAATTTAGTGTTTCTAGTTTGAGTAATTCTTGTATAAGTTGTTATTCAATTTGTTAGTTGACTTTTAAACTTCAAAATACATACGTACCTTTTAGTAAATATATTCTGAGGCAAAATTGCTGGAAGCGTATAAAAGCATTCTGTATTTATACTAAAATTAAATTTAATAAGCGTATAAAAAATTTAAACGAAGCAGGATTTGAACCCGCGCCCCTTGAAAACCGTTCAACCGCTCTGACCAACTATGCCATTCGTTCGTAGAACGATTTAGTATTTTCTGTCCTAAGTGTGCAATAATACTTAAAAATTATAGTAAAAAAACTGTAGGTTTTGTAGAAACGATATTGTTTTCAATATTACTAGACTTCTATTATTTTACATGTGGCGGAGCTTAACACTTCGATTTATTTTGTCAAAGTGGAGTTGAAATTACTAAGAGATTACTGCATAACTCAACGCCGCAATTGTACATGGTAAAAATGACTTTTATAATTATTTACAATTATGAAAGTATTCCTGACATCAAATTTAATTACTTTGACTTGTCTGTCTGTGGTACCATAGCTCTTGAATGAATTGACCGAATTGAATGCTTTTTTTTAAATAGAAAGCCTTTTTCATCGTTCTTAGAATTTTTGTAACAATTTTTAAATTTTTCATTTAAAAAAGTAGAGGCCTGTCATGGCGCAGCGGCACAAGCGAGTAGCTGCAAACGACAGGTTGTGGATTCGATCCCTACTCGAGTGAGTGAAATACTTAATATTTTCAATTTCAATATTTGATGTTTTCATTTCTTCGCTCTAGTAACAAGGCAAAGCGCGTTGAGTCACTCAACAGTCAAAGCCTCAAATTCAGCGGAAAGTGACGAACTGAAGTGGATCGTAGTGTCCTAAAACTAGGTTCCCAGGTTCCCTCTGTCTACCCTGCCATGTGTGGGATACTGCGTGAAGCTGAGTTAATTAAAAGCTAATGTACTATTAATTATACTAAAATTTAAATTTACAAAACTCAGTTAAAACAAACAAAAACACATATGAAGTAAATACCAGCCATATATATCAAGTGTTTTCTTTAGCGAAGGCAATCTTTCACTTTGACTGGTGAACGCTCCTGCACTTAAGTCGAAAAGTTTTTCAACATTACTCTAATAAACAGCCGAGCTATTCCATTAACTCACACTAAGCTGGGGAGAACGTCTAAAATGCTTTATTTGTGCCAATTATGGCCAAGGATTTTGCTGCTTAGTATTTTCCTTAATACAAGACTAATCTGATTTTAGTTGGGATGATGCTACCATTTAATATGATAATAACGCAATTTGAATATATTTTTAGCAGACAGAGGGAACCTAGGTACCTAGTTTTAAGACACTTCGTAGCTATTTATATACTTTCCTTCCCAAATTTCCCTCGAAATGAGACATTGAGTGGCGCTACTTACATAGAGCGCTTTACCTCGTTACCAGACCAAAGAAACAAAAATATTTAACATATATGTATTTTCCCAATAATTCCTTTAATTTGTGTAGGTATTTGTACGCCAATCGCCTCAGTAGGCCTGAAAAACGAAATTTAAAGCATAATTAAAGGAAAATCATTTTTTTTTGTAACCTGTCTTGGCGCAGCGGCACAAGCGTGGGAATGTAACAGATAGGTTGTGGATTCGATCCACACTCGAGGAAATGATATGTTTCAATATTATTTAAATATTTATTTTTTTTATTTTTTCGCTCTGGTAACAAGGCAGAACGCTGCGTTGAGTTTCGCTTTTCAACAAGCAATGTTGGAAAGTGGAAAACGGAAGTGGAATGGAGTGTCTTAACACTAGGTTCCGAAGTTCCCTCTGCCTACCCTGCCATCTGCGGGATATAGTGTGAAGTTAGCTCTATATATTTTCAAATACATTATTTTATATAACGTCATAAAGACTTTCTTCACATCGGGGACTACTTGAGTAGTTTGAAAACTGATAAGAATAAAACAAAGGTTTCGGGTTACGATACTAAGTTCAGAAAATGGTCGGACGATAATAGAGGAAAATTCACACAATCCTATTTCTTTTTATGTACGCTTCACTGTTAGAACCATATCGGATTAATGGTTAGAACGTTTTATGGTCTATATAATGTATTTGATAAGGCATGAAAAAAATATTTAATAAATTTAAAATTAAATTAGTCAACTTCACTCTGAATGCCGCAAGTAGCAGGTTAAGCAAAGATAATCTAGTATAAAAACACTCCTTACTTAACTCTATGCTTTAATCAAATACAGATGATGCAGAGTTAAACGCCGCGTTTTGTCTTAGAACATGGAAATTCAAATATTCGATTTCCAACCACTAATAGTTCCTGCATTAATCACGTGTGAATATCCTATTGCATTTTAATCATCATCCTAATAGGTTGACCAAGAAAACGACTGCAGTGGTAACATAAATATTTTACTGAATGATCCCAACTTGATGAAATCAATGTCGAGGAATTTCAACGTTTCCAAAATTCGACGTAAGGTTTGGAACTTAAGTGTCTTAATGGAAATGGAATGTCTCAATACTAGGTTCCCAGGTTCCTTGCTGTGTGAGGGATACCGTGAGAAGCTAAAAGAAAAGAAAAATACTAGAAAATACCTGGTTTTATAAAACTCTATGATTAATTTCGACCTTACTGACGTAAACAAGTCCACAGATAAAAGCCAATAATTTTAATATGTAAACACGTGAATTAAAATTTAATTAAATAGTATTTGAAAAGGAATTCTATAATTGAACATGTTAGTGCGCCAATAAATATTTATGAAAAGTCGATTAAAGTTAAGTTGGATAAATTATGAAAAGTCTAATATTAAATAAAAAAATATTTTCTTTTCAAGCTTCTCGCTGTATTTTTCGGGTGGGAATAGAACCCATATCCACTCGCGTCTACAGTTGCACACTTAAAAATACTTAGTTTTTTTTTAACGTCACGCTGTATCCCGCACAAGGCAGGGTAGGCAGAGGGAACCCGGGAACCTAGTATTAAGACACTCCGGCCCACTTTCGTTCCCCACTTTTCGCCGAATTTGAGGCATTGCGTGTTGAGTGGCGGAACTCAAAGCCGCGCTTTGCCTTATTACCGGAGCGAAGAAATGATACATTAAATATTTAAATTGAAGAAATTAAATATTTCATTTCCTCGACCGGAGATCGAACCCAGAAAATGTTGGTTACAGTCACACGCTTGTGCCGCTGCGCCACGACCGGCCTCAGGGTTCAGGTTTTTGATTAAAATTATAAATTAACTCACTGGCCATAGTAATAGAGGGAACACGCAGCGTTAAGCTTCTTTACTTAACACACAATTTAGCAAAAATTATGCGATAAATAAGGTACAGAGTGTCTTAACACTAGGTTCCCTTTAGGTTCCTTGCTGTAAATTGGATGGTTTGAAAAAAAAAAAACAACTGTTAGAATAACAATATTTCAACAAACATGCAACTGTAGTCTAGTAATTTGTCACCCGCATTCGAAGCAATAACGCAAAGGAAAATACATAGTGTCTGTGGGAAATTGTACGTACCGTATTGTGTAGCCAATTGTTCGCATTACGAGTATATATCAACTTGTATTTTATGGGCCTTCCTATTTACGTAGCGTGATGGTAGCAAAACTTTGTGTTTACAGTGTTACAGTTGTACAGCGGATTTGTAGCTTCACGCTGTATCCCGCACATGGCGGGGACGCAGAGGGAACTTTCTCAGCTTCACGCTGTATCCCGCACGAGGCAGGGTAGGCAGAGGGAACCCAGGAACCCAGTGTTAAGACACTCCGTTCCACTTCCGTTCCCCACTTTCCGCGGAATTTGAGGCATTACGTGTTGAGTGGCGGAACTCAACGCCTCGCTTTGCCTTATTACCACCAGAGCAAAGGAAATGAAACATTAAATATTTCAATTGAAAATATTAAATATTTCATTTCCTCGAGTAGGGATCGAATCCAAACCCTGTCACCTTTACAGTCGCACGCTTGTGCACCTGCGCCACAACAGGCCTCATATCATTAATATTTTAAAAATATTCATTAAGTCATTATAGCGACTGAATAATTAAATTTTCATTGTACATAAATTAGCGCTTGCAGACCAGAACGACATATTCCGCTCGTCTTGAAAAGCTTATCTATAATGCTATATATAATGCTTATCTTAAGAATGTACAAATTAAATACTTTTTATTTATATATTATTTGGCTTTTTACATCAACCAAAGTGCCAAATGTGAAACATTATTATTAAAAACAAGTACGTTAAGTTAAGTTAAGTTCAGACATGAGATCTAAATGTTGACAATACTTTGAATAAACTGACACTGACACTGGCGTCATTAACTTTTTACCGAATAATATACTTTTTACCGAATTAAAGGCATCGCATGTTGAGTGGCAGAACTCAGCGCGACCTGTGTTTTAACTACAATTTAACAATTAAAAAAGCCCATTAATCCTTACAAATTCAAGCTACAGTACTCCATGATGTCATTTGCATTAGAACTGGGAAATTAAGCGCGGAACTCCAAACCTTTCTATAACTACTTCCGCTAATATGAAAACTAATTATGTACTAGAAATTTGCATGCAAACTCTGTATATTGCGGAACGGAGTACTTGGAAGGATTCCAAGAGGCACAGGTTGAAATCTGGCTATGTCAAAATATTTATACGTTTTCTAAATAACGTTTTATGTAATTCTTCTCAATTCGAGCTTCAAGCTGTATGCACATATCAGGGTAGGCAGAAGGAACTTGGGAACCTAATGTTAAGATACTCTGTTCCGTTTCCCACTTTCCCTAAATTTTAGTTATTACATGTTGAGTGGCGTAACTCTACACCGCACTTTTCGGCTAGTTGAGAGAGTGAAAAATGAAAATATTAATCTTTCCATTTGCTCGAGTATGGATTGAACGCACAACCTGTTATTTACAGTCACACGCATGTTCCACTGCGCCAATATATCCGTTGACTTTGCCGTTCCAGCTTACGCTGACAATATTTACGATATTAGTATGTAAAAGCCACATAGTGTTAACTCGGTAACGATGCGTACATTTCCACGCATCATCTATTTCCACTATAGTAATATAATACGTATCTGAGTATCACGTAGAGCCATTCGTGCGCAACAATGATAAAACTTCGGATCAAATCCTACGTTTTGTTCCGATATAACTATTTCTCTAGTATTTCTTATCTTAGAAGGATATATTTCTTATTGAAGAATACTTTTTTTTAGAAAGTTTATAAATATTTCAATGTAGCAAAATTTTAATCCACGCCATTTCGACACTGTCCAAGGCTTGGGCAGTACAGCGTTCGAATCTGAATTCAAATTCATTTCTAAAACAACATTTTTTCTTCCCTTAATACAAAATAAAATTTAAAATAGGTTTAAAAATTTTAATTATGTCGTTTTAAAAAAACATATTTTACATATTAATGACGAAATTAGTACAAATGTACATTTACCCGCATAGAAAAGAACATCTTTATTAAGTGGATAAAAAATTAAAAGTAATTGGATGGTCACTTTCTGACTGTTACACGATACAATCAAAAATACAGAAGTGGTCATGATCAAAGGGAGGACAGACAGACAAACAGTCAAACAATCAACAAAGTTTTATACCTGAAAAAACCGAACTTATATATTACATAATGGCTTGGTTTCTCTTTTAAAGTAACTAAATCTATTCAAGGCGTAAATCTTGACAGAAGCTCCACATCTAATGAGAAATGTTGTTTACTGATAAATATTTATTATTCACATTTGTTTAAACGAAGACTCAGCTTTCCTTTATTTGAACTTGCATAAGATATAAATCTTTTTAGTAATATTTGCTTACGCGTTTCATTTTATTATAAGAACAATTGTTTAATAATATAAGAAATATTATTAAAATTGGATTATACTGAATACTAATAAAATATTTAAATCACTTAATAACTTCCGATAAAAAAAAAAAAAAAAAAAAAAAAAAAACAAAAAAAAAAAAAAATTACAAACCAAAATAAATTAAATAACACGAAAATAATAATTGTAGTGTATAAGACTACTGCATGGCTCACTATAGTCAATCCGCAGGATACATGTGTTCTATAAAGAGTTTTGCAACTACCTACTTACACGTGTATATGTTTTGTAATATTGTTAGTTTACGGTAACTTGTTTCTTCTACGTTTATATTTGGTCCATAGTTGCGCTGCGCCGCACTTTATTGTGGTATATATTGTTAAATTTTCTCATTATTAGTGAACTCTGTTTTGTTCTTATGAGGAATAAATGTCTTTAAACCGAAACCGAATTGGATTATTTGTAACCAGAAGTTATGTATGTTTTCTTAAGCGACTTCAAGAGTTAGGGTTCGATGTTGATTTTGTATTTTTCAATCAATAAACCTTGGTTAATATTAGAAATAAAGCAAAAGTAAGAAAAATTGACTCATAAGTATCTAACCCAATACATCCTGTAATAGTCAGCCATCACAAGTCTTGATAAAGCCGTTTGATTCCTTCCTACTGCGATTTTTTAGTACTTAACATTTATTTTTGCATAAAGCTGGTTTTCAATAGTTTGGTTCAGCTGAATTCTTAGTGCCATAAATCAGACTTCCGTTTCTTATACATATTTATATCTAAAGTAGAGGTTCATCACACTGAATACTTTTCGTTAAGGTGAAATTACCATTTCTCTTATAGTTCGTGCCAGCTCATAGGTTTCTTTATATAGAAGATTTTTTTTTACTTCAAAAGACCCACCACGTTAAGTAACTTGGTTGGGCTCTTAAAGTTTCTCATCAGGTATACCAGATCTTCAATGTTTCTACATTTGATACCAAATAAGGGAAAAAATACACCAAGATAGTACAGAAAAGAATGGCAGTGCTTTACTTCGCGCTTGACCTGACGGGGCACTGTCATGCCACCACATATAAGGATGATCAATATCATTTATCATTTCCTTCCATCCTTCCAAGATTCTAGGATTCTTTCTTTCCCCAAAAAAGTAAAAATACTTTATCTTTACTTCAAAATTCACCATTTCATTCATATACCTCGACATAGTATTACACATAGACGTATATATGTACATATATATTTATATATAGTACATTTTATGTGAGCATAAACTTTAAAACAACATTTTTCTCTTGTATTTAAAAAAAAACACATTTTGATGCCCTTTTTGTAAGCGGTAACATGCTAAATGAAACCTGGATGCTCCATCAGAAAAAACGACGTGTGAAATAAATGTGTATATTTGAAACGTTATATTTGTCCTGTGAAAAAATTAAAACAGTTTATTAATAAAAGTTAAATGATAATTTTAGTTGCTTTTTGTTTTCACGCTGTATAGTGCATAAGTGTTAAAACACTCCGTTCCTAATTTTCTCTCCAATTTCCTTTATCTTGTTAGCAGAGCTAAGCAGCACATACTAATTCCCTGATAAGAAATCGAACCATGAACCGTTGCGTTTACAGTTAGATTCGTTGCACTCCGCCACTACGGCCTTAGCTGTACTACTGTGTTAACAATAAAATGTTATTACTTTTTGTTTCTATGAATGTAATATATATTTTTTTTACTAAATTTAAAAAAATACCTATTGTATAATATATGACCTTTCCATTACAGAAGACTTTTTCAGCTTACGCTGTATCCCGCACACGGCAGTGTGGGCAGAGGCAACTAAGGAACATAATATTAAGACACCCCATTGCATTTCTGTTCCCCATTTTCCGCCAAATTTTAGGCATTGTGTGATGAGTAGTGGAAGTCATCGCCGTGCTTTGCCTTGTAATCAAAGCGAAGAAATGAAATATTAAATATTTAATTTGAATATTTTATTATTTATTGGAATTATATGTACATATATATATATATATATATATATATATATATATATATATATATATATATATATATATATATATATATATATATATATATATATATATATATATATATATATATATATATATATATATATATATATATACACGCTCCATATGTTCCTAAGATAAGAAGTAAGAATCGCATCGACATGTCGAGTTATTGGCGCAATAAATTTACTAGAGATAAATATACACCGTCGTAAAACCTTGCAAAGGAAGGACTTGAATGCGGACATAAAACTGTAGATACGGTTTCTGAATATTTATTGTGTGGACGAACAAACAATGGTAATACGATAACTGGATTAGAGCTCAATAATACGTATCTATACTAATATTTTAGGAGGGTATGTTTGTTTGAGCATTTTAATCTCAGGAAGTGCTGGTACCAATTGAAATTATCTTGTTGTGTTCAATAGTACTTTTTACGAGAAATTTTATTATTATATATTATTAGTGTGGACCAAGGAACCAAGTGCATGTGCATTATGAGTCATATATGACTCATACCTGGCTCTTAAATGAAAATCCTAAGATACGGCAAGCGCCATTTCTATTTCTATATTAGACATTTTCTAGGTCGCCATGAAACAAGTGTTTGGAAATTTTCAGTTTTTAACACCGCATTTTGTTGATCATTAGGAAGTTTATTTCAGATTTATAAGATATCCTTGTATCTAACAGATAGAAGGAAGCTGGGAACTTAGTGTTAAGACACTCTGTTCCCATTACGACATTCATTTCCAACTTTCTACCGATCTCTGGAGACAGTGCGTATTGAATAGTGAATCAATGCAGCGATTCTTCTTATCGTTATCATGGAGAAGAAATGAAAATATGAAATATTTAAATTTCTCAAGTGGAAATCGAACCTATAAACTGGCACGTCTGCGTTGCTTTGACGTCAAAACCTCAGACGCTATTCTAAACTTTGTACATTCACAAACTATTCCTTATATAAAATGGCCTGAAACATGACAAAATTTCCAAACTTTCTTTCAATATTTATAACAACAGCTATAGCCCGATGAAACATTGCCTCTATATATCAAAATACTTATGTCAGCCAACATGAACAGTTTACCGTCGAATATATTTTACAAATAAAATTCAGGAGTTTAAAGTTATAAGGTAACTTGGAGACGTTGTAGTGGTGTGTGCCTGTACGTGTGATAGATGTGGGTTCGATGTCCAGTCAAAGGAATGAATTGTAACTAGGTGAAGTGCTGCGTTAAGATACGCTAAAAATAAGCAATCTAGAAAAATTGGTTGAAACTAAGGATTTTTTTGAAAGAGATACTCCCCATCTTTTCACTAGGAAATCAGATAACGTCATTCATGGAGTGTTAGACAAAAACGCGGTGTTAAACTCCGCCACGAATTTAAAAATATTTATCAACATGAAATTTAAATTTGTATTACCTTCAATATTCTTGCCAGAAGCGCTAAGTCATTTTTCATATTATAGTTGGCGATATAGTGCATATATTTACCCTTACAAGGTGCCAACCGAGTGTGAATAATACATGGTTAGATATGACCCAGATAACATGCAATCTTTTATGCTTTAAGTGTTTATATTAGAATATTTTCTTTGATATTTTTTTTCTAAAATGTTAAAGAAAGTGGTTGGGGAAGGAGTCTCTTTTATTTATAGATTTTATGTTCCTTAACCGACTTTAAAAGAAAATAAAGTTCGTTATTTAACTTTTAGTATGTCTACGCAACTATCTCAGAAACAAAGGTCATGTTTCTGAGTGGCTGATTAGAAATTTTATGGCTGCTTGTCATATTCGTTTTGAAAAATTTAACAAAATAATATATATATATATATATATATATATATATATATATATATATATATATATATATATATATATATATATAAATATATATATATATATATATATATATATATATATATATATATATATATATATATATATATATATATATATATATATATATATATATATATATATATATATATATATATATATATATATATATATATATATATATATATATATATATATATATATTATATATATATATATATATATATATATATATATATATATATATATATATATATATATATATATATATATATATATATATGTAATATCACATAAACTTGAAAATTCATTGCGTCTAAATTTGACCAAGTCTTCAACTTTGAACATAAAAGTCCGATATTCCTTCTATTGAAGAACAATAAAATGGTAACAATATAATAATACAGCTGCCAAAGTAATCCTTAAGAAATATAGTGTTCTTAAAGTAATTTAGGTACTCTCTTAAATCGTCAATTTAAATTAATAAGTCATGCTGTGTATTCCTAGAGAAGATCCCTGAGAAGAGTACGTAAAAACGCCTTTATGAGATTTGAGCTTGAATAAAATTTGTTTAAATTGTTCAATTAAAAGTAAAAAAATAATGCTATACTACTTTTTGGGACCTGTCGAAGTGGAGCATAAATATTCAACTGCAAACACTACAGGCTATGGGTTTGTATTCTCTAATTTTCATTGGAGAAAATAAAACATCTGAGTATTTACAATTGTTCGATTTCGTTACGAGGCGATCGATATTTGGCAACATATCGCCTCGTTACCAAATCGATTTGATTTCGATTTGGTATCTGGGAAGTATGTTTAGCAGAGATGGAAGATGCGAAATGGATGTGGAAAGACGTATTGCTGCCGGTAACAGAGCTAAGGATGCCTTAGATGCATTATTGAGACGGCGAAACATCAGCATAGCTGCGCGTTTGGCCGTACACAATGCAGTGTTGGTACGATGCTGTTATACGGCAGCGAAACGTGGGTATTGCAGAAGAAGAATGTAAGAAAGATAAATACTGTAGAGATGTAATCTCTTAGTCGGATGTTGAGAAAATCATAACCATCCTTCATCATCATCATATTATTTGTCAGCTCATCTTATTTGTAACTGCTATTGAGAGTTAGGGGAAGGCTATGGCTGTCAGCTCCAATATTACAAAAGGTTTTATCAGGCTTGGTACATAAAAGAGACTCCACATAGTTCCCTCAGCAATGTTCATTGCTATGCAAGTGATAGAAAAATGGAGAATACAACTTAGTTTTGAGAGAGATTGAGTCCACATTGAAGCAGATCTCATAGTGGAGTGAATGTACTCTTGTCGAGTTTAATCGTTTAAAGGCAAAAGTTTGCGCGTTATAAGTCATCATCGTAATAAGTCTCCAGAGAATTATTTAACTTGGTGCCACCATCCTCTTTCAACCATCAAGCTTCCTATCTCAAGAGTAAATAAAATCTGCACTACCTGGATGAAGATAAGTCTTTACGTGTACGGGTACGCTATTGAATTGACTTCCGTTTGAGGTGTTTATCGAGTGCCATTGCACTCGACAAGTACATCATTATTTGAGAGTTTTTAGGTAATCATCTCATTTGCTACTTTTTGTAATAATAGAAACAAAAATCTCCACTTCAATACCAAATATAAAGCTAAAAGGTGTATATTTTTGTAAACGCTATTTCCGCGAACAACCTACTGATTCGGAATCGGATAATTATTTTTGTTGGATAGTCCATTTGTTGAGAAATGGAGAATATAAAATAAAGAGCTGTGTACACAGCCCTTATCTGTTTCAAATTAGCAAAAGTTACATAATTAAAGGAATGTTTTCAAATGTGTTTTTTTTTTTATTTTACGCTTCAACAGGGTAGTCTAAAGGACTTGGAAATCTAGTGTTAAGATACTATATTCTTATAATTAAATTCTTGAGACATTGCATGTTGAATACTTACACTCAACACCGAACGCCGAACGCCTTTACCTGGTTATGAGAGCGAAAATGTGAATGAAGATATTAAACACTGTCAAAACCTTTCGTGATCTATACAATTCCACCACCTCAAAAAATATATACATTTTCCAAATTATTAAATGTATTCTTTACCTTCTAAGTGTTACCAAAAGCACCGCATGTACAGTACGAATGTCATCTTTTATGTTTTAAAAAGTAGGGTCTCCTAAATAAAACATCATATAAATATTTTAAAGCGTTCATTTGGCTTGACTCCCTTGATCCCCTCTTGACAGTTTTATGTTATTTCAAATTGTACATTTACGGTTTTGAGGCCGTAACGCGGAAACAAGACCTACATGCGATGGATTTCGAAAGCAATTTGACATGAAAGTGGGTCACAGCATGATGGTTGACTGTTTCAGAAATGCTGGCAAAGAGCTGAGCTGAATATTCTTTTGATACCAAAACGTGTTTTAAAATATTTAACTCGTGTAATGTGTCCTAACGTCCACTCAATTATTCTGTTTATGATTTATTTATTTTGAATGAAACACAGTATTTTTTTAGGATTTCTATTATATTATTTGCTTTAATTAGTTTAATGTTTTTGAAGTCTGTCGTGGCGATGGAGGTACAAGCGTGCGACCGTACACGTGAGTGGTTGTGGGTTCGTTCCCACTCAATGAAATGAAATATTTAATATTTTCATTTCTTCGTTTTGGAAACGAGGCGAATTATGGTGATGAGTACCGCCACGCTATGCCTCAAATTCGATGCAAAATACTGAACAGAAAAGACAGAGAGAGTTAACACATGGTGAAGCAAAACAAAAGTATAGTCTATCCATATCATATTAGAGGAAGCTTCCTTTTTAATGTTCTATGTAAAATTTGTCTTTAGAGTGATTATTTTTCTCAAATGGAATTGAACCTACATCTTGTTGTATTTATTGTCGTACACTTATGCTTCTGCCACAACAGGACTCATAATAATATGTATAATAATTATGTAACATAACATGTAATCACTATAAAACAAAAGCAAATCCCAGACCCAAAATATTTTTAATCAATTCAGCTATTAAAATATTCACTTTGTTACAGATATCGCGTTAAATGTCGCTCCGTAGAAGATTTATATCGCAAAATGGTCGACTTATAGCACCAGCCAATATCCTACGCCCACGGACGGTGTAAACGAAAAAAAATGTTAATGTTGATCATAGTTCACTTCATTACTCTACCCGCGCTGTCATCTAAAACAGTCAACGGTGAAACTACTATGGAAGAAAAGAATTTACCTGTGATAAGTTCTCGTGTAGTTCGGACTAAATATGGTGATATTCGAGGTTTCATAACTACCCCCGAATCCAGGTTTCTGGAACCAGTGGAAGTGTTTAGAGGAGTTCCCTATGCGTCACCTCCAATAGGTTCCCTAAGGTTTATGCCACCTGTGTCAGGAGCTCAATGGTCTGGTGTCAAGATTGCTGAGGAATTTGGTCCAGTCTGTCCTCAAGTCCTGCCAGATATAAGAAATGAAACTGCTGTCCTTAAAAGAATATCAAAAGGGAGACTTGAATATTTAAAAAGGATATTACCGTTTTTGACCAATCAATCGGAAGATTGCCTGTATTTGAACATATATGCACCAGCTCAAGGTAACTAAAACTAATTAAAATTATCTTATTGTTTTATGTTTATTACAAAATCTCCTATGAACATATCCTATGAATATATTTTATGAACATTGCCTAATGCAACACATACGATTACATACACACACGTATATGCGCAACAAACAAACACATGCGTACAACACTTGCATACTTTTTTAAACTTTAAAGTTTTATAAAGTAATTAAAATATCTATATTTATTATTTATAGGAAATTTTTAAAAAGAGTCTAGAGAAGAATGTTAATGATTACAAAATTACTTTCCATCAAACCTTAATTTAATACATAATTTTCTCTTTTTTAAATATTAATTTTTATTTTCTACAAGTGTTCCACTTGGCTTCGCCCGCTTGAACTTCACAGTTTTTCATCTGAATTGCTTTTGTGATAATATAAACTGTCATTTCAAAATTAATAACCATAATTATCTTAAATATTGTAGCAATATGCCTTTATTATGACATAATTGTTTATTTATAAGCTGTTTGAAAAAATCAAACACTAAATATTAGGCAAAATTTGGTAATATAAAATTGTGGAAAATGCATTTAAACCGTTCCTTAGAAAAAAACAAATTTTTAAAAATCAATATTATGAGTTCTATATTACATTGACAAATATCCCCAAAAATACTTATTCTAATATACCTTCTATGTACAGACAGTCAGTTACAACGTTATTATATATAAAGGTTATATTTATTAAGTAAAAACATTGTTGAATAATATCTTAGAATATTTCTTAAGTGTACAAAATTCCTTCCTTCAAAAATTGAAAGTTATATTTTGGATAAAATATTAAAATAACTTTTTAATTATAAATGTAAAGATCAAAAAGCATTATTAGATCTAATTTGTAATTGTAAAACGACGAAGCGTTCAGTAGAAATAATTTGGAAAGTAATTTTGTCCTTAGAGGGAAATAGCATTTCAAGTGAATCGGAAACGGGTCGAGAATTCGGTGGAATTAAACGCGAGAGTGTGTTTCACAATCCATAGACACCTAATTAGTGAAACAAATAAAGATGCATTAGCGTTTAAATGAATTGAATTTTGCAATTTACTTTCTGTTAGACAGTTTAATTTGTCGAATTAAAGGAAAATCTATATAAGTGTCTGTCGTGTTAACTGGTACGTGACAGGTACTCCTTTTTTTTTTATCTTGCTCTAGTATCGCTTCAAATCGCGGCGTTGAGTTCCGCTACTTAACATTGGATTTGCAACCGCAATTCAGTGGATTGATAACGAAAGTAAGAATATCTAAATGAAGAGTGAAGTGTCTTAATACTAGTTTCCCAGGTACCTTCTGCCTACAGTGTGAAACATAAATATATTGCAAAATAAAATATGCACTTGTTAGAAGGTATTGTACAATAAATAATCTTAAATATATTTTAAAATTGATACAAAGAATATTTGTATTAATTTCTTTCTTTCTTAGCTTCACGCTGTATCCCGCACGAGGCAGGGTAGGCAGAGGGAACCCGGGAACCTAGTGTTAAGACACTCCGTTCCACTTCCGTACCCCACTTTCTGCCAAATTTGAGGCATTGCGTGTTGAGTGGCGGAACTCAATACCGCGCTTTGCCTTATTACCACGAAGAAATGAAACATTAAATATTTGTATTAATAACTTGTATTAGTGCAATGAAAGAGCATCTGACTGTACACATGATGCTTACGCGTTTGATCGTCACTCTTTTTCCTGCCTGACGCGGCGTAGAGTTCCTTCACTCAAGAAGCAAAGTTTCGAATATGTACAAAGTTGGAAACGGAGTGTTTTAACACTAGATTCACTAAATTATTTAACCATACATGTTATATTCTATTATGTAATACATATTATGTTATATATGTTATGTTACAATATATTACCTATATTATGTCGTAAACGTGTGAATATAAACGCAAGAGATCGTAGGTTCGATCCCTACTCGAAAAAATAAAATATTACATATTTTCATTTCCGGTAATAAGGAAAAATGCGATGTTGAGTGAGAAATGGAACAAAGGGCTTCAACTTCCCTCTACCTAACCCGCCTAGTGCAGCATAGTGCGTGAAGTTGAAAAAAAAAGAATGAAAATATTATGATCTTTAAAATATAATTAACTAACATAAAAGCATATTACTAACGTCTATAGACAAGAAAAAAAAAAACGCTTATCATAAAAAATAATTATTTCCGAACAACCCATAGACAAAATCGATACGTTCATTAAACTTAACCTCACTGTACAATCATGGACAATAACCAAAAAAAAAAAAAACCACCCGTCATTTTCTATTCAACCTTCCATGTTTTACTCCACCGAATTCTAGCTATCGATCGGAAATGCAACAATGCTAAGCAGTGTCGTCATAAAGGCGCAGCTCCAAAAAAGACCTCACATTCCTCAATATTACGTTGAAACGAATACGTTCGGGCGTTGTCGCTGTTGTTTTTTTTTTTAGTAACTTTTTCGATTGGCGCAAAAGATAGCTTTGTTCAATCGTTCAACGGGAAATGTATTTGAAAAGAAAAAAAAACTGATCAATGTATTTGAAATCTGCCGTGGTTCAGGGGCGCAAGCGTGTGGACTATAAGCACAACAGGCTGTGACTTTGATCCTCACTCGGTGAAAATTAAATATTCGTTGTCATAATTGCTCTGCAAAGCGCGGCGTTGAGTTTCGCCACTCAATACACAATGCTTGAAATTCAGCGGAAAGTGGGGAATGGAAGTGGAACAGAGTTTCTTAACACTAGTTCCCAAGTTCCCTCTGCTTGCCATGTGCGGGATACAGTGAGAAGCTAAAAAATCTTGTATTTTGTAACGAGGCAAGCGTTGCATTCACTCCGCCTCTCAAAATGCATACTTTATAAAAGACTAGCTTTATTTTGCAAGTTATTCAAATTAAATGGAACATTAAATGGAAAAAATAAGAGTTGAATGGGTTATATCCAACCAAGTAACCTGATGCCATTGCTGACTGGATTAACGCAGTAAAATTTTATCAATTTCAATTAGTAGTTCCTGTTATTAGTTCATCGATAAACGAAACTTACTCTTTAGCTTTTTTTTAAAGACGAGAAGAAGCGATGACAGCGACAAAATGGTCTGCCAGTGTCACGTGTTGATAACAACGAGCTATATGAACCAGTAAACTCTGGACAATATGTAACTGTAATTTACAAGATATGTTGTTGGTTGGTTATTTAGAACAGAAAAAACATACCTAGTCTGTGTTAGTAATATTGAAAATGATTACAAAAATACTGTTTGTCCGTTAAGTTAATTTACGGATGATAATTTTATATGATAACGTTATTTAGAAAATGTTATTAAAAATTTAAAAATCATA
Source organism: Eueides isabella (assembly GCA_019049475.1). NCBI lineage: Eukaryota > Metazoa > Arthropoda > Insecta > Lepidoptera > Nymphalidae > Eueides > Eueides isabella. Next base: position 1,432,602 of record CM032385.1, on the reverse strand, counting down.
ATTAGCCTTTTATGAATTGGGTTGATTGATCATTGATTATTGATCTTATTGATAAGTTAATTATAATTATTTTATATAATACAAAACACTTAGTTGAAAATTATATTAATGTTGATAAAAATTGCATTTATTCGCACTATTTTGATCAATAACTTACTTATCTTCCTACACAGGCTAGGCAGAGGAACCTAGTGGTTAGACACTTTGTTCTATATCCGTTCCCCACTTACCGGCGGAACTCAACGCCGCGCTTTGCCTTGATACCATAAAGAAGAAATGAAAACATAAAAAAAAATAGTTTAAAATATTAAATATTCCATTTGATCGAGTGGGGATCGAACCCACAACCTATCGTTTTACAGTCACTCGCTTGTGGAATGTGACATTGAGTCAAGCTTTTTCGTGCGTGCATATCATACCAAATCACATAATAAAAATTAACATATAATGATATTTTAAAAACTATAATCTATTAGCATTGCTTATAATATTCAAACAAAATGTTCATACTGGAATCGAAAAATCTTCAGCTTCATAATATTAGTGCACATGATAACTTAAAATAAAAATCTTTGACATATACTTATTTAGAAAATGTGTAACATTTTTTACTCAGCGGTACTTGAATACGTATTTCTTGGAAACAGTCCATAGTAAGTATTTTCCACACACGGCCGCCAGACGCCAGGAGGCGTCTCCCCCGAGACCTTCTATCCCCTCCGGATTCCGATTCCTGAGCTGCCACTTTGGTCGCAGGTCGTCTAAGCTGGGCCTCCCCCGGGCAACCGGGGGTCTCACCCGGCTGGGCTGACCGCCCAGGGGGCACACAGCTCATCCCGTCTGACTCTACTGTCCCCTGCGCCTGCGAGTAAAAACGCAGGCGCTTGTAATCCCCCGGGCATTGCCCACCCAACGACGCGCTCGTAGTGACGAGCGGAGTTAGAGACTTCGGAAGAGGGCCTCAAAGCCCTGAGTCCGATTCCCTGCCCACGGGCGGGAAGGAAAAAAAAAAAAAAAAAAAAATAAGTATTTTCCTTTTTTCGTTAAGTGTGGATTAATACTTTAAAACGAATAAAAACCTTTGACATACATTTTTCACAACGAAACGCTAAAGTATATGACTTAATGGGTAACGTGCGGTTAATATTAGAAAGCTTTTAGGCCAAAAATTGAAAACCGTCTAGACAACTGACATGCTTTGTTTCAGATATGCTTAAAAATACAACATAAAAATTGACACTACGGTTGAAATAGTTTGGTACTAAAAATGTAATATAAAACTTTTAATAATTAAATTAATTATGACATATCTATACACGATTACATCAACTTTAATATATGTGGCGTTAAGTTACGCTCAACCCGCAATACCTCGTAAATTTGGCGTATAAAATAGAATGCAATATCTTATCACCAACTTGACAGACCCTCAGCCTACACAACATTGCAGAAAAAGCGTGAAGCTATGAAACATAATTAACACGGCTGCACTATTCAAAAGGACACCGGCTTTCACAAATTTTGTGTCAGGTGTTCTGAATATCATAGATTTATTTTTTACTATTCAATAGTACTCGCAAATTATTAGCTTACGAGTACTATTGAATAGTAAAAAATAAATATTATCGTCATATATACTTTACATCTCATTGTCATTTAAAGTTAAAATTTTAATGAACAATTCAATCAAATGTTTACAGTCATACGGCGGCCGCATTATTTCTATTCATCCATATAAAATATCCATACCATCAGTCACCTCCACAAATCGCCCCACAAACGCTGATCTCATCAATTTTATAGAAATTATTAATACAATTCATCAAATAAAATACAAAATTCAAGCCTAATTTCATAATGTAATACCTCGTTAGGGTGAATAAACGCTGCCGTGCATTAGTCACGTCGCGGCATAAATCCGTATAAATGAGCTCCGAAAATACAACAGTGGAAATTTATTCTGTCAGTTCGTACCAATCAATTAGGTATCTACGAGTATGTACATATGTTTTTGGTTGTTTGGACCTTATCAGGCTAATGGGGTGATTGAAAGATTTCTAAGATGGTAAGACGGATGGTATCAGGGACCGCTTAAGGCTAAGGGTTAAATACTCATTGACTGAAATAAAATATTTAATATTTTAATTTTCTCGCTCTGGTAACGTGGAAAGTGAGACGCTTAATAAATCAACGCGTAATGCCTCCAGCATTTGGCGGAAAGTAGGGAACTGAAGTGTTTCAATGGGTACAGTATCTTAAAACTAGGTTCCCAGGTTCCCAGGTTGTTTTATTTTGACTGCTAAGAAAAATGAAAATGATTCTATTTCTTAATACATATTCAGGTATAGCCTACTTCCAATACGCAATGTTCACCGCAACTTTACCTCGTTACCAGAGTGAAGAAATGAAAACAATAAATATTTAATTCCCCTAGGAGGAGTCAAACTCACAACCAACAATGTTTACAGTTGACACGCTTGAGCGCCGAATGACCACGACTGACCTCCAGAAATATACAAAAAAAAACACGATATTTATTAAAAAACGATATCATTTTTACCTTAATTTAATTTCTACCAACAATTTCACAGTATTATCTAATATTTACAAAATCTTAAATTGAGATCTTGTTATATTTCCCACAAGATCAGAATTTATTATTTACGTTCAGTATCACGCGGCGTAACGTATGCCATAGTTATTACCTTTGGGGTTTTTGTTTCTGTAAATGTATTGACTTGCTTACTGACCCACTTGGCCCGACCCTCGTTTGATTAATGCCGACGCCAAACGCATCGACCATATTTGCCAATTTGTAATTGATGGAAATCAGATTTTGGGCATTGTTTTACCGAGTTGTGTGTTAAATTTCATATTTTGCTAGATTAGGTACAAATTATTCATTGAGTTATCAGAACAGAGTATCGATATATGGACTGTATGTATGAAATATTTCAAATTCGATTAGAAATTGAATCCCTGGACACCTTTTTGCTCTAAAATTTGATTAACATGTTTAGCATTGATATACATAAATTGAAGAAACAAAACTGTATAAGAAAATATATAATTTTTTTAACATCTACGACCTAAAACTTAATATTGAGTAAGCACTAAATCAAATCTCAGTTTCACGCTGTATCCCGCACATGGCAGGATATACAACGGGATCTTGGGAACCTAGTGTTAAGACACCCCGCTCCACTTAGGTTCTTCTCTTTTTGCTGAATTTGAGGCATTGCGTATTGAGTGGCGAAACTCAACGCAGCGCTAAATATTTAATATATTTCATTTCCTCGAGTGGAAAGCGAACCCACAACTTGTCGTTTATATTTACACGTTATGGCCGCTGCACCACGACAGGTTAATCAAATAAAACTATAGAAATGCTTTACAAGCTTTATTTAGGATTGCTGTAAGAATACGTTGTAATAAGCGTAATTCACATTAGGAACAAAGAATTAGTAAAAAAGCTAACTCTATTAATTAATTTAATTCAACCAGATTATATAGGAAACATGCCACATTTACGTTACGGATTTGAACTCAAAAAGTAAGCTTCAATACAGCAGTATTTGATCCTCACTTACAGAACTATTGTTATCAATTAATTTCAAATGATTGCTTAAGTAGAAATAACGCGGAGATAAACCCCGCTGCTATATATACATATTTCCAAAAAAAAATAGACGGACATCCTGGAACATGTCTTGGACTAAACAATAGTGTCAAGCTTACTCTTAACAAAGATCTTTTTTATCTTAAAACACTTAAATATATTCTTGCCAAGAATTTTTAAGTCGACCAAAAAAATCGGATTTCCTTTAAAATATTGCAAAACTTGATTTATCCCTACCCTCGATTTATCCTTGCGATAAGCCTTGCCAAGGCTGAAACCTTCCAGATACGCTTTTTGTTTAACATTTGAATACAAGATGCGAAGTTTCCATCCCGATACGGTCCTATTTTATATTTTTCACTCGATACAAAAGGAATAGTATAAAAGACGTTAAAGAATTGAATCTTAAAGTTTTGTATGTGGAAATGTTGTGCTAAGTGCCAAGTTTATTTTTTTATACTCTCTTGTTGATTTTTCGATGTATACAATAGAAAAAAATATTATTATTAGCTTCGGTGTACTTACGTATAGAAACATTAAGTGACGTTTTTAGAATAGTTCTTTAATTTAATTTCTCTAGCAAGACAAATTGCGACGTTAAGTTCCGCGATCTTCTTTTTTTTATATAAAGAAGACTAAATTCTCTCCTTTTTTTATAGCACAATAGAAGAGTCAAACGAGTGCTCACCTAACGGTATGCAGAGAGTAGGTCAATAGACGTTACGGCGTTAGATTACGGCGTTAAAGACGAAAGTGGTTCACCTTACCTCACCGTATAGCGCTGATCATTTCACAGTTTGCACGTACACGAATATGTTTTTTTATATATTATATGCTAAATGTAGACGACCCATTTAAATCATGCAAATGATATCCACTCCCAAAGAGCGAGGTATAGTGATGGGGTAAATTAATTTATTTTGTTGAGCTTTCCCATAGTAACGATCCAAATCTGACAAAGCACCAACGTTTCTCCATGAGCTTATATATTCTTTTTTTTTCTTTTTTTTTTCAGCTTCACGCTGTATCCCGCACTAGGCAGGGTAGGCAGAGGGAACGGAAGTGAAACCTAGTGTTATGACACTCCGTTCCACTTCCGTTCCCCACTTTCCACCGAATTTGAGGTATTGCGTGTTGAGTGGCGGAACTCAACGCCGCGCTTTGCCTTATTACCAGAGCGAAGAAATGAAACATAAATATACTTCTTTTTCTTGGCAGGGTAGGCAGAAGGAATTTCCGTTCCCTGCTTTCCACCGAATTTGAGACATTATGTGTTGCTTGGCAAAAATCAACAACACGCTTTGCCTTATTACAACAGCGAACAAATAAAAAGTCGTTTACTTTAAGTCCTAATAATTATTAAAAAATATTCTATGGAAATCTAAATGGAAAATATATTTTTATTTAAAATAGTTTCATATAATAAGCCAATCAAGTTCTCGTTCATTAAGAAAATGGAAAATAATATTTTTAATAGCTAAGAGACTAAAAATTGACGTCCAAAGTTAAGGCAATATATTTTAATTTAAACTGAAAATATCTACTAAATCTTTATTGAATTCTAAAGCTTTCTTATATAAATGAAGTAGAATTCGTGAATATAGCTTTTTTATAATTAAGCTTGTTAAAGTAGTTTTAATTGGAACTATCTACGATAATCTTTTTAATCTTTATTTATGTTATTTTTAACTCGTTTTTCTTTTATACAAAAGGGTTACTACATTCATTTATATGTTTATTTTAAATTTGTCAGTTGTAATCTAAGAAGTCAGTGCTATACATTAAAAAAATAACATTAAACGATTTCTAGAAAATACAGTCTAATTTTTTAATGTTCTTTAATTTTAAGGTACTTATCTTGTTATTTTCTACAATTTAATTTTCACATGGTAACGTCTTATAAATTAATAACGCCGGCTGCACGCATGAAAAAATATTACACAATGTCACGTTCTGCATGAGATGTGAAAGCGCGGAACAACAGGTAGATAAAGCACGATCGGCCTAAGAAAAACATATTAATTACTAATGCTAATGATTAGTAATTAATGTTTTTCTTTTTTTTGGCTTCACCCTGTATCCTGCACGAGGCAGGGTAGGCAGAGGAAAACTCCGCCGACTTCCACTTTCGTTCTCCACTTTCCGCCGAAACATTAAATATTTAAATTGAAAAAAAAAATAAATATTTCATTTGCTCGACTGGGTATCGAAACCAGAACCTGTTGGTTACAGTCACACTCTTGTGCCGCTGCGCCACGACAGGCCTCAACATATAACAATTCTATTTATAAAAGTATGCAATTTTTTATCAATATTTTGTTTTCGTGTTATTACCATACCGCCTTGTCAATAATAATAAACACGACAGATATTCGTGGCTTAGCTGCACATAGTACGATGGCAAACGCGGGTGGGCTCGATTTTAACTTACTAGAATGAATTATTTTCATTGTCAAAATAAACTCTGGTAGTAAACATAAAAACATCATTATTAAGTAGAAGAGTGGAGAATAGAAGAGTGTTTTAACACTACATTACCCCTACCTCCCCAATATGCGGGAAAACGTGTGCTACATTTTTTAAGACAGTCTAACCCGTTTTAGCCCAAAATTGTCATTCCAAGTTCTAAATGATATCAATATGTTATTTTATTAGCGTTTCCTAACCAATAAAGCCAAACGGCCATTCGATGTGTCTGTAAGGAGCTTATCTGATTAATGAAATAGGATGAAACAAGGTCATTTATATTAATAGAACAAGTAGAAGCCAAATTAGACGAAAAAGATAAAGTTGAGCAAATATTTTTTTTTTTCCTTTTTTTTTTTGTTTTTTGTTTTCAGCTTCACACTGTATCCCGCACTAGGCAGGGTAGGCAGAGGGAACGGAAGTGAAACCTAGTGTTATGACACTCCGTTCCACTTCCGTTGCCCATTTTCCGCCGAATTTGAGGCATTGCGTGTTGAGTGGCGGAACTCAACGCCGCGCTTTGCCTTATTACCAGAGCGAAGAAATGAAACATTAAATATTTAAATTGAAAATATTAAATATTTCATTTCCTCGACTGGGGATCGAACCCAGAACCTGTCGGTTACAGTCACACTCTTGTGCCGCTGCGCCACGACAGGCCTCTCAGCAAATATCTTATGTTTTCTTTTTTTATACACGTTAAGAACGAAAGTTTTAATTAAGGAAAAATATGTAAAAGCTTTTCAAAACAGAACGGTAAAAGGTCGTTCATTTTTCTATTTTGATAGACAAAATCGGCGTTGAGTTCCTCCACACCAAATAATGTTTCAAGGTCAAGAAATAGGCAGAAATTGGACAAGGGCAATTTCTTAATCGGAGCGTAATGTCTTAGCACTAGGTTCCCAGGTTCCCAGGTTCCCTCCGCCTTCCATGCTGCCCAGTGTAAAGTAAGAGAAGCTATCGCAACTTTTATTAGCGCTGAGCTCATTTCAAACTGTAAATAGCATCGCACTAACGCTATGACACCCCCTCTCCAAACATATGAGTTTTCCAATATGTATCCAATATTAGTTAGAGCAGAAGTTTCATAAATTGTTCTAACGTAGTTAGTTTTATTATTGTGCCCTTTATTGCTTTTGACATATACGAAAAATTTACTTTGATTGTTCGCCGGACTTGGTGTAGTTGTTGTTTGACATGTGATTTTATTGGAATGTATAATAAAATTTGAGGCCTTTCGTGGCACAGGGGTAAAAGCGTGTGATTGTAAACGCTACAGGTTGTGGGTTCAATCCCCATTTGAGGAAATGAAATATTTAATATTTTTTATATTCATTAAATATTTAATGTTTTTAATTTTTTCGCTCTGGTAACAAAGTAAAGCGCGGCGTTGAGTTTCGCTACTCAACATGAACAAAAAAAATGACGTAGACTGTACCCGAAGTCTTCCTCGTTTAATAATTAATTTTATTTCCTCACTCTGATAACAAGATTTGAGGCCTGTCGTAGCGCAGCGGCACAAGTGAGTGACTGTAAACGACAGGTTCTGGGTTCGATCCCTACTCCAGGAAATGAAATATTTAATATTTTCAAATTAAACATTTAATGTTTTCATTTTTTCGCTTTGGTAACAAGGCAAAGCGAGGCATTGAGTTCCACCGCTCAAATGCCTTGAATTCGGTGGAAAGTAGGGAACGGAAGTAGAACGGAGTATCTTGACACCAGGTTTCCAAGCTCCCTTTGCTTACCATGCCATGTGCTGGATACAGCGTGAAACTCAGTGAGTGAGTGATAACAAGATAAATTGTGATGTTGAGTTCCATTCAACATATATTTGTCGCGAATAATGGCAAGAGATGGTGAATATGGTGTTCTAAAACTAGGTTCCCAGTAAAATTGAAGAACAATGATATTTAAATTATGTACGTTTTACTAGTCTGGTAGACAAAATCTGGCGTTGAGTTCCGTCGCTCAACATACAATATCTCAAAAATAGAGCGGAAATAAGGAAACAGAGTGTCTTAACACTAGGCTTGTCCTGTTCATATATTAGGAGTGCATATATTATATATTTTTATTTCTAAATATTTTACCAAAAATATTAATTGATAAATCCTTTTAGTTCGGTTACCCTGCTATGTGCGGGATAAAGCGTGAAGCTGAGTGTTAAATCTCTATCATTTATTTGCCAACCCTTTTTAAACCCGACAATCATTTCTAAAAACCTTTGTAAATTACAAAAAATGAACATGAACTGGCGGCAAGAGAAGGTTTTATTAAAGGCTGCCATTTAACGTAATGGGATCATACGGTCGCTATTCTCTTTTTATATCGTTGGTCATTGTCGCTGTGATTTAGCTATATTACTTTGTAAGAACGTCAATTTTAGTATTTTTTTTTTATGTTCGCCTATATTTATATGTGTAATGAAAGTATTTTAGTCTGTGATAAAAAAAAATGCGATTTTATAAAACTTATGGACTTAATAGAGGACGGTCATGATGCAGCGGTACAAGCGTGTGGCTGTTTTGCTTTGGTAAAAAGGCAAAAGCGCGGCGTTAAGTTCCGTTCACTCAACACGCAATGCCTGAAATTCGGTAGAAAGTGAAGAACGGAAATGGAACGGAGTGTCTTAACACTAGGTTCCCAAGGTCCGCTTCGCCTATCCTACCATACGGGATACAGCGTGAAGCTGAGTATGAGTATGGATTTAATAAATATACAAGTATATACTACAGCTTTACAGTGTAGTCAGAGTTGAAGAACACAATGTGCGCGCTTTGCTGTAAGACCAGATCAAAGATATGAAGATTACATTGCGTTAACAGTCAGCCTATGCCTCACGGCATGGCACTACAGCCTTCAATTAATGAAAAAAAAAAACAGGATAACGCACATGATAGGGTAGGGGTAGGCAGAGCGAACTAGGGAATCTAGTGTGGAGACACTCCGTTCTGTTTCCCATACATATTTATGTTTTGTTAAATAATATTTGTGTGTATGCTGTCGTGGCGCAGCGGCACAAGAGTGTGACTGTGACCGACAGGCTCTGGGTTCGATCCCCGGTCGAGGAAATGAAGTATTTAATATTTTCAATTTCAATATTTAATGTTTTATTTCTTCGCTCTGGTAATAAGGCAAAGCGCGGCATTGAGTTCCGCCACTCAACACGCAATGCCTCAAATTCGACGGAAAGTGAGGAACGTAAGTGGAACGGAGTGTCTTAACACTAGATTTCCGGGTTCCCTCTGCCTACCCAGCCTGCCCTGCGTGAAGCTAAGTTAAATAATATTTCCCTCGCGCAATACAAAACATACATTATACGATTCTTATTGGTTATATTGAAATTATTTTAATTACGTAGCGTTTCAGTTTACCACTTTTTCCTAAGTATTTAATACTAACTTATTTGTAAAATATATAAAAAAATAATAAAGCAGTATTTGAACCCACGCCTCTTAGAAACCGTCCAAGCGTTATGACAAGTAAGCCATACAACATAAATACATTGTAACAAGCGTATAATAATATCGGCATAGTTAGAAGAAAACGTATGGCTTAGTGGTCAGTGCGCCTGGTGCGCCTGGACAGTTTCAAAGAGGCGTGGATTCAAATCCCTTTCCCCTCAAACATTTTCTAAATAAGTATTTTTTCCCATCTGTGGTATATGACTCCATAAAATGCGTTAATATAAAAGAATTAAACTAAAAAAATGGAAACGAAACCTCTAAAAATTAAAAATAGAAAAAGAAAACCACTTGTATATCCAAACAATAAACTTTGATTTATTAATATCAGTATTAAAAACTCTGTAAACGATGATTTTATGGCTCCAAAGCGTGATACTTAGGAGTTAATATTAGTTTAAACATAAATAATATTAGATGTTCCAGATCTAGAAAATAACTTCAGAGTGTCACGCCATAGTCAAATAAAACAAATTTAAATTACCAGATTGAATTTTTTATAGCATAATAGATATTTCGTATGACAGTGGACGTCATTGCTTAGGAGGTTAGTGCGGGTTCGATTACTATACGGGGTAAAGAATGAATTTTAATTTTTCGTAACTTACGTAACTTTTTATTTTCAATTATTTAAGGCATTATTTTAGGTTTTTTATTTTTCTTTTTCAATTTAAATTATGAAATATTATTTGCTTAAAGAAACTGAATTAGATGCTCGTAGCAGGAGCGGCAGCAGGTGTTATGGCTTCGATCCCTGCTCGTGGAAATGAGATGGTTGATATTTTCTTTTTTAAATATTTAATCTTTCCATTTCTTCGCTCTGGTAACAAGACAGAGCGCGGCGTTGAGTTCCGCCACTAAGCACGCAATTCGAGTGAAATTGTGAAAGGAATGGAGTGTCTTAACACTAAATGCCCAAGTTTCCACTGTCACAAAAACAACTTGTCTTAAAAAAAAATAATACACTCCCATATTTAGTGGACTACAATCAATTAACATTCTAATTACGTTTTGAAACTTGAAAATTGCTTAGAAACTTCATTTGGTTTGTATGAAAAATTTCGGACGAAATTCTGATTAACAACTTTAAAATTCAGTTACAGGATTTGACGCTTGCTAATAAAAAAATAAGTAAAACGTGACACGTGAACAAAGTATGAAAAATGAAAGATGGGTAGAGTGTTGAGATACATAATGTTGGATGCGGAACCTAACGCCGCGTTTACAGTTAGAATATGTCAATACGTCATGATGATCTTAATCTTTTTTGAAGTAATTTATAAATAATACTTTTATCGTGTCTACTATAACTTCAGCCTATCGCAGGGACTATAGACTGTAACCGCTACAGGTTGTATGTAGGCTTGAAATATTTAATGTTTTCAAATTAAATATCCAATGCTTCTATTTTTTTTGCTATAGTAACAAGACAAAACGCGGCGTTAAGTTCCACCACGTAATAATGCCTGAAATTCAGCATAAAAAATGAAACAGAACGGAGTGTCCCAACACTACGTTCCCAAGTTCCCTCCGCCTACCCTGCCATGTGCGGGATACAGCGTGAAGCTCAAAAAAAAAACTAAATATTTTCCTCTTTCTTCAGCAGGTGTACGTGATGCAGTAGCGAGGTACCCAGTGCTGGTTTTCGTTCACGGTGAGAGCTACGAGTGGAGTTCGGGGAATCCGTACGATGGAACCGTTCTGGCGTCTCACGCTGGTCTGGTGGTTGTTACTATTAACTACAGATTGGGCATTTTAGGTATGTATATACTTGTGTACACATAAAATTATCAAAAAAAAAAGAAAATTCTAGCCAATGTGAGTAGTTTAAGAGTAGTGTAAAGTATACCAATTAATAAAAAATACATTTTTTTAAAATGTTGATCTAATGCCTGTTAATTGATTATGATTTTCATAAAAAATAACGAAGACTTACCACAATAAACACTCTCGACTTTCAATTAAATTATTTTTTTCTTTATAGCTGCACGCTGTATCCTGTACGAGGCAGGGTAGGCAGAGGGAATCCGGGAATCTAGTGTTAAGACACTCCGTTCCCTCCGTTAAATTGAAAATATTAAATTTTTCATTTCCTCGACTGGGGATCGAACCCAGAACCTGTCGGTTACAGTCACACTCTTGTGCCTCTGCGCCACGACAGGCCTAAATTCAAAATTCAAATTCAAATATTTTTTATTCAAAATAAAAAGTCACAAGCTTCGTTTTTGGAACATCAAACAATTTACAGCCAGTTCACTAAAGTTACTGCCTCAGCCCTGAGAAGAACCGGCGCAAGAAAATCAGCGGGACATGTCTTTTTTTAATAGAATTTACACAATATTATTATAAGTGACAATGATACATTTACACCTAGAGCGAGCATTTCATTGCCAAGGCGTGTTATCATTTATAAAATCGTTAATTTGGTAATATCAATACAAACATCTTTTCAAAACTTTTTTGAAATTGTGATATAGAAAATTCTCGGACGTCAAAAAAGAAACTACACAAGCTACGAGCTGTTGGCACAGCCAGACCGACTGATAAGTCAAACTTATTATATATCTATTTTTATAGAGACCGTCGTAAATTTAAAATGTTTAATTTAAAGTACAGTTGAAAATTCCAGCTCGGAGAAATAAATTACAAAAGAAACCGCAATCACAGGAGCAACGTGACCACAGACAGACATACACGCTAAACTAATAATTCATTTTTCATTATAGGTTAAAAAATATATAAAGAAATCATATTATGGTAATAAGGCAAGCGCGGCGTTGAGTTCCGCCACTCAACACGCAATGCCTCAAACTCGGCGGAAAGTGGGGAACGGAAGTGGAACGGAGTGTCATAACACTAGGTTTCACTTCCGTTCCCTCTGCCTACCCTGCCTAGTGCGGGATACAGCGTGAAGATGAAAAAAAAATAAAAAATCATATTAATAAACAAAGCTTAATTATGGCTCACGAAAATATAAATCACTGCTAATCTACGGAATTATCATAACAAAATACTCATAGCACGATCTCATGTATCTAATTTTGGTTCAAATGGGCTGTTTATGCCATTAACTATTATATTATACGTATAGAAGGACGTTTACTGCTCTAGTTACATTTTATAGACATTTGCGACAAAGCTGCGTTGTCAGAAAGCGGATTTTATTTGATAAATGTGATTACTTAGCTTCACGCTGTATCCCGCGTATGGCAGGGTAGGCAGAGGGAACTTGGGAACCTAGTGTTAGGACACCGTTCCACTTCTGTTCCCCACTTTCCGTTGAATTTTTTTGAGGCATTGGGTGTTGAGAGATGGAACTCAACGCCGCGTTTTGCTTTCTACTAGAGCGAAAAAATGAAAACATAGAATATTTAAATTGAAACTATTAAATATTTAATTTCCTCGAGTGGTGATCGAACCTACAACCCGTCGGTTACAGTCACACGCTTGTGCCATTGCGCCACGATAGGACTCTAAATAAATGTTATTCTAGATTATAATTTCGATGTTCTTGTTGAGTCTATAGTACTGAACGGTCCAGGGTAAAATTTAGACTCAGAACGTATGGCTAATATGAACATTAGGAGCTACTGTATACACTTCATTACAATTCTTCATTCAAGAAACGACTTCATTTTTCGTTTTTTATTCTCAGCTTCACGCTGTATCCCGCACTAGGCAGGGTAGGCAGAGGGAACGAAAGTGAAACCTAGTGTTATGACACTCCGTTCCACTTCCGTTCCCCACTTTCCGCCGAATTTGAGGCATTGCGTGTTGAGTGGCGGAATTCAACGCCGCGCTTTGCCTTATTACCAGAGCGAAGAAATGAAACATTAAATATTTAAATTGAAAATATTAAATATTTCAATTCCTCGACTGGGGATCGAACCCAGAACCTGTCGGTTACAGTCACACTCTTGTGCCGCTGCGCCACGACAGGCCTGATCTGTCCCTTTGTCACTATAAAGTGTATGAAAAATCGGTGACAAGCGCGAGACCGATTGGCCCTCGGAGAATTCCGTTAACGGAAAATATAACTTATAAAAAATTTTAAATTTTAAGTACACGGGCGTAACCACTACGAAGAAACTGACAAGAAAGTGTTCATATAAGAATTCCGGTTATTTTTTTTGAGATGCGGAACCCTAACGGTATCAAGTAGTGGGTATACATATGTAAGCTTTAGCCGATTTTAACTTGGCAGCTTTTTTGTTTTTTATATACTCTTATATGTTATTTTTCACCAAAGTAAACAATTGTAAGAACAAGCAACTCGATACAGTCTTTTCCACTTTATATGAGACAAGTAAAATCAATAATTGGTTTCATATGTCCCAGTGACCTATAAAAATAAATCTTGACGTTATTGCTATAGTAAATTACTTTATTTTTATAGCCTTTTTGTTCTTAGATCATAAAACATAAGATAAAATTAAGATGTTGAAATCGTTTTATTTATATATTGTAGGGAGAAACTGAACATAAGAATATTTCTTACATTTCGGTTATTTCTCAAACTCGATGCAAAAAAAGGGCTTCTTTTTATTATTAGTAGTTTAATCTGTATGTCTGCTTGTGTGTCTATCAATGGCACCATAGCTCCTGAAAGAACGATCAGAATTAGTTGCGGTTCACGCCGTTCCCTCACATAGCAGGGTAGGCAGAAGAAAGCAGAGAACCTAGTGTTAAAACACTCCGTTTCTCATTAAGACAATTCTGTTCCACCTTTTCTGGCTATAATTTAAAGCATTGCGTGTTCAATGCCTTAACTCAACGCCATGTTTTGCCTAGTATTTTCTATCCATTTTAGAGATATTTGTTTTCTGTTAGTGATTGTCAGAAACCTTCGCAAAAATTATTAATTTTTATTACCAAATATAGCCTATAGTCAAGAAATACCATTTTAAGGATTCTGTCTGAAATTCTACTTTTCCGCTTTCCATCATTTTAGAGCGGTAGAAATAAAATAAAAAAAAATCATACAAGCCATTTTTTTATTATTGTATCTGTTCATGTGAAATGACGAAACCATTCCGAAAGTAAACATGTAAAAAACTGTGCGCCAATACAATTGTGTGATTGAAAGTAGTGAGTTCGATTCCCACTTCAAGTAAATAATAAAAATATTTCATATTTTCATTTCTTCGCTCTGGTATCGAAGCGCAGCGTTGAGTTAACCACGAATTCGAAGAGAAGTAAAAAAACGGAAGTATCTTCATAGGCACAGAGTCTAGATCACTCACGCAGCGTCACACTGTATCCCGAACATAGCAGGGTAGTGTAGGCAGCGAGAACTTGGGAACCTAGTGTTAAGACACTCCGTTCCTCACCCACCGCTAAATTAGAGGCATTGTGTGTTAAGTGACGGAACTCAACGCCGCGTTTTGCTTTGTACTAGAGCGAAGAAATGATTAAATGTTTAAAATGAAAATATCAAATATTCCTTTTCCCTCGAGTGAGGATCGAACCCACAACCCGTTGGTTACTACAACAGGCCTAACAGGCCTCAACAGAGCATCCTAATACTAAATTCCCAAGTTCCCACGGCCTACCGCGCCAGTTAACGGATACCTACAGCAAAAAGCTCAAAAAAGAATAATGATGAGGAACATATTAATCAACATTTAAAAATTCTTCTCCACTCGCTAACAAAAGCTGTATACGAATTGAGATCCAACTTGCCAACTTTGTCTCCTTAAAGATCGTTTTCCAAATTTTTCGCATAAAAGGCTAATATTGTGTTATGCTTGGCCAATTTCACTTCACTGCTCGCCGAAAATATTCTTTAACTTTTTTACGATATTAGCGCGTTATTACCTTTTTTTGTTTCTGAAGAGCGAATTTTTAAATTGTTATCGAAATAAGCTCTTCAGTGATACTAGCTAGTTTCATATATATTGGCCTGTAAACGCAATATGTTGTTGATTCGATTCCTACTCGAAGACCTGAAACATTTAATATTTTCAATTTCATCGCACTGATTCTGGGTTCGATCCCCAGTCGAGGAAATGAAATATTTAATATTTTCTATTTAAATATCTAATGTTTCATTTCTTCGCTCTGTTAATAAGGCAAAGCGCGGCGTTGAGTTCCGCCACTCAACACATAATGCCTCAAATTCGGCGGAAAGTGGGGAATGCAAGTGGAACAGAGTGTCTTAACACTAGGTTCCCGGGTTCCCTCTGCCTACCCTACCTCTTGCGGGATACAGCGTGAAGCTGACGAGGAATATGCAACATTTCTGTACCAAACTGTTATATGAATACTAAACTTAAATTTAAAAAGCGTATAAAAATTTTGAACGAAGCAGGATTTGAACCCGCGCCTCTGGAATACCGTTCCAGCGCTCTGACCACTAAGCCATTCGTTCTCACCGAGCTCCGTCGAAATTCTTATACGCTTGTTACAACTTATTTATGTTGTTAGCATCTCTGTAGGGAGATTTTTACAAATTTCCGCTACCCAAAGACAACTCGTAAGAATTATCGTTTGGCAAGAGAGAATACTATTTATTTTAATATTTTTACTATGTTTTAAAGTGTTATTCCACACTTAGGACAGAAAATACTAAACATAAATTTAAAAAGCGTATAAAAATTTTGAACGAAGCAGGATTTGAACCCGCGCCTCTGGAATACCGTTCCAGCGCTCTGACCACTAAGCCATTCGTTCTCACCGAGCTCCGTCGAAATTCTTATACGCTTGTTACAACTTATTTTTGTTGTTAGCATCTCTGTAGGGAGATTTTTACAAATTTCCGCTACCCAAAGACAACTCGTAAGAATTATCGTTTGGCAAGAGAGAATACTATTTACTTTAATATTTTTACTATGTTTCAAAGTGTTATTCCACACTTAGGACAGAAAATACTAAACTTAAATTTAAAAAGCGTATAAAAATTTTTGAACGAAGCAGGATTTGAACCCGCGCCTCTGGAATACCGTTCCAGCGCTCTGACCACTAAGCCATTCGTTCTCACCGAGCTCCGTCGAAATTCTTATACGCTTGTTACAACATATTTTTGTTGTTAGCGTTAGGAACGGTATTCCAGAGGCGCGGGTTCAAATCCTGCTTCGTTCAAAATTTTTATACGCTTTTTAAATTTAAGTTTAGTATTTTCTGTCCTAAGTGTGGAATAACACTTTGAAACATAGTAAAAATATTAAAGTAAATAGTATTCTCTCTTGCCAAACGATAATTCTTACGAGTTGTCTTTGGGTAGCGGAAATTTGTAAAAATCTCCCTACAGAGATGCTAACAACAAAAATAAGTTGTAACAAGCGTATAAGAATTTCGACGGAGCTCGGTGAGAACGAATGGCTTAGTGGTCAGAGCGCTGGAACGGTATTCCAGAGGCGCGGGTTCAAATCCTGCTTCGTTCAAAATTTTTATACGCTTTTTAAATTTAAGTTTAGTATTTTCTGTCCTAAGTGTGGAATAACACTTTAAAACATAGTAAAAATATTAAAGTAAATAGTATTCTCTCTTGCCAAACGATAATTCTTATGAGTTGTCTTTGGGTAGCGGAAATTTGTAAAAATCTCCCTACAGAGATGCTAACAACAAAAATAAGTTGTAACAAGCGTATAAAAATTTCGACGGAGCTCGGTGAGAACGAATGGCTTAGTGGTCAGAGCGCTGGAACGGTATTCCAGAGGCGCGGGTTCAAATCCTGCTTCGTTCAAAATTTTTATACGCTTTTTAAATTTAAGTTTAGTATTTTCTGTCCTAAGTGTGGAATAACACTTTGAAACATAGTAAAAACTGTTATATGAATGTTTTAACGATTAAAGATTTCAATACTAAGATTGGAAAAATGTTGTATAGAAATGTTGATCGCAACACAACAAACTATAATAAAATAAGAGAAAATATTTAGACAAAGCTCGGCGTTGAGTTCCGCCACTCAACACGCTTTTCCCGGGTACCCATTGCCTAACCTGCCTCGTGCGGGACACAGCGTGAAGCTAAAAAAATATATTTATAAATTAAATAACGTAGCTTAAATTTTGTATAATTTTTCTAGTGATTTTTATATGATAATTCTTAGATCAAAATCTGCTTTTCTTATTCTAGAAGTAAATGTTGTATGGATATCTATACACAGTCAAAAAATTAAGGTATGGCCAACAGAAGTTTAAGTAATATTCTTGAATTGTGCCTTAAGGAATTGACGCCAGTTATAGTAGGTTTTACTCCTAATCAGGGCATTTCCTGTATGAAATATTTCTTGAATAGTATAATACGAAATTTGATAATCGAACATAAATATATTGTCTTAAAAATGTACATGTATATATATATATAAATATATATATATATATATATATATATATATATATATATATATATATATATATATATATATATATATATATATATATATATATATATATATATATATATATATATATATATATATATATATATATACATATATATATATATTTATATATATATATACATATATATATACATATATATATATATATATATATATATATATATATATATATATATATATATATATATATATATATATATATATATATATATATATATATATATATATATATATATATATATATATATATATATATATATATATATATATATATATATATATATATATATATATATATATATATATATATATATATATATATATAATTCAAATTCAAATTCAAATATTTTTATTCAAAATAAGAAGTTACAAGCTTCGTTTTTTGAACGTCAAACAATTTACCACCAGTTCACTAAAGTTACTGCCTCAGACCTGAGAAGAACCGGCGAAAGAAACTCAGCGGGACATGTCCTTTTTTTTTTAATCAAAACTTTACATTATATATTTATGTGAGAATGATACACTTGAAACAGCCTGGAGCGAAAACAGAGTGGAGCAGAAAAAAGCGATAATTACAATATATACAGCTTCACGCTGTGTCCCGCACGTGGCAAGGTAGGCAGAGAAAACTTGGGAACATAGTGTTAAGACACTCCGATCCACTACTGTCCCCACTTTCCGCCGAACCTGAGGCATGGCGTGTTGAGTGGCGGAACTCAACGCCGCGTTTTCCCTTGTACCAGAGCGAAGAAATGAAAAACATTAAATATTTCAATTGAAAATATAAAATATCACCTCACACGCTTGTGCCGCTGCGCCACGACAGGCCTCTCTATAATATATACAAGTGTTTTAATGAAATAAATGTGTTAATGAGAACGAAGTATCCTTACGCTAACTTTCCAGGTACCCTCTGAGGGGTTGAAAAGGGAACCTACCCGCAGAAGCAAGCGTAAAGTCAAAAATACCAAACAATATCACAGTTACAAATCAACCTACAAAATTTTGAACAATCAAAATATAATTAATTATTAATACACGCAAATCGACATGAACTTATTAAACTTACCGTCAAGCCTAACTCGTAAGATTCAATTAAAATCTAAGAATAAATACGAACTTTGCAAGGAAATTGTTATGGCAACTTTGTGTAAATTAATATAATCAGACGTAGTTAATATGAATTGCTTCGATGAAAATAATTTGTTGAAAAGAAAATTGATTCGGACTAAAGCTTTTACACTTGGTTAGTACGGTATAAAAATAATAGATTAAAAATGAAAAAATTAAGCCTATCATGATGCAGTGATACAAGCGTGCAAGTGTAAACTAGGTAAACGGAAAATGAAATATTTAATATTTTGATTATCTGATACTGATAAAGAAGCACACCGCGGCGTTGAGTTCTGCCACTCAACACACAAGCTCTAAAACTCAGTGAAAAGTGAGGAACGTAAATGTCTTAATGGAAACGGAGTGACTTGAACCTAGGTTCCCAAATTTCCTGTACCCTACCCCGCCATGTGCGCTCACAATAGAGTACAAGCTTATAGGCACCAGTAGGCAGTACACGTTGTAATTGGCCATCTTCCACTGCCTTCTTCAGACCCGCTTGGTTTTTTAATATAGTATTGTCATTTAATCTACATATAATTGGCAAAATTTATGATGATTCTATAATTAGAAGTGTGTGTAATTCAGATTTTTAAATTTTATTATAGACTTACTTAATGACAGATCGATCCGTGGCTAACCGTGGCTCTGGGCCACAGGCATGTAACTATAAGTGGTTTTGGATTCAATTCTCACTCGAGGAAATTAGTTAATATTTTAATTTGTCCTTTTAGTAAATAGATAAAACGCGGCGTTAAATCAGGAAATGAAAATATCAATGTGTAATTATGGGAACGGAGTGTCTTAAAATCAGGTTCCCAAGTTCCTTCTGCTTACCCTAATAGGTGCGAAATTCAGCACGAAGCAACCAAGTTTATCTAGATAAACTATTTAAATACAATTTGCTCAGCTTCACGCTGTATCCCACACACGGCAGGGTAGGTAGAGGGAACTTGGGAACCTAGTATTAAGACACACCGTTTCACTTCCGTTTCCCACTTTCCGCCGAATTAGAGGCATTGTGTGTTGAGTGGCGGAACTCGACGCCGTTTGTCTTGTTACTACAGCAAATAAATGAAAACATTCAATATGTAATTTGAAAATATTTCCTCGAGTGGGGATCGAACCCACAACCTGTCGTTTACAGTGACAAGCTGTTACCGCTGCGTCACAACAGGCCTCAGATAAATACAATTATTTCTACAATTTCTAGATACAATCTCTTATCTTCGGGCTGAGTCCCACCTCTAGCAAAGTAAACAGGGGGAGCTAAGAAATGAAAATATCAATATGTTTTTTCCTCAAGTGTACCAAATTCCAGTGTTTACATTTTGAACGAAAGAGAAAGAGAAGAATAAATAAAGAAAGAGAGATAAATAGAGAAGAAAAAATATCTTTACATTAGGTTTTCTACAGAAAGATAATTTCAAATGATTTTCCAACTACAATAATTCTATTGGCCGAAGAATTGGTATCAATATTTGGGAAGTTGTACGTTATAATATCTATCGCTCGAAACCAACGTCCGATTCAAATATTGGCTCATGAGCATTCGCTTTGAAGTAACATGACGTACATAGTTTCATAAATAGAGATATATATATATATATATATATATATATATATATATATATATATATATATATATATATATATATATATATATATATATATATGTATATGTATATGTATATATATATATATATATATATATATATATATATATATATATATATATATATATATATATATATATATATATATATATATAATATTAATACTAGAAATAGGCTTAAACTTAGTGCGCCTGTAACTCGATTGCATCGAGTCCGTAATTCTTTTATGGGACAGGGTGTACGCTTTTACAATAGGATCCCAGAAAACGTCAGAGAAATTTCTGTTTCACAATTTAAAAAGGTTGTGAAAAGACGTTTGTGTGTTAAAGGTTATTACCAAATTAACGATTTCATAAATGATAACACGCCTTGGGAATAAAATGCTCGCTCCAGGCTGTTTCAAGTGTATCATTCTCACATAAATATATAATGTAAAGTTTTGATTAAAAAAAAAAGGACATGTCCCGCTGAGTTTCTTTCGCCGGTTCTTCTCAGGTCTGAGGCAATAACTTTAGTGAACTGGTGGTAAATTGTTTGACGTTCAAAAAACGAAGCTTGTAACTTCTTATTTTGAATAAAATATTTTGAATTTGAATTTGAATTATATATATATATATATATATATATATATATATATATATATATATATATATATATATATATATATATATATATATATATATATATATATATATATATATATATATATAATTCAAATTCAAATTCAAAATATTTTATTCAAAATAAGAAGTTACAAGCTTCGTTTTTTGAACGTCAAACAATTTACCACCAGTTCACTAAAGTTATTGCCTCAGACCTGAGAAGAACCGGCGAAAGAAACTCAGCGGGACATGTCCTTTTTTTTTTAATCAAAACTTTACATTATATATTTATGTGACAATGATACATTTGAAATAGCCTGGAGCGAGCATTTTATTCCCAAGGCGTGTTATCATTTATGAAATCGTTAATTTGGTAATAACCTTTAACACACAAACGTCTTTTCACAACCTTTTTAAATTGTGAAATAGAAAATTCTCGGACGTTTTCTGGGATCCTATTGTAAAAGCGTACACCCTGTCCCATAAAAGAATTACGGACTCGATGCAATCGAGTTACAGGCGCACTAAGTTTAAGCCTATTTCTAGTATTAATATTATATATATATATATATATATATATATATATATATATATATATATATATATATATATATATATATATATATATATATATATATAGATATATATATATATATATACATATACATATACATATACATATATATATATATATATATATATATATATATATATATATATATATATATATATATATATATATATATACATATATATATATATATATATATATATATACATATATATATATATATATATATATATATATATATATATATATATATATATATATATATATATATATATATATATATATATATATATATATATATATATATATATATATATATATATATATATATATATATATATATATATATATATATATATATATATATATATATATATATCTCTATTTATGAAACTGTGTACGTCATGTTACTTGAAAGCGAATGCTCATGAGCCAATATTTGAATCGGACGTTGGTTTCGAGCGATAGATATTATAACGTACAACTTACCAAATATTGATACCAATTCTTCGGCCAATAGAATTGTTGTAGTTGGAAAATCATTTGAAATTATCTTTCAGTAGAAAACCTAATGTAAAAATATTTTTTCTTCTCTATTTATCTCTCTTTCTTTATTTATTCTTCTCTTTCTCTTTCGTACAAAATGTAAACACTGGAATTTGGTACACTTGAGGAAAAAACATATTGATATTTTCATTTCCTAGCTCCTCCTATTTACTTTGCTAGAGGTGGGACTCAGCCCGAAGATAAGAGATTGTATCTAGAAATTGTAGAAATAATTGTATTTATCTGTGGCCTGTTGTGACGCAGCGGTAACAGCTTGTCACTGTAAACGACAGGTTGTGGGTTCGATCCCCACTCGAGGAAATATTTTCAAATTACATATTGAATGTTTTCATTTATTTGCTGTAGTAACAAGACAAACGGCGTCGAGTTCCGCCACTCTACACACAATGCCTCTAATTCGGCGGAAAGTGGGAAACGGAAGTGAAACGGTGTGTCTTAATACTAGGTTCCTAAGTTCCCTCTACCTACCCTGCCGTGTGTGGGATACAACGTGAAGCTGAGCAAATTGTATTTAAATAGTTTATCTAGATAAACTTGGTTGCTTCGTGCTGAATTTCGCACCTATTAGGGTAAGCAGAAGGAACTTGGGAACCTGATTTTAAGACACTCCGTTCCCATAATTACACATTGATATTTTCATTTCCTGATTTAACGCCGCGTTTTATCTATTTACTAAAAGGACAAATTAAAATATTAACTAATTTCCTCGAGTGAGAATTGAATCCAAAACCACTTATAGTTACATGCCTGTGGCCCAGAGCCACGCTTAGCCACGTATCGATCTATCATTAAGTAAGTCTATAATAAAATTTAAAAATCTGAATTACACACACTTCTAATTATAGAATCATCATAAAACGTGCCAATTATATGTAGATTAAATGACAATACTATATTAAAAAACCAAGCGGGTCTGAAGAAGGCAGTGGAAGATGGTCAATTACAACGTGTACTGTCTACTGGTGCCTATAAGCTTGTACTCTATTGTGAGCGCACACGGCGGGGTAGGGTACGGGAAATTTGGGAACCTAGATTCAAGTCACTCCGTTCCCATTAAGACATTTACGTTCCTCACTTTTCACTGAGTTTTAGAGCTTGTGTGTTGAGTGGCAGAACTCAACGCCGCGGTGTGCTTCTTTATCAATATCAGAAAAACAAAATATTAAATATTTCATTTTCCCTTTACCTAGTTCACACTTGCAATCTTGCATCACTGCATCATGACAGGCTTCACGTTTTTATTTTTTAATCTATTATTTTTATACCGTACTAACCAAGTGTAAAAGCTTTAGTCCGAATCAATTTTCTATTCAACAAATTATTTTCATCGAAGCAATTCATATTAACTACGTCTGATTATATTAATTTACACAAAGTTGCCATAACAATTTCCTTGCAAAGTTCGTATTTATTCTTAGATTTTAATTGAATCTTACGAGTTAGGCTTGACGGTAAGTTTAATAAGTTCATGTCGATTTGCGTGTATTAATAATTAATTATATTTTGATTGTTCAAAATTTTGTAGGTTGATTTGTAACTGTGATATTGTTTGGTATTTTGGTATTTACGCTTGCTCTTGCGGGTAGGTTCCCTTTTCAACCCCTCAGAGGGTACCTGGAAAGTTAGCGTAAGGATACTTCGTTCTCATTAACACATTTATTTCATTAAAACACTTGTATATATTATAGAGAGGCCTGTCGTGGCGCAGCGGCACAAGCGTGTGAGGTGATATTTTATATTTTCAATTTAAATATTTAATGTTTTTCATTTCTTCGCTCTGGTACAAGGGAAAACGCGGCGTTAAGTTCCGCCACTCAACACGCCATGCCTCAGGTTCGGCGGAAAGTGGGGAACAGTAGTGGATCGGAGTGTCTTAACACTATGTTCCCAAGTTCTCTCTGCCTACCTTGCCACGTGCGGGACACAGCGTGAAGCTGTATATATTGTAATTATCGCTTTTTTCTGCTCCACGCTGTTTCCCGCAAATGGCAGGGTAGACAATAAAAATCTGAGAATCTAGTGTTAAAACAAACTGTTCTAATAAAAACACTTTCATTTCCCGCTTTCCGTCGAATCAAAGAATTGATTATTGAGAGGCGGAACTCAACGCCGCGATATGCATCGTGTGCGTGATACAGCGTGAAAAAAATCAAAAACCCATCTAAAAACCTCACCTCCTTATATATGAGACGACAATAAAAATGTACTAAAATATATTGCTATCAAAATACACATATATTATACTATAAAGCCACATCTAAGGAATGTACGGTATTTTTATAAATAGCGACCCTGGTGCCAAACAATTCAATTCTTTCTTGGCATCCTTTTGACATAAAGTGGAAACTTGTATCAAAATTTCAACTGACTCGGGCATACTATGAGACAGGTTACAATGTCAGGTATTTCATTTAATAATTATAGTACAGGCCTGTTGTGGTACAGGTGACTGCAAAACGTGAAAGGTTGTGGGTTCGAACCCCACTCGAGGAAATGGAATATTTTTATGTCTTTCTTTTCTTGTAACAAGGCAATACGCAATGCTTAAAATACGGAAATTGGAGAACAAGTATTTTAATGGAAAAACTATCTTAATAGGACGTAATGTCTTTTTTTCTCATGTAAATGACTTTGTCGAAGTGAGAATAAAGATCTTTAAACCGAATGTCTTAGCACTAGGATCCCAAGTCTCCTCTCTGCCTACTCTGCTCTCTGGATACAGCGTGTAATATGTCATATGGCTAACAATTTTCTCTCAGTGCTTGAGATATTGCGTTAGAAGTGTGTTTTTTTTGTTATCCTAGCAAGTAAATGATACTAAGCTTCACGCTGTATCCCACACACAGCAGGGTAGGCAGAGGGAACTTGGGAACCTAATGTTAAGACACTCCGTTCCGCGTCGGTTCCCCACTTTCCGCCGAATTTGAGACATTGTGTGTTGAGTGGCGGAACTCAACGCCGCGTTTTGTCTTGTACCAGAGCGAAGTAATGAAAACATTAAATATTTAAATTGAAAATATTAAATAATTTACTTCCTCGAGTGGGGATCGAACTGAAAACCTGTCTGTTACAGTCACACGCTTGTGCCGTTGCGCTACGACAGGCCTCAAGTAAATAATAATATTTAATTTCCCTCCCACGGGAATCGAACGTACAACCTCCGCATTACAATCAAACACACTGTACCGCTGCGATAACGACATGTTCTTTTAAAAGAAATAAAAGATAACAAAACTAAATCTTTTAATCCGACTTGAATCAACATCAAAGCGAAAATATCTTACACATTTTTCAATACAAAATTCATTTGGTAGAAAATATTTCATTCAAAGAAAACAAAAAAAATATGTATTCAGTAATTAGAAATTAAAGCTTCTATAACATAATGACTGAACATTTTTTTTAATATTTTCATACGTATAATTTATTTACGATTCCTTTTTTAAAATTTTTAAAATATTATTAAAGCCTTTATGTA
Source organism: Eueides isabella (assembly GCA_019049475.1). Classification (NCBI taxonomy): domain Eukaryota; kingdom Metazoa; phylum Arthropoda; class Insecta; order Lepidoptera; family Nymphalidae; genus Eueides; species Eueides isabella. The sequence continues at coordinate 1,406,759 of CM032385.1, read as the reverse complement.
ATAGTATTTGTCGGTAAAGGCGATGTTCCTGAGTTCGATTCTGACTTAGAAAATATCTCTGTCTGTCGTGGCGCAGCGGCACAAGCGTGTGACTGTAATCGACAGATACTGGGTTCAATCCCCACTCGAGGAAATTAAATATTTAATATTTTAAATTTAAAATATTTTATTTCTTCTCTCTGGTACAAGGCAAAACGCGGCGTTGAGTTCCGCCACTCAACACGCAATGCCTCAAATTCGGCGGAAAGTGGGGAACGGATGCGGAACGAAATGTCTCAACACTTCCCAAGTTTCCTCTGCCTACCCTGCCTGAAGCTGAGATAATTAAGAAAGCGAAGGTTTTATTAGGCTATACCTCATAAATTAGTTCATGCGTGAAAAAAGCCATGTCTTATCACTAAATATACTCTGCCTACAGAGTTCTATAAGGGAAATCTGCTAAAAATGTAGCTATCTTGAACGAACAAAGTCAGCTTCACGCTGTATCCCCGACATTGCAGGGTAGGTAGAGAAAACATGGGAATCAAGTGTTAAGACACTCCGTTCTGTTCCCCACTTTCAAAATGCCGCGCGTTGCTTTGAGTTACCAGAGTGAAGAAATGAATTTTAAAAATTATCTGAAAACATTAAATATTTCATTTCCTCAACTGAGATCGAACCCACTACCTGTTACAGTAACACGTATGTGCCCCTGTGACACGACAGGCCTCAAGAAACGTACAAAAGTATAAAATATATGAATAAATACAAAGAATTTTAATCAAAACTAATGAAATTATCGTATTCGTTGCAACATGATAGGAAATAGTAATACTGGCCTTTTTCTGTCTTTCCTGAAGTCAGAATTCGAGTGAATAAGAAATATTTTGTAATATACAAGGGGTGGTCCAAAAGTTCGCGGAATGGAGGGGATGGAGTGGAGGTAGGGTAGCTCGCTTAGTGTCATACTAATTGGGCACTCATAATTAGTATATATATAACATTTCAACCCTATAGCGCCATTCGTTTACAAGTACTCGCCTGCTAAACAAATTAATCCAGAAGCAACCTGCAACTATGGAGAAAATTGAACATTGCGCTGTAATAAAATTCCTTACCAAGCAAGGAAAAAACGTTCAAACCATTTTAAATGAAATGGACGCCGTTTAGGGAGATTAGTGCCCTGGTAAAACAATGGTTTATAAGTGGCATGGACTTTTTAAACATGGTCGAGATTCAATTGAAGACGACTCTCGCTCTGGGCGGCCAGTTGAGGCCACCACATCAGATATCGTCGAAAAAGTCGAAAAACTTATACTCTAAAACTCAAGTTTTCAGACAAAACAATTATCTGCATTTGTTGGAGTATCAGATATAACCATTTTGCGGATCCTGCACTACCGCCTGGGCATGTTAAAAGTCCGCGCAAGATGGGTGCCGAGAATGCTCACGCCGCTTCAAAAATAGCAGCGCGTCGACGCGTCTAAGCACTTTTTGGAGGTGTGTGAAGACGAACCTGTGCTAATTTTGGAGCGGATTGTTACTGGAGATGAAACATGGGTTCATCACTTTGAACTTGAATCAAAACAGGAGTCCATGCAATGGCACAAAAAGGGTACACCACCTCCCAAGAAATTCAAAGTGTCAGAATCGGCTGGAAAGTTGATGGCCACTGTTTTTTGGGATTGTGAGGGAATATTACTCGTTGATTATAAAGAAAGGGGTATCACTATTACCGGAGAATACTACGCAACGGTATAGGAAAAGTTAAAGGCGGCAATTAAAGAAAAACGCGCCGGTTCACAAGAGCCGAGTTGCCATGGCTGCTCTGCACACGCATGGATTCGAACCACTTGTTCACCCACCCTATAGTCCAGACCTGGCCCCCAGCGATTTTAATTTGTTTCCAAATTTTAAAAAAGAGCTAAGAGGAAGGAAATTTTCCGACGATAACGAAGTGAAGGAGGCAATTTCGGCGCATTTTGAGGCCAAAGACAAAAAATATTTTTTCGATAGTTTAGAAAAAATAATTCATAGATCTAATAAATGTATTAGACTTAAGGGTGATTATATTAAAAAGGAAAAATAAATTTATTGTTATATTTTATTAACAACCCTTTCATTTCGCGAACTTTTGGACCTCCCCTCGTATATGCGGAACTGAACGCCGCGTTTTACCTGAAGAAGCGGAGCGGAATATCTTAAATTATTCAGTCATTAGAATACAATTGGAACTCAGGATGAATTTTGATTGAAGAATATATAACTATTCTAATCATATTTTTATTGCCCATATATCTTGTTAAATCTCGCCTAAGGGACATTGTGGCGCACAGTAATATTATCAATATTATTTATTTCTATTTACTTCTCTACTTTGAGGCCTGTCGTGGCGCAGTGGCACAAGCGTGTGACTGTAACCGACAGGTTTCAGTCGAGGAAATGAAATATTTAATATTTTCAATTTTAATATTTAATGTTTCATTTATTCGCTCTGGTAATAAGGCAAAGCGCGGCGTTGAGTTCCGCCACTCAACACGCAATGCCTCAAATTCGGCGGAAAGTGGGGAACAGAAGTGGAACGGACTGTCTTAACACTTGGTTCCCGGGTTTACTCTGCCTACCCTGCCTCGTGCGGGATACAGCGTGAAGCTATGTTATGTTATTTACTTCATACAGTATCATAGCTATAGCAGATTACGCTGTGGGAACCTTGTGTTAAGACACTCCGTTTATAACTTTTCACATAATTTGTGAGATATTGTGTGTGGAGGAACTAAACGCCGTATTTTGTCTTTGTTAGTACATTTATTCCACTCAACTATGGCAATTCAAACATTATATGTTTATTTTAACCAAACTAATGTTAATATACTCTTTCCCAATAGAACATGTTCCACACGTCTTTTTTCACCGAAATAAATTAAATATTTCATTTCTCGAGCAGACGTGGGAATCACAGCTTGTCGCACAAGTACAAAACTGTATAGTTTAATTATATGACATTTTAAATCACTCACTCACTCACTCAGCTTCACGCTGTATCCCGCACGAGGCAGGGTAGGCAGAGGGAACCCGGGAACCTAGTGTTAAGACACTCCGTTCCACTTTCGTTCCCCACTCAATTTAAATCAAAATTTATAAAAAGAAAAATAAATATTTAAGCAAGAAAATCCTCAGAACGTTGTTATTTTAATCTCACAAGAATTCACTGTGTCAATATCAAATAATAATAAACGATATTAAAAATTATCATTGCCTCTTGTAGAATTTAATATAAAAATATATGTTATTGAGTATAATACATATAATTGCGGCTTCTCGTGGCACGGGGTTACATACATACGTAGTCGTATCCGACAGGTTGCGGGTTCAATCCCCACTCAAGGAAATAAAGTAAGGAACGGAATGAAGTGTCCTAACATTAAAATTCCAAGTTCTCTCTGCCATACAACTGAAAACCAAAACAAATATACGGCACTGCTAATCAATATATTTTCTCGTCTTTCACCAGGCTTCTTGAATCCCCGATCTGATGAATATCCACGATCTCCTGCCAACTACGGCTTAATGGACCAGATAGCTGCTCTGCATTGGATTAAAGAAAACGTCGCTGTTTTTGGTGGTGATCCAACGAACGTAACTCTTATGGGACATGGTACTGGTGCTGCGTGTGTACATTTCCTGCTCACCTCGCTGGCTGTTCCGGAAGGTATGCGATTGGTTTTTTTTTTCTCTTTTGTTCGCGATGTTGAGTTACGCCACTCAACTTGTATGTAAATCGGGTTATCTGGAAGTAAAACCAGAATAGTTTTTTTTTTACAAAATTATTTTTTTTTTGCTTCGCTTCATGATTTATCTCGCTGATAGCATGGTAGGCAGACAGAACATGGGAACCAAGTGTTAAGACACTCCGTTCTTATTAATACACTTAATATAATTCATATTACAATTCTCGCAATTTTATTTTTTCTATTTCGGATTGGGTCTATTCATCACGCATATAATTCAATTGGATAAACGATAAATAGAAAAACTTCTCAGAAATTTCTTAGCTACATCACAAAATGTAATTCACCCACACTCGATATTAATGTTACTGAAGAAATACATTTTCTAAGCAATTTGTAATATATATTTGTATATAAATATATATATGAGCGTATATTTTACTTATTTTTTTCAATATACTAAGGACTATTACTGTTAATGCGCAGCTAATCAGTCCGAATTTAAAATACATTGTGTATTGATTTCGGAACTTCATCTTGCTTTAGTACAGTTAGCATAGAGATAAATTAAAAACACTTTTTTTTAGCTTCACGCTGTATCCCGCACAAGGCAGGGTAGGCAGAGGGAACCCGGAAACCTAGTGTTAAGACACTTCGCTTCACTTCCGTTCCCCACTTTCCGCCGAATTCGAGGCATTGCGTGTTGAGTGGCGGAACTCAACGCCGCGCTTTTACTTATTACCAAACCGACGAAATGAAACAATAAATATTAAAATTAAAAATATTAAATATTTCACTGGGGATCGAACCCAGAACCCGTCGGTTACAGTCACACGCTTGTCCCGCTGCGCCACGATAGAACCCAATTATATTATAAATACTTTATTCTCAAAAACCCATCTCTCTTTCAACAAAATTTCTACTAAATAATTTATTTAAGAATGATATAATTTAACTACTAAACCCAAATACATTGGTCTTCTAATATACCATGAACGGACTTTACATATTATAATCGATATGTTATTAGTAAGTGAATATCCTAATCTTCCCTAAGGAGTTACTGTTTAAGTCTGGCTTAGCCCGCTGTATTTCACCCGTTCAGTTGTTATGCAAATGAACTATCCTAAATAGCCTTTAAGTATTGGTTAGGGTAATGGCAGGGTAGGGTTTAGGGTAGGGTAAGTAATATTACTACTTTCCTACTTAGTTATTGGTTCTATTAATAAATTTTATGAGTTATTGGTATTTTTCTACGGATTTTGTAGTATTCATTGTTATTAAGAAGGATTTCCTGGAGAACGGAAAGGAAAAGTTTTTTTAGTATTCTTCTTGAGTATTGAACTGTACTAAATCTAAATCTAAAAATATATATAAAGACTCACTCACTCAGCTTCACGCTGTATCCCGCACATGGCAGGGTAGGCAAAGGGAACTTGGGAACCTAGTGTTAAGACACTCAGTTCCACTTACGTTCCCCACTTTCCGCCGGAACTTCACGCCGCACTTTGCCTTATTACCAGAGCGAAGAAATGAAACATTAAATATTTAAATTGAAAGTACTAAATATTTCATTTTCTCGACCGGGGATCGAACCCAGAACCTGTCGGTTACAGTCACACGCTTGTGCCGCTGCGCCAAGAGAGGCCTCAGACATTAAGCATCTAATTTATCACAATTATACAAAAGTAAAAAAAAAATATTTTTATTTTCTTCGTTTCCATCTAATATAAAAAAAACTATAAAAAATAGTACTTAAAATTGCTAATAAATATAATTGTTTGAAAAAAAAAAAATTTCTAAAAGTAAGAAAAATGCTCAAAGTTCAATTAAAAATAATTAAAAAAAAAATACAATAAAAAAAATTGTTCATTATTATTAATCTTTTCTCACCATTGATTTGCTAAAATTAAAATAATCTTACATTTACAAATCCATTAACATTTTATGCAACATTTTCATTACATACTAACATAGATTCACTTTTGTTTAAGCGGTCTTGTTTTTTTCACGCACGTGAAGGTACTTACTTACTTATATATCTTCACGCTGTAATTGACTGAAACTTGAGTAAGACACTCCGATCCGTTCCCCGATTTTCACTAAATTGGACGTATTGCGTGCTGAGTGGCGAAACTCAACGCCCCGCTTTGTCTCATACCCGAGCGAAGAAATGAGAACATTAAATATTTAAATTGAAAATATCAAATATTTCATTTCCTCGAATCACAAACCTTTCACTTGTACAGTCGCACTTGTGCCCCTTGACAGGTCTAACGTAACAAAAAAAAATTAGAAAAAAAAATAAAGCCGGTTGTATCAGGCTGGGGGTTAAACCCCATTCATTTAAAAAAATATATATATTTAATTTTTTTTGCTCGGGGAGGTAAGGGCGGCGTTTAGTTCCGCTATTCATCACGCTAACCCAGATTCATCGTAAAAGTGGGGTACGAAACATCGTATCACTAGGTTCCCATGTGCCCTCTGCCTGCCTGCTAAAGCTTAAAAAAAAGGAAGTAATAACATCTTCTATGTATAAACATCATAGACAACCAAGGTCATAGTATTAAGGACAGATTGTGTTATTTGTATCAACTTGAATAAGCTAATATCTTCGAGTCAGTTTACATAGGACTGTTGGCAGACCATAAAAGTAGAGAGGAAAAGCAATGTCAGCTTTGGTACCAACTTAGCCGAAATCCTTGTTGACTAACGCTTTCGAGGGTCCTTTATCTGATAATGAAATTGGTTAATGGTTTTGTGTGCTTATCTGTATGGATAGTTCTTTAGTTTTTATGAGCCTGTAAGTACGGCATTTAAAGTTTGAGGCCGTCATAATTATTATATTAAATGACAGACAAATGCCACCTCAGTCTACCCATGACCACGGACTACTGTAAAGTGTTCGAAACGTCGGGTTTCCCAAAAATGTTAACCATTCAATATACGCGATTAATCCGGTTAAAAGTGTTTCATTTAAAATTTATTATTTTACGACGGTCTCTGAGGCCTGTCGTGGCGCAACGGCACAAACGTGTGACTGTAACCGATGGGTTGTTGGTTTGATCCCCACTCGAGGAAATGAAATATTTAATATTTTCTATTAAAATATTTAATGTTTTCATTTCTTCGCTCTGGTATAAGGCAAAACACGCTGTTGAGTTCTGCCACTCACCACGCTATGTCTAAAAGGGGGGAACGGAAGTGGAACAGAGTGTCTTAACACTTGGTTCCCACGTTCCCTCTGCCTACCCTGCCATGTGCGGGATACAGCGTGAAGCTGAGTAGAGTACACGGTCTCCGGTTATTTTGTCAAATATTGGCGATCGCTGTTAAAATCACAAAGTAACATTGACGCGCCTTACGCCATCCTTTTTCATCAGAGGGACATGAATATGCAAACTTGAAATAGTCGGCTTAACTTAAATTTAAAACGTTCAAAAATGTCTAACAGACTTTTCATTTTTTAATTTTTTTGTGATTTTTTAAATGTTCACGTTCTACCTTTTCCATAAAAGGATTTTGAGAAATAGGTTCCCTTGATTGGCTTTGTTGCTTTTTTTTTATACCTTTTTTATATATTTTTTCTGTATATAGCAGGTTAGACAGAGGGAACCTCGGAGTTTAGTGACGATTAGTTCCTTTCAGAGCTAACAAATGACTATATGAAAAATTTTACAGGCCACGGAGATAAGATACTCAGTTCCCTAGGCTCTGTCCAGTATTAGAGCTCAAAGCTTAATACTGTACTTTATCTTCTTACGAGAGAGAGAGGATTTGAAAATAATTATTTTCTCCGAGTGGGAATCCAACGCACAACCGTTCCAAGTATGCCAAAAGAATAATCACCCTCCAGTAACAATGAACACCACGGCGTTGAGTTCCGCGTCTCATCACGCAATACCTTAAGAAATCTTTGAAAATGGAGAACGAAACAGAGTATTAAGGTCTGAAAATTTCTTTTTTTCTGATCTTCCATGTGCAGGATACAGCGTGAATCTATACTATACGAAACATAGTAAAATTGAGAATATTCTTATACAATCATTGATTTTTCCATAGAATTCATCCATTTATTATTTATCCAAGTTAACAGACGTAAAAAGAATAGGACTTTACAAAAAAACAACCATAACTATTTCACAATGGGAACATTGCATATTTCCTAAGCAATTCTAGGACTGCGGTAAGCTACAGATTAAATACTTTGAATACACAAGAAACTGAAAATACAAAGGAAATATTGTACAATGTACTAGAAAACACTCTTTCAATGTTAGAATGTTAGTAATATTTGTGTTATTTGGATTTTTGCAATACCATTTCCTAAGAAAAAAATAAGAATTCTTTCATTAATTTCAAGAAAAGCTTTTAAAAATTGAAAAAAATGCTAGATATCTAAAGTTATAATAAAAATTTAACGATTTTTTTGTCTATTTATTGAATATGTATAAGAAAAAAAAATACTGGTTATTTTGTAACTTTTTATTATCAGTTTGTTGGTGTGTTTGTTTACGTTAATCTTAGAAATAGTAATACCGATTCATATGCAGTTTTCGATGTTTTATTTTCGTGTTTCACGTTTAGTGTTTATTTAATTTTAATTGGCTTTCTTTTTAAATAAAAAACTTATAGGATTCTAAATATTATCTTTCATATACATAATTGCTATAATTGACTATTTTACTGATATGGCTGATTTTTTTCTTTTCAATATAGGTACATTGTTTCTAATATAACATTGTTATTAGAAAACGAAAGTAAATTAATAATTACATAATTCAAGCGGACGAAGCCACGTCTCTTGATGATCTCTTGATGATCTCTTGTAATTTTAAAACAAATATAATTTAAATCACTTAACTGAGCGTGAGTTAAAATTTCATGCACATCAAGTCCGTGAAACTTCAACCTACCTAGTTGATTTTCCAAACCTTTTTCTATAAATATTATTAAATGTGATGTTTTTGCCTTAAGCTAGAATAGGATATTTTATGTCTAACTTTTCACCCAATTTAGCAGACCACCAGACGCATGTTGAATTGCGAAATAAAAAATATATCTTAACTTAGCTTCACGATATATGCCTAGGTGGGTAGACAGAGAGAATCCGTTCTCTCGCAGAAATTGAACCTTGAAAGCCAACATATAGTTAACTCTTTTTTGTTTTGAGCTTCACGCTGTATCCTGCACGAGACAGGGTAGGCAGAGGGAACCCGGAAACCTAGTGTTAAGACACTCTGTTCCACTTCAGTGGCGGAATTCAACGCCGCGCTTTGCCTTATTACCAGAGCGAAGAATAGTTCATATATAGCCCACACATAGTGAATCAGACGCAATACAACGATTAAAATATAAAAAAAATGTAACAGTATTTCTTTTTAATCTATACAAAAATATTTAAACAATGCAAATATATACACGAACTTGCGGATTTTGTCATGCATATCATTCTCTGACGAACAGTTCTCGAAATTTAACTGTGACCTGGACGGTCTACTATAATGATTTATACTGTACTTAGACGGGGGAACCTGGGAACCTAGGTTCACACTGTTTCTATTAAAACACATTCTTTTTCGTGTTGAGTCGCGCAACTTAACAAACTCACAAGCATTTTACTCTTGAACACTTCTAAAGCAAAGAAATAAATTATATAATAAAACCATGAAATATTTTTATGTATCGATAAATTTTGAATTTTTTTTGTAAAAAAATATATTTAAAAATATAAAAATACGAGAAATAATAAGATGGCCAGACAAGAGGCCAGGTGGCTAGGAAATTGATTATTTTTTTTTATTATTTTTAACCTATTGATAATATCATTATATCACAGAATTAATTTGTTTTACTCAATTTTGCTTATTTAATAAAAAAATAATCGGCAAAGATTGAAGGCGTTTGTGTTATGACAATGACTAGGCCGACGTCACTAAAGTGAAAGTCAGTGGAAGACAGAGTGTCTTAACATTAGGTTCCCGAGTTCCGTCTGCTTACGCTTCCATGTGCGGGATACAGCGTGAAGTTGAGTGAGTGAGAGTGAGCGAATCCAATAAATTAAGAATAGGATATTATTTTAGAGGGAACTTGGGAAAGTAATCTGTTAATATTAAGACACTTCCTTTCTCCGTTCTCCAGAAAGTGTGGGTTCGAAAGTGGCGAAATACAACATCGAGCTTGGCGTCTTTTTCGACCAAATAAATTAAATTATAAAATATTCCATTTTGTCTTGAAGTAGTCTCTAAGTGCAGAATGTCTCTAAGTGAAGAAAAGAGCATTTTGACATTAATTTATTTCTGACTGCTATCATGAATTATCATAAATTTTTATTTACACTTTTTGACATAATATAGATACTCTGACAATATGAAAAAATAGGATTCATCCATATATTGTTGATTATGAACTCGATTTTCTTTCGGGGTACTGATTTTTTTTTTATGGAAAAGACGGCAAACGAGCGTACGGGTCACCTGATGGTAAGTGATCACCGTCGCCCACGGCCCCGAGTAACTCCAGAGGAGCTACAGGAGCGTTGCTGTCCTTTAAGGTGGAAGGGCACCGGGGCCCGGCATTACTTAATGCGAAACGCAGTGGCCAAAGCCACTACTTAACGCCGGTCTTAAATGCCAGGGTTGGTAATAATCCGGTCGAGTCTGCCCATGCGTGCTGCCATTACTGGCAACATGATTCTACCACACTTTAGTCGCCTCTTACGACACCATCAACACCAGGGTGATCCAATTCTAAGCCGGAATCACACGGCACTGAATTATTTTCTTTCGTTGCTCTGGTAACGCTAAAAAGGTAGTGTTTTAATAATTGTGTAAAGTCCTTACATAATATCCCCTCTGCCTACAACGCTATAAAATAAAAACACAACGTAAATCTTTAAAAGAATGTATAAAAAATATTTGATTCAAAGACTTGGCGCCTATCGGGGCATAAATGTATCATAGAAATCACATGAGTTTGTGGGTTCGATCTTCACTCAAGGATATCAAGTATTTAATATCTTCTTTACCTCGTTCTGCTAACGAGGCACAACTCGGCGTTGAGCACCGCCACTCAACACTTCCTCTTGAATTGGGCGAAAAACGGGAGACGAAAGTATCTTATTGATTCCGAAGTAACTCAACAATAGGTTCTCAAGTTCCCGCTGACTCAACATGTGAGTAAAGCAGTGTGATATTAAAAAAAATATATGCCTATCCATTAATTCTGAAAAAAATCTATAAAAAACAATAACTGAAAAAAGATACCTGAAACATATAAATCAAAAAGCTCAACTTCTCATGTTAGTTAATAGCATTATACTCGTATTGAATGGATTCATTACTTGATTCCGTTTGAATCGTACGATTGAAATCAATCCTACGGTCATGTAAATTTAAGAACTGAACATAGTCCATAATGCATGAATAGACTGGAAACTGGGACAAATCAATTGGTTATATCAATGAATATAAAGTCTATCTATGGTTGTATGAGAAACAGATTAATTATTATTCATTTTTATGGTTCAATTTTTATTTTATACTATTTTTTACTTATATGAAATAACTGGTTACGTGAAATGTATGAAGTAATGTACATTTTAGACATCTTTACGTTTCTGTAGACGAGGCATTGTTTGTTTAACCGTAGATCACAACGCCGCGTCTGAACCTTTCTTTTTATCTTAATAAATGAAAATATTTAAAAATTGAATCATGAGTAGAAATCAAACCTTAACGTTTATAGTCATTCACTTTTTCAATATGCTATAACGGCTTTTCCTTTGCTTTTAAACAGCTTTTCTCGATAAGTTGAATATTTTACACGTAAATAATGTTTCAATTGGAACTGGCAGTTTCTGTGATTTGTATGAAGAACACACATAGTTCATAGCGTTTCTAAAAATCACATGTCAATTTTCTTGGTTATTGATTTCACAGAGTAACTAAAGTTTCTAGAAATATTCATATATTTTAGCTTCACGCTGTATCCCGCACGAGGCAGAGTAGGCAAAGGGAACCCGGGAACCTAGTGTTAAGACACTCCGTTCCACTTCTGTTTCCCACTTGCCGCCGAATTTGTGGCATTGCGTGTTGAGTGGCGGAACTGAACGCCGCGCTTTGCCTTACTACCAGAGCGAAGATACGAAACATTAAATATTTAAATTGAAAATATTAAATATTTCATTTCATCGACTGAGAATCGAACCCAGAACCTGTCGGTTACAGTCACACGCTTGTGCCGCTGCGCCACGACAGACCCCAATCACCTCTTCATATAAATTACAAGAAACAATGTTGTTTTGGTTATTTGATTTACTCATAATAAGAATTTAAATTCTTAAGAATTAAGAGACTCTCACTCAGCTTCACGCTGATGATGATCTCGCACACAGAAGGGTGGGCAGAGGGAACCTGGGAACCTAGCGTTAAGACACTCCATTTCACTTCTGTTCCCCACTTTCAGGTATCAATAAAGAGTTTATTCCTTCTTATGAACATACGTAATAATAACATCATCAACCACATTCGTTATCAATCTGGCTTTATTTTGATTATAAAAGAAAAAATATGCAGAAATCGGTATTTTTTTAAGCTACGGACAGATGCACAAACAGACTGGACTAACTTATAATAATCTTATTTTAACGTGTAAGGCTAAAAAAATACATATGTTATTACTTTGGAAAAATAAAAATAAATATATACGTTATCTCTCTCACTCACTCTCAGCTTCATGCTGTATCCCGCACTAGGCAGGGTAGGCAGAGGGAACGGAAGTGGAACCTAGTGTTATGACACTCCGTTCCACTTCCTTTCCCCACTTTCCGCCGAATTTGAGGCATTGCGTGTTGAGGGGCGGAACTCAACGCCGCGCTTTGCCTTATTACCAAAGCGAAGAAATGAAACATTAAATATTTTTAAATTGAAAATATTAAATATTTCATTTCCTCGACTGGGGATCGAACCCAGAACCTATCGGTTACAGTCACACTCTTGTGCCGCTGCGCCACGACAGGCCTCATATACGTTATAATTCTGATAATTTTAATAGGATTAAGTAGGTCTTGAAACAGGAACTTCAAAGAAAATAAATATATATGTCAGCTTACTCTCTCAATAAAATTAGTTGTGAGGCCTGATCGATGGCTTTAAACAGCTAAAAAATATGGAACTGGATTTAGGTACCAAATTTTATGATAAATTGTGTGTAAGTGGCGAATGTTAACATTACTTTTATACCCCCTAATGGGAATTGAACCTGTAGCTGTTACTTATCCTCAATTATAATGTTAGATTTAAAGATTTTTACAATTTAACAACCTAATAAGAGCCATGTTGTGGCGTACAGTCACAAGCGTGTGACTTTAAACGCGACTGTTCGTGTGTTAGATCACCACTCGAGTAAAGGAAATATTTAATATTTTCAAATTAAATATTTTGTACTTTCGTTTCTTCGCTCCTCTAGTAATAATTCAAAGCGTGGTGTTAAGTTCCGCCACTCAACACGTAATGTCTTAAATTCGGCGGGAAGTGGGGACGTTGCCTCTGTCTATCCCGCCATGTGCAATATACAGCATAAAGCCTAAAAAAAAGCTTTTTGTTACGGATTGTCCAAAAGCTAGCAGTGTCAAAACACAAAAAAGCATATAAAATATTCTACGTCCACTAAACAAACACGAATGTGATTCTTTCAATAACAAAGTACGTAAATCATTCAGTGAAAAAGCTCGAATATTTCGTTAAGCTACTTCCTTCCATTTTTATATTCGTTTGTATTTATACTTATATGCGTTTGTTTTTAAAAGCTATACGTTAAAAGCTTACTTAAGCTCCTCCAATTAGTAGTGTCAGTTAGGTTTTAATTAATAATAATTATACAACTTTTTCTTAACAATATATACAATATTTCTTAGAGAAAATAATATTTTCCTTTTTTTTTCTTTTTTCTTACTTATCCTATTTCTATCCTATTTCTGTATTCCGGAACACGGCAAGGTAGACAAAAGGAATTTGGATACGTAGTGCCATGATACTTCCGTTCCCTACTGTTCGTCAATTATGGAGTTGCGTGGCGGAACTTAACGCAGCGATTTGCGTTGATAGAAGAATGAATAATTCATTTGGTTTTTATCGTCGAGTGAGGATTGAAACTATAAACTGTCACGTCAATGGTAGCAAGCTGGTGCACTTGCGTGACGACAGGCCAACTAATAAGTAATATCTCTCAAAATGACAAAAAAATTTAAAAAAATATTATGTTTTTTATTTCTTGGATGTCTAACCCGACACATGAAGAAAACAAAAAAAAAAGTATATTTTTACAAGAAAATCTAATAGCAGCTTTCAGACATGTCAATTAGTACTGAATAGATGTGTAATCCCTATAAAAAAGTATTTAAAATGGCTCGAACGAAGCCAACGCATATACTCCTATATACTTACGCTCGGGTCCTGACTGGTTTTAAACAATGGCACTAGAATTATACATAACGTATTGTCTCTTTTCCACCGTTTTCTTCTAATTAGAGGAGGATATAATGCTTCCAGCTTGTAGCCAGTTGTGGCATAGGGCACAAGCGTGAAACTATAAATATGACTGGTTAAGGGTTCCGTTCCGAAGTCGACGAAATATAATATTAAATATTTTTTTATCCTCTTTCTGGTAACGATGCTAGATGTACGATGAACACGCAATACTTCCAAACTCCACGAAAAGTGGTGCCAAGAAATGTTGTCTTAAAGTGATCGGAGTATGTGAAGCACTAGGTTCCCAAGTTACAATGCGTACCCTGCTATATGTAGAAAACAGCGTAAGGCTCAAAAAGAAAAAATAGCCCTAGGCAGATGGTTGCACAAAAAACTATGAGAAAAAATGCGTGCCTATAAAAAATATTGTCTACATCTGGTAGACAATATCAGGGAGATATTTTATAAAAAATGCGGTCGTTTGAATTTTTTATAATTGACATAATTCCTGTAAGTATTGGATTATTGTTTTTTTAAATAATTTATACTTGAAAATAAAGCCTTTATAAGGATAATGATGATGTCGAGGATTTTATATTGTAATTTGTTGATCAATATCCTACTAATATTTTAAAGGCGAAAGTTTGTGAGTATGTGTGGATGGCTGTTATTCTTTGATGCAAATAGTCCGTTTACAGTGAAATTTGGTATGTAGCTGAAGGCCTCGAATAACACATAGGTACCGGGAGCAGAAGAGTCCGAATTCTTAATAAATAAGCTTCGCATTGTATTCCCCAAATATCAGGGCAGGCAATGGGAACCTACTGAAAGACAAAGATAGTCTATTCTCCACTTCCGTGAGAAATCAACCCCGCACTTTATCTTATAGCTAAAGATAGGAATAATAAATGCTAATAATTAATTTCCGAGTGTAATATTAGTCAAACCGAATACCGTCGCCTTTACATTCAAATACAGCTGTTTTACGTCGGCTTCTATATGTAATTTTTCTTTACCTACCACTTTATCATATCTTTTTATATTAAACAATTTTAGACAAACATGAAAATAATAAAAAATATCTCTTTTTTATAGAAGCATAATTAATAAAAGTTGGTGTCCCACAAGTATCTCTTTTATGTCCTGCAAAGCATATAATATATGACTTTATGCAAATAATAAAAAGTGCCAATTATGTAAAAAATATAAATCTATTATTAGGTTTCTAAAATTCTTTTAGCTTCACGTTGTATCTTATACATGGCAAAGTAGCAAAGGGATCTTGAGAACTTAATGTTGAGACTCTCCTTTTTGTTTATGTGTAAAGTTGAGGAGCTCATCGGTGCACTTGGCATTGTTACCAACGCGAAGAAACGACGAACGAAATATTTAATATTTCAATTCCTTTAGCGGGAATTGAGCCCACGTCCTCATTTAAAATAACATATTAATCATAGAATCTATTCTATATGACATTTAAAAAAAGGATGTTAATAATAGATGGTGAAGCTGTAGAAGAAGTCAATACAATTTTTGTACTATAATTTATTTTACACAAAGTAGAGTAAATATACGTAGACTTTGAAACTGAAAACAAGCGTGACACATTTTAATTAAAAGTTGCTTCAGTGTCTTGACTTTATAATAGAGACTAATTTCAATTTGATATTTACTTTGGACTTTTTTTCATATTTACTGGACATAATTATTCTAGGAAAAAGTTGTGGTGCTGGAGTACAAGAGTGGAATTGTAAAGATGACAGGTTATGGGTTGGGCGGTAAGTGGAGAATGGAGCGGAGTATCTTAACATTAAGTTTTCAAGCTTTCTCTGCCTACACTGCTGTATGCGTGTAGTTATAAAAAAGATTATAAGAAAAAATAAATTTCTTTCCTTTTCTTTTCTTAAAAGTGACAAAGTTCAAATCTGGAGCTACGTTTGAAATTTAAAGTGATAAATACAGTGTTTAACACTGCATTAAATTTCAAACGTAGCTCTATATTTGAACTTATTACTCTTAAATACTTTGTCCAAGCACTGGGGCCAATTATTACTCTCAAATTCCGCTGCGGCAAAATCTTATGTGGCTTTTCCAATTTTATTCATTGAGAAATTTCTGAAAAAACCCCCGGCCTTTTGAGCAACGTTCAATATTGCTCATATTTACCAGTAAATCGTGTCCACAATTTTATTTTAAATTGTGGACACGATTTGTCATTATTTTCTTTCTGATTTGTTATAATTCATGAGCTACTTTGTATACATCTCCCATAAATCGTAACATAGAATGAATAAAATATACTGTCATTCGTTCTTTGTTTTCCACCTACATATACATTCATATACGATTAATTAGGTACATACATACCTATATAATGTGCAAATATTAAATAATCATAACAGGCCTGTCGTGGCGCAGCGGCACAAGCGTGTGACTGTAACCTTGTCTTGCTGTGTGATTCCGGCTTATAATAAGATCACCCTGGTACTGGTGGTGTCGTAAGAGACGACTAAAGTACGTGTGGGAGAGTCACGTTGCCAGTAATGGCAACACGCATGGGCTCGACCGGATTATTACCACCCCCGGTATTTAAGACCGGCGTTAAGTAGTGGCTTTGGCCACTGTGTTTCGCATTAGGTAATGCCGGGCCCCGGTGCCCATCCACCGTAAAGGACGGCAACGCTCCTGTAGCTCCTCTGAAATTACTCGGCGCCGTGGGCGACGGTGGTCACTTACCATCAGGTGACGCGTACGCTCGTTTGCTGTCTTTTCCATAAAAATAAAAAACCGACAGGTTGTGGGTTCGATCCCCACGATCGAGGAAATGAAATATTTAAAATTTTCAATTTAAATATTTAATGTTATCATTTCTTGGCTTTGGTACAAGGTAAAAGCGGCGTTGAGTTCCGCCACTCAACACTCAATGCCTCAAATTTGGCGGAAAGTGAGGAACGGATGTGAAAACGGAATGTCTTAACATTAGGTTACCATGTTACCCCTACCTACCCTGCCATGTGTGGGATACAGTGTGAAGATGAGTGAGTGAATGTAAATAATCATATAGATAATCTGGGGTTCTGACGCTATCGGAAGAAATTGTATATTGAATGTTGACATTTTTATTTTTGTAATTTTGGTTACAAGGCAATGTGCGTCGTTAAGGTCCACCATTGCAATGCTTCGAAAAATAAGCATGGAGTGATGAACGGAGAAATTTTAATGGAAATAATTCTCAAGTCCCACCTGCCTACCCTGCCATGTGTGAAAACAGTTACATATGCAACTCAAAATATTTTTCTTTTAATCCTGGCACCAACCGTGCCGCAAGCCAACTAACATATTTAAATTCACAATTAAATGCGCATTGCAATATAATTCTTAAATATTATCGTTCTGATTTATGAAAGCCACTGCAATTGGTTAAAATATCATGAATTTCATTCGTAAACGCGTGCGTGCGGTTTAAAGTTAAACCATTGTCATTTATTTAAGTAAACCTTAACGAGCTCTTTTATTAATATCTACAGTCGCATAATGCGTACAACCAATTTGTTAAATGTATGGATAATATTTGATTATTTTGTATGATACAAAAATATTATATATATATATATATATATATATATATATATATATATATATATATATATATATATATATATATATATATATATATATATATATATATATATATATATATATATATATATATATATATATATATATATATATATATATATATATATATATATATATATATATATATATATATATATATATATATATATATATATATATATATATATATATATATATATATATATATATATATATATATATATATATATATATATATATATATATATATATATATATATATATATATATATATATATATATATATATATATATATATATATATATAATGAGTAATAACAGTGACGTCAAGTGTCCAAGTTCATCAATTAAGTTTAGTAGGAAACCTTATCAAATTCGGGATGTATTTTTTAGCTTGATGCTTTATAGGACCTGAAGTTGCTATTGTGATTTTGAATTTTAAGTTTATTTAATATATGTATAATCATATCTTTTATTCAATTATATTAATCCTGTTGTACTCGTATGGGAACCTGGCAACCTAGTATTAAGACACTTTGTTCCCAATAATACTTATTTTTTCCACTATTCGCCATGTTCTTCCGCGTGCTATAATAGAACTCAATGCCGTGCTTTCCTTCGTTACCAGAGCAAGGAAATGAAATTATTAAATATATATAATTTTATCGAAAGGTGATTCTACCCACAAACCGACACGCTTACAGTCGTACGCTTGTGTCGCTACGATAATCTCCAAAGGATATCTTTTATATTTTCTATGATAAGTAAAATCCTGATGGATAAGCTAGCAACTTTGTTTTCTACAATCTAATTTCACGTCGCGTCTCGTCGATTTGAACAGAAGTAATTCTGAATGGCATGAACCAGCAGCTTCTATAGCGTTTCTTTAGTAAATCGAAAATTTTCGTACGTTTCGATTGCAGAGATAAAATTAACTGATCTTTTTAAAAATGTGAGCTCGTTCACAATTCTGTTATATGATGCTGCTGAGTTGGCTTTTCGTTTTTGTCTTACAAAGTCATCTAAAAAAGATTTGAAAAAATATAGACTAAAAATATTAATGGGGCCATACTAACGTGACGCAAGCACAACACGATCGTATCGTGAACTAGATATGTACTCGGGGGCATGGGGTACAGCCATCCAATACCTAATACCTCAAGAAAGGAAAATGGCAAACGTAAGTGTACTTATGGGAACAGGGTCTCTTAACATTTGGTTCCCAAGTTCCCTCTGCCTATCCTGCTATATATGGGTTACACCATAAATCCGAAAAAAAATTAAAAACATTTCACTTAAGACGTTCTACAATTTATTAAACTATAGACATTGAAGAACTGCTTGTGTATCAAATGAACTTGTGACCTTTGCGATAGAAAGAACCTGACCGTTATTCCGTTTCTAAATACAACTAAATGTGAAAAGTCTAAAAGATTTTCTTAATAACGGAAATAAGAATTTCTGTCACTGACATAATTCGCGTCAACAAAAGTACACACTTATTCGCAGACAAAGCCAAAATGAAATTTTACTGTAAAATCCAGTAGAACCTTTCTCCAAGAAACGTTTTATTTGAGTCAAAGAGCTGACCTACTGTAGTTCCAACTTTGCGCCAAAGATTCCTAAAGATTTCATATAAAAAGTAATCTTGATATTTTCGCGGAAAAATTGTGGCCTTTTCAATATTAAAATGAAGTCTAACCATATTAAGTGCTGCTTCTTTTTTAAATGGAAACTGTTTTTGATCCGTTTTTTTTTTATTTTTTTAAAACGTTTTAAACTATTTGTATCTAGTTTAATCTTAAAAATAGTCATTTTTATATTTATCGTGGCAAAATTAGATAAAATCTTTTTTTTTTAGCTGCACGCTGTATCCCGCACGAGGCAGGGTAGCCAGAGGGAACCCGGGAATCTAGTATTAAGACACTTCATTCCACTTCCGTTCCCCACTTTCCGCCGAATTTGAGGCATTGCGTGATGAGTGTGGGAACTCAACGCCGCGCTTGCTTTTCCTTATTACCGAATTATATTTAGAAGAAATCGATTGTTTTAAATAAAATTTTACAATATTATTATAGGCAGAGGGAAATTAGTGTTAAGACATTCCGATCAACGTCAATCAAAGGCAATATTCATCACCGTGTTTTATCTTGATCTAAGAAAGTTGATCCAACTACGTTCTGTATTCAAATTGGATACTACGCCGCTGCATCATACAATAACAGCCTTACGTCACTTATTTTTCTGTCCAGATTATTATACTGTAGAACTACTTCGTGGCGCAGAGGCAGAAGCGTGCGACTGTAAACGCCACAAGATAGAGTTCAGCCCCATTCAAGAAAATTAAAATTTAATATTTTTATTTCTTTGATCTGGTCAAAAGTCAAGGAGCGGCGTTGAGTTCCGCGACTTAACATGCTTTGCCTCAAATTATGCGAAAAATGGGAAACGGAATATCTTAACACTATTTTTCAAAATCTCTCTGCCTACCCTGCTATGAGCATGTTACAGGATGGAGCTAATAAAAGAAAAACGTTCATTATAACAATTATTTATGGAATTATATCTAATTTTTGTTTACTCAAAAAGCTTCTTATACAACTATTGTGAAATTATATTTTTAAAAGAACAACTGAGAACCTTTTTACCGGCACTTCTCGGTACAATCTGTCTCCCGTGCCAGCTTCCTGTAGGCCTGACGCTATATTTTTGTTAGCAATAATATTTTGATTGAGATTTAAATAAAAAAATGATTATTTTTGTTTTTTTATAACATTTAGCATGAAATTATGTGTACTCCGTAAAGTGTTTAATTTTTTTGTTGTACGTATTTTGCATTTTGCATTTGCAAAGTAGGCAACCTACCTGTACTTACTTGTATCTTATTGAGACCCTAGTGTAAACACACTCCTTTCCCATAACACTTCTGTTACCAACTTTCCAACCAATTTAAGAAGCAGTGCGTGTTGAGTAGCGAAACTCAACGTCGCATTTTGTCTCACCGAAGCAAAGATAGTGAAAATATGAAATATGTAATGTCCTCGAGTGGGATTCAAACCCACAACATAATGCATTTTAGTAAATACATACTGGACTAGATTATAATAGGCCTTATGGTTCAGGGGCATAAGATAGTTCTTATGCCCCTGAACCATAAGGCCTATTATAATCTAGTCCAGTATAAATGTTATAACAATACTATAAAAATGGCTATATACAGTTTTACTAAGAACGAAAAAAGAAAGAAGGGACTTTACAAAGTTAATACTGCGCTCGTTATAACATTTTCCTCAAAGAAATGTAATCAGTTTGTTATTGATTAATCCTTCATCAATATTCAAGTAACATTATTCAACATCAAAACGCTGACTACCAAATAAATTTGCTCTTGTTCTTAAGAGTCAATTTAAATTACTAAGTAATTTAACTTGTTTCGCTAACTAGAGTTATCTTTATAAAAATATTTAACCCTTTGATAAGAAGCAATTGAGTTAAAGACATGGCGTTAATATAGATGAGGATGTTGTATACGCACGGTGGTTTGGGGTTCAGTTTCCACTGGCGTGAGTGAATTATTTGATATTTTTATTTACTCGCTCTGGTAATTTAATGAACGTTGAATTCCGTCAGTCGATACATTGCCATGTGATTGAAAGTGTCAAAGAAAGTGACTTGATGCGAACAGAGTATCTTAACACTAGGTTCCCAGGTTCCCTGTGATCTACCCGGGATACAAAGTGAAATAAAAAAAAAATAAAGAAGGTCCAATTTGATTAAACAGATTGTGCTATTTGTGCCCAGAATTATATGAGAACAAACTTAAGTTATTTACTAGTATCTTTGACACAGTTCCACTTATTCAGGTCTCATCTTCAGACCAGTTTGATAATACCATGTATTGTATGATACTTTAAGTTAGGTGCAATTATCAAACTTCAAGGTGATAAATTTATTACACGGATCCTGGGGTTAAGATACACGGAACTTGGGGCTAAGATACTCCTTTGCTATTAAGACATTTCTATTAAGACATTAAGACATTTCTGTTGTGTATGTTAAGCTGCAGACATTAACGCCGCGCTTCATCTCAGCGGTTCCAAAATGAGGATAATAAGTTAATGGCTAGTTTCACAAATGGCTGATATAATACAAGATAGCCTTATCTGCCAGATAAGAAATATCTTTTACGCGGTGTTGTCGTCGCGTTACCTATAACGTGGGTGATTTCTGTCTACCAGATTAGTTGTAAGGCAATTTGATGGTGAAACAGACAAAAATATATGAAGCAGTCTTGTCTATGAGAAAGCGTTAATTGTCAGATATATGATATAGATATATTATCTGGAACTTTATCTGTAACTGGTGAAATTGGCCATAAATATTTAGTTTTCTCGAGTAGAAATGGAATCCACAACCTGTCGCACATTTGTGCCCTTATGCCACGATTTTTGTTCATTTAATTTCATATACAAAATGAAAAGAAAATATATTTAAAAAATTAAATAGTTATGTATTAGTTTACGATAACTATAACTCCAAAACCTTAAATTTAAATTTTGTTACAGGTCTCCTATTCCACAGAGCGATATTAATGTCCGGGTCGGGACTAAGTCCGTGGTCGCTGGTGGCTGATCCTAACAAATACGCCGAAATAGTTGCCAACCACGCGAATTGTTCACCCGGTGAGAACGTTTACTTTTTTTCTGTTTCCCGCGTAAAGCGAGATAGGCAGTAAGAAAAAATCAATCTATGGGACGGAATTAAATAACTTTCAACAATTTATATATTTATATATATATATATATATATATATATATATATATATATATATATATATATATATATATATATATATATATATATATATATATATATATATAAAGATTTTTTTTCAGAATCACATTGTATCTCGCTCATAGCAGAATAGGCAGAAGGAATTTGGAAACCTAGTGTTAACACACTCCGTTTCCGTCCGTCTTTTCGCTGAATTTGCGTCATAGCGAAACCACAACCTGTGACATTGACAGGCTTCATATTAAAAACTTTTTTCTCTTTATATAGAACTAACTCCTCCAGCCTTACTTCGCTGTTTAAGAGAACGTCCGTTAGAAGCGTTGCTGTCTGCTCCAGTTCGTGCACCAGACTTCGCTTACGCTTTCGGTCCAAGTGTCGACGGCGTTGTTATTGGTAAGTTTTTTTTTCTTATTTTTTAGTTTTACGTTGTATCCCGCACGAGGCAGGATAGGCCGAAGGAACCCGGGAACCTAGTGTTCAGAATTTGAGGTATTGCGTGTTGAGTGGCGGAATTCAACGCCGCGATTTGCCTTATTACCAGAGCGAAGACATGAAACATTAAATATTTAAATTGAAAATATTAAATATTTCATTTCCTTGACTGGCGATCGGAACCAGAACCTTTCGGTTAAAGTCACAGGTAGAATATATATATCTTCTTCGTTTTATTTCTTTATAATTATGTATTGTTTATCTCAAATATCTATGTACAACGAATAGATTTCAGCTCTTATCAGCAGAACTGTGTTTAATTTAACTTCACGATTTATCTTGCTCAACACTAAGTTCTCCCTGATTACTTAATAATGTTAAGTCATCAGGGAAATCCTAGTGTCAAAAGACCCTGTTCTCATTACGATACATTAATTCCCAACTTTACGCTGAATTCCGGAGGCATTGCGTGTTGAGTTGCGGAACTAAACGCTTCGCTTTCTTTGCCTATTGCCTATTCGAACTTACAACCTGTGGTGCCTTTTAAGTCACACGTAAAAATTTGAGCAATCATGTTCAATCACAAATTCTTCATAAGCCTCACATAAATTCTAAAAAAAAGTTGGTAAACTGTCTTAAGTCACAAAAACCTTATAAAATCAAAAGAATTCCGTGTCGTACCAAAGTGAGCTAACTGAAAACATCAGCACAAGGGAGCGAGATGAGAAAACTTTGCGGGGCAATTTAATAACGGACGGCTTGATAGATATTCTGGGATCAGAATTTGCGAATCCACGGAAGAAACAGTTTCGACAATAAAAATATGAGTCAGTGATAAAATATGTATAGTAGTTTGATGGTACTTAAATTACGATTTTCTTCTAAGATATACAATAACCTTATTTTTACTATTTTTATGTGTTATTCCAAAGTTAGGAAAGAAAAATTAATATACATATCTATTTAGGAAGCTTCATAGGTTTCATTCCGCAGAAGAAATTAGCACCCAGAAGCAAAATTCATTATAATGTATCGTCTTTTGTGGTCATTAACACGCAAAGTTTCAAATTTGGCGAAAAATTTAATATATAAAAATAGAAAGCAACTCAGTGTCTTAAGACAGTTGACCATTTTTTTTTTTTTTTCAGAGTTTTTAAAAGGTTTATGAATAATTTGTGATCGAATATGAGTGATCTGATTTTTACATGTGACTGTAAACGCGACAGGTCGTGGGTTCGATCCCCACTTGAGGGAATAAAATATTTTACACGCTTTTGCCCCTGCGCCACGGCAGGCCTTGCGGGATACAGCGTGAATGTAAAACAATATACTTAATTCACATTTGATTATAAGTGCGAGTGTGAAATTAATTATTAATTTTAATGTTACGTCAATCAAAGCGCTATTAGTGAAACTACGGCAGAAAAGGGGGAACGGAGTCTTTTAACATAAAGTACCTGCAATTAGCAAGATAAGGAGAGGAAATTTTATATTCATGTTCGTAAATCAAATATTTTTTGCATTGATCATCCCCTATTAAATATATAAATAACTTTATCTTGTATTTAGGGGCAGTTTCCAAAATAAAACAGTGAAAACTGCATTTAAATCAGATAATCCATTCTGAAATTAGCTCAAATAAGCTCTGTATGACAAGTAAAAGAACAGACAAAAATAAAAATAAAATTGGTTTTATGACATGTAAAAAGGAGCCAATAATATTTTCTTATCATATATCTCTCATGTACAGACAGCGATTAGCTGCAGATTTATTTTATATATAGATGTGACTTTAATTTAACCATTTCCTTTCGTTTAGACACTGGCGATATGCTTATCAACCCAGAACCAAGTTATGAGTGGCAGGCGGCACGTGCGGCCCCCGGCAAAGCCACCGCTGTGAATATTATCAATGCGGTACTTATGCGGAAAAGTGCTATCGCTCAGCTTACGAAGTAAGTAATTTGATTGTCCTTAATATTAAATAAGCTTTTAATTTCCTTAAAATTATAGAGCGGCCTGTCGTGGCGCAAGCATGCCAACGGAACAGATTGTAAGTTGATTACTCAAGAAAATTAAATATTTATTGTTTTTATTTATTTGCTCTGGTAACAAGGCATATCATGTCCACCATTTAAATTCGGCGGAAAGTGTCAAACGGAACGGTGTATCTTGACATTAGGTTCTTAAGTTGCTTACCTCTACATATTTTATCATTCACAGGATGTCAAAAAAATGTTATAAAAAACTTGTCCTCCCTTGTCCTCCCTTGTCCTCCTTATATAAAACTCCCTTGAAAAAAAATCACAAAATTCAATTCGAAAAACATACATCATAGCCAACGTGTTGTTCTGATTCTGGGCTATGTTTTCGTAAAATTTGGTTTAAAACCGTTTAGTAATTTTTGAATGAAAATGGAACAAGCATTATTTTTTTTTTTTTTTTTTTCAGCTTCACGCTGTATCCCGCACTAGGCAGGGTAGGCAGAGGGAACGGAAGTGAAACCTAGTGTTATGACACTCCGTTCCACTTCCGTTCCCCACTTTCCGCCGAATTTGAGGCATTGCGTGTTGAGTGGCGGAACTCAACGCCGCGCTTTGCCTTATTACCAGAGCGAAGAAATGAAACATTAAATATTTAAATTGAAAATATTAAATATTTCATTTCCTCGACTGGGGATCGAAGCCAGAACCTGTCATGTTACAGTCACATTCAACACGCAATGCCTCAAATTCGGCGGAAAGTGGGGAACAGAAGTGGAACGGACTGTGTTAACCTGCCCACCCTGCCTCGTGCGGGATACACCGTGAAGCTAAAAAAAAATTTGACACTATTTCATTTCTTTTTTCTTTACCAGGTACGATTTAATGTTAGGAGTGACCAAAGCTGAAGCATACTTTGCCTTCAGTGGTGATGACGTTCAGTACGGCATAGAAGCAGACCGACGATCGAAAATTTTAAAATCTTTTGTGAGAAATACCTATAGTTATCATTTGTCAGAGATTTTAGCTACCATTATTAACGAGTACACTGATTGGGAGAGGCCTGTACAGCATCCTATTAATATAAGGTAAATATTCAAGTTTCCTATACAATTTTTAGTAATTTGAAATTTTAGAGTGATGTAACAGGTGTTAACTGTAAAATATGTATGTTTTAATTCAATATCAGATCAGATTTTTATCCGGTATTTAAATATAACATTTCCTCGCTCTGGTAACGAGATTAAGCATGGAACTGAACGTTCTGCCGTTTAACATTCAATATTTGAAATTCGACGAAAAGTGGAGAATAGAATTGCCTTAAGGGGAACAGGTTATCTTAACATTAGGTTCACAGGTTCCCTCTGCCTACCCTGCCGTCGATAAGATACAGCAGAAAGTTGTAAAAAAGTTACTAAAATATACATTTTTTGAACAGGGACGAGACATTAGAAGCCTTAAGCGATGCTCAAGTTGTGGCACCAACGGTTCTCACAGCCGACACACATTCAGCACTACGAAGGAATTCATATCTTTATGTATTTGATTATCAAACAAAATACGGAGACTACCCTCAGGTAAGTGAAACATACATATTATAGCACATAACTCTCCTCGATCACTTACGGACTTTCCAATATTTTTGTCTACTCTAGTAATGTTCCTGAGATTAGAATCAGTAACCGAGCATACTATTGTAAAACTTAAAATATTTATTAAATTAGTCGGTATATAACAAATTTTGTATTTTTTTTTGTATAATTTTTAACTTATTATTTAGAGGCCTGTTGTGGTGCAGAGGCACAAGAATGTGACTGCAAACGCGACAAGTTTTAGTTTCGATTATCAATCGAGGAAATTATATATTTAATATTTCCAAATTAAATATTTAATATTTTCAATACTTCGCTCCGGTAACAAGGTAAAGTGTAGCGTTGGGTTTCGCCATTCAACACGCAGTGCAGCAAATTCAGCGTAAAATAGGGAACATCGAATGGAGTATCCTAACACTAGGTTCCCAAGTGCCCTCTACTTATCTTACTATAAATAAACAGCGTATAGTTGAAAAAAATATTTTAAAGTTACCTGGTATATGTTGGATGTATCTAAAGGAACCTGAAATTCGTAAGGATTTTACATTTATCTTTAATTATCTACGAATGGGTATCGTATTTTACAAAAATTAAGTATAATCACATGAAAATGTATTAATTTGTATATTTTTTACTCAAATATGATACGAGTTTAGGAAATGAAATATTAAATCTTTTTACGTTGCGTTGCGTCATGTCGAGAAACGGCGTTAACTCCTGCCACTCGTCACGCAATGCCTCGAATTGGGGAATCGTTATTCGGGAATGGGTATCTTCATGGGAAATCAGAAGTTTAACACTAGGTTCCCAAGTTCTCTTTTCTTACGCTACCACGTGCGTTATCCAGGGTGATGCTGATAAAAAATAAAAAAAAATATCTCTTATATAAGATAGACGGCACGCAGAAAACAAAATTAAGAACAAAAAAAAACGTATCGAATATAAATCTTTTTTTTTTTTTACCAAACTTGCTTTTCAACTTTCAAACGATCTTCGCAAATGTCCACCGAATGTCTGGACCAAGTTCCGAACTCTCATTAAATGCATTAAGGAATTCTATAGAAAAATGAGAACTTGCCAAGCTCAGCGTAGCATATATAAGATGGCCGGGGCTGCGGAACTTTTGACGTTAGCATTATTTTGTAGTCTGCCAAGTGGCGTAATTGAGTGTAGTTGGTCTAGTTTGTGGGAAATATGGATACTTGGCATATGAATTGCATTGATTTAATATATATATTTTTATGTGAGGCCTGTCGTCGCTCAGCGGCAGTAGCGTGTTACTGTAAACGATAGGTTGTGGGTTCCATCCCCACTCGATGAAATGAAATATTTAATATGTTCGCATTACATATTTAATGTATTCAAGTGGGGAACGGAAGTGGAACGGAGTGTCTTAAGACAATAGGTTCCCGGGTTCCCTCTGCCTACCCTACTTCGTGCGGGATACAGCGTGAAGCTAAGAAAGAAGGAATGTATTCATTTCTTTCGCTCTAGTAACATGACAAAGCATGGCGTTAAGCAACGCCACTCAACACACAATGCCTCAAATTCGGCGAAAAGTAAGAAATGGAAGTGGAACAGAGTATCTTAATACTAGGTTTCCAAGTTTCCTCTGCCTACTCTGCCATGTGCAAGATGATTGACTGACTTGACTGATTTAATATATATACTATATATGTGAAAGAGAAAACATGATCTTTAAATCCTTTAAACTTATACAAACCTGCCCGCGGCTTCGCCCGTTCGAATTTAACAATTATATTTTTTTTGTTATTGCATTTTGTTATTTAAACTATTTTCGTGTTCTAATAACATTATCACTTTTAAGATAAGATACTCGTATATGTACATTGAAAACTAAAATTTCAGATAAATGGACGTACGATATATTGACGTTTTCTGAATATTTTTTTCGAAATAGCCATATTAATCTTTTATAAAATATAAAATTAATTTGAAAAGTTAGTAAAATTTTAATATGGCGATCCACCTTTGTATATAAGTTATTAACTCCCTGTCAGCATCGCTTGCATTGTATCGAAACTGTAAGCTGGTTTCATCATAGGGCTAGTTATAACGATTTTAAATCTATTTTTTTTTTCAGCTTCACGCTGTTAAGGCTGGTTAGGCAGCGGGAACTTGGGAACCATGTGTTAAGTCACTCCGTTTTGTTTCCCACTTCCCGCCGACTTTGAAACATGGCGTGTTGAGTGGCGGAACTTAACGCCGCGATTTGCCCTAAATTCAGTGGAGAAATAAACGAACATTATAGATTATATTCGATTTGATTCCTGTTCCGTTGTTGTGTTTAAATGAAATATTATTTTAATTTATATAATATACTATCTACCGCCCAAAAGGCAACGCTTGAATTTCAGCTAAATAAATAAACAATTTGTAGTAATATTTTAAATTAACATATGTTTCAACACTCTTTTATAAGCTTGGGTTGTATGTATGTATGTAATGGAATCTTTGAGCTCAATTTTTACCGGTTTCTAGAACTCTGATAAATTTAAAACTTTGCACACGCATCAAAGACATTGCAATAATTCGAAAGGTGTTTCTCATTATCCTTATCAGGACCGTCAGGATTAATAATTTCTTTTGTAGATCCTCTGTACGGGAGTGACAGAGATAGAGCTAGAGTGCGATCTGCGCATGTAATTAACCTGACATGTCATTCAAACACTACGTCAACTCGATATATGATTCAACTTAGCGTGTTTTTAGTTTTTTTAAAACTGTTATATTTATTATTATTTTGTTTTTATTTTTAACCAATTTAAAAAACACAAACACTTAATGGTTGTGTTGGTAAAGTGTTGGATTGGAGAATATAATAATGACAACTGCATTTAAATCTGGTTTCTCGTCTCTGATGTTAGCGCGTACATACAAATAAATAACAAAATACTACACACTTTGGGCCCTATTACATTAATAAAGGTACGTAATATAAGGCTTTTTTATATATCTTCCACGTACAGACAGTGATCGGTTACAGATATATTATAAGTATAGTAGATTAAAAATATATAATGTCAAATATTTGTATTAATGTTGAGTTCAGTTCTTTAATTATGGCGTTCAGAGCGTGCCAGTTTAGCAAAAGATCACTTTGCCAATAGCACACAAAATTTGCGAAGAATACACAAAAGTGGTTTTACGAAACACAAAAATAAATAACTGTGCTTTTCTAAATTCTTGACACTTTACGTACAAAATTAAATGCCACCTACACTCCACCTACATACCTCCTTTTCATAACATTTTTATATCAATTTTATTTTTATACTCTATATTTAGAAAAGTTATATTGTAGCAGAACAGAAGCATATCAAAATAAATAACGTAGGTTTATTTTTTTTTCTAGAGCAAAGAAAATAAATGTTTTTTTTTCTGTGCTCTAGTAACTAGACCAATTACGGCGTTTAATTCTGCTTACTAGCAATGTCTAGGAAATTGAATGGAAAGTGTTCAACATAGTGTCCGCTCTGCCTTTCCTGATTTATGAAAAATAAAAGAAAAACCTTATAAGCGTTAAGCTCTGTATCCCGTATATAACAGTACTGAGACACTCCGTTCCCATTTAGACACTTTCTATCTTGTTACCAAAGCGAGGAAAAAAAATGCATGAAAATTGTACTAAAAACTATCTTGCGTACAAAATTCCCTCATAAAAAATAATTCTCATAAAGAAAATTCAGTGATCGTTCTCTTAGGTCTAACTGATGAAGTCATCAGCCAAATTGCCTACTCATTAAAGTTTGGACGTGCCTTGTTGTTTCAAATTGATTTTTATCGGTACACCATTTCAAGGTATTTTACCAATTTATTTAAGACTGAAGAATTTTTGTATAAATTTTATAGGTTGATTGATAATATGTCATTGATAATATGCAATATGAGGCCTGTCGTGGCGCAGCGGCACAAGCGTGTGACTGCAACCGACAGTTTCTGGGTTCGATCCCCAGTCGAAAAAATGAAACATTTAATATGATACAGCGTGAAGCTAAAACAAGGTATCTCGCACACGGCAGCGTAGCCAACGGGAACTTGGGAACCTAGTTTTAAGACGCTCTGTTCCACTTCCGTTCCTCACTTTCCACCTAACTTCAAACATTGCGTGTAAAGTGGCAGAACTCAACGCAGCACTTTGCCTTTTTACCAAAGCGAAAAAATGAAACATAAAAAATTGAATTTGAAAATATTAAATATTTAATTTCGTCGAGTGGGGATTGGGACCCACAACCCACAATCTGTCGTTTACAATAACACGTTTGTGCCGCTAGCCACAACAGGCCTTAAAAAGTAAAGTTTTCGTCAATTTTATAAAAATAATTGCTTGTAGCAGTTTGGTAGAACAACGTTCTATAAGATGAGTCTGACTGTAAACGACAGGTTGTTGTGGATTCGATCCCTAATTCACATAGGAAATTAATAGGTTAGATGAGTTTCGCCACTCAAATTCGGCGGAAAGTGGGAAACGTAACGTAACGGAGTGTTTTAACACCAGGTTCCGAAGTTTCCGTGTAACTTCAAACGACAAGTTCGATCCTCACTAGAGGAAATTAAAAATGTAATACTTTCAAATTAAATATTTAATGTTTTCATTTCTTCGCTCTGGTAACAAGGCAAATCGCGGCGTAGAGTCCCGCCACTCAAAACGCAAACCCTTGAATTTAGCGGAAAGTGGAGAAGGAAAGTGGAACGAAGTGTCTTAGCACTAGGTTCCCAACATCCGTCTGCTTATCCTGCCCAAGCTTTTAGAATCAAAACTAGAAACAACCAAATCATACAATACACGAAATAAACTTAACGAGATTTACGCTGTATACCGCATATGTCATCGTAGGCAGAGGGAACTTGGGAACCTAGTGTTAATACACTCCATTTCTCACATTTTTTTTATATAATATACTATAAGTTTAACAGTTAGAAAGAAATCGCCAAATTTACATTCAACGTACGCTCGAAACTGGAAATCAGCGCGAGGCAGCCCCAAAACGTACACCGACAAATGGTCTAACCATTTTAGTATTGAAATGTTTTTCGACGTCTCGTAAAGCGATCGTGACATTACGCGCGGAACATAAATCTTTAGTGAACTTTCTTGTGTATTTCAGATAGCTGGTACATTTTCTATGTCAGTTCGATTGCTATAAGCTATAAATCATATTTCATATATGGAAAATTTGTTAAATAGCCATATTTTTCAGTTTTAAGTTGTATCGCGCTCATGGCAGGGTACGCAAATGGAACTTGGATGGAAACTAGTGTTAAGACACTTCGTTCCGTTCTCCACTTTCCGCCGTAGAGTAGAGAAACGTAAATATTAAATATTTTATTTGAATATGTTAAATATTTTAGTTCCTCGTGTAAAGATCGAGTACCTTAGACCTTAGACCCTTGCACCACGACAGGCCACAGCAGCCTTAAAAAGCCTTTTTGAAAGTTGCAATTAAATATTAAATTTTGATATTGAAAACTTTTAAGATTCGTACTTTTATGAAACACAGTCCTGCCAAAATAGCTCCGCCGAGTTTATTGCGCTGGTTTTTCTCAGATCTGAGTCAGTAAATTTAGTGAAGAGCAAATTATTTGAAGTTCAAAAAATTAAAAAAAACTTATTATTTTAAATCAAATATTTCAATTTGAATTAGAATTTATGAATGATGATAAAATAAAAAAAAAAATATATTAATGCAAATTGAGTTCCTTTAAATAAGTCTAATATGTATTAGTGAATCTTATTAAATATAGCTTTAATATAGCTTAAATAAGGCTTTAAGTGTGCTTTTTTATTTTCTATAGCTTTAGCAGTATACAGCTTTTCTACCCATAGTAGAATAGGCATAAGGACCTGGTTATACACTAAGTATTACGACATTAAGCACATTTAGCCGTGTGATTCCGGATTAGTGGCTTACGCTGGTGTCGTAAGAGGCGACTAAAGTGCGTGTGGTAGAGGCACGTTGTCAGCAATGACAACACGCATGGGCAGACTCGACCGGATTGTTACCACCCCCGGAATTTAAAACCGGCGTTAAGTCACTATTTAACGCCACTGCTTTGGCCACTGCGTTTTGCATTGGGTAATGCCGAGCCCCGGTGTGCATCCATCGTAAAGGTCGGCAGCGTTCCTGTAGCTCATCTGGAGTAACAAGGGACACTGGGCGATGGTGATCACTTACCATCAGGTGACCCGTACGCACGTTTGTCGTCTTTTCCATAAAAAAAAAATCAAAACATTTCCAATGTCGATTTTTGGTGGCGGAACGAAGTGTCCTAAAACTAGGTTCCCAAGTTCCTTCTATCTACCCTGCCAAATGCCGGATACAGCGTAAAACAGAGTATGTGTTTTTAGTTAAGTATTGAAACAAGACAGAATAAAATGTAAAAGACGTATGACCCAAATATTTGAACATTCCTGCTTTATACCACAATATTAGTACCTACATGGAGGAAAACGATAAGGAATCGTGAAAAGTTTAAAAAATATATATATCAGAATGAATAATACTTTGAAAACCATCTCCCAGCTTTTATTTGAACGGCGTATGAAATGAAAATGTTACCTTACATTTAATATTGCCTTTGAAAATCGTAGCGTCGTCGAAGTCAAATATTGGTTCTTGTAAAACTCCGCGTTCTTTCTATGTTTATCATTTATTCATAATTTCTAAGAAGATTAATAATTTGCTGTACTTGTGATGTTACTTCTATGAATTGATTTTTTCTGTATTATAACGTACATAATCGTTAAAAAAATTATGTATAATATTAAAAACAGAAAAAGTTTGTTTAATCACTCTAATCTCAGAAACTATTGGTTTGAATGAAACCGTTTTGTATGTGTACGAAATTCAGCTAGCAATTAGATATAGATATAGACACGATACATACATTTTCATTTCTTTGAACTTTACGTTGTATACTGCACATGGCATGGATAAGCAAAGGAACCGAGTGTTAAGATATTTCGTTCCATTCCCCATTTTCCGCCGAATACAAGAAATTGCGTATTGAATGACGGAACTCAACGCCGTGCTTTCGTTTGTTACCAGAGCGAAGAAATTATAAAAATAAATATTTAAATTGAAGTTGATAAAATTATTCTTGTAGTAAGAATTTAACAAATCGATAATCTATATTTATTTGGCTATTGGTAAAGCCTAAATAACATTTTATATTTTATATAGAATGGTTAACATTTTTCGGCCTACCCGTGACCACGGACTACTGTAAAGTGTTCGAAACGTCGGGTTTCCCAAAAATGTTAACCATTCAATATACGCGATTAATCCGGTTAAAAGTGTTTCATTTAAAATGTGTAACAATCGCCTAAATAACATTTTAAATTTCTTTATACGTCATTCACTACGTCCCTAAAAAGATGGTTATCTAAAAATTAAAAGAAATGATGTAATTGCACGCTCTATATCAATTAAAGCATGTTCACATAATAATGTCTTTAATTTTCGCGATTGGTACACATTTTAAATGAAACATTTTTAACCGGATTAATCGTGTATATTGTTTGTAAAGCCTTTTCGTTTTTCCCATTTTTAATGGAGACATTGCTTTTAAAGAGGCAGAACTGTTCACCTTGTGTTACCAAACCATTAAAAATGTTCGATACCGCCATATGGGAATCACGTCCTCTAAACGTTGAGCAACAAAAGCCTCATTAAATAATTATATTTACATAATATTTTCTTGAACAGCGCCAAGGCTGCATTCACGGCGAGGAACTGCCGTACATATTTGGAGCACCACTTGTCGGTGGACTGGCTCACTTCCCACGAAACTACACTAAATCTGAAGTAGCATTGTCCGAATCCGTCATGCTGTATTGGGGAAACTTCGCTAAAACAGGGTAAAGTATTTCGAACTCAGAGCAGTTTTAAGATCGATTTTATAATTTATCAACAAAGACCGTACTTTATAATGAGCTTTGAATATTTGGCTTTGGATATTTCAATATGTTGTGGAACTATATTAAATTTGTTTACATAAAAGGTATATTTTATCCAAAAAATATGATTTCATTAATTACAGATATTTGCACGTTTTATTTTTTTTTTTTTAATTGTTTAATAAATCTTACACTTTTATGCTACAAAACTATTTTACAAAACCATTTTGATATAGAAATCCAAACGAGGCTCAAGAGAGTGACCCAATCAGAGCTGGAAGACAAGAAAGGGTGAGAATGAAGAATATTGAATGGACAGCATATGAAGCTGTTCACAAGAAATATTTAAATATTGATATTAAGTCAAAATTGAAGAATCATTACAGAGCACATAGGTATGTAGATATAAATTATATAATTTGGTTTTTAAAGCTTTTCTAAATTAAAGCAGATGGCCTGTCCCGCTGAGTTTCTTGCTCCGGTTCTTCTCAAGTCTGAGGCAGTAACTTTAGTGAACCGGTGGTAAATTGTTAGACGTTCAAGAAACGAAACTTTTAACTTTTTATTTTGAATAACAATCATACACATATCCAAATGATATGAATTTGAATTCGTCGTGGCGCAAGAATTTGAATTTGACTATAAAAGCGACAGATTGTGGGTTCGATTCCTACTCGAGAAAATGAATTGTTTTTGAATATTTTCAATTTAAATATTTCAAGTTTTTATTTTTTTGCTCTGGCAATAAGGCAAAGCGTGCGCGGCGTTGAGTTTCGCCACTCAACACACAATGCCTCTAATTCGGGGGAAAGTAGGGGAACGGAACAGAGTGTCTTAACACTATGTTCCCAAGTTCCCTCTGACTATCTTTTTTTTTTAGATGTCTGCCATGTTTGGGATATAGCGTAAAGCTGAAAAAAACAGATTATTATTTTAATTACTAATTTTACAGAATAGGTACCTCAATGCCACATTCCATATACATAGTCAGATCAAGCAAATACTTTACCGGGATGGAAATCGAATCACAACTATCACGAGTTATTTTTCAAAAACACTGAATTTGCTTAATATTACGTATTTAAAATAAGCATTATGAATATTGTGTTACAATGTTAACAATATTTTATTTATTCATGTGATTGATCCTATTTAATAACATTGAACAATATATTTTGGCATTTATTATTTCCAATATCCATACAAAAGTTATCAATCCCTTTAAGTTTTATCTTTATAATGTTTAAACAGTTTACAAACAAGAAGTGTTATATTTTATATATTTTCTAGTTTTTATTTGTTCACAGGTTATCCTTTTGGCTTAACCTTGTGCCAGATTTACATCGACCTGGTGGCGAAGATGTTCCTCAATCTCACCATCAATTAGAAAATGAAGAAACCTCTTTACAGCCTACGCTTAAAACCTTTACGCCCACTTTCAAGAAAGCTACTGAGATGGTGTTAACTGACACTGGTGTAGCTACTAAAGTTCCATTATTGTCAGTTCTAAACGTAACGTCACCGCTAAATTTCAATATCGTAGGGTTAAGTGCCGTAACACAAGGTACTATTGTGTCTGAAGTCCATAAAACTGATGGATCGACAACTGCTCCGCCAGAAGACGGATTTGCAGCGTATTCTACTGCCCTAAGTGTAACTATAGCTATAGGATGCTCATTACTTATTCTTAATGTACTAATATTCGCTGGCGTGTACTATCAGCGAGACAAAACTAGGATGAACGGTCAAGATCATGCAAATGGATCACATTTAAAAAAACGTGTAGAAAACGGCCAAATGCCGAACAATATTTGTGGTGATTTAGAAAGTGCTTTGACGTTTCAGACGAGTTTAAAAAACGATCCCGCTACCATATTGAGCCATCATCATACACATTCACACCATCAGCTACCCCCACCTGAATTTGCAGATTTACCAAGTAATAATGTGGCTGGTATGGCGACGTTGCCTCGAGCGCCTCCTCCTCCGAAAATTGGGAAAAGCAACATAAATACACTTGCAAGTGGTCAGTTGCAAGAAAACCAACCTTTGCTTTCCCATCAGATGCAAATGATGAACACTAGTACATTAACAAAGAAGAACACTCAACTGAACGCGAAATCGAATGTGACAATGGAGGAGTTGCGGGTGTGACGTCAGCGTGCCTGACTGCAACGGGCCGGCAGTTGCAGTGACATGGCCCACCACGACGAAATTGTGTGACTCCCGCCGGACCTTCTAAAGTGCGTTACAGATTACATATGACTTATACGCGCTGAATAAGAGGGCGTTAAAAATTTTAGTGAAATGACTAGAGTGTTTATCATATCCATGTTTGTCTTGGACGTTTAAATGTAAATGTTTGTATATATTATATTATATTGTAAATAAGGAGGCCATATCCATCCTATGAGTGTTGAAACGAAATTTATTTGTTTTTTGCTTTGTAATTATTTGTATGATGAAAAGTGAACAAATTATTTCCATGAATGTGAAAGAAAACGTAGATATAAATGTGTGAAACACCAATTTTATGACAATTTTCAAACTTTTTAAGCAATAATTTATAGGGAATTATTACGATGATTATTGTTTTATATTTAATTATACTGTGAAATAACTTGAATATTTCAATTTTAGGTTCTTTTTTTAACATAGAAGGACCAATAGTGTTGTAAATATGTAAATAATTAGCTAACGGTATAACAGGTTGTAATGGTTAACCTTTGTTCATTGCAATGACCGTGTCATTGACTGATTGACTAGATTCTTTATGTAAACTAATACTATATAAAATAATTTCTTAAATTTTAATTTAGTTAAACCTCTATAAGTATTAAAGTAAAAGTAACATTATCTGTCTCAGTGTATCTAATAATAGCAACAAATTTAGTAAATAGAAAATTTTTCGACCCATTTCGGTCACGGCCAATCTCAAAGAGACTAGCCAGCCTATTGAGCAAAAGTATTGGTAATTTATTTCAATTGTGTTCTAAAAAAATATTGGGTTTTATCAAACTATATTATATGTATAAAATCAATAATTGTTTAATTATAATACATTTCTCATGTTAGTCAACTTGTTAACAGATTAATTTTATTTGACTGTATAGTTTAAATATGATTTTAAAAATCATTCATAATTATCATGACATATTACAGTAGTTTTATTGTCATATTTTCTGTTTATTCTCACTCAGCTGTACACTGTATGTATAGGCAGAGGGAACTTGGGAACCTAGTGTTAAGACACTCCGTTCCGCTTCAGTTCCCCACTTTCCACTAAACTTGCATTGCGTACTAAATAGAAGCACTTAACGCTGCGTTTTGCCTTTTACTAGAGCGAAGAAATGAAAACATAAAATGTTGTAAATTTAAAATATTAAATACTTATTTTTCTCGAGTGGGAATCGAACCCACAACCTGTTGGTTACAGTCACACGTTTGTGCCGCTGCGACTTCTTCTTATTTATTTACTGTTTCATCTATTTCAAAATGTATACAAACATACATTTAATTTTAATCAAATACAACTTTGCATATAAAAAGTAACCCCTCAGTAAGATCTCACAAATTGAATGATCGTTGGGTCTTATTAAGTAGATAATTAAATTTACGTCCAAATTGAACCCAAAATCGAGACTTGAAGTATTATTACGTGAAAACCAAGCATCGTTGACCTTAACAATGTTCAGATCAACACATTTGAATTATTTTTCGTTGGACCATCGAAATAAGGTAAAGTAGATTAAAATCTGATTCATGTAATATTTTATATTTATGCTATAGATATTTTTTTGTTATCATTGCCCAATTGTTATGTTGAGTTTTGGATGAACAGATGGAAAGTGATATGGGGATACGCAGAGTGATCTTTCAGTAACTTATTGCAATACAATTTAAGTTATAATTAAACAAAAATATTCATTTTGGTTTTTTTTTACTATTTTTATTCATTATTATTCTTAGAAGATTTAAACATTTTGTATAAATCATTCATTAGCATCAACTATGTTGGTCTCAGTACTTATAAATAAAGCAGTCTGTACAGAAACCTAAACTAAGTTAACGCAGACTAACAATTTTAATAAAACATAATAAAATATTAAAACGTTTCATTTCAATTCCTTTAAACTAAGAATTTAGATTACAAAACCGAATGGAGCGGTGAGAGCGGAAAATATGAATCATAAAGAGAGTAAAAGGAAACGAAAAATGAAATATCCACGGAATTATTCAAGGATGATTTTTTTTTATAAAAAAAAAAGAAAAACCAAAGCTCAGATTAAAATGAAGCATTCATTACGAGGACGCCAAATCAAACCGTACATTTTTCATCGTTCAGGATTTAAATGTTGATGACTGAATTAACGAACTTGATTCGGCGTTTTCACGGCATGTATACATATAGAATGACGATAGCGTCAAATAATTTAATTTGATTTGGATCACTTTTACTATGTTTTTATAAAATCTACTTCATATTGATTTAAATTTTGTGTTATAAATGGGAAAGTTTGTAAGAATGGATGTTTGTTCCAAGTTTACGCAAAAGCTAATGAGCGTATTTATATTAAACTTAACAGTAACTTAATAATAATATGTACATCAGAATAGGGCTATAATTCGTGTAAATGTATTGCATAATTTGGCTATGCAAAATTTTAGACAAAAGTTTAAGCGGGCGAAGCCGCGTTTGATACTAGAGTTTGATACTAGAATTTGCTATAAATGTACCAAGCAAAAACACAGAAAAAAAATATAAAAGAAAAAAAAAAATCACCCTGCTTAGGCAGGGTGATTTTTAGATTAATAACTTAGGCTTTATAAAAGGATATCCTGAATTTCAAATCCATTTAATTTAAGTATTGGATGGATAAATCTAAAACGCTTTCAATGCGGAATGTTCCTTCACATATAAAACATTTAACACGTACTTTAACCACTTTTAATAGGTTTAACGTAAATGGGAACAATTATAACCCCTCATTAGTTTCGAAGTTAAATTCAAAGGGAAACTCGAGTGCACTGCCAATTAAACTGTTACATTAAATACTCGTTTAAATTTCCATTTCTTCAGGCACTTATTACAAACAGAATTTAATGCTCGACGCTTAACAATATCCGTACTCATCCAAACTGTTGTAAGGCGTCGGTACACCAAATGGTGTGTGGTAAAATTTACGACAGCACAGAGATTTGTTTTCTAACATAGAAACATTAGAAGTTATTATTTGTTTAAGGCATGATTTGATAATTTAAAATTTTAAAAAAGAAACAATTATAATTATTAACAATTCCATTTAGCAAAGGAAATAAATTTAATGTTTATTTTCATAGTTAATCATAAATTAATTTATGTCAGTATTCATCTGAATATTTAAGAATATTTTTTTTACAAATATAAGGTAATGCGGTCATGGGGCAGAGCCACAAATGTGCGACTGTAAACTTGACAGGTTCTGGGTTCGATACTCACTCCAGTTAAAGAAATATATAAAATATTAATTTCTTCGCTCTGGTCACGAGGCATAGCGCGTTATTGCGCATCTTAACACGAAATGCATTTCTTAGTTTGACAGTAGAGGGAACTGAAATATCTTAATGATTATGGATTTACATGTCATTAGATTTTATCTTGCATTACTATAGGTAGTTACAAGTTTTTGTGTTACAAACATGTCATCTTGATTTAACTGGCTGGTTATTATTTTATTTTTATAATGTTTTTTTTTAAGTAAACAAGCAAGAGTTCATCATTGATTTTAATATTAATATATTGGAAATTTGATTGTTTTTTCAGTAACTCATACACTTAGTAGAGTGGGTGAAGAGACGACACACCGTTAAGTTCCCCACTCGAGCTCTCCTTGTAATTAGAGCAAAGAAATGAATACATTTAATTTTTAATTTCATAAAATTATATATTTGATTTCTTCGAGCGATTGAATGAACTTACAATTTTTTAAATTTTATCTCGTATATTACACCATTTAACAAAAAACAGAAAAAATCAACCATCTAATATTGGATCAATTAATTTAAAGACTCAGCTTATGACTTACACCATACAACAAGGCGGCTCGCTAATAGAAAATTACATCGTTAGAGTTAACGGTACAACATTTGTTTACAACACGAGAAACTCGTAAACTTTGTTCAATTTTGATAATAACTGTTGCTAGTTGGATATTTATTTATTTGTTATACATAAATTTTGATATTATAAATTTGAAAAATATAATTTGGGAAAGGAAAAAAAGAGGAAGAAAAGTGTGTTTTTTCCGAAACTTATTATTCTACTAGATATATTTTTCAACGACTTCAAGAGGTAAAGGCAGAGAGCAGGAGATACGAAGACAATAAAACTAAATTCAAAGATATAGATAGATAGATAACAATCATACTAATAACAATAATACAAGTGTTTAACAAAATGTCTCAACACTAGGTTCCCAAGTTCCCTCTGCCTACCCTGCCATGTGCGGGATACAGCGTGAAGCTGAGTAGAGTAGTAGTAGTTTAACAAAATATGTATCAATATTCAAATTATTAGTGATCGTTTATATGTAGAACAATATAAAAACAAAATATCAATGTCTACTGTGTGTTTGAGAGCATCTAAGGTTTTTTCTTTACTACCTGCTTCAAAGAAATTAGTTTTGTTTGGTAGCAATTAAAACTTTTTTCTTTTTTTTTTTGTGTATTTTTCGCTCAATTCTGAATGTTTCATTTGTATTTGATAAAAAAAAGAATCACGATCACGTTTTGGATATGGAATTCAGAATCAACCCAGAAACGAAACTCTCTACTTTTTGTACCTTGTTTTCGGCTTTCGAAAATTAAGTAGCGGCATATTACAGTACCACAGAAAGACACAATTAGATAGACAAGTCAAACTTATAACCTCTCTTCCCCTCCCTTCGAAGGTTAAAAATTGGAATGGCATACAAAATCTCAACTTAAAGAGACCAAAGAACACGCTCTATCCAAACAGACCGCAATAATTTTATCACCAGAACTACTCAAATATATTTTACGTCCAAAAGCAAAATCCTAATCCAATTTCATATAATTCCAGTAATAAATTCCATTAATATATAAAGCAAAATAGTAAACGTAATACGAAGCTAATTCCTAACATTGCTTAAATATGCCATAAAAACAGAAACCCATTTCTCTTGGAACATAAAACATCCTCGTACCTTATGAAATCAATCGTGACGCTAATCTACCTGACAGTGATGAGGGTGCATTCGTGAAGGCTTAAGGAGGAGGGGAAATCTTCGATGTTTCATTGAGTTCGTGTAGTTAATCGTCTGTTTTACAATGGTTAACTATTTTGGTTATGTGGTGCTCTTTTGGTAATGTCCTTGGGAATGTCTGGGACTGTCTCAAGTGCATAGTTAAAACTTATGAAAAAATTGAACTCTTATTTTGTTTAAGGTGTCTTTTGAGAGTGAAATAAAAAAACAATATAAAATTTTCATAAGTTTCTTTATCACCAGTGGTTTTTATTTAAGGCCTGTCGTGGCGTAGCTCAAGCATGTTACTGTGATCCGGACAGATCGTGGGTTAACTATTATTTAATATTTTCATTTTCTCGCTTTCGCAACAAACGTGGAGTTCCACCGCTGGGCATGCATATGCACAGAATCAGCGGAAAGTGCGTAGAGAAAGTGACTTAATGTGAACGAAGTGTCTTTACGAGAACGAAGTGTCTTAACACTGGGTTCCAAAGCTTTCTCTGCCTCCTCTGCCATGTACGGGATACACTAAATAAAAAAAGGGTTTCATAATACATCTATCATATAGGTCTCTCTGGTTAGTATAAGGGTAATCTGTCGGTATTCGGTAATCTGGTTAGTTTAACCAAAGGCAATCTAACGGACTGAGAGATATTGTGAGATGAGTGCCGGAACTCAACTCCGCGTTTTATTCTGTCACCATAAAGAGATATTTGATTTTGATTTTGAATGATTATAATCGTCATTATTTACGATGCATGAGGTAGGTATTGAAATAAAATAATCAGACAATCAATTGAATTTAGTGGTAATTTATTGACTGTCATCGAAATATTGATAAATGATTATATTATAGTAATTCACAAAGCGTTATGAATTATCATTCGGATATCCTTGTTATATGAATATTTACATCCAGAAAATAGAAGATATGTATTACTTAGAATTTCTCCTGTAATCATTTGATTATAGCGAGGGTTTTTTTTTTTTTTTAGTCCGTAGTCACGGACTACTGTAAAGTGTTCGAAACGTTGGGTTTCCCAAAAATGTTTACCATTCAATATACGCGATTAATCCGTTTAAAAGTGTTTAATTCAAAATGTAATAACAATCGCGAAAATCAAAGACATTATTAAAATATTCTTTATTTGATCAGGGCAATACAAGCATGTTCGAATCGCTCGCTGGTGGTAGCTTTCTTTAGTATTAGTACTAAAGAAAGCTACCACCGGCTCAGAAAGCCCATCTTAAGAGTGAAATATCTCCGCTTTTGATCAAATTGTTTGTGCTTTAAATTTATTTTGATTGGCTTTACGTTAACAGACGATATCCCTTCTTAAATAGAATATTTAAGAAGCGATATCGGAATTGTGTATTGTGGAAATCGTAATCGGCCCGACAGCCTCATACAGTTAATATTATTTTAACAAAAAAATAATTTCAATAAATTGATAATACAATAAAGTCTTTGATTGTCACGGTTGTTACACATTTTAAATTAAATATTTTTAAACTGATTGTACGCGTATATTGCATTTTAAACATTTTTGGAAACCCGATGTTTCGAACACTTTACAGTGACCACAGACTACAGTGCACAAAACGTCGGATTTCCAATAATGTTTAAAAATCAATAAACGCGATTAATTCTTTTAAAAGATTTTCATTTAAA
Organism: Eueides isabella; assembly: GCA_019049475.1. Classification (NCBI taxonomy): domain Eukaryota; kingdom Metazoa; phylum Arthropoda; class Insecta; order Lepidoptera; family Nymphalidae; genus Eueides; species Eueides isabella. The sequence goes on along the minus strand of CM032385.1, from coordinate 1,363,322 downwards.
ATTGATAACGTGTTGATCTTTCACTATAAGAATATTTTAACATTTTCAATTAAAAATATATGATATTATAAAAACCTACCTACACCTTAACATAAATAAAACAACAGGTGTTTCTTTTTTATATATAGACGAGTACTAAAATGATCGAGGGTAATTGAAAAAATATTTGAAAACATGTTAATAAAGTTAATTGACTCCTTGGATGCTACTCGTTTACGTTTATTACATCAATGTGCCCCATAAAATAAATTGGGGTATTTATTAAAGACTTATGTAATTTCTAGTAAAGATAAGTGTTTTAAAGGCCATCGTAGCGTAGTTGGGCAACGTCTGTCTGTAAACAGCGATGGTTTTGTGTTTGATTCCCTTATCGGGAGTAAGTACCTTGCAATCGGGTTGAACGGAGAGATTTAACCCTAAAGTACTTGGATAAATTTGTACTTAACCTAGAAAACGGGTTTCATTCTTCCTTTGAGTAATTAAATACTAAATAATATAATTTCCCCGCTTTAATAGTGAGACAAAACGCAGCGGTGATTTCCGCGTTCCCACGTTCCCTACCCCACAGCTTCACATTGTATCCCGGACATAGCTAGGATAGGATAGGCAGAGGGAGGGAAATTGAACTGGAAACCCTTTTTTTAGATACCTCGATAAATGAAATAACACAAACGTAATAAATTTAAAAGCATATTATGCTAAAACAGTCCTTTCTACCTTTCAATATACATCGAGTTCACGTTCAAAATTAAATCTTTCGGTCACAAAGCCTCGGATTTTAATATCCGGTGAACAATAGCGTTGAAACAACCGAGATCATGCAAATGTACGTACGTGAGCTTATATTTTCAAAAGTAGATATTTTTAGACTAACTACATGAAACAAATACTTATTTAGAAAACGTATAAAAATTTAAGGCTTGTCGTAGCGCAGTGAGACAAGTGTGTTACTGTATACGGGACAGGTTGTGAATTCGATACCTTATAGAATAAATTAAATATTTTCAATTTAAAAAATTGAAAATAAACATTAAATTAAAGTAGCGTTGGGTTCCGCCACTTAACACACAATGCCTCAAGTTCAGCTTAAAGGGGGGAATAGATTGGAGTGCTTTAATACTAGGTTCATCATGCCTCTTCATACCTGCCCTCCGGGGGTCCTCCTGCTTTATATGTGAACTTCCTCCAGTATCATAGATAGTGTTTTTTCGAAGGTCAACCGAGGTTCCCCCCTCCCTCTCTTACCATTCACTTTTCCTTTATAAATCTTTTTTGCCATTCTTTATTCACTCATTTGCTCGACGTGCCTAAACCATCTGAGCAGGTTCTTCTTCATTCTCACTGTGACATCCACGCTAGTACCTACCATTCTGTGTATCTCTTCATTGGCGATCAGCTAAACTGACTTCGACAAAGTGATCGCATCTCTACAGTATTCATCTTTCTTAACTTCTTCTTCTGCATTGTATACGGCCAAACGCGCAGCTATTTTGACGTTTCGCCATCTTAACAATGCAGATATACTACCTCATTCTCTTGTTCTAATATCTTATCATTTACACTGATCTTGCATTCTGTCCTTTCTTCATTTCTTTCAAATATAAGAACCTTCGTCTTCGTCTTCTAAGCCTGAATGTGAAAACATTCAGGCTTAGACCAATACTCGCACACCCTTTTTTCAGAGTGCTAACCAATACATATAACTCGTTCTCTGTTCAAGCAATAAGCACTGCATCATTTGCGTACAGCAGGTAATTTATGTTCGAGGTACCTACTTTCACTCCCATGTCACTTTGTCTCACTCCATGAAGACAGCTGTCCAAATACAAATTGAAATACCAAGCTGACATGGCCTTACATTGTTTAACACCCGATTGCATGTCAAACCAAGGCGATATGCCAGCTCTTACTTGCACACAGGCTGAGTGATCTCTGTAAAGAGACTTTACAGCCTGTAGCAAGGGTCCACTCACATTGTACCGGGTCAGTCTCTATCTCCCATAATCTCTTTCTTACAACCCTATCATACGCCTTTTCCAAGTCCACAAAGGCACAGAAACCTGTCTGGTTTACTGCCAAAAATTTCTCTGTGATCATGCGGAGGAAAAAGATCTGATCCATACGCCCTCTTCCAGGTCTAAAGCCTCCCTGGGCCTCCCACAACAGCTTTTCGGATCTTTCTTGCATTCTTCTCGCTAATATTTTAGCATAAACTTTACTACCTAAGCTAATCAAAGTGATAGCCCTATAGCTTGCGCAATCTATCTGTGAATCTTTGCCTTTATACAAAGGCACGATGACTGCACCTCGCCAATCGTTTAGGACCTCCCCCGATTACCAGCATAAATTGCACAAAAACCAGAACAGGTCCAAGACGCGTGGCCCACCTGACATATTTGATCATCTCGGCAGTAACTCCATCTGCTCCCGCTGCCTTACCACATTTCAAACTTCTTATGGCACTCTCAACTTCTTTTATACTGCTTTCGCCATCAGCTACATCAAGACTCAGCATTTCGCTGTTACTTGAGGCAGAGGCGTTATCACATTCATACATCTCCTTGTAAAATTCCGCCCATCGCTGCAAAACCTGTGGTTATTCTGTTAAAAGATCACCGTCCTGTAAAAGCACTTCTTTCATTATATTATACAGTTTCTGCAACTCTAGGAATCACTGACTTCTCGCCAGAAAAGCTTCGTGTTTTCCTGAAAGTTGTTCGTTAACCTTTCAGCTCTTTTTTTCTCCGAGTTTTCACGCTTCATCTTTACCAGTACTATTGTTTGGTGATATGCAGCTTTAACTCTTTGTTTCTTATCTCTCTCATGCTTTTATCCTTACCCTAGGCTTTATAATCCACTACACGCAGTTCCGATCTATCAGTTCAAATCACTACAATTATTACATTTTTTTCATTCCCTCTAACACTACATAGAATGTCCCTGACACTCTCCGAATACTCCTCGAGTTCGCATAATAGAGCTGAGGACCCCGGCGCATACGCCGCTAACAAGAAAACTCTTGCTATCCCCAGCTTGAAGTGCACCCAAATCAGTCTCGGTTTGATCGCCTTATACTCTACCATTGCAGTCACCAATCGAGAGGACAATAACGCGCCTATACCTCGACTCCCTCGCTCGCTCTCTGGTATGCCAGCCCAGAAAGTGATCCGGTTGCCAGGTAAGTCAGTCTTGTCATTGCCTTTTCGCTTGGTCTCAGTCACACAAATAACATCCAGATCTCTACTTTCCACTACATCTAATAATTCATTCATCTTTTCTTCCGTCCCTATAGAAGAAAAGATGAATGAATTATTTTTACTTCCTTCCGCCACTATCCACCGTTCCAGGTGGTAGTCCCTAACGCAGCATTCGTTTCCACTTATTACACCAGTAGGGACGCAGTGATGCGCGTCGCCTTGGGGGAACATCCTAACAGTGGTGAACATTATGGCGGATGGAACGTTGCAGCCCTCTAAAGGTCTGGCAGGGGTCGCTGCGAACATGCCTTCCATCATACCTCCAAAAATGAAGAGATCAGTCCAATTCCAAGAAGCGCGAGCTTAAATTCCGTTGCATTAATTATTTTTAATAGCTTTCACAAAATACAGTTAAATAATATTAAATATAATATATTCGTATAGTTAAAGTGGGCGATCACGGACGGGTTCGCTAGTACATCTCATACATATTATTATCGCATATTTAAAAATTTTATATTTAAAATTAATTGAAAAATCAGAAAATGAAAATATTAAATATTTCATTTTTGTAACAAGGAATCGCATGTTTATGTTCCAGCGCCACGGCACGCTCCCTGCCGAAGCAACAATTCTTCTGTACAAACGTTACAAAGCTGATGCATTAGTACAGATTATAAAAATAACTATTATCATTTCACTGTAGAAAATATATATTTTTTTTATTTAATTTTTTTTTCAGTCAAAAATACGTCGCAAAGTGTGGAACGGAACAGAGTACCTTAACACTGGGTTCCCAAGTTCCATTTGCCTATTTTGCCATGTGCGGGTTACAGCGTGAAAATAAAAAATAGTAATAATTGTCATAATTAAATTAAGCTAATTTACAAATAATCGTCATAAATTCTTACGTCAATCACTTAGCAATTTGCAGAATCGAGATCTTGATTAGCGTTTCATTAAATATTTGATTTACTCGTCTCAATTTGAAGCTTTACTCGGCTTTCCTTTGTATGAGTAAGATATTTTTAGATTCTGTTTAGAAAGTCGAAGATATCAAAAATTAATTAAAAAAATATCAATAGATTCTACTTAGAAAGTAAAAAAAAGATGTTTTCTATGACAGAAACTAAGGCTGCGCTTTGTATATTCAGCTTCACGGTGTATTCCGCATATGGCAGGGTAGGAAAATGGAACTTGGGAACCTAATGTACACTCCGCCGTGTTCCCCACGTTTCGCTAATTAAGAGGCAATGCGTGTTCAGTAGCAGAACTCAACGCCGCGTATTGCCTTGAAACTTGAAAATGATTTCATTTGAAAATGTATAAATATTTCATTACCTTAATTGGGGATCGAACCCATAACCTGTCACGTTTACAGACGCTTGTGCCCTTGCACCAGCATTTTTTATATATTATCTGGTTATCTTAGTAATTAATTGGGAAAGAAATTGAAACATGCTATCATTACACTATTTTAATTTTTGTCTATCTTGTTAGTTACATGTGAAACTTTTTATTAAAAATTTGTTTGAACTGTACATCGAACCCAAAACCAATATTACCCTATAATATATATCCTATTTTACATACTACTGCCATAGGCACTGTAAATATATCGGATTTGGTGAATTATCATAGTTGAGTTATATAACAGCTACGTTTATCTTCGCAAATTTCTTGTTATCGAGATGGTAAAAAAATCTTTCTATAATATTATTAAATATCCTCTTTGCTAACGTTGTTATATTTTTTAAATAGCTTAACGCTGAATATTTGTAGAATAGGGAACCTGGGAACCACATTCCGTTTCGCATTAAAATACGTCCGTTTTCCACTTCTATTTTCCGTTCCCTTTGAAGCTTCACGAAATCCTGTAACATTACTCTCTAGTCTTCAAGGAAGTTACATGACAAATACCAACTACCAGTAGTTTTTGCTAAAATATAACTTAAATCAATTGAATATTTCATACTTGTTACATTTTCTCTTTATTATCTAAATAGGATCTCATTTTTCGCCTAATTTTGCTTCTTTTCAATGGACATCTCAGAAAAAATAATAAAACCAATATAGGATTACTTTGTTTGAAGTCTGTCTTTCAAAATCATTTATCTTAAGAGAGCTGTCTTGTTTATTTTTTAACCTTATATATACTCGTACAAGCAAAATACGTAGAATAGAATTGTTAACTCATCTTTTTGAAGCCCTAATGACAACTCAACTGTGTTCGTGTTAAGGCACTTCCTTTTTTACACTTTCCACCGTATTCTTAAAAAACTTTCTTCTTAGAGGCCTATCGTGGCGCAGCGGCACAAGCCTGTGACTGTAACCGACAGGTTGTGGGTTCGATTCCCACTTGAAGAAGTAAAATATTTAATGTTTTCATTTCAAATCTTAATGTTTTCATTACTTCGCTCTAGTAAAAAGGCAAAACGTGGCGTTGAGTTCCACCACTAAACACGCAATGCCTTAAAATCGGCAGAAAGAGGGGAACAGAAGTGGAACGGAGTGTCTTAACACTAAGTTCCAAGTCCTACCCTGTCATGTGCGGGACACAGCGTGAAGCTGAGTAGAGAGTAAAGCTGGCGCGTTTACAGTCACACGCTTCTGCCCCTGCGTCTCGACAAAACCTAAGGCAACAGGGAAAATCCAATTTTTTGTAAACTTTTTAAAGCTAAACGTATAATATAACAGCATTTCTAGTATAAAACAAAATCAGCATTAGATCTAGGCTCTTGGGACTAAAAATAAATCAGAAAACATTTGTACGAATGATTTCCTTTCAAAATCTACATACTTACTGTTGTCTTATTCGTGAACTGATACGAAAGTAAGTTCGGACATCGATAGTCAAAATTAGGGCAGTTTATAAACATTGGCTGGGGATTCTTGTAAACTAGAAAATAAAGTTTGTAAGCAGAATTTTGGATTTGGTTTTTTATATACTTACTTTATCATTATTGTAATGGTATTTTTACTATGTTTTAAAGTGTTATTCCACACTTAGGACAGAAAATACTTGCGCCTCTGGAAAACCGTTCCAGCCCTCTAACCAACTAAGCCGTCCTGCTTCGTTCACCATGAACGAATGGCTTAGTTGGTCAGAGCGCTGGAACGGTTTTCCAGAGGCGCAGGTTCAAATCCTGCTTCGTTCAAAATTTTTGTACGATTTTTAAAATTTAAGCTTAGTAAGTTTAGTATTGTAATGGTGTTTATTTTTCTTGTAAATTGTATAGAGAACAGTAAATTACTCGGCTCTATATTTTTTGTTTCCATAATAAACATGGGAGTATACACATATCGTATAATCTTTTCTTTTCTTTCATAGGCATTTCTTTGTTTTTCATTTTTTTTTCTAGTATTTGCGTTAGAACGAGTATATGATCTATAGTAGAAAAATTTCTACGGAGTCCAAATTGTTCTTTAGGTTGATTTGCTTCAAGTATATTCGTGATGGAATTGTTTTTGAAAACACTTTGTAAATATTTGATACTAAGCTAAAAGGTCTAATTATTAATATCTCCCTTGTCACCTATTTTATGGATCAATATAATTGTCGATTTAGTTTAATTTTCCGGAATACTTTCTGAATTCATAATTTCGAAACTAACTTTTAATACCTCGTTTGTAATTGTGTCTAATACTGGAGCTTTATCTAACTTTTGTGTATTATTGTATAGTTATGTTGCTAATACTCTACATATTTGTTCTTCGTCATTTAGTGTATCGATTAATTTTCTCAGTTGGTCCTACCTTTAGGCTATGATATAAATTCGATAAAATTCAGTAGCTATTTTAATATGTCCGTTATCTTTGCTGTATGTTTTCCACCTTTGCTTTTAACATTTGGTATGCAATCTTTTTTGTCATTTAGTTTTTTTAGAGGCTTTTTTTATACTTCCTGTTTTTTCTGTATAACTTAACAAAATATTAATTCGTTTCGTTTTTTTGTCCTTTTTTAGTTCTTGGTATTTTTTTCACTTAACTCAATTATAAGTTGTCGGTTCCGGTTCTTTCCTGTAGTAATTATATGCTTTTATATTTTTTAATTTTATAGCTTTTATGCTTTAATATTTTTTAATTCATATAGTATTCTTTCTAATGGAATGATACTATGGGGCAGCGCCGCTGATATAAATTCAATATTTATACTGCAAAAAGATCCGTAATATCTATCTTAAAGCTCGAGATTTTCTGCTAGATGTTTTTAAGGATATAGGTATTCTTACGGTTGCGGTTCAGACTGGTTCGGCAACATGTTCAGTGCTATAGCAAAATCAGTGACAGACACACGATAGTTAAGAGAAATAAGGACAAACTTGTGACTCCTAGTTATCGCCTCCAAAAAGTAAATAATCTATTTATGGGTTCTGAGTATACGTATCTATAATAGTATTCCGTAGTGTATTTTGAATTTGCCACTGGAGAAATTTAAGTAAATGTTAAAGCAATGTTAATTAAGAAAGCTTAACACACTGTCCAAGAATATTAAAAGAATATTCAATATTGAAAAGATCAACTGTTGAGTTTCTTACCGGCTCTTCTCAGCAAAACACATTCCGAGCCGGTGGTAATTTTATGTTCAATTGACGATTCAAAAGTGCTTGCAAAAGTATATTTGAATAAAGAATATTTTGAATTGGAATTTGTTAACATTATGCTTAACATACGATAGTGTAGGCAAAGGGAACTTGGGAACGTAGAGTTAAGACACTCTGTCCCGTTACCCATTTTCCACCAAAGCTTTTGTGCATGTATTATATGTTGAGTGCCAGAACTAAACGCCGTTATTGGCTTCGTTATCAAAACGTGGCAATGAAAATTTGACATAATTACCCTTACTTCAATGAAGTTATAAAATGTTTCATTTCCTCAAGTAGGAATCGAACCTGCAACCTGTCGCGTTTACAGTCACTCGTGCTGCTGCGCCACGACAAGCATTAAATTTGAATATTATAACGCAGATTATTTTCATAGCAAACTATTTAACTTTTATTTCACGATTTCAGTTAAACATTATACGCCGATTACTTACATTTATTTTAAAAAGGATGGAACTGAAATACTGTAATTTTACTTTGTTTTCTGAAACGCACTGGCGAACGCCCAAATCGTTGTCACAATATAAATAATTGTTGTGTTGTAAGTAAGTTTGAAGTTAAAATTTTAAATTATTGCTTTAAAATTTAAAATAGTTCCTGAGGCCTGTGGTGGCGCAGAGGCATGAACGTGTTACTGTAAACGTGATAAGTAGAAAGAGACAAAGTAAGAACCTACTTTTAAAATATTAAGTCTTGAGTGGTGAAATTCAACGGCTCTTTGCCTTGTTACAAGAACCCCCGGCATTTAAGACCGGCGTTAAGTAGTGGCTTTGGCCACTGCGTTTCGCATTAGGTAATGCCGGGCCCCGGTGCCCTTCCACCTTAAAAGACGGCAACGCTCCTGTAGCTCCTCTGGAGTTACACGGGGCCGTGGGCGACGGTGATCACTTACCATCAGGTGACCCGTACGCTCGTTTGCCGTCTCTTCCATAAAAAAAAAAAAAAAAAAAAAAAAAGAACGATGAAAATGAAAATACTAAATTATTTTTTAAGGATGCCACGACCCGCTTCCATACATTTCTTATATTTTTTTTTTATTTTCAAAGCAGCTTTTAAGCTAATTATGCAAACTTGTATAAGTGTGTTTGTATATATATACGTTCCTCACACGGTTCCCGACTTGGTCCTACAAAAACATGCAAATATGGCCCTCGTAGGCCGAATTTGAAAGCATTTTCAGTCTCCTTTAATGGTAAAGTAAATATACGTCGTTTTGTTCTTTCCTATTGACTTATAAGATACACGTTCTGTAAGATATTTTGATAGCACCATTTTGTGAGGTACAAGTGTGAGATTTTTATATACGTTCTCGTAAATGTACCTTTTATTAACCATTTTCTGTATATTTGTCGTGATAGATATAGTGGCGTGTGGTTTAGCGAGCATTTGTGACTCATATTCCAAAGATATACTTAAAACATATTTTAATTTCCTCCCTTTGGTATATGTAACTTGTACGTGTAACTGGTACTTTAAAATAATATAGCTTCACGCTGTATCCCGCACGAGGCAGGGCAGGCAGAGGGAACTCGGGAACCTAGTGTTAGGTTAGGTTAGGTTAGGTTAAGACACTCCGTTCCACTTTCCGCCGAATTTGAGGCATTGCGTGTTGAGTGGCGGAATTCAACGCCGCGCTTTGCCTTATTACCAGAGCGAAGAAATGAAACATTAAATATTTAAATTGAAAATATTAAATATTTCATTTCTCCGACTGGGGATCGAACCCAGAACCTGTTGGTTACAGTCACACTCTTGTGCCGCTGCGCCACGACAGGCCTCAAAATAATAAATAGTTAATTAATATTGTCTTTGATTTTCGCGATTGTTACATATTTTAAACGATTGTTACACATTTAAAATGTTAAAAGTGTTTCATTTAAAATAGTTAATTTCTTTCAGTGGTCATCGAACCCACAACCCAGTGGTCACACGCTTGTCACACGCTTGTGCCCCTGCGATACGACATAGCCCAAATATCTTTGTTTATTATAAGTGGAGATTGGAAGTTCCTTTCTTTTTTGTAAGATTATTTTATTTCATGATTTACACAATGTGTTGGTACCGATTCTGTTATACGGCAGCCAAACGTGCGATCTTTCGTCGGATATACGGAGTCAGTTTAGCTTATCGCATATCCAATGAAGAGATACACAGAATGGTAGATACTAGCGTCGATGTCACAGTGGGAATAAAGAAAAACGTGCTCAGGTTGTTTGGGCACGTCGAGCGAATAAGCGAAGAAAGAATAGCAAAAAAGATTTATGAAGTAAAAGTGAGTGGTAAGAGAGGGAGGGGAAGACTTCAGCTGACCTTCGAAAATACAGTATCTACGATACTGGATGAAGGTCACGTAAAAAGCATGAGGACTCCCGGAGGGCATGTATGAAGAGGTTGATGACAGTGGACGAGGTGAAAGAGGTATGCTGAGACCGTAGCGTTTGGCGCTCCTTTCTCTCTGCCTACCCCGCTAAAGATACAACATGAAGCTATGTATGTATGTAATTACATAAAAAATTCTAAACGGAGAACGGAACGGAGAATCTTTACACTAAGTTTCTTCTGCCAAAAAACATTTAATTTCTAGCGAAGCCAGACAGATGACGGAGTTAAACGCTGGGCTCTCTTCATAATTGACCCGCTTCGTCCACTGTCATCAATTTCTTATGTCACTATTACAAATACTGCTTTAACAAAATTGTAACTATATTTTTTTTTATTTATTTTGTATAAAAAATATTCTGTATATAATTTTGGCACAGATGCGTTTTTTTTATTTATTGCATAACTTAAAAAGCCAATGACAACAGTATATGCTTGTATAAGCATAGCTTTAAAATGACTCAAAATTTCCTTACATTGTGTAAAGAAAAGGCAAGCTCAGGTTATTTTTGTAATAAATTGAAATTATTACAAAATCACATACGGACATTTTATTTTATTTCATATAAAAGAGACAGTTTAAATTTTCAGCTTCCAAGTAAAGTAATTTGTTCAATGTGACATTGATCGTTGAGGATACGTTATATAAAATTGTTGGAACTAAAAATAATTGTGACTTGAAAATGTTATATATTTATTTTTTATTTTAATATATAAAGTAAATAAAAGGAATGTAGTGGCGCAGCGGCACAATCGTGTTACTGTAACCGACAGGTTGTGGGTTCGATACTCACTCGAGGAAGTGAAATATTTAATATTTTGGTAACAAAGTAACACACAGTGTTGAGCCATACAACACTCTATAGTTCAACGGAAAATGGGTAACGGAAGTGGAACGGAGTTTCTTAACACTAGGTTTCCTGCCATATGCGGGATACAGCGTGAAACTAAAAAAAATGGAGTCAATAAAATTTTAAACTGGATTCTCTTTGTTTATGGTAGGCAGAAGGAATTTGGGAACCTAATGCTAAGACACTCTGTTCCATTACCCCCTGTTCACTGAATTTTTGAGGCGTTTCATGTTGAGTGGCGTAACTAAACGCCGCGCTTTGCCTTGTCACCAGAACGAAGGAAAAAGTCTATTATTTATGTTTATACACATTTAAAGTTAATTTTGTTCCCATTTTAACTGTCTACACCAAAATTTGTATGAGCGTTATACGACGTACAATTTATTAAGACGATGATTGATGTTTTCTTGTTCTTAGAAATATTTCGGGCATAGGCGTTACGGAATTTTCATATAAGGAACGTTCCTTTGATATTATATATTATGTGTAATTAAATTTTTATGCTAATTTCTAGAGCATGGATGGCATTTCTTTGTAAAGGCGGATATATTGGGTTCGATTCTCATTCAGGGGGTTTCATTAAGTATTTAAAATTAATGAAAATAAATAAAATATTCTATATTTTCATTTATTTGCTCTGGTAACGAGGCAAAGCGGTGTTGAGTTCCGCTATTCAATACTCAGAACAAAGAATGTTGCGGAAAGTTTTGTTTTGTATATAAAAAGATAATTCACCTAAATTTATAAACGGAAACAATAGGTTGTGGATGCGATCCTACTCTAGGAAATGAAATATTTAATATTTTGTATGTAAAATATTTTATTTTTTTATTTTTCTGATAATAAGGTAAAGCGCGGCGTTGAGTTTCGCACCTCAAAAAGTTCGGCGAAAATTGGGAAACGGAAGTGGAACACAGTGTCTTAACACTACATTCCCAATTTCCCTCTGTCTACCCTGCCATGTGCGGGGTACAGCTTGAAGCTGAGTGTTAATAAATGATGGCCTAATATATATATGTAAAGTAAGAATATAAGAAAATCTTGTAAATTAAGTACATATTTTTTTGCCAATTTTTTTTTGAAATCACATTAACGTACTGTACTACTGTACCTGCGTGATACTCATATATATATATATATATATATATATATATATATATATATATATATATATATATATATATATATATATATATATATATATATATATATATATATATATATATATATATATGTGTGTCCACATCCACACTTGTGGCTCGACGTCCATTAATATAAGCTCACGTACACACTTGTGATTTATAAATGAATCCCAAACAATCACATATAAGTAAACTTCTACACATTCCTTGATATATAAATAAATTTCTACACATATGTGATTTTACATCTGTGTAATATACACGTATTATGTTATCTTATACCACACACGTGAGCCGCAATTAACTAGTTCTTACACTAAAATAAGCAATAATCTCATTCTACATAGAAAAACATTTAAAATGTATGTAAATATAAGTAGCTTTACCTAGAATAATATATTTCATTTAATATTTTCTTTTCTCTATATTTTACTTAGCATCTTTTAACTATAAATAGACGCTGTTTAATGTATGAATTTATAAAATATTTTATGTGCGATTGGAATTATTACAAATTTCCACAACTCATACAAAACTTTAAAATAAAAAAAAATTAGGGGCTTTTAGTAGGCGTTTAGTTTTTTTAGTAGCATGGGAACACAAGCGCTCTTCGTGTTTAAATGCGCAGGTACTGAGTTCGATCACCACTATAGGTCGAAATCAAATATATAATGTTTTTATTTTCCTCGCTTTGGTAGCCGTCACATATACGTCTCCATAATCCGGCGGAAGTGAGGAATGGAAGCGTTTTAAAGTAACGGATTGTCTTTACACAAAGTTCCAAAAGATTTCTCTGCCAACCCTACTATATCCAGACACAGAATTAGGCAAAAAAGTTTCAAAAAAAATCTACTCCGATGAGATAAATCTGAGGTGTTAAGAAACTCCGTCCTCATCCATCGTTCAATCATCGAAATAGTTGCGGAACTCAACCTTGCACTTTGCCATGAAATTGAATCCAAAACAGTCACGCTTAAAGTCAAACACTATGCAGCCACCACGATGGCCTTGTAAAATGTTTTTTTTTTTTTGACCAAATCGAATCTACAGCCCAAATCTTACAAAACAGAATCACTATTATTTCAACATATCATAAATAAATAACTATATGAAAGTGCCATATTATACAAAAAAAAAATGTTTGTAAAAGTAAAGTAGCTTTGCAGCTCTCATAAATCACAGTGGTGTGGCGATATTAAAAATAAAGGCAGCGATGCAATAAGCACTGAATGGTTCTGTGTGTGTCATTAATTTATGTGTATGGTAAAAACATTAAGGCCTATCGTGGATAGACACAAGCGTTTGACTGTAAAGGCGACGGGTTGTCGGTACTATCCCCACTCGAGGGGAATATTTCATAGTTTGAAATTAAATATTTTATATTTTAATTTATTTGCTCTAGTGACAAAGCTATGTGCGGCGTTGAGTTTTGGCACTTAACACGCAAATCTTCAAATTCGGTGGAAAGTCAGGAACAGAACGGAGTGTCCTAACACTTTGTTCCCAAGTTCTCTCTGCCTACCCAGCCAAATGAGTGATATAGCGTGAAGCTGAAATAAAAATCATCTTTTATTTGAACAAGCTTAACCAATAGTCCAGATAACCGATATTTTGAAGGTTTTTTTTTATACATTTTCTGGCTATTGAAGATCATTTACGGCTTTTAGTTTCGCCACTTAACAAGCAATGTTAATAATGTCTTAACACTAGATTTCTTTTTACTAACCTGGTATGAGGAAAAAGGAAGAAATTTTGGTTAAAACGTCGGTTCTTATCACCTACTCTCTCTACTGAACTTCACGCTGTATCCTGCACATATCAGGGTAGGCAGGGGAAACTTGGGAACCTAGTGTTAAGACACTCTGTTCTGTGCCCCCACTTTCCGCCGAATTTGAGGTATCAACGTCCACTTTGTTTGTTACTAAAGTGAAGAAATGAAATCATCATGATTACATCAAAATTATATATTATCATTATTTTAAAAATTTAGTAATTTTGTAAAAAAAAGGATTGTGGTAGATTAACATATGTATACTTAAGTAGAATTTTTTTTAATCAGCAAAAAAAAAAACCTAAGCGTATTAGCTCTATTCACTTTCTTCTGCAACAAGTGTAGACTTAAAAAAACAAGAAACAGAAAATATTGAAGGTATGATATATATATATATATATATATATATATATATATATATATATATATATATATATATATATATATATATATATATATATATATATATATATATATATATATATATATATATATATATATATATATATATATATATATATATATATATATATATATATATATATATATATATATATATATTGTGATTGATGAGCCCAATCACAGAGAGCAAATTTGGGAACCCAATATTAAGACACTTCCTTATGGACCCTACTTTTTTTATCACCGATTTTAAGGCCTCTGCAATACTAAATTTTTTTCACTCACTTTAAAAATATATATATTGACATTATTCATAATTACAGCATTATGAGCTACTAACACCTGAGCCATAAAACTAAACGTGAGGTTTTAAATAACGGTGGACAACGCAGCACATTGCTATCTTACCAGAGCGATGAAATATTAATAATTTATTGTTCCGACTACGAATCCAAGCTACATTTACCACGGCCTTATCATATACATATACATAGATTCAAAATTCCTACTTTTCACAAGAAGGTTTCGGTATCCGCTAATACATTAGTATGTAAATGCAGCGTCACAACATCAATCTGACTCTGTCGATTTTGTAATGAGCGTTTTCCCAGCATTTTGGCTGATATAGAATGTTTAATGGAGGGCGGTGTCAATATTTTATGTATATCATATTTCTTGGAAATTTATGTTGGATTTTGTTTGGTTAAGCATTAATCTCAGGAAGTACTAAATTGAATTGAAGAAAAATAATAGTTCATTTACAAAGACTATTATTTTTTCGGCTTCACGATGTATATCGCACATTGCAGGGTAGGCAGAGGGAACTTAGGAACATAGTGTTAAGACATTCCTTTCCCATTAAGCCACTTCCGTTCCCCACTTTTTGTTACATTACATCAATACCAAGGGTATGTAACATAACGTATTATACGATAAAAACGTAACATACGATAAAGTGATTATTTGGTTAAACTCAATAATATTAAAAACTTCTAATATAGAATTTGTGAAATATAATTATGATGTGTGTATTAAGAAAGGACATATCCTTTCTTATTATTATCTTAAAATATCATGCAACCTTCGTTACATATAACATAGGCATGTCATAGTATAGATGTCAGTCGTGGCGCAGCGGCACAAGCGTGTGACTGTAACAGACAGGTTCTGGGTTCGAGGCTCAGTCGAGAAAATGAAATATTTAATATCTCCAATTTAAATATTTAATGTTCCATTTCTTCGCTCTGGTAATAAGGCAAAGCGCGTTGAGTTCCGCCACTCAACACGCAATGCCTCCAATTCGGCGGAAAGTTGGGAACGGAAGTGGAACGGAGTGTCTTAACACTAGGTTCAAGGGTTCCCTCTGCCTACCCTGCCTCGTGCGGGATACAGCGTGAAGCTGAAAAAAAATGTTATAGGGGTATACGGGGGCCAAACGTGGTACTGTAAACCCGACAGCTTATGGGTTCAGTACATTGAGGAAATGATATATTTAATATTTAAATATTGAATGTTTTCACTTCTTTGCTCTAGTAACAGGGAAGGCGATCAACACGCAACGCATTATTTTCAGCGGTAAATTAGAAACGGAACTTCTGATTAATTGAGATCAACGACAATTGTTCATTTGTTTCACAAAATTTTTCATTATTTCCATCTGATAGTAAGCGTATCAGATCGTAAGTAAACATTAAATTTTTGTTCAATCTAGCCATTACTTGATTTAAAAATTAAAAAAAACCGGTCAAGTGTGAGTCGGACTCATCCACCAAAGCTTTTATACCAATTATAGGATTGTAGGTCAATAAGAACTTTAATTTATATAGTTTGGCAATCTTAAGTTTGTGGACGAATCTATGTTGTATTAAATGATCTACAAATTTAAATATTAACGATACAGAAAAAAGTTACCTCTGACATTAAAGACAAAAGGGATCTTGGAACCTAGCTTAACATACTTCGTTACCATTAAGACACTTCCGTTCCAAAGCTTGAGGAATTGAGAGCTGAGTAGCGGAACTCAACAGCGCGCTCTGCTGTATTACTAGAGCGAAATAATGAAAATATAAAATATTTCATTTTTTAGAGTTAATATTGAACCCACAATCTATCGAGCTTTCGTTGAACATTTGTGCTTTTGCGCCACAACAAGCCTCATATAAAATCTTAATTAGATTGTTTAAATAAAATACGTATTTTAAACCAAGCTCAGGCTTTTTTCAACATGAAAAAACAGAAACGAGCTTATTTAAAAGTAAAATAACATGCGACCTTCGTTATGAAAGAACTGAAATACTACTTTGTCACAAAACGAACGAAACTTCCTAGAAACCAAGACTAGAATTACGCGATAATTTAGATTACTATAGAAAGAAAATGGGTACGTATAATAACGAATGAGCGATTGCTTTTGAAAACGAATGTTTTAACATGTTATTACTAAGTTAATTTTAGCTACATTTTGTAATGTTTTCTTTAACTTTGAGCTTTATACTGTATCTCACGTATGGAGTAGATATTAGGTACCGTATTTTAATACCAGATACAGCTATTATTTTAAAATCTTTTTTTTTTCCTAGTCAGTCAATAAAATATTATTAGCTCACTCGGCTTCGCTTGCTTAAACTATGCAATAATTTATTTACTAATCTAATTACAATACAATCTTAAAACAATATGTATACTACATTGAAAATTATTTTTTTTGTATGTAGAACTTAGCTGGGACACTGGGTATTATCGGTGGAAGAAATTTTTCTATTAATAACACTTTTATGGTAATTATGTTCCCACTTAAACAATAAAAAAAATAATGTTAATTCGAGCTCGCCAGAAAGCAAATAAGGTCCACAATAATCGGTTAGGTTGTTTACGAAATTAGCGTTGATAAACTCATTGACTCACAGTTGATATACATTTTTTTTAGCTTCACGCTGTATACCGCACGAGGCCGGGTAGGCAGAGGGAACCCGGGAATCTAGTGTTAAGACACTCCGTTACACTTCCGTTTCCCACTTTCCGCCGAATTTGAGGCATTGCGTATTAAGTGGCGGAACTCGACGCCGTGCATTTCCTTGTACCAGAGCGAAAAAATGAAATCCTACAGCGTGAAGCTGACTAGAGTAGAGTAGAAAATATTAAATATTTCATTTCCTCGACTAGAGAGTGAAACCAGAACCTGTCGATTACAGTCACACTTTTGTGCCGCCGTGCCACGACAGGCCGCAGCCACGTTGATATACACAGAAACCGATATACTGACAAAAAATTTGAAATTCATTGTATTGAATTCTATTACACTGATAAATGCCCTCAAATTCATAAGGAGAAAAATATACATATATCTTATATATTTTATACACAGACAGCGATCAGTTACAATTTAATTATGTATAGTGTATGTATATTATATATAAATGATATATATTTTACATATTACCCTTAGGGAAACATCATTCCCCAAGAAGCCATCAAACAAAATGATAGTTACATATAAAAATTAAAATACCGAATATTCTGCAATACCAAGAACATTATTTCATATAACTTATGAACAATTAATAGATTTAGCTCCAACTATTTTATTTACAGAACTGTTGAACTGAAAGATTCTTTATGGCGTTCCGGTTCTGTGCTTTTGACATATTTACTAGTCTATATACATTAGAGCAACATTTCAGTGTATCCGCAGCACATCCTGAGGAAAGTAGCAAAATATCGTTTCTCCTCAAGAAATTTTTAAGAAGTAGTGGAAATAGTTCTATTTTTTTTAAAGTTACAAATTTATACAAGAAAAAAGGAAATGAAACTTGGAAATCTAGGGTTAAGGAACTCCGTATATTATTGCCTCGGATAAGAATCGAACCTGTCGAATTCATTGGCTGGTGCCCCTCCTCCAAGACAGACCCTAATCGATATTACCAAAATGAACTTCTTGAAATACATAACTAACTACTTACCACACGCTGCCGGCATCTTGGTACGACACAAACTAAATTCATACTACACTGTCAGTATGACTTATGACATCAGAGTAATATGGGTAACGTGACCATTCTTTTGCTTAAAACCGGATATATGTTGAAATATTATATTAAAGCATATGTATAAAGCTGTATCCCGGAAGTAGGAAGGAAGGCAGAGAACTATTAGAAACATAGTGTTAAGACACTCATTTCGTTTCTCCATTTTCCGCTAAATTTGAGACATTATATGTTATGTGGCAACGTCATGATGTTGCTTTGAAACCAGAGCAAAGAAATGGAAATATTACATATTTCATTTCCTCGATTGAAGGTCGAACACAATATGTCGCATTTAAAATTCGGCCGCCTTTGGTGAAAAAGCTATCTAGAGCTATATAGAGTATCTTAACATTAGGTTTCCAAATTTCCTTTGCCTACCCTGCCATATGAGGGATACGGCGTTAAACTGAAAGAAAGAAAAAAGGTACGCCCCAGTCCTGTATTTAGGGACACCAGACATACAAGCGAAAACCGGGAAATTCCTGTTCAAAATGGGACGTGTGGTCACCTTGAATATGGTGTTAAAATTAATTAATTATAGCTCGTATTCGCTAGCTTGACACATCTTACGTTATTGGTGTTATTGTATTTGAAATTGTGTTAACCTGCCATTTTGATTCATTTTCTTAGTTAGGTGATGTTTTTGGTGAATATATTTCTTCGCTCTGGTAACAAGGCAAAGTGCGTAATTGAGTTCCATCACTCAACACGCAATGTCTCAAATTCGGCGAAAAATGGGAAACCTGACGGAGTGTCTTAATATTAGATTCCCAAGTTCCTTCTTCTTACCCTGCCATGTGCGAGATACAGCGTGAAGCTGAGAGAGATCGTGGTTTAGATGGGGTTTATAATATGTTTATCCAAATTAAACTTCACATATCCGTTAAATCAAACATACGATCGTGCATAGAACGTTAGGCAGAGGAAACGTAGTATGATAATTTAAAGATAATCGTTTCGCTCGTTTTTAGTGGTGAAACTCAACGCTCTACTTTTATTTCTAAATAGAGTAAGGCCATTTTTAAAAACTTTTGACACAGCAAGTAATATTCTCATCATGGAAGAATACCTGTAGCTCCAAACTGCTAGTACGATTTTCATAGAACATAGCATTTTTTTTTTATTTATTACTATCATATATAAATACACGTTTTTTGTTGCCACAAGCGGAAATCGAATCTAAAACCCCCTCTTTTATAGCCAGAAGCGAGTTGATAGTAACAAGTATTTGTAACTTTTGTGATCATTATTTTGTTTAAATCAAATTTACAATTCTATTAATTTAATATTTTGCTTACATAATTTTGTTATTTGAATTAAATTAACTATAGTTATAATAAATCTGTAACTGATCGTAATCTGTACATGGAAGATAGATAAAAAAATCTTATATATTTAATATATGCCTGTCGTGGCGCGGCGGCACAAGCGTGTGACTAATAATAACCGACAGGTTCTGGGTTCGATCCCAGTCGAGGAAATGACATATTTAATATTTTCAATTTAAATATTTAGTGTTTCATTTGTTCACACTTTGGCGTTGTGTTCCGCCACTCAGCACGCATTGCCTCAAATTGGGCGGAAAGTGGGGAACGGAGTGTCTTAACACTAGGTCCCGGGTTCCCTCTGCCTACCCTGCCTTGTGCGAGATACAGCGTGAAGTTATATTTAATATAACAAAATGGTGATTTTTTAAACTCTTTGTGTTTGTCTGTGCGTTTGTACGCGCTAATCTCAGTAACGGCTAAATATATTTAAATGCAGTTCATTGTTATATTAGGGCAATCTCCTCTTAATATGTAGTGTTTGTTTTATTTAAATAGTATAATTCAAGCGGACAGAACCGCGGGCAGGTCGCAAGTAGTTTATGAATATGTCAATTCATGTTTATCATTACAAACATATATTTGGGTCCACTTCATTAGTACAATATAATATTTTGTATAATGTATTTGTATATATGAGTAATACAAATAAAAGTACATAAAATAATTCTGAAGCACTCGTAGTGCAGTGTAAAGACTTTAATGATAGTGTTGTGGGTTCGATCTCTAACCGAAGAAATTGTTAAAATATTTCATATTCCAGCGTTAAAATCCGCTATTTAATAAGTGAGATACTTTGCGTAACATAGAGATTTGACGGTCGTCAATATGGACAAAACATAGGAACAATAGGAACAAAAAATCTTGACATTAGGTGCCCAGGTTCCCTCCACACACCCAGTTATATTCAAGATACAGCACGAAGTTAGGTAAAACAAAAAAAAGTAAAAGGCGAAATGGAAATATCAAATTTAAATTCACAGTTACTTAGGAAAACACTTCTGTTAGTGCTGTCAAGGTTACTTTATATATATATTTATATATATATTTATGGGCAAGTACGACTCGCATATAATAACCAATTTTTTTATACTTTCACGCTTTATCCCACTTATTTCTGCCATAAGTAACTTGCTAAGTAATAGAAGACAGATAAAACGTAGAAGCAAGTCACTTCTGCCTGACTTATTATTCTTTCCCCACCATTTCCACTAAAGGAAATGAAATACTTACCCTTTTCAATTCACTCTAGTAACGAGACAAAACGCGGCGTTAAATTCCGCCATTCAAAACCAAATCGAGTGTCTTTACACACTTACACTAGATCCTTAGTTTCTACTGCCAAGCCATGTGCAGGACAAGGCGTTAAGCTAACAAAAATATTCTCTCTCTCAGAGAGAGAGAATATCTATATGAGCGTGAAGCTGACGAGAATATCTCGTCAGCTTCACGCTGTATTTCCGGAGGGAACCCGGGAACCTAGTGTCAAGACACTCCGTTCCACTTCCGTTCCCAAATTTCCACCGAATTTGAGGCATTGCGTGTTGAGTGGCAGAAATCAACGCCGCGCTTTGCCTTATTACCAGGGCGAAGAAAATGAAACATTAAATATTCAATTGAAAATATTAAATATATCATTTCCTCGACTGGGGATCGAACCCAGAACCTATCGGTTACAGTCACACTCTTGTGCCGCTGCGCCACGACAGAAAATATAAAATATATTTAATATAAAATATATTTTTAACCAAAATAGGCTAAATGAATTCTTATATACGTATATACAAACACATATTATGTATAAAATGGTTTGAAACATCTCACATGCACAAAAAGAATTTACTGTAGCCTCGATCAAAGGAAAAGTTTACTACAGCGCTGGAGTTTTAATAGAAGCCGTCTCATAGAAAAGATTGAAATGAGATCAAGATGCAAGATTTAATTTACAAACTTTCATCAACTTTCCAGTTAGTTAAATGAAGTATTTTAATGTTATAGGTTATATCTTTTTCTTTTTTGTTATGGGTTATTTCTTTTTTTTTTTTTTTTGTTTTTTTAGCCGTGTGATTCCGGCTTAGAATAGGATGACCCTGTTACTGCTGGTGTCGTAAGAGGCGACTAAAGTACTTGTGGGAGAGTCACGTTGTCAGTAATGGCAACACGCATGGGCAGACTCGACCGGATCATTACCACCCTCGGCATTTAAAACCGGCGTTAAGTAGTGGCTTCGGGCCCATCCACCTTATAAACCGGTAATGCTCCTGTAGCTCCTCTGGTGCTACACGGAGTCGTGGGCGACAATGGTCACTTACCATCAGGTGACCCGTACGCTCGTTTGCCGTGTCTTGTCCATAAAAAAAAAATCACTATCTATTCTGATTATGTAAATGTTTTCGATCCCCATTCGCGAAAATTAAATATATAATATTTTCAAATTAAATATTTCATGTTTCATTTCTTCGCTCTGGTAACAAGGTAAAGCGCGGTGTTGAGTTCCGCCACTCAACACTCAATGCCTCAATTTTGGCGGAAATTGGGGAACACGAATGGAACATGGCCATGTGCGGGATACAGCGTGAAGCTGAGTGAGTGAATGAAATTTTCAGTACTCACAGTCACTCACAGTAAGGTTAGGTTAAAAAGGACTTTGTGGCACAGTGTTAGGCGAGGCCGTCGTGGGACTGGGACACAGGCGTAAAAAATATAATAACATTTTTTAAGCTTTACACTGTATTCCGCACCTACCAGACGAGACATAGTGAATCTGAGAACTTAGTGCTAAGGCACTCTCTTCCCATTAATACACTGCCAATCCATTATTTCTATATTAAATATTTAATTCCCCTCATTGGTAAAGGAACCTGTATCCGTAGATCTACGGTCACGCGCTTCTCCCCTTGCGCTATGATTATTTGAATTATTATTTTCCTTTATATATAGTCAAACTTTTACTAAACAAATTCATTACCGGATTAATCACATTCATTATTGAAACATCGTACACTTCAAGCAGTTTGTCTAGGGTAGGTATATGATAATGGCCCCTAATACAAATTTGTATATATAAATTATATATATAACAATAATTATATATATATATATATATATATATATATATATATATATATATATATATATATATATATATATATATATATATATATATATATATATATATGTGCATACTTTAAGTAAGAAAAGAGTTTCTTAAAATTAGGTTCCCAGGTTCCCTTTGCCTTTTGCCTACCTTTCGTAGGTGCGAGATACAGCGAAAAGAAAACATTTATAATTATATCCATACCACACATAATTCATATCACTAAATTTACCAGATAACCACGCTGGTGCAATCGGTAAGCCACAAAAAGTGGTACAAGATTCGATACCCAATGAAATCGACGTTAGATGTCTCCGATTGAAACGATGGCTTTCCCATTCTGAATATTAAACGGTCTTGAGCTTTTTGTGTACAGGGTGTTTGTATGTTGATTTAATTTATTTTGTTGCTTTTCTATTAATTTATACTCAGCTTCACGCTGTATCCCGCATATGACACGGTCGGCAGAAGGAACTTGGGAACCTAGTGTTAAGACACTCCGTTCCACTTCCGATCCCCACTTTCCGCCGAATATGAGACATTGCGTGTTGAGTGGCGGAACTCAACGCTGCGGTTTGCCTTGTACCAAAACAAAGAAAGGAAGCGGGGATCGAACCCACAACCTGTCGGTTACAGTCACACTTTATTTGTGCCGCTGCGCCATGAAGGGCCTTTATTTATATAAAATTATAAATTTAATATAATATATATAATATTCAATTCATATTTCAATAAAGTATATTCAATTCATATTTCTCATATATTTAAAGAGAAATATAAAGTATTTAGACTGTAATATACCTCACAATACCTCGCTCAACTTAAGCTTGAAAGCGAAGCCGTAGGCTAATACATTAATTTATATTTTATGTCTATGTATATTTTTTTAGCGTAACATTGTATCCCGCTCATGGCAGGGTAGGCATAGGGAACTTGGGAACCTAGACAGGCACCTTCCTTTATTATAACACCCTGTAACACACCGTGCGGTTACTTTGTGCTACAGATATCAAAAGGGGCGTAAAACGGCACCGTCTACATGCAAAATATGTTCATACCTCGGTGGAATGTTATTTTAGAATTTATTGATGTTGAAAATGCAGAATTCATATGTAAAAGATGCTTAAATGGCTGTTTTTAAAGTAAATAAATTATATATATTTTTATGTATAAGTAATCCTAATTTGTTATTGCACGTAAAAATGCCATATTATGTCTATTATTTTAGATAATTGAATTTTATTTCAGTGAAAAATAAATATTTTAATATTTTTTTAGTTTCATAATGTGACTTTACAGTAAGGAGAGAATAGAATAAAATTAAAAAATATATATATCACACACGCAGCGTCAACATGTACTTCTAAATCTTGCTCTTCTTATACGATTTTAGGAAGATTCAGAAGATATTTCCACAGACAGGTCAAAACGGATTATTTGCCAGCACCTGGACGTTTTGCGAGAGATTTCCAAGAGTACCGCTACGTTAAGATTTTAAAATGTGTCCTTAAAAAAAAACAATAGTAGCTTTACACCATAAATAGAATTCAAATGTTTTTCTTTACATTTTTCCCAATAATTTGTAAGTATTTTGAACTTTGCCACGACTTGTTATCAACTTATGCAGGCTCGAATAAAGTTTCTTCTATAGAAGCTTAAGGAAGTCATTTTGTATTATTATATTTATATTTGGCTTGAGAATATTGAAAAATTAAATTGGCAATTGTAGTTAGAATTCCTATCGGGGCAAATAATTTAATTTGATACCTTCGCTCTAATACAAAGACAAAGTGTAGCGTTCATTTTTGTTACTCCATACGCAATCCCTTGAAAATTGAACAGAAAGTTAGCAACGGACTGTCTTTATACTGGTTTCCGTAGGCGTTAGGTATAAAAATGTTTTTGTATAAAAGACTACTGACCTCTCCGATTACTTTTATATGAGTTATCACAAAAATATTATAATTTAAGTACGTTTTATAAAAACGGCGTTGAGTTCCGCCACTCAACACAACGGGGTATCTTAGCATAATGTTTTAAGGCTTTCTCTATCATTTGCGGGATGAAGAGTGTTATCATATACATATAGAAACAAAATACAATTAAATTTCTACTTACGATCCACTTAAACGGAAATTGCGCACGAAAATAGGTATCATCAATACACAAAGTCGACCTTAGAACGTTAGGTTTAGTTGAAACTAAAACAGTAATATCAAATTATTTTTCAAGAGAAACATATTAATTATAAAAATCTCTGAAAATTTTAATATTATACAAATAAGCAAAGTTAAACATAAAAAAAAACGTGCCCATTTTTTTTTCTTGGTAAAGTA